>OZ010581.1:104340818-105050818 GCA_963932145.1 Acanthosepion lycidas
ACACCCCCAACAGTTACAAGTGACATATCTCATGAAGAGAAGAGAGATTACTTATCAACATAGTAACAGCCAGTCACCAAACCAATCCTTCATTAATTTGAACTTCACTACAGAATGAATACAAAATCCAAATGTCATAAAATTAGTAAATGTTTTCTCATCACTCATTTTCAGAAATAATCTATTTTGTATAGTAAAAGTTTCCATCAAATAAGGAGTGGGTATCTTTTTCATTACGCATTTGTAAAAAACACTTAAACTAAAGAATTGCCATTTTTTTTATCTTTCCTTTTCAGCTGTGAGAAAACCATCAGTTTCAAGAAGAAAATCCAGGTGAAAAGAGAAAGTGAAAAAAAGAAAAGAACTCAACATGAAAGAAAAAAACACTTTTGAGGCCCTCTTGAACAAGTTTAGGTCATTTATTATTTTAGCTTGAGAGAGGGGACTTTCAAATACAGCAATAAAAAAAAAAAAAAAAAAAAGTACATACATATATATATATATATATATATATATATATATATATTTTAAACCCGAACTAAATAGATCATAACCACACACACAAAAACACACACTCATATATGGGAAGCACGAACATATATATAATAATATTATATATATCTTTGTGCATAATTGAATATCATATATATAATATATATGATATTCAATTATGCACACATTTTTATATATATATATATATATATATATATATATATATATATATATATATATATATATATATACGCATGTTGACAAAACAGGAGAACTACTCACGAGCACGCACCCAAATCCCACACAACTTAGGAAGTACGTGTGTGTGTATGTACGTATGTGTGTGTATGTATGTGTATACTGGTTCCATGTAGCTTGGGAAGTATGTGTGTGTGTGTATGTCTGATCCCTTGTGGTGGGATGGTGTGTATGTGCGTATGTGTGTGTATGCGTGTATATGTACAAATGAGTTTACTAATTCCTCGTAGTGAGACAGTATATGTATGGAGGGGGAATATACGCACACATTTATACACGCATGCTGACAGAAACACATGAAAATGGAAACAGATCCAAGAACACATAGGGATCAGTAAAACATTAAAAGATAAAATGCCGATAAGTAATTCATCATTTCGCCTGGACCAACCATAATTGTTTTATAACCCTTCACGCAGAACTCTTCATTGCCAATTCAAGAAAGAAATTCGGATTACTAACACAAAAACAGAAAATGTCTCATATCGAGAATATTTAACATTGAAAAAGATAAGGAAAAAATTAATTATTTTTAATAATATGTGGAAATCTTCACTTTTACCTGAAGATGGTCGCGAGACCAGAAACACGTGTAGTAAAATTATGGAAAACAAAGCATAATATTTTTTTCTAAATAAATCCACATTACAACCAAAAACGTTTACGGCACCTCTCTTCTCTTCAATATACATACTTTTCTCTCGTTGGAACCACTACAACCTCTTTCTTTATATATATATATATATATATATATATATATATATATATATATGTGTGTGTGTGTAAGATTGGGTTTTGAAAAATTCCTGACCACCCCAAAATATATTTGTTCAGATTTTAGAAAGTGGGTTAGGCTAAAAAATTTTCAGCATTCCTTTTTATATATATATATATATATATATATATCTGTTGGTATATAATCCAAGTGAATCCTAATAATATAAAATATTAAAACCAATCCACCAAACCAAATAGGGAATTTTTTTTTGGTGGGGGGTACTTTTTGTAGCTTAGCATTTAGTTTCTTTAGACTGTGACACTTTTTTCAGTTTTCAGAATTGTAAAATATTTATTTTTTATCGATTTAGAAGAGGTGGGGGTTCTGTTTACCCTGAGTTTAGTGTCAAATCGATCCTTGACTTTTAACAGAGTTATTGGACAATTGTTTTTTGTGGTACATAAACGAGATCAATGCATTTATTAACAGAGCATATATTCTTTCTCTCTTCTTCTTTAAATGCTTAAAATTCTTAAGCTCCCATTTTATTCCTTCACACCTTTGAGTTGCTTGTGGGTTGAAATAGCTATTTGAATGAAGTCATTTTGAATATCTATCCTATTATATGTGTGTGTGTGTGTGTTTATGCAAAGTTAGGTCACTTTTACAATGAATAAATCTTTAACTGTTTTTGAAATGCTAAGAGGTTCACCAAATCAACAATAACAACAACAAAAAAAATGTGAAGTTGTAGAATGTGACCAGAAATAATTGTTTTTTTAAAAAAGACTTTTTTCACATTTCCTTAAACATCCCAAAATGATGTAAATAAAAATAAAGAGATTTTTATTTAATTTTATAAAAGTTATTTGGGAGTTTTGTTTGCTATGTAAATTAATTGTAAATTACTCCATCACGGAAGCCAAATTATGCCCATACAATATGAATTCTTAAAATGTAAAAAATTACATTTTTTAATTTGTAATAGAGTTCTTAATTGCTAGAAATATGAAAAAAGAACTCCATATTACTATTGTCAACATTTTTTTCATGTGGTATAAGCATATTTTATTTTGGCTTCCATAGAGAGAAATTTAAAATGAATGAATTTGCATAGCAATCCGGGACCCCCCTGTGAACTTTTATAAAATTTAATAATAATAAAATGATTTTTTCTTTTATATTCATGACCTGGAGTGCTTGTGAAAAAAAGAAAAAAAAAAAGAAAAGTGATTGTTCCTGATTGTAAAAATGTAAACACGCCAATTTCTTTTTTTTTTTTTCATTACTTAAAAATACTGGTCCACTCGTAAAAAGTAGTAAAATTTTGGTAATAATTTTTGTAGATTAGCATTCTTTAGATCTTCCTTGAACTGCGACACTTTTCAGAATCGAAAAATATTATTATTAATTTGTTATTGATTTAAAAGTGGGGGGGTCCTGTTTTCTTTATCGATACAATATCAAATCCCTGAATTTTACAGAATTGTTGGCCTTTCTTTTTTAAGTCACCTAGCTGCTTAATTTTAAAAGTCAAGTTTGAAATTTTGCTATCATCATTGATTTGCATATTTTTTTTTTTTTAATCATCTGATTTTTTAACCTTTAAATTTTTTGTAACACGATTTTTAAGTTAAACTTTTATTTTTTGTATGAGATTTTTTCGGAAGCACATACAGAAACATTTGGTTTAAAAAAAAAAAAAAAAAAAAAAAAAAAAACTTTACATTTATTTTATTTTTAAATTAAGAAAAAGAATAAAAAATGGATACATAATTTTACTCATCTTCGTACATTTGTATTCTTTAATTAAAAATAAAATTGAATATAGATCCGTTTGTTAAAAATTAAATTTCTTGAAATCCTCCCTGTCAAACAAAAATAAGTCAGATTACGTACCCAAAAAAAACAATTTAAGTGCAATAACTCTGTTAAAAGTCAAGGATCGATTTGACACTCTAAACTCAGTAAAACACTAAATCCCACCTCTTCTAATCTAAATCGATAACAAATAAATATTTTACGATTCTGAAAACTGAAAAAAGTGTCACAGTCTAAAGAAGAAACTAACCTACAAAAAGTACCCCCCAACCAAAAAAAAAAAAAATTCCCTATTTTTTATAAGTCGAGCAGCCTATTTAAGTAGTGCTGATTTGTTTTTTTTTTACTAAAGAAATTAGGACTTACTGTACTGAGTAAAAAGCTATGCAGGTAAATCGTGGTTTCAGCCTATCAAATTTCAAACAAAACTAAAAGCAAGAAAAAGAAAAAAAAAAAAAAAGCATTCTATTTTACTTTAGTTTGACGCAAGTACTGTAGTGTAAAGGAAAATACAGAAATCCCGAGAAATTCCATTTGTATTGTTAACCAAAGTTGTGGGTTTCCGTGGAGGAGCGGGCGGCGGGGGGGGGTGTAGCATTTTTTATTTTATTTACAATAAACAAATCACAGAATCAAACCTGATCATCTTACCTGCCACCCGCGGGTCCACCTCTTGTCAGGTCAGTAGGTTTTTACTTTTTATTCACGGTGAATGCACACAGCAAACTACATTTGGCACGTTAAACAACAGATTTTTACTGTTACAGTTAGTAGTGTTTTATCTTTCTCGCTTTCTCCTATACTCGAACACTACTCGTTTCGATAAAAGAAAAAAAAAATCAAAATAGTTTCAGATGAACAACAAACCCTAACCCAGCTTACAATTTATGGGTCCGTTTCCTGCGAGATAAAATCAACAATTTTTTAAATAAATTTAAAAAAATATAATAATCATTATCACTTTTTAGCTCATTTACTTACACAGGGGGTTTTAAATGGTGCAATACCTCATAGTGTGGAAAAAAGTCTTTAGAAAATGCTTAGCGTCCTCAAAAGAGGAAATACCGAGGAAACGTGAGATTTTTTCCCCCTAGGGCCTACCATTTTCGAAAGGGCGTGTGATTAAAATAAAAACAGCAAAAAATTAAGAATTTTAAGAAAACAAACGTTAAAATTTAAAATATTTTGTTCTTAAGAAATATATTTTTAGGATCAAAAAGTTAATGCTATTGTGCTTTCACTTTTTCTTGAAAAAGAAAACCGAAAAAATCTTTTTTAGAGTAACAAATAAAAAAAATAATATTGAATGATTGTTGTGCTTCATTCAAGTAGTAGCAGTAAATAAATTTCGTATTTAGAAAACAAATGCTACACTTACTTCTTTCCCGGGTTCTCGCTGTTTTCTACCCGATTTTTCGTAATTAACACCTCCCGTGGTCCCTGTTTGTCTCTCGTTCGTTCGTTATATCCGAATAAAAACACTAATTAATCGATAATCAATCTTGAGAATTTTTATCGACCTCAACAATGCAAGCCTCAAGTGTTCTCGTCAGCCATTGAACGATAGTGAAACTAACACACCCTGACCAACCCGCTTATTTTAAATGGACTCATCCGTTGTATTAGCTAAGCAGGAACTGGAAGATTCCAAGCAGGCAGTAGCCTTATTATTTGTTTTGCTTTGATTTAATGTTTTAATAAAGTTAGTAAAAAAAGAAAAAGATGGGATATAATTTGCGCAGTAATTCTAAATTATTCTTTCAGGTTTTTTATTCAAGTTTAATAATAACATATATCTGAATACATTTTTGTTTTTTGTTTTTTTTTAACAAGTGGGTGAAAAAGGAATTTAATACAATTCTCTTGGATTGCATTGTTGAATTCCAAACATATTTTCTTTTCTTCAAAGCATGAAAAAAATACTTTTTTTAAAAAATATTTTAACATCTTGATGAAAATAGGTTGGAAGAAAACAAAAGCAAAAAAAGCAAACTTAAATATTGTATCTTTTATTTTAATTTTAATTAATTAGGAAAAGCATAAAAAAAACATGCACGTATAACACCGATCTTCCGGCGAGCTACTCTCCTGCTCCTCTTTTTAACCGGACAAAATTACGCAAGCATTTTAATTTCATTCGATTGCCAGACGAATTCTTCGAGCGGCCACAAATGGCGTCGTTTGTGGTGCTCGATCACTTAACTATCGCTAACAAAGATAGAGATGCCAGATGTGTAATTAGTGGTAAGAGATTTAAGCTGATTGAGCATATATCGTATGCTTTTCTGAAAGAAAACAGACACTGTTTTACATTTTTACTTTTAGTTTTAGACTCTAGCTTAAAACCATTGAATTTCACAAATATATTTTGCGTCCTTCCGATTTGTGGAAAAATAAAATAGCGGTGTGTGATTTATTTATGCACCAATTAGAGGGCTTCGCTCCAAACCCCGAGACACAATCTGGAACCGATCTTGGTGTATAAAAGAAAGGAACTGAATTGAATTGGACAGAGGAAGCGGGGACGGGCTCAGAACGCCCCACGTTAAAAACTGGGGGACAGTAGACAGCTGCTCAAACCCGTCTATGCGGGGTCTACGGGGAATTTTTGCCCGAGCGTACGCCCTCGGAAAGTCCCACGTTAAAAACCGGCCTTGTACCACATCCCGCCTTGTGGGGAGGTCTCAGGTAAATGCCAAGGAAGAGGAGACAAGACGACAAGAAGAGGCAGGTCAATCCCATTCAGGTGTCTACCTAAGCTGCTGATTGAATCCAATTCACGCTGGTCATAGAAGAAATTTGATAGTGCCAGGCGAGGACTGAAAGAAAATCAAGTCCGCTCCCTCGTCTAAGTAAATTTCACCGACTGGTGTGAAATCCTTGCTTCACTGTTATCAAGAAGGGTCTCTACGATCATTATAGACCTACTACTTGAAAAGCGTTCAGAGAAGTGCTAGTATAGCGGTGGCTATGTTTTTCACATCCACATACACTCCAAGTCATTTTATTCGCCTCCAATTGGCTAATAAATTACTACTACCTTTGTATAGAACAACTTAGCCATCGCAGTCGTTCCTTTGAATCTTTTTGTTCTGAGCATACTTACCTATTCTGTTTAGTACGTGTCTAGTGAATGGTTAATTTTTAACCAATCACATATTTTTAATGTAAGATCAAGTTTTCCTGCGGTTCCGTGGGAGCCTACCTCTTTTCCTTAAATAGGGCGACTTTTCGCGAGTTGCCAGTAAGATCCAGTAAGATCCCAGCTGTCAACACAAATCCACGATCTTGCTCATCACACTCTAACGTACACATAGACACAGAATCTCGTAACTACAAACTTACATTTTCTCTCTGTAACTTTTGCCAAGCACAATCAACCAGAACTTTGTTGATTCAAACCATTTGATTCACAACACATTTCAAGCAATTGTATTCTTGGTGTTATTCATTCTTCACATGCAAACTTTGCTCTAACAATTATTTCGGAACATTTATCTCACAAGAGAACTTTCTTCAAATGGTTGATTACAATCAGTCTACAGTCAAAGGGAAAGAACTTCCTTCTCTTTAATCTACATTGTGAATACGATTTTATTTCATGCTTGTTGTATTTTATTCAATACATATTTGTTGGTTAACAAATTGGAGTTGTTGTTATTATTGCTTGAATCCTGTACGTGGAAGTATCATATAAATAGTAGCAGTACCTATATATTTGGTGTTCCTGCTACATTTAGTGAATCGACTCGACGCTATATTTGGTACTTATGCTACACTACCTTTCCCTTTTTCTATATTTGTTATTATAATGTTGTTGACTTTCTCGGGTCTTCATACAGCATAGTCTATTTTCATTGTAAGACAGCATACATTGTTTTCAGTATACACTTTATTGTAATTGGTATAATTTTATATACTTTATTGTAAAAAAGGTATATTCTTTTGCGCTATATACTTTCATTTTGTGTGTTCAATAAATTTAACGTATCTCTCGTTTTTAAACTCGGGTCGCGTCGTCTGTCTTTGTCGTGTGCTTTGGGTTGGCCTTGTCCTTATATCAACGATTATCACAAACATTTATTTGTACTACGATACACTTTTTTCGAAGTTTTTTTTTTTTTTTTTACTTATAAAAAATCCCATAGTGGGCCAGAGGTGCATTATTATTGAATTGTTATTATGTGGCTTCTGTTATCCGGACAAACCGATAATCGGTATGGGCCTGGGACCGAATATGCCGGAATTAGTGTTGACTAGCAGTAGAGCCCGGCGTTGCTTGGGGATGTAACAGTAAGAGATAGATCAAGTATCAACCATCATAAAAACTGAAAAATAAAATTGACGAAGATTATTGTTTAAGGTTGACGGACACGCATATCTTAATTAGTTTTTTTTTGTTTTGTTTTTGTTTTACGAATTGGTCAAACCCAAACACAAACAAAAACATTGTTTTCAATCGTTATGAGTCTACCGATTGAATAGAATTTTATTATAAACAATTGTCTTGTAAATGGAATTTTTAAAGAATTCTGAATGTAAAAATAAAGAAAAAAGTGTGCATGACAATAAGAAACACTACCTGCCAAAAAAAAAAGTGTAGTTTTGTTGAAATCGGTTGAAAAATGTAGGAAATCCGATCCCATATATAAACGAACACACACACACATACACACACACACACACACACACGCACGCACACACACACACACAAACAACCTGGGTTTTATCATAAGTATAACTCGATATGAGTTGTCCCCCTTTCATTCTCGTGATGCCTCTTAATCGTGTTTTCAAATTGATTTCATGCAAAAACAATTGTGTTTTTCCAATATTTGGCGCTGTCAGAACCACCGCAAGGAAATTTTACGTAGTCCTGTGAAGTTTTGTTGAAATCAGTTGAAAAATGTAGGAAATCCGATCCAATATCTAAACGAACAGACACACACACACACAACCTGGGTTTTATTATAAGTATGATTTACTAGTGTACAATAATAGCCCAGTTTGGTTTAATCATTCAAGTGGTCCCTAGTGGAGCGCCGCCGACCCTACATCAAATAAAAATGCAATAAAGAAACAAACAACTATTTTAGTAATAAAAAGGAATAAAAACTTTAAAAGAAATGAAAAAATAACATAAATTGCTTGTGTGCCAAATGATGGCCACTATATGTACAAATTATCACTGCAAATAAAATATGACACTTTTTACTCTTACAATAAAAATTACAATGCTGCACAAGGTTCTCAAAAAAGGTAAATAACATAAAAATAAATGAAGAAAGGGGAAACATTCTTCTCAGAACAATTTCCAAAGAATAGGTACAATGTTCGAAGCAAAGCAAAGTTCGTGTTAGCGGCGAAGAACAGAAAAATCATGCCAACCGAAGAATTTTCCTTGATGTGGAAGCGACTTTAATGTTCTTTTTAATTCTCGTCTGGTGGTCGTCAAATTTCTTCTGTGTTGTTTTTTTTTCTTGAACCGGCCGACCGGGGTTCATGCAGCAGCTGTTCATCGACTCCTCGAATTCAATTCATGGTTTTCCTTTTATTCACCAAGATAGGCTCCAGATTTGCTTCTCGAAATTTGGAGAGAAACCTTTTGAGTGGTTCCGAATGAAAACCAAACACAGCTATTTTCACACAAATCGAAATGTACCAAAATGTTTTTGAAATTCAAAAGTTTAAGCAAGAGCCCAACACAAAGCATACAATGCACACTCAAGCGGTTTAAATTTCTTACAGGGACTCACCTAATTTTCTTGCGAGGTGTGGTCGTTTTTCACTAAATACTTAGTGGTTTCTGGTACATTTGCCCCGAAAACAATATTTGGCGGAGATCATGTGTGTTTGGGTAAAATAAAAATTAAAACAAAACATAGAATTTAAAACAAAGAACAATGTATAAACACAAAGAAATTATATTAATGAATATACCATTGAATGGAAAGGAAAAAACATTAAAAACTTAGCTATTAAGAATGTGCTTGTTTGTGTGTGTACGTGATACATGAATATGTGAGCGTGTGTGAGAGTTCAATCGAACAGGGACATCTTTGTCTACGTCCTACTACATTTTGGAACAAGAGGGAAAAAAAGCGGAAACGGAATGAATTTTTTTTTATAAACAGCGCCACCTAATGGGCGTTTGGCGATGCCAGGTAGGGTAACCTACAATCTGCACACTATCAGTTACCCAAGTAAAATGTGAGAGTACATTTCCAAAGCTTAATATCATAAGGACAAGGGTAAGAAGTTCGCTGACTTAGGAGGATTTGGAATAATACATGTTACTGTCCATTGAAAAGGAATTGTTAGATGGATTGGATGCAGAAGCAATTATTGGCAGATTCGAACAATCATTAAGTGAACACAGACGATTGCTCTTAATATAGTGGACTGCATGGAATGCTCTATTGTGTTTTCAAACTATCTGTTAATGTGTAAATTGTGCAGTAAACAATTTAAAAATGTCAACCAATTACTTAAAATTTAAAAAAATAAATAAAAAATTCGCTTATAATAGTCTGTATTTACAATTAGTATCTACTACCAGTAATGATATATACAGTACTTGTACATCGTAGTTACTGAGAAATACGCATTTTTTCCAAAAAAATGTTAATTGTACCCTTTTCTCCATATGTATTTTTTTTTGTGTGTGTGTGTCTAAACGGCTGTTGTGATGCGTCTAGTGTGGTAGTCTGTAGTGGTAGTGCTTGTCGCTTCTTGCTTTCAGTTACCGCCGCTGGCTAGCAGAAATGCGAAAAAGGGAGTCGAGTGCGTAAGTCTTCCCCTGCCAGTATATAGCCTCTCCATCAGCAAGCCCTATGTAGTGCCTCCTTGTGGCGACACATGGCGACCGAGCACCTTGCGAACTCGGGCTAAACTACAGGGGACGGAGGAGGAGTTGCCCCCCCCCCGCCTAACATGCGGCTTGTAGGCCCACCGGTGTGTGGACATGCCCTGCTGCCCATGATTCAAACCCCAGCTATGGGTTAAATAGCTCCACTGCCTTGTGGAAATCTTCGGGAGAAGGAAAGGCCAAGGAGTAAACCCTACACAAATCCGGAGTGGAGCACCTAAGGCGGATGGAAGGCACTCTGTGCTACCTTCCGGCAGCTCCTTCACCCGCGCTGGTACCAAACTGTATTGGTTTATCCTCTCTTTGGACTCTGCTAGCAAGGCCGAGAGAGGGAACTAGACGTCCGG
Source organism: Acanthosepion lycidas (assembly GCA_963932145.1). NCBI lineage: Eukaryota > Metazoa > Mollusca > Cephalopoda > Sepiida > Sepiidae > Acanthosepion > Acanthosepion lycidas. Next base: position 104,351,323 of record OZ010581.1, read on the forward strand.
GCAGCCCTAGTTCTCCATATATCCCTCCCGGGCTCGTAGGGCACTGGAGAGGACACTCCAGCGACGTTGCACAACACGGGAAGTGAGAGTTACCGGTTAAAAGCCCAACCCGATTGGCGTAGGTTACGGGCGACTGGGGTCACCTCCGTCGGTGGGAGAGATCATCGCGTCTCACTGGACAGCTACCGCCCGCCTCAAGCTGGGCAGCCCCCAGCCAGTAAGGTTCTGTCCCGCCACAGCTTGCCTGCTCTACTGGGTGTGTAGGGCTTAGGGACTGATTCTCCTGACAAGCAAGCTGTAAATCCCGTACCAGTCAGGAAAGAAAGAAACACGAAGACTCCAGCTCTTCGGTTTGCTAGCTGGAACGCCCGGACTATGCGCCCTGGACTCGCAGATAACATCCAACAGATCGACGATGCTCGAATGACCGCGGTCATAGACAGGGAACTCTCAAGGCTGGGCACTTACATCGCCTGCCTGCAAGAGACTCGTCTGGCTGACAGCGGTTCCATCAGAGAGGCCAACTATACCATCTTCTAGCATGACCTTCCTCAGGATGACCCAAGGCAACACGGCGTAGGCTTCGCTGTGAAGAACTCGCTGATACCAGCCATAGTACCACCAACTGGCGGATCTGCGAGAATCCTAGCACTGCGCCTCTTAGCATCTACAGGTTTCGCCAACGTCCTCTGCATCTACGCGCCAATGCTCTGCGCCACCCCAGAGGTCAGGGAGCAGTTTTATGAGGCACTGGATGAGACGATATCCAGGAACCCCAATACTTAAGGATTATACCAATTGGGAGACTTCAATGCCAGAGTGGGGGCCGAGTGTGACACTTGGCCCTCTTGACTCGGTCGTCAGGGCATAGGCAAGATGAATGAGAATGAATAGCGGCTGCTGGAGATGTGCTGCCACCACGGACGATGCGTGACGAACACCTACTTCAAGTGCAAAGAACGCCACAAAGTCTCTTGGAGACACCCCCGTTCTCGACACTGGCACCAGCTCGACCTTGTCATCACCAGGCGTGCAGATCTAAGGAGCGTTCTTCACACTCGGAGCTTTCACAACGCAGACTGCGACACGGATCACTTCATAGTAGGCTGCAAAGTGAGACTGACAGCCAAGAAAATACACCGCTCCAAAACCAAGGGCCTCACTCGCATCAACACCTGTTGCTACAATGACCCTGAGAGCTCTCGCCGTTTCCAAACCACCTTTAGCGCGAAGGTCGACACATCCTTCAGTGCCACTGACATCGACAGTAGATGGTATCACCTCCGTGATGCTATATACACCTCAGCACTTACTGCGTTCGGGAAGAAGGACTTGTACGAAGCTCACTGTGATGAGATGTAGCCGGCATCTAAAGCCAAGAGACAAGCACTTCTGGCCTACAAGCATAACCCTTGCGTCAATACCTGCGATGCCCTCAGAGCTGCTCGCAGCAAGGCCCAACAGACTGCACGCCGCTGGCTAAACCTGTTCAGCAGGATCCAGACGACTGCCGACAGTGGAGACACAAGAGGCATGTACGTCGGCATCAAAACCGCCACCGGCCTTACTCCCATCAAGACAACTCCGCTGAAGTCCAAGGCAGGAGAGGTCATTACAGATCGGGGCAAGCAGCTGGAGCCCTGGGTGGAGCACTATCTGGAGCTGTATGCAACCAAGAACATGGTGACGGATGCCGCCATGGATACCTTTCCTAGTCTCCCAGTCATGGAAGAGTTGGATGCCCCGCCCTCTGCGGAGGAACTCGGAAAAGCCATCGACTGTCTCTCCTGCGGGAGGGCCCATGGGAGGCATGGGATCCCATCGGAGGTTCTGAAGAGTGTCAAGCCGGCTCTGCTGCAGCATCTGCACGAGCTCCTGTGCTTGTGCTGGGAGAAGGGCCACGTCCCCCGGGACACGCGAGATGCCAACATTGTCACCCTCTATAAGAATAAAGGTGACCGCAACGACTGCAGTAACTACCGCGGCATTTCCCTACTCATCGTCGTGGAGAAGGTCTTTGCCCGCGTCATCTTGCCACGCCTGTAGAGCCTCGCCTCCCGTGTGTACAGCACAGTCTGCTACAACGGCGGAGCATCTGACACCTTCCCTGTGAGCAGCGGCGTAAAACAGGGCTGCTTCCTCGTGCCGACACTTTGGGATCTTCTTCTCCATGCTTCTCTGGTACGCCTTCTGCGACTGCAGGGAGGGCATCTAAATCCGCACTAGAGCAGACAGCAAACTCTACAACATCGCCCGACCAAGACACACGTTCAACCGGGAAAACTATTCATCCCAGCATGGTGGGCAAGCAATGCAAATGCACAGGAACCACGCGGCATACAAGTCTGTCTCCCGCCAAGGGATGATGAAAACTTTCCCTTTCAGTTAATATAGACCAACACCATGATATAACACACACACACACACACACATATATATATATATATATATATATATATATATATATATATATATATATATGCAAGGTCACTAGTGTGTTTATGAAAAAATAAATACGCAAAAATTCGCCTTTCTTTCTGCCGATAGCCTAGGGATTAGAATCACCGACTGATGCCAAATCAGTCGGGTTTTGGTCCCGGCTTGAAGCGATCAGAATTCTAGCCACACTGATGAGTTATGATACAGCGAAACAGTCTCTCTATAGATGACGCTATATATATATATATATATATATATATATATATATATATATATATATATATGTTGTTAGGCTTGTGTAATGTGGGTGATACACGCTTGAGTACAAATCCGGCCTAAAAGTTACGAAAACAGATCCTGATATGCAATATCTCCAGAACACTCATGGAATGATAGATGCAGATATTGCGAAGACATTGTGAGAGTCCCTTAACCAACGAGTCTAAAGTGGGCTTATGAGCTCTACTAGATTAGTACACGAAAGTAGAAGCGCTGAGAATCGATAAAAGACGCACGGCTGGTTATACTTAATGTGTAGATTTTATTTGTCACTGCTTTTAGTCCATCTAAGAGCAGATACGCAACAAACTAAAATGTCGCCTTGAGGGTAACAGTCCAAACAAGTTTTCGTGTTGTCTTTCATTATATTTTCTGCTCTGTTGCGACAACAAGAATTAGAAATGTCCTCCGAGGAGGGAAGCTAGCAGACGATTATTTTCTGGGAAATATCTTTTTATCTTTTGAAGGGCTGTCTTGTCCGTTGCCAAACAGTTTGTATACCAAACAGCTATGCAGTACGCTAGCACACTCTATAGAGTAACAATAGGTCACCAGCACCTCCCTTTGTAAGTTACTTTTTTTTTTTTTGAGAATTCTTAGTAAATGGTGGCTGCCTATATAGAAACTATCTCATTTGTTGGCTATTGTGGCATGTGGGGGCCTCCTTACTTTGCTCGATTCAGCAGCAACGGAAATAATCATCAGGGTGCAACCGGAAATCATAGAAGTCATAAAAGCCCTGTTCGGCCTCAGTGGCCTCTACATTCAAGGCTCTTTTCCCCACTTTCCCTTTGTTCATTTTCAGTAGTCTTTGCATTCAAGCCCAACTCGAAGGGCTTCACAGAAGCCTTGCTGCAGAAGACGAGGCCTGTCTTGACAGCTTTACTCAGATTTCTCATTCCTCCCGTGGAAATCAGCGGAGAAATCTCCTTCCTAGACACCTACCAAACCTTGCCGCAGAAGACGAGACTTGTTTCACACTCAGATTTCTTGTATCTCCCGTGGGAACTAGCGGAGAAGTCTCTTTTAACAGAAATAACTGCAGAAAAACTTTGTTAATTGGGAAACCCAACATTTTTCCCGCAAAATAATTCTATTTTGCACTCTCTTTCAACGAGAAAAAAAAGCTGTTGAACAGTTATTTTCAAGCTTTCGGTTTTTTGTTCATTCCACTCACACTGCCGATCACAAACACACGCTCAACCGGGAAAAATTTCCACACCGCACCTCATTAACTGACGCGATGGTATTGCTAACCCGAGTAAGACCATTTGTAAAGTTCGTACTTCACATAATTACTCTTTTTCTCTGGGTGGGTCAATGCAATAATACTAGGTACCATTAAAAACGATGCGTTTTTTTCCGAAATGAAAGCAAAAAATCTCTACACCGTTTTACAATATTTGACAAAAACCAGGAAATTATCCGGTTCAAACGAATTTTTAGTACTAATTCATGACTGAGTAACTTATTTTATTAGAAAACTTTATGGAAACATTTTGGGGGGAATCTGTTTCACTACTCCCACCTCCACACACAAACACTTTCGATATCTAGTGTGTACTTTTTAATTTGGTGGGGGTTGTTCGTCAAATGTTTTTACAGTTATATGAAGAAAAAAAAACTGAAAATGTTATTTCAGTAAAAAAATTTATGCAATGTCAAGTGTGAATATAGGGAAAATAATTTACATTATTCGGACTATTGTTCTCATCTTTGTCGCCATATTTATTACAACGTTTTGGCCGTTGTACGCTCCGACCTTCTTCAGGTGGTTGGAATGTCGAACTGAACCTTTTATTTCGCTCACTGGGGTAAAGACTGTTCTAGTTCCACGTGCCATGTTTAATGGATGTCAGTTATCAGTTATCTCCTGTTCCATCTGAATGTTCTGCACTGCCTTAACCGGGTATTGAACTCACACTCTTTGGGTCCTGTCACTGGATCTAACTAACGCCTTTATCCACTGTGCCAAAAAAGTTAGTGATTTTAAAGTTTATTTTTTAATTTATATCTAGTATAAAGTAACACAAAGTCTTTATGTATCTATTTAAAAAAAAAAAATTATTCTAAATTCAGTTTAAAAAGTATCTCCCAAATTTTGTAGATGGAGGAAATCAGTTTTATATTTCTTCAAAATGCCAAGGAATCAGAGTTAAAGTAAGAGGTTTCGTAATGTGAGGTTTTGCAGTTTAGAGAAACACTCTCTAGTCTAAACAGATAAAAACAAAACTCCTATATATTTTATGGCCAATAAGTGAAGCACAAACAAGAGACGCCTACAAATAAAACTTACTAAATTCAGTGGATACAAAAAAAAACTTTTTTTTTTTACAATTCTGTAGAACCACAACTCCAAATTAAATAATTGTCTAGGAGACAAGTAGATGGTGTAAAAAACCATAGAAGGACATCAGAAGAGGTAAGTCAGCAGGGAGGCTTATACAGCCTCCACCCCCCGCCTCTCTACTAAATGTCGATTTCAAAGTTTCACAACCTGAGGGCCACAGACAATTTTTTTTTTAATTATCAAAAATCAGTTTAAATCTAAATGAAAATTTCAGTACATATTCATTATTTACTTTTAGAATGAATATTTTTTTATTTTTAAAAATCTGAGAAAATAATCTTTTTGTAATAATAAACAACCACCAATATTTTCACGAGTAAATTTTTTTACTCAAACAAAAAAATGTAAATCCTTAAATTTGCTAAATGTCCCCGAAACACTTCTCGAGAACAAATATTGGATTTTTAAAAGATTTTTAATTTTGATTACATTTTTGTTTTCATCTATGGTGACTTGATGAGTGAACGTGCAAATGTTTTAAAAATGTCTAAAACTTTTTACGGTAATTCATTTTTCTTTTAATACGGATTCTTTTTAGTTTTTAGCCTTTTTTTATCTCTCAAATTAAACCAAAATTTAACTCCAAAGAAAATATTTAGAAGTGTGGTGGTACCTAAAAAAAAACGCATCATCGCTCGCAAACCTAATCGCTGTTTCCATGGGAAAACTAAATAAAACATTTTTGGATGATGAGCTCTATTCTTTAATTCCATCAGTTCAGACTTTTAAGAAGACCCACAGGAAGTCGAACCACCCTCATTCCCCTCGTATGGAGGAAGTTTCATTCAAACAGGCTGATGTTTTTAAATTAACTGATCGCACGTGTAGTATGCAGATAAGATGCCTACTGTCGGCCTTGTGCCACATATATTCCTCGTGGGTGGGATATTAAAATACTCAGATGCCTACTGTAGGGCATTGGTGATTAATTCTGGTAGATATTATCAATTGATATAGCAGCGTATTAAGATCCTACCCAGTGCTAAACCAAGGAAAATTTATGTGTGCAGGAATAGTAAAGGAAGGGTGATTGTTTCTTTAAAATTTGAAATGAAATAGGATACTGATGATACACAACAGAACTGAATTTATCAATGTTTTACTGTCTGAGGTGAAAGTTTAAAAATTAATGATTTAAGATAGAATTTTAAATAAAAATACGTCGTGTTGTTGCATTGTAAATGAATTTGGTTTTTTGGTTGTTACTTGTTCACAAGTTGTAAAAAAAAAATCTAACTTTTTTGTTTGATAAAAATAAAATAAAAAAGTTTGTATTTCTCAAGTCAAATTCATCAAAAAATACCCAGATAAAAAAAAAAATTATTTTTTAAAACATTCAAATTAAAAAAACGTTTAATTTTGTAAAAAAAAAAAAATAATTAAAAAGTTAATACTAGGTTTTTAGTAATTAAAATTCAATTCATATTGTTTAAAAATAAAATTTACTGAATAATAATGGTTTCGTAATTTAATTTTTTTTAGTTTATTTTTAGGGAGAATGTAACAACAATTTTTTTGCAAATTACATAGACACACACATGATGAATAATGTATTTATTATTGTAAATATCATCACTTCTCTTAAAAATTATTTTATATAGTTATCACAATGTGTTACATCATTGTTAAATAAAATTAAAGTAGCGGATAATCGAAATTGTCTGAAAAAAACATTGATTTTTTTCTTTTTTAAATTATTTTTCTTTTTTTCATTTTTGGATCTTTCTATATAGATTCTTTTATTTTTACGACTTAACAAGGGAGATAACTCACTAAAATGCGCCTTTAAGAATTTATTAAACTACAATTTTTAAATAAACATTAAAAGGGTTTTTATTTTAATTCGAAAAGAAATAGTATAATAAAACTTTTTTTCTTTTAAATTAATAATGGGCGATGGAAATTCTTTGAAAGTTTACTTATATTTAATTCGTGATCCTAAATTTTTCAGTTGGTAATGCTATTTTACATTGCACGTATTTAATGAATATGTTTACGAAAAAAAAACTAAAAAAATTTGGAAGATTGCTTGGAAACAATTAAAATCATTATGAATAATTTTTAGTAAATTAATATTTTTATTCTGAAGTGCGAATTCGTGAGTCGTCGTGGCCGAGTGGTTAAGGCGATGGACTAGAAATCCATTGGGGTCTCCCCGCATAGGTTCGAATCCTATCGGCGACGTTAATACTTTGCTGCAATTACCTATTTTTTTTTATTTTAAAATAACCTTTCATCAGTTAATTAATACCATGAAAACACAGAAAAACTAAAGTAACACAATTGCAAATTTAAAATCCTATCTTGGTCACGAGTGTTTCTGTGTTTATTGAGTATATTGACGGTTCGGGTTACAAATATGTTTTTTTTTTATTATTTCATTTTTATTTGTCTTTTATAAAAGAAATATTCACTCGAACCAAAATTATTTATCGCCTTCAGTTTAAAAAATTTGCCGTTAGTTGAAAACTAGAAGAAACTGACGTCATCAACCTCGGCTCTATAGTAAGGCTAGGGGCCAGGGGTTACGGTCTAGCGGTTTCAGGTAAAAACAAAAATTTGTCATCGTGTCCTCAATCAAAGAAAATTTGTCTCTAAATTCATTAATTTTCACTTTTCAGCATAAAAATCAGAACATTCAACTGCTTTGATTTCTTGTTTCTTTTTTCCAGAAAAAAAGTTTTTATTCTGAAACTTTTAAGTGAAAAAAAAAATCTATATGATTTATTTTAATCAAAATGAATAAAAGAAAAAAAGTCTCTATAAAAAAGAAAAATGTCCACAAATCCCATTTCACTTTCAGCATTTAAAAATGAGTACAAGCGATTAAAAAAAAAGCAAAAAAAAAAAAAATGGTTTTACTTTTAACTTTTACTTAGAGAGTAGCAGTAGGATGATAATTCGAAAAAAGAGTTCATTTTTTTTTTTATGAAATAATCGGAAAGAAGGAAATTTTTAGGAATAAGTAAAACTTTTTAAAAAGTGCGTGAAGGAGGCTAAAAATAGGATGTTAAAAGTTAGGGGCTTTTAACATCCTATTTTTAGTTCCCTTCACACACATTTCTTAACATTTCATTTTTAGTACTTCATTTTATTTTGTGACTCTTTATTTGCATATTAGATTTGACCAATGACTGATTGTTTTGAGCTGATAAATAAGTAGGCAAAAGATAGGTACAGACCACTAAACCCAAGCAAGGTGATAATACCATCAAGAGGAAAGGGGGTCACCAAAAATGAAAGAGAAGAAAAAGACTTTACAGGAAATTGGAAACTCAATCCTAAAAAGGAAACTTCTCTTCAAAAGACTGAGTAGGAGTGTGTACCGGGTGATAAGCAAACCTATCTACTATTAAGGAAAAAATATGTAAATAAAAGTTCAGAGTTTTAGGAGACGTTATAAGCACAGAAAGTCCTTGGGTTACATTGGACCCAATGTATGGTATTCCGTTGTTACAGTACCATGTTTCATAATTTAATACCGTGTCATACTGTGCTATATGAGGAAGATGGCATTGTTTCTTTGCCAGCTGCACACTATATTGGATTGTGCTACATTTGCTATCTCTTGTTTGTGTCTTTCTTGGGGAACTTTATGTCCTTCATTATAGCTCCTGTGGAATCTTCCACAACAAACCAGCCTTACCTCTTTTTAGGAAATGCACTCTTCCTATCTGGTAAGTAAAATCTTACTTTCAAATAAATATAACAAGTATTCATTGGTCAATCACCTCTAATCTTGCTTACTGATTGGTCAGTTTCGACCAATCAAACCACCTGCACGCGACCAATCTATTTTCCCGCTCATATGCTGTGATCCTCTCACGTGGTACACAGCCATTATATAAACCGAACACGTGAACTTTTTGAGTAGTAGCACTTCTCATTCCTTGCTACCAAGTGCCAAGATGTAACCATCAGGAACTCCCGTCTTAGTCATTGCTGACCAGACGTTGAAGATAATTACCAACATTCACGAACTCTGAAATCACTCCTGAACTTTTACCAATTTTAGAACTCACAATTCCAAACTTTATTCTTCTAAATTACAAGTTCAATATTACTTCTTCTTAATATGAACTCCGGTACAACTATTACCAAATCAAAGGGACACGACTCTGTCCTACCTTTTCAGTTTGCATGCTTGTACATCAAACATTAATAAATCTAATTGTTATGTTTTGAAATCATTCCGTTGAGTTTTGTATCTTATTCTATGTATGAATATAGAGATTTTAATGTTAGTGGAAATCGTTAATTTTCACGCAGCCTATTCTCAACAAGTATTTACCCATTATAATTAACACATCCACTACACTCCCATTAAGGCAGACTTGTAGGTGCTTATGTAGGTGAAAATCAGTTACATCACACCATAGGAATGAATCTTCAACATAAGTTAAGGACCCTCTGTATAGAGTTGAAGTGGATTTCAGAAGGAACCGGAAACCCAGAACATTATCATTGATAACTCTCTCCTTCAATTTGCGGACCCTAGTTATTATATTCTTAATACTTTATATAATGCCAAAATATCACAATCATAAAATTGGTCAATAATTATTTATAACTATTTATACTGGGACTCATGCATGCAATTAGAAGTAATCCATAATATTTTAAATTTTGAAATCATATTTATTTTTGGTATATGAATGTTTTGAAACTATTTCTAAATCTTTGATTGTCTTTCAAACATTCTACCTCACCTGCTGTCCTCTTCTGATGCACCTATGAGGTGCACTGTACCATTTGGGAATCACTGCCCTAAGGTGATCAACCCATCAAGGAATCCTCCTCAAATATAAGCTTTAACACTATACACACTATATGTACAAATAAGGGTACCTCAGTATACACACTTCTATTCATCTCTTTTTATATCCTTCCTATTTAGTTTGCTAAGGCAATAAAATATTTCTGTTATATGTCAAATATTGTTTGCAATTTTATTCCGCGACTCTCTTTGATTGTAATACATTGCTAAATGTTGTAAACTCGTATGGCATGATGGTTGACAATGAAGAGTCATTAAATGAAGAATTTGCCAAACCAATCTCCCATGACTACTTTACTGCCCTGGCAGTAACAGTAAAAAGCTGTTGCAACTATTGTCAACCTTGACAGGGGTCAGACATTTGATAACATAAATTTTTATTATTGTCAACCTCATATACTGAATCTATCATATTTAACAGTCTTTAAAATATATGTTTAAGTCTTTTCCTTTTTATCTAGATCTTCTAGCTATACAGGTTCAGTCTTTGGAGTCTAACTAAACATAACACGTTCATTGGATACATCTTTCCTTCACACACTTTAATACACTATTTAGGTTACTTTTCAGCATCTTTAGAGATGAATGGCAAAGCATAAACAAAGGTCAACAAGAGACAGAAAGTGGTGGAAAGTCAAGAAAGTACAAAGAGAATGTCACACCCATTTTAAGGAAATAAGAAAAGGGTGTTTTTTATATACACAATGTACATATTATTGTAAATTATATGGAAAGCATTTAGAAGCAGACGCAGTTTGTATCTTGCACTTTTCATTTGTGAAACTCTCTTCTGGCTTCTTGCTTCCCAGTCAACTTTGATCTTCAAAAGTTAAAATCCAGTGTTAATCATTGTCTTCTGTCTTTTTAATTCCTGATCTTTTATTGTTCTCTCTCCTTAATAATTTTTTTCTTATATACTCTCATTCTCAGTAACCCCTTGTGTCTTGCTTGAGATGAAATGATTAGAAAAAAAAAAGGTAGAAAAGTGTTTACACTGTAAAGCAAGTAGGATAAGAATAATTGTCTTTGTTGTCAATGAAATATGTATGAGCAGCATAGTGGTTTTTGGAATGGAAAATGGGGTTTACATGCCAAGTTCAAATTCTGGCCAAATTCATTGCATTCAGTTTTACATAAATACTTTTTCAAAAGATATGAATCGCTTATCTCTTCCTAGTTATTGTTTAAATAGCAGGGTAAACTGGGCTCTTTAACCTTGGCTGGCAACCAGTCTAGTAGAAGGATAATTCTGAATTCAAAACTGGTTAGGCATGGGGTTAGCAACTCCACTTTTAAAAAAATGTCTACTTGTTATGACTTTGCAGTAGCAACAATGGTGTAGTGAGGCTGTGGCCCAATACTCCACAGGGAGTGAAAAGGACTCTTCTGTCTGTCAATGAAAACATATTGAAAAGTGTATTATTTGTGTGTAGAATAGACAATCTCAAGAGTGATACAGAGGCTAGAAGTAGGAAACAGTAGATTGTAAAATTGACGACCTTTCACTATGACAGTGAAAGCCAATGCATGAAATTCTTTCTTTTTATAAAAAAAAGAAAAAGAAAGGTGGATCAGAATTGCTTAATTGGATAATATAGTAAATTTATGTGAATCTTACTTTTTTATTATTTGAATTTGGGATTCTAGCATCTGTTTTTGTAGCCTTTTGAAGCTGAAGTGGTATGGCTGTCGATCACAGTAGTATCTGTACTATTAAAATGATTTTAACAAAACAACATAAAATTGTAGGTATATAAAAGGTGATTATCTCACTTTGGTCAAGGTGAATTTATGTGGGTCACATGATGGCCACTTAGTGATGTCATTTCATAATGTGACAAAAGTGGTCAGTCAGTCAGCTTCCAGGAGTCAAATCAAGCAGTTGCTTCTTTTAGCACAGACCTATGGTGCCGTTTTCCTGTGGGAATATATCTTCACCAGATACCTCAAGCTTGCATTCTTCAATTTCATTTGCACACTATGTCCTCAATAGTTACATAACAGATAAATCTGGCTCACTTGAATCTGGGATCCTAAATATGACTTCTCCAGAAACACAGAAGAATCTCCAGCAGCTCCAGTTCTTATTGAAAATTATTATATGTAAGACTCACTTTTTGTTCTCTTTTCACACTGCTTGTTGTTACATACATGTTATAGTTTCTCTATGTGAAAATACGTATATATAATTTTCTTTATGATTTAGACATATAAAAATCTCTCTGAGAACAAAGCATGTTTGTTGTTCCTTTTCCTTTCAGCCATTCCGTTCCATCCAGGATACAAGGAGTTATTATATCATGAATATAATAATGCCTATAATGGGAGAAAATACAAACTAGGAGAATATTCATATCTTCCATATCTCACCCATCAGAATGACTAAAAATTCAAAGGTCTAAATTTTATGAAATATTTATCCCATAAAATGAAATATAAAAGTTCACTTGTGAAAAAACATATGGCTTTGGTTAAAAATGGCTTTGAGTGAATGAAGACTGTGGATGTTGGCAATGAGCACTCTTCTCTGAACATTATGAACTGGTACTACAGAATCACGAACAAAGAACGATACCAAATGACGAAAACCACATTACTTGAGGACTTTCAACAGTAGCAAAATTTAAAATAGATATTACATGTAACTTAAAGGGAAAATAATGATATAATCAAGATATTTTACATTACTTAAAATAAAAGGACCCCCCCCCCATCAATACTGGAAATAAGGATAAGAGCTACTGAACTTATAGGATATAAACTCCTATAATTTACGGCCAATAAGTGAAGCACAAACAAGTAAGAGATGTCTATAAATAAATCTCACTAAATTTAATAGATATGAAAAAACGTTTTTTTACAATTCTGTACAAACACGGTTCCAAATTAAATAAGTGGTTTCTAGAACCTGATTGAATAAGACAATTCACATGATGTGCTTTCTATGATGTCCATGCAGTTGAACTTCAAATGACCTGAAAAAGGTTAGGGCTCAGGTTACTGAGTACATTCCCATGCAAAACTCAGATAGAGATTCAGAACTGACCCACAGTGATAAAAATGGCTCACCAGAAACAGACATTGGCAGTCAGTAAGAAAAAAACAGTTAGCAACTAGGTCTGCAAAAGACAGTGAACCAGACCTTACCTCGATCAACAACATAGATACATGTTCCCATGACAATGCATCAGTCAGTGATAACTTTTCTACCCTGAAAAACATAGAAAACTGTGATGGAACTAAGTCCTGTCTCATCTCTCTTTTTGTTCATCATATTTAAAATTACTGCTTTCACATGTAATCGGTCAGCAGTCACACATGTTTCTTTAGTGTGTGTGCTTCATACACAAACACACATATCAACGTACTATGCCACTTGATTTTTTTACTTACAACAAAAACACTTTGAAACTTTGCAGACTCACTTGCGACAAATTATTTCAAACAATCAAGCTGTTGGTCTCTTCATGGCAACAACAAAGAACATTGATTTTCAATATGTAAATACATGTATCTGACTGTATATGTGTTATTGTCATGTTTAGCTTGATCTTCTTTTTCTGTAAAGATAATTTGTAGAAGACCGTGTGTGTTTGCATGTTGTATTAGAAACACGTGTGTAACTCCTGGTAGAATATTAAAAGGTCCAACTGACTCAAGTCCAACTGAAGATGTAAAGAAAACCGATATATATATATACATATAAACAAATATATGTATTAAACAAAACAATTTTACAATGGACAATAACATTTGTGTGTGTGTAAACATTGGTGTCTGTTCTTTGGTGAATGTTCATACATATGTGTATGTATGTATAATGTTCATGGCGTCTCCCACAAGTGGGAAGATGTGCATCTTCTAAGAGAGCTTACATTGTAGTCGCTGAAATGAAGAAATGAAAAAGACAACAAGGCAAGAAGTCGCCCAGTATCTATAGTATAGGGAGAATGAGCTCTAGTGACAATTTGGGAATTAAGGAGGAGCTAACTCCTACAATTTCTTTGTGTTGTATAAAAAACTGTGTTGTATTTGTGGACACAACACTCAGATTTTATTTTTCCACATAAAATTTGGGTAGACTGGCTCCACAGACTTGAGAAACCCATTCTTCTGAAAAATTGTTTTAAGAGTAAGATTTTATAAATTCCAACCAACAGTAGAAAAGCTTCTTAATCAATGAATGCCAAATATATCCTTATAAGGAAATGTCTAATATTACCATTTACAATATAAAATCATGAATGGCTCTGTAGATGGCAGGATAATTCATTATTTTTTGGCAGACTTTAAGTTTATTATGTGCCGTGTCCTTTCAGGACGTGGACCATCATGACTCTATACAACTTTATGTTTGTTTCTGTCTTAGTTCCTCTTCTGTCATCAATATAGAATTGTTAAAAATACGTTACTGCTCACCTCTGCACCTCCTCCCTTATGTGTAGTGTGTCGAATTCTCAATTTTTATAAGTTCAAAAATCAAAATGAACATTGAGAAAAGAAACTCGTAGTCACATTTTTAAAATAATAAGGAAGCGTTGTGTGTACTTTGGACAGATAAAAACGAACAAGAGTATGGCTAATAAGCATAACTATGTTAACTTATAATTTGAAAGTTGTAAATCTTTTATAAATTAATAAATAAATTCAGTGCATAATTGGCTACGAATACGAAACTTTGTTGTGTTAATATTCGCCTGACTCCGTTGTTTTGTGATTGTCAAGGTAAATATTTATTGGAAGCTCAAAATGGCGTCTAAACCAAAACACAGCGAGCCTCATGGCATGGAGAAATATGACTTGAAAACGGGCGCAGATTTGGGAGCTCTTAGTGACGAGCAGCAAGAAAAACTCAATACGTTTAAGGTAAATACACAGTTAGATAATGTATTTATATAATTTTTATGAATCTATCAAAGAAAAACTTATTCTGTTGCTAAGCACTATGGAGTTAAAAAATAAAAATTAATTCTGAGATAACTTTTTTATTATTTAATGACAAAAAATTGAAACCTAATATTTACATTTTAGTCTGGATAGAAATCCTAAATTATAAAACTGCTGGTTTCTTGCGTAAAAATTAATTTTTGTAAATATATATTTTTAAATTCATTCGACAAATTTGATTGTTTTCTTCTTTTAGTTTGTAAATGTAATGAATGAATTGAATGAATGAGTATAAAAATATGATGAATTTTAATTTAAATCTTTTTATTTTATTTGAAAATGCGCATCAGTTCTTAAAAATTGATATTATTTTCTCGATAGGAGGAAAATGTTTTTAAAGTAGTTAAATGAAAAGAAAAAAAGAGCTGGCTGGTTCTGATAATTAACAGAGCATAGCAACATTTTCGCGTGAATTTTTTGTTTATAGTTTTATTTTATTTTACGTAAAAAATATGAATCTTTTTTTTTAGGAAGAAAATTCCATTTGCTTTTTTTGTGGTTTAAATTTTTCATTTCTTCAAAGTTTTGAAAATTTTTATTTATTTTGTTTTCTCGAAAAACAAAGTCCGATACAGTGGACGAAGAGAAAATAAAATTGAAAAAAAATGCTTTCTTTCACAGAGTAAAATTTAAGTGCAAAAATAAAATATATATTTTTTAAAATGTTTTTTAACTGAGCAACTAATTTTAAATAAGTTTTTTTTTTTTTTTTTTTTTTTAAACTTTTCTCTCTACTGTTACAAATTTGTATATTTGCTATTTAAAAGCGTCAACAGAATCCCGAGGTGGAGATAAATGAAAAAAACGTTGGTTAACAGAATCATCTTTAAAAAAAATTATTTTTTTGACAGTATTAATTTTTCACAATGTAGGTTTTTAAACGATGTCTGGATATCCAATGTTATTAATTTACCTCCCTTAGACTCCACTTAATTTTTAACTAGATTCATATTCTGAGCCATCGCGAGGTAATTCAGTGTTATGTAGACACCTTTCTGAACAGTAACACATAAAACAAAAAACAGCTATGAATCCAAAATGGCACTAGTTAAAAAATTATTCCTATCCTACACTGTCAGATTTGATTATGTGAGTTGCACCCTCTTGGTCTCATATTTTCCACTGATTTGTTAAAGTGGAATGATTATTGACTCCATTGTTGGTTCACTGTGTTGTGCAGACAATTTTTTTCATCAGAATCCGCGTCCTGGGTATGACGATAAACTACATCCAACAGCAAGGCCTCTGATCAGGAGGTTTTGACGAGCGTAGAACCATCTCTTAATTGCTGGTGTTCCCTGGTCCACCCTGACCCGGAGTGGTAGCACCTGTCCGGATCCCAGCTATGGGAAAATAGTTAACATCCAAACTTGTGTAAAAATAGGTTTTAATACCAGAAATACTTTGTAATATAAAAAATTATTACCCTCAATCTGGTCTGGTACCCCTGTAATATATCTAGAGATTCTTTGATAAAATCCAAAGAAGAATCTGCAATGTTATTGTCCCTAACTGGGCATCTCAGTTTCAGTCATTTTTTCCCACTGCTGTGACATGGATTCCTTCTATCTTTTCTATATTTTTTGCAATTGTTCTAATGAATTCTCCTCTTTGGTACCTTGACTGCAAGCATACTATTAGATTGTCAACTAGGTTTCATCATCTTACTGTTAAAATAGTGAGATGTAACTGTAAATTCTATTCTAATAGTTTTTTGCTTCCCTTCTACCTACAATCTTCAAGAATTTAAATGCAACATCACTCATCATTTTCTCTCTTCCTGAATCCTCTTTTTTTATTGTCTTTTCTTCTCACAAAAGTCTTCTCATTCTCTTTCAGTTTCAGTAGCTCTTGGTGTTTTAGTAAGCATTATTGCCTTGCATGAGGTGAAATGATTAAAAACAAAAAATATTTATAAACATACCTGAAAGATATAAGCCATAAAACATATTTGATTAAAAATGTTAATTTAACACTATATCTTTTTTTACCTAAATAAATTTTTCTTTTATTAATTTACATGTTAATATAGGCTCCTTGTCATTCTATAACTTTCATCAGTTTTCAATTATTCATTTATTGATTTTATTAATTTTTCTCTTGTTTGGATTTTAGCATTACTTGCAGTAGCTTTTATTGCTTCTCAGAGATTTATGAGGATTAACCCTCCTTGTCTTTCATGGACTTCACTTAATGCCACTAAGTAGTATTCTCTTCAGGACTATAAAAGGAATGTGTGTAAACACTCTCACTCTCTTTTTGTTCTATGATGTAGTAGCAATATTACAGGACACTTCCTATCCAGGAGGATACTCCTCGTGCAGCCAACTAATTAATTTCAATCCAATAATGGGGTACACACACTCTACAGCTAAATAGATGTTTTTATTATTATTATTCAGCTATCTATGTACATGTAAAAATAAATTTCTCTACTTTTTTAGCCATATTGTTCTTCAAATTGTAACAGAGAGAGCCCCCCCTCCACCAGGTGGGTTTATTAATCAACGGTTCTAAAGGATTGGGAAGAAGGTACTAATTAGTTGGGTAGAAGGGATTCTGGAGTAATTCCAGAAATAAGTTTTTCTTTTTGCTCAGTTGTTTCTGGGATTGAATTATTAATTAACTAGGTGAATTAATTCCAGAGTAATTAATGGACAGGTTCATTAGGTAAAGCTTGTGATAAATGGTGAATTGGATTTTGGGTGGTCTGCCAGGCGAAATCCAGCCAGAGCCCTCAGAC
The DNA here is from genome assembly GCA_963932145.1 of Acanthosepion lycidas. Taxonomy (NCBI): domain Eukaryota; kingdom Metazoa; phylum Mollusca; class Cephalopoda; order Sepiida; family Sepiidae; genus Acanthosepion; species Acanthosepion lycidas. The sequence continues at coordinate 104,368,858 of OZ010581.1, forward strand.
TTTTCACTGGGCTTAAGTGAACGTTGTTTGCGGAAAACCCAGCAGGGTGTCTGAATCCAATTTTAGTACCTCTTGAAACTGAGTTCCCGTGGAGCTTCGGAGATCCGGCAGAAAACACATGGTGGTCCAAGGGATTTGCATATTAAAATTTGTGGGCGGTACCTAAAAACTGTTTAGCTCCGCCTTTCTCTATATAAGTGGCCTGCACACTTGGGTTGATCAGATCGGATGTGATCGAAGAATGCGTCGGAACATGAGAGAAGCGGCAGAGAGAGAGAGGGGGGGGGGATCGCAGATCAGAGAACGCAAAGGAAAATGCGGCAGAAACGACTTAGTGTGTCTTGCTGATCTGGCCAGTTGGTTGCATGCGTCAAAAAGTCTGAATCATATCCAGAGATAGAAATCGAACGCGGGCGAATCCTGATAACTTCGTCAACAAAGCTGAGAAAAGCCAACTGCTATATCGGAGGGGATGGACGAAGAACCACGACTTATCTCCCTTAGTACATCCGAATTTCAACTGGCATAATTGTCTTTCTCTCTCTGTGACGTTCTGACCCAAATGAGTGAATCTCGTTAAGACAGTTTGTATTCGTTGGTAGTGATATAAAAACAGTAGCCTTAAAGGGCTCTTTGTACAGGAACCGAAAGTGTTATTTTTTTTTCTCTTTGTGCACTTGCGGTTACGACAAGAACCTTTCTGCACAAATAGTGATTTCTTTCAGCATGGAGCCCAGCCATTTAATTCATCCTACCTCTGGATTGTTCTGAGGGATCAAAATACTGCTGTTCAGATCAAAAATTTACAATGTGGCAGATAGTGGTGGTTCCTTCAGTTCACTGGAGGAGGACCGGGTAGTTTACTTTTCGGCCAGAACCACCAGAGAGACAGGACAGAGCTGTAGCCGACAGGGCTTCTACGTCAGTGTATATATATATATATATATATATATATGTGTGTGTGTGTATATGTAAAATTCTTTCATTTCTTTAGAAAGTTTTCAATCATTTTTCATATTTTACTTTGCCTGAATTACACATTTCTCACTGATATTTGCTTAAAAAATAGTAGTTTGGTTGCTTTCTGGATTTTCTTAATATTCTGCATCATTTTTTCTCTCTGTGTTTAATTTCACAACAAGAATTCCTTGAAGGAGTTACCTGGATTGACAGACACCTGAAAAAGGTTGGAGGGGAAAAATGTCTGAAATGTTGTAATAATAGCAACAAAACTGAGAACAATGGTCTGACTATAAGTAATGTAAATACTGATAACTCCTCATCTCTGAAATTCAGAAAGAAAAGCTTTTTTCTTGTTCTTGTCAATATTTTCAATTTTTTTTTTTTTTTTTTTTTTTTTTTTTGTGATCTCTGGTCAATTTTCTCTATTCCAAATGTTGTTCCTGTCACTCAATAAATTTACAATATTTTGTTTATCTTTTGAAATTATATTTTTCTCTCAAGCTTTAAAGCAATGCTTATATATCTGAAATTTAAAAAAAATGTTGGGTGATAAAAGTTATAAATTATTTCCAATAAAAACAGATATTAAAAGCTGAAATTCAAATAGCATAAAAGAATTCATGTTGCTTGATGTCAAAACATTTCCCTGCTTCTGTGATCTTCTTGGCCTGAAATATCTTCCTATAATATAATATATCCATTCAAGTTTAAATCAAACTTCAGTTTTTATTTATGAAAAAAAAATAGTTAAAATAAATTGTATTACATTTCTGATATGACTTTCCAAGAAGACTCAGAATATGAGGTTAACTAAAAAAAATAAATAAAAGGAATGTAAGAGAGGTAATTTAGTGTTTGTCATACAAAATTTTGGAGTGCTAAGCTTGACACGCATATCTCCAGGTATGAGATAGGAACAAATGGAGTATAATTCCACTGTCTGTAGCAATTAATTTTTAAAAAAGGGCTCAAAATTGAATAAAGCTTAATATTATTCATTATATGAGATTAAAACAAAAACCTGTTAAAAATCGCAACACAATAGCTTTCATGTTTCAGTACTACAGTTGTGGTTTCTCAGGCGATGGTAAATAATTGGTGAGTAAAAAATTGTTTAAATTTCAAAAGCAAACAACAACAAATCAAAATTAAAATGAGGCTTGTGGATTTACCCTGATTAACCAATTAGGTGTCTGACCTATGCTAAATTAAAAAAAATAACCTAAAAAAGTGTGAGGTTTGATCATGGTGAAATGTGGTTTGAAATATAATCCTAGACAAGGTCATGTGTGGCAGACAAGAAATTAATACAAACTATAAGCGAGTAGTAACCATGTATCATAATTACGAAACAAATATAACTTGTTCAATTTTATAAGAAACTAAGGGGAGGGGTAGGAAGATAATCAAACGTACCGGTAACTGTAACATATTTTATAGTTGATAATAAAAAAGGCTTCTTTAAGAAACCAGTAAATGTAACATATGTGTTTAAAAATAAAAAAAATGTGTAATATTCATAGATGTTGATAAGGCCGACTAAACAGCAATACATAGTTATATCAAATTCAAATATGCAAAATAATCCTTCATAGAAGGCTCACCACAGTTTACTTACTGATTATGACCATATGAAATAGTACTAACAAATTTAAAATTTAACCATATTGTAAGGTGAAAGGTAAGCTATGTCTACAATTTACAGTTAATACACTTCTTTGGTTTAATAGAGAATTTTTATCAGTAAATTTAATTTCTAATTCCTCAAGAATAAGAAGCAAGGTTCATTTAAGGATTTATAAGAAGTTATTTTTGAAAATGATAATACCATGTGACCATAAGGTCTCACATTTTTGTTAATTGTGAATGAAGAGAATTTAACAAATTATCTTTGCTTTACAGATCTTCATATTCTTAATGTTACCAAAAGTTTTTTTTTTATAATAAATTCAAGCTTTACAGCCAAATAAAGTCTCTGTAGACATCATGGTGTATGTTGATAGGTGGACAGAGTATTGTTTAAAGTAAAGCTGGTCATGGGCTCCCACACTCTCCTCCACTGAACTAAGAATGAATCCCGTTTTGGATATCACTGATTTTAAATTTCAGTCTGTTTTTTTATCATAATCTTCATCAAAATCTATTATTCTTGAAGTCCTAATTTTTTTTGGAATATTAGGAGATTTTGTTTAACGTCTTGTCCCACCCCATCTGGCTGTTATATTAAACCTTTAGCATGCTAAATTTATTCTAGGATTGTTCCCCTGCCACTGCAATTTTTTTTTTTTTTTTTTTTTTTTTTTTTTTTTTAGGGTGCAAAAAAATATGAGCACTTACTGTTTTAAAATTGTTATAGCTTTCTTAGTATTGTGCATAGATCTTATTTTTTGTATACTAATAAAAGAATGGATGAGTAATATTTTGATGTATTGCATTACATTTTGCATGCATGTTTTGACACTGAAAACTAAAAAAATGAAACAAAATAAAAAAACAAAACAAATGCATTTAACAATTCAACATAGTTTAACTTTTATTACTCCTTGTGGAAACAAAATGGCTAAGAAGGCTTTCATTTTGTCAAAAATGTGACATGCTTCCTCGTGTTTGCATACAAGACACAAGCATTTATTTGGTCTTTCTTTCATCTGACTAGTCTATTTATTTGTCCTATTGACAAAGTTATTTAAATGTTTATAAACAGACAAAATAATTCACCTTCAGAAAGGCTATCAGGTACATCCATGGAGCCAGGAGCTTCTATAAAATTAGTCAGCCATGGATGATAGTAGCTGCTCAATATCTAGTGTTCATCATTGCTTTCCTCCATGTGACTAGTATGGTTATCATCTTCAACCACTTCACTGTCAATATCCACCCGAGTAAAGCCTTCAAAATCATCATCAGAGTCTAAATCAAAGAAAAACTCCTGAATAGAGGTTTCCTTTGCTGTTGATGTGGCCATTTTTGTTCACAAAAAAGTTAACCCGAGTTTAATCAATGTTACAATTCATATAGAATCTAGAAGAATTCAAAATGGCCTTAGAAAACAGAAGTTTAGCTTCATTCAGTAATAGGCAATTTCTAGCTTAAAATACTGGAAATAACAGTTAAGTATTTATTTAGAGCAACCATGTCACCTACAGCTGCACAGCAGATAATTCTACAGCAACAATTTTCGCTTCCAGCGTGGTAAATATTATCAATTAATTCTCAAAGTAAATGCCATTTATTTTGTTTGCAGGTTTTTCTTTTTAATTTTTCCTTTGCTCTCTGCAATTAAAACAAAGAAATTGTTGTCTATTCTTTTTTCATGACATTTATTGACAATTGTATAGGAACTGTTTTTGTTCCTAATATTCTGAATTTTTGATTACCTCATGTGGTTATATTCTGAATATATCATGAGGTTTGTTTTTTAATCAACATTAGTTTCTTAACTAATCTAAATGCCCAGTTTTAATCACTGGTTTGTAAAATCTGTTACCCTAACTAAAGTGGGGAAGGTAAATGATAGTCTTCTACATTTTGCTGATAAAGATTTTTCTCTCATGATAGACTACTACAGATATGAACACTTTCTTTTAGTGAGGAATGGGATCAAATATTGACAAGAAAAGAAGTGTGAATCTTGAGTGATAGAATATAACAAATTCCTACATCAATCAGAATAAAGTACTGAATTTAAAAACATTTTTACTTCACGTTCTTTCCTAGATAGAAACCCGGCATCAAAATGAAAAATATCTGCGTGCCCACCCAGAAGTTGAATGTATGTTGGCAGATTTCCTAAGGTATGAAAAAATCTACTTTTCATTTGTCATAGAAAAATAACATTTTTATGCATTTTAAATTTTATAAAACATTCAAATGTCATGGAAACAATTTAGACTTTACAAAGTTAACTATCTCTTTGATGTTCCTTTTGAAAAATACCTAAACATTTTTTTCATTTACTTTAAATTTTGTGAAAGGTTTGCTTGTGATTATTTTATTTAAATATATGTTTTATCACTTACATGTTATTTTTAGTGGATACCCATATTTGAGTAGATGCTCTGTTTTTATTTTTAAATTGTATATTTGTTACCATCTAATGACCAGAATATTCAAAAAATCTTTTTTAAGAAAAATATGCTCCCTTTTCTTTTAAATAACATTTCTCGAATAGTCTGGAAGGTAGACAATAATAAATATAGTTTAAGAATAAAAACAGAGCATCTACTCAAATATGGGTTTCCACTAAATATAATGTCATATATATATATGTAGCAAAAAATCCCAAATTACCTCATGTGGTTATAGTCTATTTCAGACTAGCACAACCATATGCCAGTCCCCCTAAGCTCTAGACTATCTCTGAATTTTGTTTAGATAGAAGTCGGGGAGAACTGCTATCTAAACTTAATTCAAAACCCCAATTCCAAGACAGTCATGAGGTAATTTTGGATTTTTTGCTGTATAAAATATATGCTCTGTTATAATAAATACATTGCGCTCTCTCTCTGGATCAGTTTTAATGTCTGATATTACTAGGATCCACCAACGGATCTATTACCTGTACTAATTATATATATATATATATATATATATATATATATATATATATATATATATATAGTTCAAGAATTTCAAACATAATCTCGCGGTTGACTGAGTCGAAAGCTTTGCTGAAGTAGAAATAATTGAAGCAATCAAAGTATTGTACGCCAACACACAGGCCACTGTCCTGACCCCAGATGGAGAAACAGAACCTTTCGATATTCTGGCTGGCATTCTCCAAGGTGACACACTTGCACCTTTCCTTTTCATCATTGTAATAGACTACATCATGCGTATATCAGTGGATACAATCAAAGAAAATGGACTGATGTATCAGCCTAGAAGAAGCTCACGTCATCCTGCACTTTACATCACTGATGCTGATTTTGCCAATGACATTGCACTGTTGTCTGACAACCTCATTAGTGCCCAAGCACTCCTTTCTTCTCTTGAATCAGCAGCTAACTGTGCAGGTCTACACCTAAATGAAACCAAAACTGAGTGTATGCCAATTAACATTCGCAACAATCACGAGATCAAAACACTCTCAGATAACATCCTCAAATGTGTCGAAGACTACAAGTATCTAGGATCACACATCAAGAACTCTGAGAAAGACTTCAACATTAGAAAAGGCATAGCATGGACTGCTTGTAACAAAATGGATAAGATCTGGAAATCCAATCTTGCTTGTCAATTCAAAATCCAACTTTTCCACGTACTTATTGAGCCAATCTTATTCTATGGCTCTGAAACTTGAACTCTCTCAGCGAAACCACCCAACTCTAGAAATGATATATGGTGACTTGCCGAGAGTATCAACTTTAGTTTGTAAGAGACGTGTCCAGTTCGCCGAGCATTGTGCACGTGCCACAGATGAACTTGTGTCATCATTTGTACTCTGGAGGCACCCATCATCTGACAATCTATCACGCAAGTTAACCTTTCCAGATAGGATAAAATGAGACACATTGATCCCTAAGGAAGATTTTTTAGGTGCTATGACAGATAGGGAATACTGGAGAGGTGTAGTGAGTTCAATCTCGGCTGAGGCCGCAAGATGATGATAGATATATATATATATATATATATATATATATATATATATATATATATATATATTGTGAAAAAATTATATTTGTTGGGAAATTAAAATACAGCATATATGTTGTACTTGTTAATGTAGAACTCTGAATCCTTTTGCAGCAAAGGATGGTTTGATTTTTTTTTTTTTTTTTTTTTTTTTTTTTTTTTTTTTTTAAAGAGATGAGCAATTGTCAATATACTTTGACATATTTGATTGATTCTACATATTATTTTCATGAGCTATTGTTTTCATTGTGATTATTATTGATATATTTTCAGTGTTTCTCTCAATGTATAATTATAATGGAGGAGTGTTTGTATTTCATTCCTTTTCCCTACATATGATCTCATGGTGTGAAAAAGTCCTTTTGAAGGAGAGAAAAAGTGTCACATAGGATTTTTCCCATTGTTTGAGATATAGTTAAGATATCATGCTCTCCCATCTTGATCATTATAGTTGTTATTATAAGCACTACATTTCAGTCATGTACCCTGAGGCCATCTTCAGGTGTCCATTATTTTGGCTGCTATGCAACATCTTATGTGGGATAACTTCTGTGTTATTTTGTATAAAATAACAACATGTAAGATATCCTATATTGGCCAAAATAATGAACACCTGAAGATGGCTATAAACTACTTAGTTGAAACATATCCATAATAACATCTATTTTACATTCTGAAAGCTTTGTGTATTTTATTTTTTTGTTTACATTTCTATTGAAGAACTTCTAACAGTTTTCTTTAATTAGTAGATAATTACAAAGTGCTGCATTTTCTACACTTTGTTTTTTTTTGTTTTTTTTCTAGTGAAAAACTACATTTCTAAAAATTATAGCAAATTATCAAGTCCTTTACAAGATTTTTTTTTATGAATATCTTAATATTTGTTAGATTTCTATCCATTTAGGTATTTTCTCAAGATGAATGGCTACAAATTTATTCTAATCTTAAAATGGATTGATATCCTTTTATGGCAAAAGAGTAAAATTGTAACGAGTCGATCGTGTAAATAGATTTAAGAGGAGGTAGCTATTCACCATCAATGGTGAGGTGATGTAATACTGTAACTTAGCTTCTCCCATGCCTTTTCAACAAATATTTTTACAATTGTTCTGATTAGATTTCCTCTTTGCTACCTAAAATTTATGAATTTAAGTGCATTATTAGATTGACATCTAGGTCTCATCATTTTATAGTTGAAATGGCTACATGTAACTAAGTTCTAATGTAACAGTTTTTCTCTTGCAATTCTTCCTTATGGAACTCTCTTCTGGCCTCTTGCTTTCAGGTCAACTTTGATCATGAAAAATTTAAATGCTTTATCTTTTGTCTAAATTCTTGTTCTTTTATTGTTCTCTCTCCTTCATCGTGTTTTCTTTTTCTTATTTTCTTTCATATTCAATAACCCCCTTGCATCTTAGCTTTATTGCTTTGCTTGAGGGTGAAATGATTAAAAAAAGGGCCCAACTTCACAGATTTTCATACCAACTTGCAACTATTTTTTTCTTTTTTTAGTGCAACTAGATAGTAGCATTGACATTAATTTGTTTTTCATCATTTATTATTATTATTATTATTATTAAATGGAACTGTCCTGCAGGCAGGATTTTAAACTCCTTCCAGTAGAAGGCATGTATAAGGTTCTTTCATTCCAATAAGAAACCTTGGATTTGAATGTGATACCTTATTTGAAAATCACCAACTCTTGGATCATATTCTATTTCAGTATTTGAGGATAGATTACATGTAGCCATTTTTTTCACACTAGATTTTTGTTGCATCAATAAACACCAGTCACAATACTGAACTGTGTTTTTTTGAGCAGATTTATAAGTTAACATTTATGGCCCCTGGTTGTTCATCACTCGTACTACAAATGACATGACACTTTTTTTTTTTCTTTTTTTTCAACTAACTTGACGGACACAGTATTTAGTTTATCATCATACTTATATTGTAAATCAAACCCTCATTAAAAATTTGGTTTTGTAATTTTCAAAAATAAACCAGCTGTAGCGTCCCATTAATAATCACAAAATATTTGGTGGCTATAACTAGCCATTCATGTGTTATGTGATAACAGATGAAAAATATGTTTAATGAATTAATTTAAGGAAATATACTTTAATTTAGTCACAACTCTGGTTTCAATGAATGAAGTATTTTATTTTTTTCCACCCCCTGTGAAGCACAAACACGGTAAATGCTGATTGTTTTCTATGAGGATGACTACAATTGTTATTTCCAGTCAATTAACTTGGAGTAACTTGGGTATTCATGTCTGATTAACAAGAATCATTCTGTCTGTATTTAGCGAAGCAAAAAAAATGGTAACACACCCTCTTACCTTTTTATTCTACCATGTAGTCGGGAAAATTACTTAAGGCTATAAGACTGAAACTGGTGCGTACACACACACACACAAAGTGAATAGTCATCAAATTCAAAAACACAAACTTTGTGTGCCATCTTTTAATAGTTTGACAGATGGTATGTTTAAAGAAAAGCTACAATTGATTCCAATAATTTGTTATATGGATCACTTGAAAGTAGTGAAGAAATCTAAGTGTTGAAGGTTAAAACACAACTGAATGAAGACCTGGTTATATTACACATTTTGTGTAGCATTCTATACAGTTTGGAGTTCTATTGCACTTGGAAATTTTGAATTACACACTTTAATTTTTACTGCTACACATTTTAACTATCTTGACTGCTCATGATTTGTGAATGTCTCAAAAATTCTTGACTGCTGTACATTTTAAGTAGAACAGAACTACATTTTCACAAAAAGACTACACGTTTTATTAGGTTGGTGCAAAAATAATGTCGTTTTCTCACATATGTTACTATGTGAGAAAACGACATTATTTTTGCACCAACCTAACAGCTACCCCTACTACTCATGGCTTCTGTTGCACATGGCACAGAACACAATGATGTTAATATTTTGACAGTTCATTTTGTTTAGCATTCAGCTCCTCTTCCAATTTTGATATCTCTGAGTCGTTCCATGTCAAATCAACAAGAATCTGACCATCGGTACAGATTTTTTTCTAATATGGTATACTTATAGATCTTCATGATAGAAATTAAATGGTACCTATTTTATATCTCTAGATCAAAGATTTCTTGGAGATATGATCCTTTGACCTTTGCCAAAAAGGTGACTTTTGGAAAATAATCACAAAGTTTAATTATCAGTATCTCAGTTGTTCTTTCACCCACAAATTATATGCCATTTTAAAGTACTTGGATAGATTTAAAATGTGATATATTAATTTTTTTATTTAAAGGTCAGATAAGATAATTTGACCATTTAATTTCTCAAAAAGGAGAAACAAGTAATAGGAAAGGAATTCCACAGACATGAGGTGCAAGACATGAAGCTATTGGAGTAGAAGAGACAGCCACATCTAATCACAAAAGGGTGGGACCCTGATGCCAACCTAGTGGCACGCTTAAATTCATGCAGCTTGGGAACTAGCGAAAGTAGCTCGTCAGAGCATTTACCATGAAAGTATTTTTAGAAAAGACAGAAGATGCGATGACATGCCTTTATGAGAAAGACTGAAGACAAGATGCCAGATCAGGACCGATCACATTGCATATACATCCCTGGATTTTGTCGAGGATCTTATGGTGGACAGCAGGGGCACCAGACCATATATTCCATTCAACAGCAAATTGTCGATTTATAGATTTGAAGGATGGACTCGGTGAGGAAAACTTTCTGACACAACACAGGGAACCAACTTTCCTTACAGTGGATGAAGCAATTGATTCAATGTAATTGTTCCATCTCAGGACAGTGAGATCAAGCAAAGAGGTGCTCTCATGGAGTAGAGCATCAGACATTCTAATGGGAGGCAAGGATGGTTCCCTGTGGTGAGTAAAAGAGAGCAGTTTTGTTTTAGATGCATTAAAGTTAACCAGCCAATTCCTGCCCCAAGACACAACCGATTGGAGGTTCTTTTCAAGACTAACGGCTAAGTTAGTTTTGTCAGTGATACCAGACTTGCTATTGAGGCAGGAGTAAATAGTAGTGTTTTCAGCATAAATGCCTACTTGGGAGCTGATGACATTGGAGAGGTCATTAATGAAGATAAGGAACAGAATAGGGCCCAGGATAGAGCCTTGGGGAACACCTGTGTATGTGGGAAAGGAACTGTAGGAGAATCCGTTAAGGATGACCTTCATTACATGGTTTGACAGGAATAATCGTATTAAGCCAAATAATTGACCTGAAATTCTGTATCACTTAAGCTTACGAAGGAGGCCGGCATGCCAGACCCTATCAAATGCTTTTCACCGTTATTGTGGAGCACTTGGTAAACAATTTCAGTTATGGCCATGAGCACATCAGCTGTAGAACGGGCAAAGTGGAATCCATACTGCTTATCAGAGAGCAGATCATGGGATATAAGGTGATTAACCACTTCGGCGTTGATTAAAGTTTCAAAGACTTTGCCAAAGAGTGGTAGGTGACTGATAGAACAGTTCTTAAAGACAGGTACAATATGAGGACTTCCAATAGGCTGGAAAGCATGATTCATTGAGGCAGTAGTTATATAATTTGGAGAGGGCAGGGGCCAGTTCAGGAGCACATTTCTTCAGGACAATGGCTGGTATCCTGTCACCACCGCTAGCCTTATGGGAGTCTAATTTTGAGATGAAACCCAATATCAACGACGGGATTATGTGCAACTCGCTCAAAAGAGCCTCAGTTCTAGGAGGGAAATCAGGTGGGTACACTGGATGAGTCGAGCGTTGAGTTACAAGTTACTTACAAGAGGGTATGTAAGGGGAGATTTTGCCGAAAGTTTTTCAATGATGGTGATGAACATTGTCTTTGTTGCAATTCTGCAATCAAACAGATGTTTTGTTGACACGTTTCCTTTTTTTGGATAAATTTTGCACAACTCTATTTGCCAGAAATCCACACTTGATGTTTGCAATATCTTATGCATATTTGGGTTTGACAGAATTCTTATAAATTCATTCAGTTTTGGAAAATGTAATTATCTTTTTAGTGTACTCTTCCTTTACAAATTTTAACAGTTTCATTTAAAGGTCATCTGCAAGGAAAGGAAGCAACAATTTATCACTCTGATATTTTATCAGAAATAGTTCAATGTATTTTGAAACGCACAAATCTGCATTTCCACTGGAGATAAAACGTCATTCACGTTTGATAGCACTACAGAGAAGTACTGGGTCTAGGGATATTTTTATGGCATCTCTCCCAATGTCTAGGAGTCATTCACACGTCTTACAAAAGCAAAGGGTCAGATTGAACTTTTAAAGCCAAATAAGTTTTATTGCATCATTTTTTTTTTTTTTTTTTTTTTCTATGCAAAAGCTAGAGATACAGGTTAACCTGCAAACATGAAAAATAACATTATTTTTTAAAGACACATTTTCTATTCTATCATCCTTTGCATCTAGATTTTCTTAGAGTCAAATTTGATCCTCAAACTTGTTACTTTTAGCAACAATTTAGTTAGACAAACATAGTTTACACATTGACATTGGACACATAAATTATCTATTATCACCCACCTCTGACTAGAGATCAAAAGGACATTTTACTTTTGAAATTGACATGTGAATAACATTTCTTCAATTGTTCAAATTAAAAAAAAAAAAAAAACACTAAACTTTGAGATTCTACTAAAAAAATGTATTTCATTACTGTAAAATAACTTATTTTCCTACAAATTCAATGAGTGTAAATTTATCTTTTGACAGAGACTTGTCTCTGATGCCTTTTTTATCTTTGCTTTTTTCCTCTTTTCTTGTTGCATCAGGGTAACAGCTAGAAGACACGCCTTCATATTCTTTCTCGTCATCTAGACGAGAAAAGACAAGTAACTATGAGGTGACCTCATTCTAAGGAAAGAAATAAATCACCGTTCACAATAATTGCCAAATATTACTAACAACTAAAAAAAATAATTTTTCTTGTAAGACAATTTTAGCTTAAGAAAAAAAAAAAAAAAAGGATTTGGATATTTTGATTTTCATGAATTGAGAAAAGGGATATGTGGGTAGGTAGTCCAATTTAGAAAATTCCAGGACTTTTCAAGGAGCTTTTGGACTATTGCTGTTTTTCCAGCGCTTGAAAAGGCCGTCAAATTTTCAGAACATGTACAAACTATTGCGTTTTTCTTTTTGTTTATAATTGTATATAACCACTACGTAGCCAAAACAGTGCATTGTTGCAAGAAGTATTAAAATTAAGACCTCACTACACTTTTTATTTTTCATATATATATATATATATATATAATATGAAAATGATAATTCACGGGAGATAACTATTTAATGCTATATTCCTTATTTATTCATGAGTAACAATTCTAGGTGCAAAAATTGCTTCCTTTTTGGTTTGTACATAATATACAGAAGATTAAATTCACTTCCTTGCAGATTATTTTATGGTACCCTGCCTCCTTTTCTTGAAGGTGACACAACAGGACACAAGTTTATCTGGTACTTTTTTTGATAATGTAGGTACCTTAATGAGATCGCTAAAAAGAGCAGAGCATGATGAAAAAGACGCCAATTTTGATGAAAACAAAATTTTAGCATCTAAATGTTTGTTATTATTAAAAGGAAAGATTGAAGTATTTCGGGGGTATTTTTTTTTTTTTACGTTTTTTAATAGTTCCTAGCAAGTCCAAAATTTTCGTTAAAAATCTTTTTCTTTAGTCAGCAAAATTGACAGATAATCAATCATGTCAACCATTTTTTTATAAAAAAAATACATGAAAGTCTCAGTTTGAAAATCTATTAAAAATCAATTATAATTTTTTCAAAACTTATTTTAAGAAAATCAGAAATTATGTTTATTTAAATATTTCGAAACAAGCATTACTTAGTTTCTGTGCCGAAAAAATGTAGTTTGAAAATAAAACAAAGCAGGTCATAAGATTTTGCGTCACTTGGCAGGTGACAAAAGACATTTTCATGACATATTGATAGCTTACGTGAGGATAATTTATTCTACGAAAGGAGAGAAGTGAAATTTATTTAGATTTAAGCGAACAAATTATTTACCTTGTTATTTTTAAGGAAAACTTTCAGTGCTCTAATTGTTTTTATGTTTAAAAATATTTTTGCCATGACTTTAAAAAAGGAAAACATTTATAATAAGTTCCATCATTTATGAATAGTTTCTGAAAGTTTCATTAAAATCTGACAATTATTTTTATTTTTGCAAGATTTTCAAAATTAATGTCTGTCATACAGAAAAAATACGCGCTCAAATTTTATGTTACTTAGTAGTTCCGCTGGACACGAAGAGAAACAAGGTTTTTCAATCAAAATTTAGAATGTTCTAAAAAAAGAGGGAAAAATTTTAAAAATAATTAAAAAAATACTTTCTTTCCTGTTAATAATAAACAAACATTTAGATGCTAAAATTTTGTTTTCATCATGCTATGCTCTTTTTTAGCGATCTCATGAACATACCTATGATAATGTTATTACATTGTCCAATGTTTTTTCTTTTTCTTTTCCAGTGAAGTTCTTTTAAAACAGCCAGAAAATATCCGGGAATTTGCTGCAGGTAATTTTACATTTAACATACGTTTCTCAGGCTATAATATAAAAACTTCTGCAGTTTATTATTGCCTGATATCTGTTCCAATATGGCTTGGATTCTATGCAACATAATTAAAGCTAATATAATAGAGCTCAAGTTTGCTACATAAATTTTCAACTGTTATTTTCGCTTCTCAGCTCAATTAGTAGCAAAAATTAAATCAAAGTTGACTTGCTGAAGTCCTAAACATTTCTGAATGAAACCCTTAAGTTCTAAACTGTTATAATAAATAACAATTAGGTAGTTTTACAAGGAATGGGAGTTAAGGATTTGTGAAGCGGGATTGGTCATTTTATTCTGTGGCTTGTTACATTTGCTGACTATCAACTAATTTACTGGGATTTCATCAAGTCTTATACAAAGTCAAAATTGTGAAGATCATTCTATCAGGGATGGAACCAGCAGAATAACCACTGCACTATGCAAAGGCATTTTTCCAATTTAACTTAAACCAATAATAGTATTTATGAAATAATGAAGACTGAAATCACTGCTAGTATACAAGAATGACTGCAAAATATAAAATTTAATTAGAATGTCTTATTTGTGAATAAGAGACACGAATTCAATCATTTTTATGAGTTTTTGTAGAGAATGATTTACCCTTTTTCTAACAATACATATTTTGATCACTTACATCTTTTTAAAGTTTTGCTTATATTCCTTAATAAGGCATATATATCCATCATAAGAGATCTTAAACAGCAACTGGGCTTTACTGATAGTGTTTAAATTATTTTGTGTTTAGCTTCACTTCTAAATAGTTTACAGATTTTCATAAACAAAAACCTAAATTAAAAGACTAAGGGATGTGAATTGGGATCAGTTTTGTTGGTACTTCCTTTTTCATTTCTTCAGTGACTGTCATGATTTCTGGGGTTACCAATTTATTACAGAGATATTTTGAGAGATGTGTATATTTATAAAGAGGTAAATGTAAGTGAATGTGCCCTATTGAACACGTTGGTTTGTTTTCATGCAGCATGTAGTCCAAGGCATAAACAGGACATCTGTTGGGGTAAAGAAAAAGCAATAAGAGAAGACATGACCCCTAGCTAATCAAAATAATGCCTAGTCTCAATTCTGTCTGTGTCTCTGGTTGATTATAAATATAGGGCAACAAAGTGCATATGGTTGACCCACACTGTCAAAATCACAAAGGTTCCTGATAACAATGCTACACTAATGTCATTCTCACCCTTAGGACAATCAGTGTACTGTCATAGGGACAAAATAAGCACATGCTTTTCTTTTATATTATTTTTTTTTTGTTTTTACTTTTTTTTTTAACAAAGAAAACTGGGATTTTTTTTTTTTTTTTTTTTTTTTTTACACTTAATTCATAACCTCAGTGTTGGACACTTTGACTTGGTGTAATGGTTAGCAAGTTTGTCTTGCTAGATCAATTAAAACTGTGTGGTGAGTTCAATTCTCATTGGGTGTCCCATGCTTTTAGCCTTGCGCCAAATCTAAGCTATGTTTAGAAAATCACCATAATATTTTTTTTTTTTTTAAAATGGTTGTAGATGAAATTCTAAAATTACCATTATCTGTAATTTTTCTCGTTTTTTCCCCCTCATATGCTGATGAAAATATCTCAATTTCTTGCAGATGTTTAATTTTTTTATAAATTATTTTTACAGGGCATTTTACAAATCCAAATCTTCGAAATGTTATAAATGAGGAACTACAAAAACGACAGAAGAAAGTCAAGGAAAACCTGCTACTGAAGCATATCTGATAATCCTTGCTGACCTGTGATCATAGCCACCTGGAAGTATTTTTTTTTTTTTTTGTATCAGTTGACACTAACTACCCCCAGCAAGACTACACAGTGACCTATGATGTCTTGTTATTCATTTACCTGTTTCCTTTTATTTATGTTATAAAGGGCTGCAGGTTTTCGTTCGTTGTTGAAAAATTGTAAGGTTACTGTATTTGATATTGTCAATGGATTGCAAGTTTTGATTAGATTAATTGCTGCTGACTTTTGCTTTTATCAAATTCTTTGTTTATCACTAACTTTCTAAATCATCACATGAAACAAAAACAAATATACATCAATCTAACAAATTTATCACCACAAATATATCCATTAATTTATCACAAATCCATTTGAACATTTCTTCTCTTCATATCAATATTCTAGGGTGTTTTATCCTGAATAAAAAGCCTTTTCCTCCAGAAGTTTAGTTTATTTTTTTTAAGTGGAGAAAGTTTAAGTATTACCATTTTTGTGATGTTCAAGTTATAACAACAAAAAAAATTTCATCATTTTTGCAGCATGTAAATGATAACTTTTTTTTTCTTTCCACTCAAGGAATGCAGACTTTTTTGTGTGTGTATGTGGCAGGGGGATGAATAAAATACTTTTTATTAAAAAAAGAAAAATCACAGCCATAAGTCAATGTAAAGTTTAATTTAAAAATTGGATGCAAAATATTAAATTAAATTTGATATGTATTGAGAAGAAAAAGACAATTGAGAAAAATATCACCAGTTAAAAATATCTTGAATTCTGAAATGTTTTAGTTAAATTTATCTCACAACCATGAAAAACAAAAAACCCTGAATTACAAAAGGTTTTGACATTTTCAATTCATATAAGGATCAGATCATCCTTGTTTCATACAATTAGTGTAATATATTTTTACCACTTTCATTATTGCACACATTAAGCAAAAAAAAAAAAACTTCTTTCACTTTCCACATTCAATTTGATAGGTTTAAAATAAAATTGCATACATACACACAATTCTCCTCCATTAACAATCTTTTTATGCAGGAAAAACAAATAATTTGACAATAAAAAAAACTGAAAGACAATTTCTGACAAAAAAAATATTTAACAAATAAGATTTGTTACTAGAATGATAAATAGAAATCAAATTCTTTACTCTGACTTGAAACCAGCATCCCAACTTTGTTTTTTTTTTTTCTTGTCATCTAGTTATGCATCAGCATCTAATGCTAATCATAAAAAGCAACATCTTCATAGATAACTTAAAATAAGAGGCACTTATGATATAATCCTTTCTCTACTGGTGAATCGTAGTTTGTGAAATTGTATCTAAATACATGAGGTTATGTATTTGAAATGTATATGAATAAATGCACTGGAAATATACACATTTTGTTAGTGTTTGCTAGCCAAAAAAAAGGTCTACATGCATTAAACTATAAAATGCAGACATAAACCTCATCCATTTGGGTTTTTCCCTTTCAACAATGAATTTAGTTTAAATGGATATTTTCACTTAGTGAGAAATTTAATTGAATTTATAACAAGAAATTTGAAACTTCAAATAATTAACTATGCTGAAAACAATACCATAGATTTAAGCATGCAGCTTTTAAAACATTTGAAAAAAAGAAGAGGGGAAAATCCTAGAAAAATTCTTTTAAATCCAGATTGTAGATATTTGAGATTTGTTGCCTGATGTGATTTGAAAAATAAAATTTCAGTTACAAATAAATTAAGAATTTCATTGTGCAGCCCAAATTTTTTTCATAAAACCCGAGTGTCTTGTAAACCAAAAATCTAAGTATCTGTATCATACCATGTTGGAAAAATATTTCTTATAAAGTTGTGGATGATGCTTCTGAAATTGTTTCAGTTTGTGTTTTTTGTCCTTTAGGCTTAATTTCACATCATCTATTAAAGAATTCATCATCTGCACAAGACTGCTGGCAGTAGACTGGGAAGTTTGCAGTTCATAATCAGAAACACTCAAAGCTTGACTGAATCGTGGGGCTGGAAAAAAAAAAAAAAAAAAAAAAAGAAGAAATATTTCATAATATACCCCAAAACAATCTTACATAGTCTACACAAATAAGGTTTGGTTGAAATTTAGATACACACACTAATGTGTGCATGTGTGATTGAATATCATCTCTGTCCTCAAATACACTGAAGATCATTAAAGAGACTGAATTAAAATGTCTAACTTACGCTGATATGGAACAAGTGTCCCTGACTGTATTTCTACAAGAATCCGGTCAATTTCATCTTGCAAATATTTGGGGGGTGACTTAGTAAGGAGTGCTTGATTGTCAAAAAAGAAACTGACAACAATGACAGCCAGTTCATGGGCAAGGAGAGGATGACGAAGTATGCTATCTGTGAACACTTGAAGGACACAATGACTGCTGTACATCTGTAGAGAGTAGAAAAATATAAAAGAAAGTTGTCAACACTTCTATTGTAAAGCTAAACTGGTTTTGTAGTTCTGCAATGTAGTATTTTTATTAGAATATTTTAAAAATATTACAATTACAGTCTCTTAAAAACAAACTCCATACGATGTAATGAAGAAGACTCATTTAAAAAGTCACTTTTGTAACCCATTAATGACCATCATCCTATTGGGGGGGCAGTGGACATTATATAAAGAAAAAAAAAATCTTATTAATTAAAACTAGGTACCTCCACGAGATCGCTAAAAAAAGAGTATAGCATGATGAAAAAGATGACAAACAAAATTTTATCGTCTAAATGTTTGTTGTTATTATTAAGAGGAAAGATCAAAGTATTTTTGGGGTATTTTTTTCCATTTTTTAATCGTTCCTAGCACGTCCAAAATTTTCGTTAAAAATCTAGTTTTTTTTTGAGTCAGCAAAATTGACCATTTTTTTTTTTTTTTTTTTTCATTAAAAAAAAAAAAAAAAAAAAAAAAAAACTGGAAATCTCACTTTGAAATTCTTTTAAATATCAATTATCATTTTTTCAAAACTTATTTTAAGAAAATCAGAAATTATAATGTTTATTTAAAATATTTTGAACCAAACTTAGCTTTTGTGCCAAAAAGATGTAATTTGAAAATAAAACAAAGCAGGTCATAAACTTTCGCGTCTCTTGACAGGTGATGAATGACATATTTACGAATTACATAAGGCTAATTTGTTCTACGGAAGGAGAAAAGTGAAACAATTTACATTTAAGTGAACAAATTATTTACCTCTTTTTTTAACAAAAACTTTCAGCGGTCTAATTTTTTTTTTTTTTTGTACTTAGCTTTCACCTTTACGTTTATGATGCTTTATGGAAAATATATTATAAAGAAATTAAAATAAGACTTAAGAGTGACATTAAATTTCATATTTCCTAAGAAATGTATCTAATTAATTTATAGGTACCTTTCTTATGAAATTTTATCAGAACTGTACATAAAATACTATAATTTTATGTACATTTATTACATTTTACTGTTATTTGTATTCATTTTATTATTAATTTTGATATTTCATTTATGGAAAAATGTCATAACTGAGATTAATATAAAAATAAGATAATATAAATTTCATAAGATGATACTGATACTTGTAGGTACCCTTTTCAGTTGAAATTGAAAAATCAAATTAACTTCTCCACATGTGTTTCGCAAAAGTAAAGGCCTTAACAGCGGAGAACAATGCAACTTAATTATATTCTGGTTGGTCTTCCGTACTTTGTAATTACAGCCCGGTTATAAGCACAAAATTACATTTCTTAATTACTGTGGATCTTCGGATGCTACAATTTACAACGCAGTAAAAAAAAAAAGATCTATCTCATAAGGACACTTAGTTAAAAGCCCCATCGGCTTTCCTAATTTTATAATATTTTAACAACTTAAATGTAAAATTATTTTTTCCAGATACAATTCTTACTATTTAACCCATACCTGAATTGGACGAATTAATACTTTCCCCAAGAGTATTGTAAAATGAGTATCTTCCCCAAAGTTACTTTGGAGCTTAAAATTAATGACTGAAGAATTCTTATATGCTGGCTAGAAATGAAAAAAAGAAAAGACAAAACAAAACAAAACAAAAAAAAAAAACAAAGATATTTTTTTAAATAGAATTAGTTCATTCAAAAATTCAATTTTTTTTTTTTTTTATACCCAGTTTTATAACTGATAGAAATATCTGTTGTGGTAGTTAAATTACTTGCACAACCTTTTTTCTTATTTTTACCTTTATTAACTGACCCTATCTATGTGCCATAGGTAACTTCATATCGTCAGCCAAACTAATTACTAAATATTTTGATTCAATTCATGTTTTAATGAATTGTACAGAATGTGTATTGTGTTCATTACATTTACTTATGCGCAAATATCTTCTCCTTAATCAGTCAGGAATCAAGAGACATATGATCACCCAAGCACGTATCATTTATAGCACTTCATTGACTGACAGGTAGAATAGCTTAACCAATAGACAGCCACCATAGTGATGGTTAATGAAGGGATCTTACAGAACAATTCACTTATTAATGGAGACTCAATTCTAATTCTTCCGTTTGTGTTGTTAAATAGTAAGAATTTCAATTTTGACAACATTAACAATGAAATATTTAATTTCCATAAGTTTGTGATCATCTTCATTTAGTTGTAAGACGATTACAATTCTGACTCGTCATTTTGGTTGAGAGTTGGTTGAGAGTTGGTTTTAGAAAGAATACCATCAAGTTGGGTAACTTTCATGAAAAGTGTCAGTGAAATCAAAAACTTAAAAAAAAAAAAAAAACTATTCTGAAGCCCAGTAAGAGAGCAAAACACTTTCAAATTTTAATTTTTTTAATTTTTTTTTTTTTTTTTTTACTTCTGAAATAATTTAATATTTACTGCCTTAGCTATGTTCTGCATAAAATATTTACCATTTGTGTAGATGACATTTTCATTTGCAAAAAGGTTCTGAGACATTTATGTAAAAAGATGGCTCCCAAATTTTCTTAGGTTTCTTGCACTTGTGTTAGCTTATTAAAATGTCAAAGCGAGCCATAAGCAACTTAACCTTGATTTAAATATAAATTCACTGGCTTATCAAAGTTACCTGACATTGTCGGTAACTTTGGTAATGGAAAATGTGTAATCTATGATCCAATCGAAAGCTATTACTATTGTCTAGAATATGATTGTAGACAGGGTGTTACTGAAATGAAAAACGGTGATCCTAGGAGATGTATTGTTGGCTAAAAAAGATAGTGAAAGACTGAAAACTTATCAAAGTTATCCAGCCCAATGGCAATAAGTTGAATAAATAAATTTTGTTTTTCTTCAATCAAACAAAGAACCATTTCATTTGACCAACTTCAATCAAGAACAGCAAAATCTGAACAAAATCTCATCCTCCTAGTTACATGCTGTGGTTATGCTTGTATTTTTTTTTTTTTTGTTTTTTTTTCGTAGTTTATCAACCCTTTGTAGGTTATTTAAAGCTGAAACATTTTGGGTTGAAGGACTATAATTCTTTTTCTTGGCAAGTGAATATTGCACTAACAATATTTTGGAGATAATGATTTTTTTTTTTCCAGATACAAGTCTTACTATTTAACCCATAGCTTGGGTGGAGGATGGATTCATACCTTTCCCCCAGGGTTTTGCACATAAGTTAATATAAAAATCCACATGCTGTGATTGACTGGTTACTTTACTTTTTTAAACTGCATTTTCATAGTTAAACCTATTTAATCATTTTCCACAAAATCATATAACCTGATTCTGTGTCTTGCTTTCATTCAACAATATATAAACCTGGTGTTTTCTTTTAAACATGATACCATAAGATTATGTGGTCAAACCATGCTGTTCAATACATTAAAATATACAAGAATATTTTCTAACTTTATATATTCAGTAAGAAGGGACTTCCCCATGATGACATTGTTACAACTTAAAATAAAAAAAAAAACAAAATGCTGTCATCAAATCATATATAGAAAATATTTTCTCATACCTGACTGCACTGTTGTAGCTGTTCATCAGTGACAACAAATTGTATGAATTTAAAAAGCCGTATCAGCTTATCCTTGTGGTATTGGGCTAAAACCAAAGAGTAGAGATGAAATGCCAGTTTGGCTTTTTCCTCTTTTCCATGAAGGATCATATTACAAATGGCCAAGTGGAAATCTACATCCCACTCAGACAGGAGAGTCTTTTCCAGGTTAGTGTGAACATTAAGCACCATTTCAAACAGGTGACGTTTCTCATCTACAGACAGGGGTACGCAGAAACCTTCCCTTCGCAAACCAGGCAGATCCTGCGATGAGGTGGCTATGCAGTCCATGGCAGCAGTCAAAAAAGCATCATGAGCTTTTTTGCCAAACATGGGTGATGTGCAAGTATTGAATGTGGCTCCAAAGTTTGTCCAGCCAAATACACGGGGGCTGCTCTCTCTGTATAAATGTGATAGGAACCCATCAAGAATTGGAACATCCAGAATACGAAGCAATTCACACAAGGCAACTTGTTTTAGCACATCTTCTTGAACTGAAATTTGAAAAAAATAAAAATCACAAGTCAATAAATAGGGCAGTGTGTATTTAGTCAACAGATCACTATAGTCCGTATTCTTACCATGAAAAATACTAGTTTTATTATTAATGCAATGTTGCTGCTTTTGGCTATTTAATGTTTTGCAGAGGAAATCCTCCTGGTGTCAGTTTAAACTTACGACACCTATATTGTAAACATTTTGATTGAAATTTGTATTTACTTTATTTCAGATGAAAACTTGAAAATTTTCCCAAATATTTATTTTAGTGCAATTTTCACCTTCCAAACTTAAAAATTTCCAATTATAGTTTAGATAGATGGGTTAAACTGGCATTTTTTTTTTCCATATGTCATGACCATTTTTGCTTAAAGTTTGGATTTTCTTGATTTAAAACAAACTTTGAAATATTCCAACATATTTTACTGAAATTTTCACCTTCCAAACTTATAAGTTTATAATTACAGTTTTAGATATATGGAAAAAAGAAGTTAGTTTAAACTTAAACCCACAGAATACGGGTAAAACTGACACCTTTTTTTCCCCTTATATTTTGTTTAAAGTTCTCATTTTCTTGATTTCAGATGAAAAGTTAGAAATTTTCCAACATATTTCAGTGAAATTAAAATTTCATAAAATTACTTTACTAACAATACCCATGAACTTTTACAGTTTTGCTATTTAAATTTTCTAATGAATCATAATTCTTTAATAATTGTATAAGCTACTTGTGAGTTCTACAATTACCTTATTTTGAGCTCAACAACTTTAATATTGCAATATGTCATAAGTATGATTGAATAATGCCATTATTTAAAATAAGAGGGTACAAATGAAAAGAGTAAAAAATGACATTTTCCATTTCAGTAAAGCCGACATTAAACAAATTATTGCCACGTTCATCTTCTCTTTTTGTTTTCTCACTAAAACCAAAAAGCATGTGTTTTTCCCCATATTTCCTTACAATCATAATGGAATGGTCCATTATTTATCTGAGGTAATGGCAGGAAGTAAGGCATGTACTAATTATCTAATGGAAGAAGAAGCAGAATTATGATAATTAAAGCTTGGATATAAGAAAAGAATGTTAAAATCTGTTACTTAAATAAAAAAAAAAACATTGTTGATTTTCTATTTGACATTTTTTACAATTCCATAAAGTTCTCCTCTCATAAAATGGTGCATGACTTGATCTGCTTATTTATGTAAAGAGTTTAAATGAGAGGAAAAAAAAAAGAAGAGAGCTTATATTTAAAACCACAACTTCTAAATTGTAATTCTGAGAAGCAAAATTTTCTTATTCAGTTCCTTATCTTCAACTGAATATATTTACAACAGAATCAACAGAAGCAATTTTTTTTGGATTTGGCCCAAAGTTCTTAGTCATCAGGAAATGGACATATATATGCGAACATGTCTAGTTGGGTATAAAAGAATGGAGTGAGGAAGGATTCCACTTGAAATTATTTATTTTAAAAGTAAACACAAAATGAATTTTTTATTTTATTTACCTAACAATAGTAGAAATAAATTTGGAGGAGCAAAAATATATAGACTGAAAGTAGATATTATATTCCTTCCCAATAAAATTGAGTTAAAAAGAAAAAAAAGTAAATTTTATTTCAAATTGTTTTCATTTTGTCTTTTTTAAAAGAAAATATCAAAAACTAAATCTTTGTCACACTGTCAATTTCAGTAAGTAAATAGCTTTTTGTATTAATGCCTTTTGTATTACCTTGCATTGGTGCTTTGATAGGGTGTTTCACAAGAGGAGTATTCTGACACAGCTGAATTGATCCAGTGCTTCGAACTCTCATAATTGTAGGTCGAGGACTTGGCTCTTCAGGATTACAAATTATACTTGGATCCATGGATTTACGTCGGGGCACTGGCCTGGAAATTAAAATAATTTCAAAGATTTATGTTAATATAAACAAATCCAAATTTAAAAATGATTACCTCTTTTACATAAAGAATAAGAATTACCATTCTGGCCAAAATATATCTGAAAGTGTTAAAAACCAAAAAGAAAGCACCTTCTACTGATATCCATCCTCACCAATTCAATTAATGTATAATGAATAAAAACTTGTTTTCGTTTTCTGTTAGCTTGTAATCAATACAAGTCTTTGGATTCTGAAAATAATACAACTGATTTTTATTATTAATCCTTTCAAGATGGGCAGAAAAGTTTCTTTTCATCATTAAATGGCATTAAGAAGGTTTTAACAAACTTCATACAAAATGTTTTTGATTGTGAATATAAACAGCTGTGGCACCCTGCATTTTTTAGAAAGACTAAAAAGAGATATTCATAGAAATATGATTTAATTTTTATTCGGTTTATTAACCAGTTGTTAGTTATTTAGAAACGAAGAATAATTGAGTTTTGAGAATAATTCTCTAACTGTATTTAGGCGATCCAAAGAGAAGAAGAAAAAAAAAAAAAATAATAAAAAGAAAGAGAGAGAGGAATAGATAAAACAAAACCCGGTCATAAGCGAAAACACACACATGCGACCAGCACCTAACAAGTGTCAAAATTATCAGGTCAAGCACTTGAACTAATTCCGTGTCCGCGTAGGATGGAAGTTTTGTTAAGGTTGGCTGAAACAATAAAGATTTTTTTGAACAATGAAAACGAAATTTTAATCGGAGGAAAGGTGTTTTTTGTGTTGAGGTGGTGACCGGTGGAACTGTATACAGATTCTGACCTGTTAAAAATTGGAACCCCACGATGATGAAGTGGAGACATTTTCAATTCAGATAATTAAGATTTTTGACTATCAGGTCTGACCAAAAACAAAGAAGGAAAGAAAACGATTGTCTCGGCTCACAGATAGCGCCAATATTCTTTCCTGAAGTCACATCTAATTAGCGGCAGGCTGTTTTGACAGAACCCAGGTGAGAAAAAGCCAAGATTATCATTTTTCGGACGTGTGAAAAAGGCCAAATTAGATTTTGTTTTTTTTAGAACAAGAACGATGTAAGCCACGCCCGATTGGAGACGGGAGGCGTCCCACCACAGTCTCATTAGCCGAAAGCGGTCACGTGATATGCGGAAAGAGGAGGGAGAATGCTCGATCAAGAACCATTGGTCGAAAACGGTCACCTGACATACGAGAGACCGGGAGAGATGGGTATGCGTCTTCCCCCCAGAGGCACTGTGAGGAAGTAGGGGTGAAAATAATAGCGATAATGGGAAATCAGAACTAATGCGACTTTTGGGATTATCGAGAGAGCCCTGACGCCGACAGACCCACCCCGGTTTGCTGCGGCGTCAATAAAAGCAGGACCACAATCGACAAAAAGATGAGTTCAGCCCCGGACGGCAGCGAGAGGAGATCGCCTCGGACGGCGGAGAGTTGCGGCTGGGTTGCGGCAGGAGGTCCTTCCAGCCCAAGTCGAAAACAAGAAATCCTTCCAGCCCAAGTCGAAAACAAGAAATCCTTCCGGCCCAAGTCAAAGACAAGAGAAGTTCTATCTAAGTCGACGAAGAAGAAGATTACTCGAAAGCCGCGGAGAAGTTGCAGCCAAGTCGAAGACAAGGCCAAAGAGTTACTGGACGGAAGAAGAAGAAGAAGTTAAAATCAAGCCCAGCCGAGAACAGAATTCGACCCAACCAGATCGAAGTGAAGAAATACAACTCAAGTCGAAGAGAAGAATCAACTGCGAATGATTGATAGAAATTAGCCCCAGTGTCGAACTAAACCACACTCCGACATACACAATTCTGGAGAGTAGACAATTCGAAATCGTTAAGTTGTATGATAGAAGCTTGGTGCCATAGTCCACAGAGCGGGTCGGGAATGAGAACAATTTTTCTTTATGTAACGGACATTAGATATAAAAGGTTGTCACCCTTTTTTTTTATCAGTAATTTTTTGTCTCGTGAGTTTTTTTTTTCTTTTACTTGTGTTTTGCCACCCCCGTCGGACTCAACTTGCATACGGCCCAATCCCTGCTGGTCCTGTCTGTCTAAGATCTAAACACAGCGTGGGTAGACAGACCGGAGATCAGTACAGTTGCTTTAGCAACCAGGTATTGGAAGCGGGTTGGGAAAGGCGAGGCTGGTGATCATCTAACCAAGAGGTTGGAGCGGCACGCTTGGAACCAGGAGGAGCGACCAGGAGGAGCGACGTCACAGTTGGCGCCGTAACCAAAGGATTCGACCCTGGGCCAGGTGTGTACCCGTCATACAGCTATCATATCAGCTTCCATTTTTTTTTTTAATTTATCCAAACTGGGATATTTTTATTTATTGATTCAAGTTCTGAAGAAAAATATAAATAAGCAACAGTTTTGGCATATTAAACTTTTTTAATTATAAGTAAAAATGAGTGACAGGCATAAAATGAATTGTGCAGTTTATGGAGAAGGTGTGGGGCAAATGATTGAATGTGTCAGGAGTGGTTTGTAAAGTTTTCTGTTGGTGAATTTTTATTGAATGATGCTCTTCATTTGACCTTAAAAACAATTAAATCAAGACATTACTTGAGAATAATCAATGTTAGATAATGTGAAAGATAACAACATACTCGAAATATTTTAATCAAGTGTTGAAAATACCAAGTATCAGCTTGGTTATATTAGTTGCTTTAATGTGAGACTTACACATTTTAAAAAAAATACAGGACCATATTTCTAGGTGTAATTTACTACTTAAGCAAGAAAAAGTTGAATACTTTAAACCAATTATGATAACCAATGAAAAGTGGATACTTTACAACAATGTGGAATGCAAAATATTCTTTCAAAAACCAGTCTTCATCCAAAAAAGAAAAGTCCTCTACTCTCTTCTAGAGAACCAAACAAGTAAGCTGTTAACCCAATGATTCTTGATAAAACAAACATTATACAGTGGAATTTAAGATAAAAAATTCCCTAGTTAACATCTTTCCTATATTCTTTCCCCCTGGTGCCTTGGCATCGGGGAAAGAATACAGGAAAGATGTTAACTAGGGAAATGCAAGGTGAAAATAATTTAAAATATATGACAAATAGAAAAAGAGTTCCAGGTTTTTGTTAACTCCATAATTCAAGTTATTTGCCTTGTACTTCATCCACCATATTCAAATCTCTCTTTAACTAGGCGCCATTTTTTTAAACATGTGCAGCTCAATTGGGAAAAATATTGATTGGCTATTCTCATTAGCAAAAATGTGTCCAAATTGTTATCCTTGATGACCTCAAAGTCAAAAGCTTACACTTTCTCAATTAGAAATCTATTTATAAAACAAATGATAGATTTTTGAAAAACTGATTTGCCAGGCATTTCACTTTAATCTTATTATCAAGAATAATCTTCATTGAGTGTCCACTACAATAGTCTGACACAAGGTTATGGTAGTGGACACTCAATGAAGATTATTCTTGATAATAAGATTAAAGTGAAATGCCTGGCAAATCAGTTTTTCAAAAATCTAAAAGTGTCAGACTAAGCCAAACTTGAAGTTTATTAAGGGTGCTGCAGAAGTTGTTTCTTACCAGCAGAAATATTGGGTTCATGCCTGAATCAATAAAAGCTTATTCAGTAGCAGACTCCAAATACTTCAGAAATATTCCATAAATCAAGTAAAGTTCAAGTGACTTATCTAGTTAACTAACTCATCATAGCCAGATGTTTGATAAATCTATTGAACATGTGTGTATAAACACACATATATATATATATTTTTAATTTATTTCTTTAAACAAATAAATTAAAAATATATCCAGTTTAATCCATTTCCTAAAATATATATGGTATAGAAAATTAGAAAATCAGCCGATTTCCGCAAATCGGCTGATCTATTTAATTTACTATACTTAAAAGCTCTATATGTTAAACTTTTATCTTTTTATATGTATTGAGCACTTTTTTTTTTTTTTTTTTTTTTTAAATACAACTGTTCCCTGGTCTAATTCAACTCTGACCATTAACTTCTTTTTATATATATATATATATATATCTATATATAAGCTTTTCTAATTAAATAATGCCATAATTTTATTGCATTTTTTATTTTATGATTCAGAGCATATTTTCTATAACTAGGGGTGGCGGGAGGGCTGTTTGAGAAAAAAAAGAAATTAATAATTTAAATTCTCAAAGGAGTCCTGCTTTTAACTAATAAAAAAAATTTCTTGAAATTAATTTTTACCAGGATTTTCTAAAAAAAGAAAAAAAAAAATTTCAAAAATAATTTCATTCATTTGTGAATAAGTTCTGAAAGTTTCATTAAAATCTAACAATTACTTGATTTTTGCAAGAATTTCCCAAACAATGTTTTTCACCTGAAAAAAATTTTTTTAAAAAAGGGCACAAAAATACTAATTGTAAATATTATGTCAACCGCTGATGTAAAAACAAAAAAACAAAACAAAAAAAAACAAGATTTTTAATCAAATTTTCAAATGTGCTAGAAAGTATTAAAAAATTTAATAAAACGATAAAAAAATACTTTGGTCTTTCCTCTTAACAAGCATTTTGATGATAAAACTTTGTATTTATTAAGTTTGGGGACTTTTTTCATCATGCTATGCTGTTTTTTCAGCAAACAAGGAGATACCTACTGTATGACCCCCCCACCCCCACCATGAGAGTGAAAGTCGCAGTTGTAACAAATGCATATAAAGATGCTCTCCCCTAATGTCACCATGTTGTTGCTTCTCGTATTTTGCTGTCACAGTGAGGTAACACTGGAGTGTTTTCTCCAGGGTACAGGGTTTTATGAGGGATACAGATTAATCTTTAAAAATATCATTTTTAAAGATTTAGAAATCCATTTATTTCACCCATTAGCTTTTTTCTGAGTAATTCATCCCACAAAGCCAGCTTTGCTCTCCACCCATTACACAGAAACATGAAAACGAAATTAAAAACACACATTATAAGAAGTGACAATTCAGCAAATGTAATTAGGTGAGTTGATTAATAACTATCAGCAACAAAGAAAACTGGTCTATTACTCAGCAAATTGTCTTGTATTTAAATGATAATTCTTCTTTTTGGTCTTTTAAAGCATTTCTTTTACTTCTTAACTTATCTCATCATGACTATGAAATGAAGTAAGATTTCTTTCTCAAGTGGTTCCATAACAAGCCTCTCCAGTTCAGGACGTCTCCTTATTCCTCTTTATATTATAACTGAAAACAATATTTTAGTTTTTAGACACAATTATTAAAAAAAAATGTTACATAAACAAAATTACCAAGAAAAGAAGTGTGTAGTGTGATGCAACCATCTATCATACATAGAGATCTACCTAGGATGAAGCCATTTTGAACACTGATTGGGCAGCCTAGGCAGTACTTTGTGATCCAAAATTTGTTTTTTTCTAAATAAATTTAAATTTAAGTACAACCGACTATTAAAGGATGAAAAACTTTTGCAGATTTTGACAACATTCTGGGGTCTTTCTTTTTTTTCTTTTCTTTTAACAACAGGTTAAATGTGGCATTAGTCTTCTGTGCCCCATCACATGTCTCCCTTACTCCGAAACTAATTTGACACTAAGTGGCAACAGATGAATAGAACTTTGTCTCAAAGATACAACTAGTAACCTTGACAACACAAGCTCCACCTTCCCACTTGGGGAGAATAGCACAAAGTTATGGCAGAAAAATATGAAAATTGTGATATAGTAGAGTGGGAAGCCGTGTATCATAGGTTGTGGGGAAAGGAGACCCTTGCAGCAGCACTGCTGTTATCAATAACGGATATTACAGCTGACAGCAGGGCGATAATAGTGAGGCTTTTCCTTATTCTGTTATCAAGTCTCAGAAAATATCTCAAGCTCTAACAAGCTAATACCGACTCTAGATTTGTTATGGCTTCATAGTTCACTGACAAAAATTTGATCGGCTGTGTAAAAATATGATTGTACTAAAAGTTTTACGTAGAACTGTAAACGTTCTGAAAGCAAAGGAAGTATTTGTCGCATATTACTTCCACAACACAAAGAAAAAGCACTGTAAGTCCAGACTCGAATATCGGGGACAGAAAGAAATGCCGAAAACTCGATTCGCTAGTACTATCTCAAATCACAATGCGTGTAACCAGTCAGAAAAATAACTCACTCTCTAACAAATGCCGAAGCCAAAAATGCCCGAATTTTGAGCTCCCGAATTGAGAACACCAACTGCTTTTAATCGGCAGAAATTATTTTTTTCATTCGTCGACAGCTGGGGTAGGATGTTCCGTAATTTGCATATCAAAATACTTTTATAGCGACTCCTGCGACGGACTTGTTTTTTTCTTTAATTCAATTATTCCATTTTCAGCATGTTATGTGGAATACGTGCCCTTCTGTTTTGTAAGTAATTTTCTTTTTCGCCACTTTTTCCGTCGTAGAATACACGCGACACGCTGTCGCTTGGTTTGACGAGGTAAGTCGCCGTTTTCTTCACTATAAGAACTTACAGTAAGTAGATAATTGTTTGAACCTGACTTCCGATCATGAATCAAAAAGGAACATGATCACCCAAGTGCAACACGTTTGCCAACACATATTGGGTCAGCAGAGTAAGGTAGTGATCCATTCCACACCATAATTCTGGGGATGGTGCGTGTCCAACAAAAAAGACCTTCATGGGTAAGAAAGAAAGAAACCATCTTCAAAGATAAAGTAATTCACCACTGAACAAAGTATTTCGTATAAACCGCTCAACAATCGTTGATCTGTGCAACCACATCACCAACTCTATAGTGGCTCATGGACCCTGATCATGAGGGGTTTCGACACCATCGCAATATTCTTGTATACCTGTATAGGTTTCCTATGAATGATACAGTTCCTGATGGTGACACTCAGTGGCAGGACTTTTTAAAAAAAATGTTGTGTATCCCAGAGCAGGATTTAATTCCACTATGGGACTGTGGTAAATTTCTTTTCCAGGATTCAGGCTTGAATGGTGATCACAGATGAGAGGGTAAACGCCAAGGAAAATAACAAACACCATTGTCAAGTAGAGGTTTTATAGAAACTATCTCACTTGTTGGCTATTGTGGCATGTGGGGGCTTCCTTACATTGCTCAATTCAGAAGCAACATTGGAAGTAATCAGCAGCATACAACCAGAAGACCCAAAACCCATAAAAATGCTGACCAAGTCCTATTAAGCTCCTTTTTTATTCTCTTTTTCAGCAGCCTCTACCTGCAAGGCCAGCTTTTTGTTTACAGTGGCCGCAACATTTACGCCTAGCTTTCTTTTCCAATTTATCTTTACAGTGGCTGTAAGCGTTCTAAAAGCAAAGGAAATATTTGTTGCAGGTTACTTTCACAACGCAGAAAACAAATCACTGTAAGTTCAGACTTGAGTATTACAGAGGCAGAAAGAAATGCCTAAAACTCGATTCGCAGGTACTGTCTCACAAATCACAATGCACGTAACCAGTCAGAAAAATAACTCACTCTCTGACAAATGCAGTAGCTAAAATACACAAATTGTCCCTGATTCGAGAACACCAACTGCTTTTATCAACAGAGCATTTTTACCATTCATCAACAGCTGGGAGAACGATGCCTAATTTTTGTATATCAAAATACTTTTATAGCGACTCCTGCGACAGACTTGTTTTTTTAATTTAAATATTGTCTTCAGCATGTTGTGTGGAATACGTGCCGTTTTTCTTTGATAAGTAATTTTCTTTTTCCCCACATTTTCTGTCGTAGGATACATGCGACATGCTGTCGCTTGGTTTGACGAGGTAAGTTTAAAGGGCTACTCAACCCTTGCTGCAGAAGACTAGAGAGGTCTTGGCAAATTGACTGAATATTCTGTTGTGTTGTTGCTGATATAGTTATTTCAAGCCTTGTGTTTTATTCATTCCACTCTCACTAGCGAGTGCATGCTCACACATAACTGGTAAAAATTTCTATAGTTTATTATTATGATATATTAGGTTGGTGCAAAAATAATGTCGTTTTCTCACATGTTACTATGTGAGAAAACGACATTATTTTTGCACCAACCTTATATATATATATATATAGAGAGAGAGAGAGAGATGAGTATGTAACATGATTTAGCTTGCAGGCATTACTCTCTACCTAACAGAAGAGTGATTTGAGGCAGTGATATTACCTTGGTAGTATAAATAGCAGTCCTACATGGGAATGTATAGAAAAAAGTGAGTTCCGTCTGTTTTATATATGTTCATCGAAAGCTTAACAGCAGTGTAAATTCTGACTACAATCAATTGAGAATTGGAACAAAACTAATCAAAATGTTTTTTGTTGCTTAATTTTATTAAGACTCGAGTCGTATACATCAATGAGGTGTCACTGACCCCCTAGCCAGCAACAATCATTTACCCAATGACTGTTCAGACCAGACTGAAGTGTTGGTTATCATCTAGCAATGAAATTTGCAGAATGGGATTAACCCAGATATAATTTTTCATGACAATCCCATCTGGGTAACTTTTTGAGAATGCACAAACCTGTCATCAAGCCTGGGAACCTCTAAGTTTTACTGCTTTTTCATTAAGTTGTCCCAGGTTACAATCCTCTCAGCACCCTCATTCATCTCACTTTATAGGTTTAGACCCACGTTTTTATCTCGTTCTAAATATATCAAAAGGTCAGTCACTTCCTCAAGATTTTCTGTCTCCTACCTTCAACTAGATCTTGCCTCAAATCAACATCCAGCCGCCACCTGCACTAATATCAATCACATGAATTTATTGTCGTATTAGTTCTTTATAAAGTCAGTCATAGAAAAATAGTTTCTGTAAACAAGAATAAAAAAGCATAAAAAAAACAATCCATGTTGAAACATAATAGTTTATTATTATTATATTTCATGTAAATCTCATACTAACCTGTAATAACACATGCAAATTTGAGAACAAGTTGCAGCCCTCTCTGATATATGTCTAGGCTGAAGTCATACTCAACATGTTTTATTAGTTTGTCGTTGAGCTATCAATGAAGATATTACAACTGACAACACTGTGTATATGAGTGCCAATTGTTAACTATGCTAACTCTTGTGATCCTGCTAAGGATTGAACTCACCATCTTTGGTTAACAAATTTCTGAAGATATTAGACTTCCACGCCCCAGCTTAATGGATGTGTTCCAAGCAGTAACAGTAACAGGCTTGTCTCCCTTCGTGTCAATGTTGATTTAACCATTAAACATTATTTAAGTTTATTGAAATTTCTCCTCAGGGTGAAATTTTCTATTGTTGCTGCCACTCAGTTTATTGACTAAGATCCTGTTTCATGACCAATAATATTGTGGTTTCATTTATTCTGCCATCAAGTCTGACAAAATATCCCAAAATGCCAACATAAAAGAAGCATTTTCTGTCTGAATTGCTTGAATTTACAGCTTTGTTGTTGTTATGACAGTGTTTCAGCTGTTGTGTTCTCTAGCCATCTTCAGATGTGGAAGAGGGAGGGGGGAAACATCAAGAAACTCTTGCATAAAAAATGAACATTTTTTTTTTTGCCTGGATACAATCTCATTGACAGCAATTCCAAATTATGGTTTTATTTGATTGCCTAATTATATTGTTTATATATTTCGTTTTCCCAACACTTGAACATTTTCATTGTTTTCTTGCGTTTACATTTTAGAAGAAAATCAGGAATTGAAGCAATTAACAAAACTGATAACAATCAGAATAAAAAAATTACATTGTTAGTTCCAATCTGTTTGGAATGACTGTGAAGAACATACCCCTCCCCAAATTTCTAGATCTCATATTTCAGAATGGTATTGCCACTTGACTGTACCCCTTTTGCATGTGAACACCATTCTTACTTTGTGAACATTTTGCCTTATTACTGTTGATTTGTCTAGTTATGACTTCCATGCACATTGTTTGCTTAGTATTATTTTGCCCTCTCCTTTTTCTTCCTTTTTCTTATTGTTGTTTATTGAGAACTTTGTCAATTATACCATAGCCAATTACTCCACATAAATATTGTAATGTTTTTTTTATAAAGTGAGGTTCACCCTGTACAAGGCCCAGGAGCCACTTGAGGTAGAGGTTTACAAAGTAAGGGGCACAGTTTATGTGAATAGGTCGGGGGAAAATAATGGTTAACCATGAACAAGTTAAGATTGTAGTGATCGGTGAAGCATCCTCTTGGGAGTTGGTTCCACACAGTAGTGGTTCGTGGGAAGAAGCTGCTTGAATGGAACTTATATCTCACCAATGGAATACAAAGGGAATGAGATTGGTTTGCTACAATGTACATAACATGTTGGGTTCTAGCCGTGAAAGTTAGAATTGGTGGAATTAAGGAATGTAGTTCGTCTGAGCACTTTCCATGAAAGTAGTGATAGAGCAGTGAGAGACTTGCTGCATCTCGTCTGTGAGAGAAGGGCTGCATGATAGAAAATAATTTATCACCCACAAGGTCGTAGAGTTACTTTTGAACGCTATCGAGATTGGAAAGTAAGGACTGGCAGCTATATCATTTTTGACTCTGGAACACATTTTACCACAGGATATCTAGAATCAAAATATCAAGGGGATTGATTTTTTTATATGCTACGATCAAATATCGGAATTCTAAGTCTTGAAGTGCAGAGAAAACTCGTTGAAGATGAACTACAGTCAGGATGACCTGTGGGATGAACCCTTGTTAAAAGATTTCTTTTCCTGTTGCCATGTCATTAAGAATGTTGGGCTGCTTAACTCCTTTATACAAGTGGATCAGCAATCACCTAGAGATTAGTCTGAAGTCATGAATGTCCACCAAACAGCAAGTGAGAAAGATATAAAATGACACTAGTGTTGCTTACTCTGAGCTAAAACACATTTACAACACTCTTCTAAAAAAAAATTTAAAAAAAAATAAAAAAAAAAAAACTAGAAATTGAAATTGGTTTATATACACTATAGAAATTCAGTTCAAACAAATGCCAATTTTAATTGTAGATTATTCTTCTATATCATTTTGTCAGTATCTTATGAAATTTCAATTGACACTTTACATAAGTTCCAGAGAAACTAGATGAGAAAGATTGTTTTAAGTTCTAAAATGATAATAAATTTGCTATACTTCTTTTTCATAGTATTGAAAACAAACTAAGTAATGTGGTTTCAATAACAAGCAAATTTTTATTAGGCTGTTAAAAGCCTAACATACCAGTTGAACGGCCTTAAATGGCCAAAGTGATCTGACTGCCAAACTATTTATTCATAGCTGGAAAAAAAAATGAAACACAGTACTTCCTCAATTCTGGATGTGAAGTAAGGAGAAGATTAGTAATCATTCAAACATTTTCCAGTTATTTGAACAAAATCTATTCTAATATTTTATTGCCGACAAGCATTTTGAGAATTTAGAAAACAATACTCAACATACAAAATTTCAATTTCAAACATCAAAGCAATAATTATGTTTGACAAGATTTTCAGTTGATTGTGCTTTCAACAAGACATGACCCTCATAAACAGATTTACATTAATCCAGCTTTGGGAATTAGCAAGAGGAAAAAAAAAATGTGCGGTCAGCTTGAAAGAGACAAAGATTGACACATTTTTTTCTTGAAAAATAAACTGGACCAAACCTTGAACAACACATTTGAAAATATTATTTGATGATATAAATGTTAATTTCTTTCAGAAAATGACTTTTTCCTTCATTTTTTTTATATTTTTTTTTTTATTTGATAATTTAGGTATTCAGTTATCTGGAATTTTGAATTATTAGGTTGGTGCAAAAATAATGACGTAATAATGTCGTTTTTTGACATATTTTTTAACGTCAAAAAACGACATTATTATGTCATTATTTTTGCGCCAATCTAATAAATATTGCAGTGTTTTTTTTGTTTTTTTTTGACAGTGCAGTTCACCTTGTACAAGGCCCGGGAGCCACTTGAGGCAGAAGGTTAAAGAGTAAGGGGCACAGTTTATGCAAACATATTTTTTCAACCCAAGGTATCTGAATAATCTGTTTAATATTTCCATTTTCCATAGTGTTAACTGTTATACTCACTAAATTTCAGATTTATTTATTATATCTAATATTAATTTAATTTTAAACTAGGAGAGTTACTTTGCAAACACTAAAAGAAGGAATAAAAGAAGAAAAAGACAAAAACTTACGCAGTTTCCATACTGTGATCATTTTCGCCATCACTGTCATCAAGAGAGGACATGGAACAGTTAGGACAGGTAGATACAGCAGAAGGAACAGGAACATTGGAAACGGGAGAAAAACGGTAAAGCTTGCTAGCACTGTCTTCAAAAACTGGCTTCTTATGTGTGTTGCCATAACTCTGTCGGGTTGGAGGAGGCACTGGTTCAAAGACTTTTTTGTCTAACATAGTCTGACAGACCTAAAAAGAAAGAAAATGAGAGGGAAAAGAAAATCTTGCAAGAACATAAAACGATAAAAAAAACAAGTAATGTTTGCTTATATATAAGAGACCAATCTATTGGTAAAGCTTCCAAATATCAACTCTATCAACACAAAGCCAGTGAAATGAAATGAAATATAAACAGATCAAAAAAGATAAACACCTGCCTATGCAATAACCCAAAGTGCTCAATGCCGGTAGTAAACAAACCAAGATAAAACAATAACACTAATAAATAATTAAATGATCTGGACCTGGCTTTTGCTGTTTTGTTGGTTAGTGTGTAGACACACACAATATATAACAGACAATAGGAAAACTGTAATATTAGCTGACACATTTTGTCCAATGTGAACTTTTTCAAGGCATAAACGAAATGAATTTATTAAAACAAATATTTCCACATGTGATAGTATTTGACATAATTTTCAGTTGGCAATATGAATATAATAGCGTTTTCTAAATTCTTCCAGTTGCCAAGGACATTGTTTTGTTAGTTACTTTGTTTTAATACATTCGTTTTTTTGCCTTGAAAAAGTCCACATTGGATGAAACACGTCAACTAATATTACAGTTTTCCTATTGTCTTTTACATTTATAAATATTTTCTTTTTCTATAGGTTAACTCTGAGAAATTTTTCACATATATATATATATATATATATATATATATATATATATATATATATATATATATATATATATATATATATATGAGAGAGAGATGATGAGACAAAGTGGAAATACTTATAGATGATGCATTTTACTAACCTAATGTCTGTTACACAGCTTCTAGTAAGAAAGAAAAACAAAACTGTGTGTAAGAAAAATGTGTTGGGATTTTTGAGGATAAAAGAGGCAATAAATTACCTTATCAGATCCAATGATCCAGAAAGTGAATGTTTATTAAATATATAAAATACATTCTATAGTCAGCCCTATGTTAGTACTGTTAGACATTGTCACAGCATTAGTATCATTGCTCCATTTTAAATATTATTGATATATTATTTAGTTATTAGGTGTTCTTTCTAATTATTATTGGATAAATAAAAAAAAAATTATCTTATAAGTCTTGTTGTGGAGTAAATAAATTGTCTCCAATGAACTAGGCAAGATGCCTTAAATAAAGAACACAAAGTGAGTCAGTAGAAGTCCATTGGAGTCAGAATTCTACTGATATCATGACAAGTAGCCAGGACATAATATTATAACTGCTAGGAGTGAGTTGTAACAGTGGTGATGAGGATATTGAAACCCATAATGAATAGGAAAAAAGTACTGTTTTTGCTTTGGTGCACATTATAACAATAACAATGAGAAATTAAAACCATGTTGGGTTTTTTTTTGTGTGTAAAAAAGAAAAAAAAAAAGAAAAGATATTCTTCAAATATGGAAGCATAAATGGTAAAAATACAACAGCAATTGTTGGAACTTTAGAAATAAAATTTAATTTAAATAATATAGAAGAAAACAGAAATTTCCCCAAGTACTTTCACTTCTGATATGGTGTCAAATGCCATATTTGAATTCAGATGATGGAATTACCTTTTCTGCTAATTTAGAAGATACAAGCAAATTTTCAGAGAAGAATGCTGTGACTGGGAAAACATGAAAAAAACAAGGCTTTTGTTGAGATAATTAACACTGAAAAATGCTGTAATTTTGTACCCCCCCCCAAAAAAAACAGTAAATATTCTGACTAAAATTTTTGTTGAGAAAAGTTTGTTATTCAATACTTGTTGTAATTGTATAAATCTGACAAAAGGCGACAAAGATTTTATCACATATGGAATCGTTAACAAGGAGTGTGAAAGATTCAAATTAAACAAACTGACTCTGGATATATTTAAAAGACTAATTTTCGTTCAAAGGTTAATGGTAAAAAAAGATGCAGAAATACATGCTAAAACAGAATCAAAAACACTACAAGAAATATTGGACGAATGTCAGAGAATCCTAAATCTGAGACACAATGCAGAAGAAATTGAAGTAAAAGAATGTCTATACCTACAGGCTACAGAAAAATGTGGAAAAAGAAAAATTCATCCATGTTTCAGATGTGGAAGGTTTCATCTCAAAAATGAGTGTCCCTTTTAGAATTCAAAGTGCTACAAGTGTGGAAAAGTAGGGCATAAAAAGTCACACTGTAAAACTAAAGCAAGAAAAAATTCTCACAGAAAAAATTTCATACACCATGTTGTTACAGAAAAACAAAGAAAATTTGTGTATATGAAAATTAATAATGTGGATGTAAAAATGCAAATAGACCCTGGTAGTGATATCACAATAATCTACAAAGCCATATGGAAAGCAATCAGAAAACCTATATTAACCTTTACCACACTAATTTCTTTTGAGAATTGTTCCCCTGCCACTGCATTTTTTTTTGAAGCGTTATTTTAAAATTGTTATAACTTTCTTTGTATTGTGTGTATAGATTTTATTTTTTGTATATAAAAATGAAATGGACGAGTAATATTATGTAATGCATTATGTTTTGCATATTGAAACACAAAACAAAAACTAAAAACAAATACATTAACAATTCAACATACTTTAACTTTTATTACTCCTTGTGGGGTTCTGGACGTGCAATAAGAAACAAAACGGCTAAGAAGGCTTTCATTTTGTCAAAAAAGTGATGTGCTTCCTCATGTTTACATACAAGAAGTCACCAACATTTGTTTGGTCTTTCTTTCACCTATTATATTTATTTGTCTCATTAACAGATAAAGTTATTATTTCATCACTTATAAATAGATTAAATAATTCATCTTCAGAAACGCTATCAGATATATTGATGGTCACCAGTAGCTTCCATAAAATTAGTCAGCCATGGATGACAGTAGCCACTAGTGGTCATCATCATTTTCCTCCATGTAGTGACGCAGGGTTATCATCTTAGACAGCTTCACCAATCCACTTGAGTAAAGACTTCAAAATCATCATTGGAGTCTGAATCAAAGAAAAACTCCAGAATAAATTCTTCATTGGATGTTGATGCGGCCATTTTTGTTTACAAATATCACGAAAAAATTAACATGGGTTTAATCAATGTTACATCTCGTGTAGAGTCTATAAATTTAAAGAATTCTGTAAAATGTTCTCGAATGAATATATTACTACCTGGCCATATCACCCAAGGTTAAACGGGCAAGCAAAATAGTTTGTGGGTACTTTTAAGAGAGCTTCGAAAATAGCAAATAATGAAAAAGTGAGTGTAGAATATTGCTTAGCTTGCCAGTGGTCTAACACACAAGTAGGCAAGTGTAGCCAAAGCTAAGACTGACTTGAGTCATTTCATGGAGAAATATATGGGTGAATAAAGACCACTCATGTAAATGTATTGGGCAGGTCCATTCTAGCCAAATCAACCAACCTAACTGGTGTATTAGGCACTCTCCTATAAAATGAGGTAAAATTAGCTGGCTTGCTTGACAAAGAAACAGAAGTTTTTTACTCCTTTTTTCTTGTCTGACCTTGTTAGACAATTTTTCTGTCTGTCACTGGATTATTTACTTTGAACATTTGACTGCCTTAATTTAGTTAAGTTTTGATTTATTTTACCGTTTTTCTAACGTTGCTTTGTGACTTTTTTGTTAAATTTTTCCTTTTTCTAACGTTCTTTTTTTTTTTACTATTGTTTAAATTTTTGATTTTTTCCGTTTTAATTCCTTACCCTCTTTTTTTACAGTTACTTCATTTTTTGCTTTTATTTATTTCTTTTTTTTTTTTTTTTTATTTAACTTTTTGATTTTCTTTTACGTTTTATTTTTCATTTATTAAATTTATTTTCTTTCCGTGCACACACCTCGGAGTTTATCTGTTTATTTTTCGTCTTTACGTTTCTCGTCCGACCTTTTTTTATTTATTTATTACGTGCTAATTATTTCTGTGTTTTTCATTTTAATATCTGTAAAAGTTTTGCGTTTTATCTGATAATTACGTCTGTATAATATTTGTTTTTAAATTTTGTGTTTAAATTGTAAATTTCTGTGCTTTTTTTTACTTATTTAACCTTTTTGTTTTTGGATTGACCGGTTTTTATCAGCAGCCATATTGTAAATTGTCACGCTTTTAGTTTTGTATTTTATTTTGTATTGCGTTTTCTCTTAATTTTCCGTTTATAATTTTTCTTTTTATTGTGTAATTTGTTGCTTTCTTGTCTGTTGTCCTTTTAATTTTTGTTCTTTCTTCGTTTTTGTGAACCTTGTTCACTTTTTCTCATCTGTCTTACGTTCATTTGTTTTGCGTTTTCGTTTTATCTGTTTAAATTTGTTAATTTCTTAGGCAAAATTTTTTTGTCTTTTTAAATTTTTTTATACGTCCTTTTGTTTAATTTTTCGTCTTTGTCTATTTAAATTTGTTGTTTCGCTGATAAGCGAAACTTTATTTACTTTTTACCCCTCCTTTTTTCTACCACCCCTCCCCTTCCCTTTTCTCCTACCACCCCTCCCCTTCTCTTACCTCCTTTAAAAATGGAAAAAAGGCCAAGAACAGTGCCGTCCTTTTTGATTAAAAAAAAGAAACCAATAATACCTGATTTTAAAAGATCAGAAAAAAAGCATTTGTTCTCCATCAAAAAGCATCCACCCGATAAAAATGATACTAATGAGTACCCTTTTCTAGTTCCATCGAATGAAGAAATGGTGAATACCCTTAAAAAAGCTGCGGAGACGTCAGAGGCCAAAAAGAGCAAAAATTTTGAAAGCAAGGAAGCTGAGAATGGCGAAAGCGAACTGAAGAAAAATAAGAATGCAGAGGCCGGGGAATTACCCTCTTGTTGGTCGTCCCCACCGAGTTGCATAATCAATGTTGCGGAGTCCTTGCAGCGAGCCAAGAGTTACAGACAGCCAAAAATTAAGGAAGATTGAAAAAATAAGTGTGCCGGTCTTTGTCGTGGACAAGCGTTCGCGCAAAATTTGTCGCTCAACGAAAGACACAGTGTTAAGATCACTGGAGTACCTGGGGTTAAGCTCCTTAGAATTGTTAAGGGAGCAAAATTCTTCATGTGGGACGTATTGCTACCCACTGCAGAAGACTGTGTCGCTGCTTCAAGTCGTGACGTGATTACAAAAGATTTCATATTACGCACGGAGTATGAAGGGTGAAGAAGGACCAGAGTGGCAATATACGAGGTCCCACCTCAATTTATCGGGGAGCACCTGGCTGCGTTCCTGTCGCAGTATGGCGAGATTCTGGGTGCTTCTTGTGATAGCCTGAAAGGGGAGTGGAGTTTCGATATAATGTTGAACAAACAGGCCTTCCACTCCATCCCCAACTGTCTGGTAGTAGGGCACTTGAAGCTGCCGGTCATTGTGACCGTCCGGAAACCGGTGTGTTGGAAGTGTGGAGAGACTGATCACCTCTCCTCTTCCTGCCCAGAGAAGAAGGCCTCTGGAAGTCAAGTGCCAGTTGACCAAGATCCCCCTCTGACCGTGTCATTACCTTCCGCCTCGCCTGTAATGGGCATGCCAGATTCCGGGGCTGGGTCGGATAAACCTCTGGTTGGCACAAAGATCACATTCCCCAAAGAGCCTTCGCCCGCTGCTAGTGCAGTTGTGGAGAAGGGGGAGGGGGAATGGCTGGTTGCTGGTAAGGCCAGAGGGAAGTGCCAGACAGTGGGGCCTCAGTCCAATGAAGCTCCAAGGTCAAAAGACACGTACAGCCCCACTCCCACTGTCAACGTTAAGGGCAATGCCCCGGTCTCTGATGAGACTTTGAGAGAGAAATGACAAAAATATGACCCTGGATTTGCAAAATCAAAGGAGCTGAAAGAAAAATTAGACAAGGAGAGGCTACTTCAGTCTAAAAAAGGCACTCCCACAACATCATCTACCTTGTCCCTACCTGCGACTCCAAAACATCCTTCCTCACAGAAACATTCCACCCCTTTATCATCACCCATTAAAGCTGTTTCCCTCAGTAGAGATCCCAGCCTGTACAAACATAAAATCCTCATATACTTCATACTCCCAGTCCTTCCCTCATTAAAAACCCTGAAATGCCCCCTCCCGCACCAAAAAGGCAGAGAAGCCCTACACAGGATACAAAAGAAAAAAAACGGCTAAACACATTTACTACACAGGGGAGGATACCTGCAGAATTTCCCCGGCCCAGAGATTACGGGAACCGAATCCAAGATTTGAAGTACCTTCTCTCGATAAGGCAGTACGCGGACAAAGACGTGGAAGACCCTCATAATTTTCCCAATGCCCAGAGAGTTCTCACAGTAATAAGAACAGGAGCTCGTCAAGCATGGGCCATGTTGGAGGAGGCGATTAGTTCATATAAAATTTTTCCTCCAATTGCCATCGCCGAAAGTGATAAACTGAATCATTTGAAAAAATTTTGTGCAGGGAGGGTCCCAGTTTTAGTTCACCCTCCCTTTACAGAGCAT
Organism: Acanthosepion lycidas; assembly: GCA_963932145.1. Lineage (NCBI taxonomy): Eukaryota > Metazoa > Mollusca > Cephalopoda > Sepiida > Sepiidae > Acanthosepion > Acanthosepion lycidas. Next base: position 104,412,034 of record OZ010581.1, read on the forward strand.
TGAAACTGACTTTTCCCTGGGATATAGGCGGTCTCTCTCAAGACGGTACCATCAAGACTGAGATGGGCCATGGGTCTATGGGGGAGGTTTTCGGTATCCTTACCCCGACCATGTTCAAACCAGTGTCCCAACCCTAATTAGGTCTGATAATGGCTCTGTGGTTAGCAAGTCTGAATGTCCGGGGCCTGAGGTCGGAGTCTCGAAGGGTGAGGTTCGATCGCAATCGTCAGTGCCTCGGGGTGGATGTATGTTGTGTACAGGAGACCCGTTTTTTATCTCGCGATCATGAGGACATTCTGTCTAAGAGGTTCATCCTCTATTCAGCATGTTTTGATGGACGCTCGAAGGGTGTTTCCTGGCTAGTGAGCAAGTCTCTGGATGCGGTGTGTGCTCTTGTCTTCGCGGATCCAGCGGCAGGCTTTGCGTGCTGGATGTTACCATAAAGGATAAGGCTCTTTGTATCATTGGAGTTTATGTGCCCAATGACCATATGCAGCGGCCTGGTTTGTTTCAGCAGATCGAGCCGTTTTTGACAACTACTCGTTCGGTAGTTCTAGCGGGTGATTGGAATGCCGTCCTTGACCTGATATAGATCGTATAGGGCAAAAACCGGGTACTAACAATCCGGATGTGAAATCGTTTCGGGGTTTTATCGACGGGTTTGATCTCGTCGATAAGTACCGAAATGAGCACCCCCGGGAGGTAGCATGAACTTGGACTAGGGGCGGCAGCTCGGATACGGTGGTTAGCGCAAGCTACATCAACCACGTTCTAGTTAAGAGAGTCGAAGAAGGGCTCTTAGAATGTCCAAGTTTCCATTTTATAGTTTACTCGGATCATAGGCTTGTCCGGGTTCGGGTAAACTTAGATAAGCCTAGAGTTAAGATGGCTGGTTACTGGAAATTAAACTCATCATTATTTGATGAGCAAGATTTCCGGGACCAGCTTTTACTAATGTTACAGCGGGAATTGTCGGGGGCTGTGGTTGGGAATAAGTGGTGGGGCTCTTTGAAATCAAAACTTAGGTCTTTTGCTGCTGATTTTAGTCGACGACTCAATCTAGCAGGGCTAGCAGCGCAAAAGTCTCTTGAGGCCAAGGTAGATCGGGCGATCAAATCCCGTGATAGTGGGGATGTAGCCTTAGCTAAGGCGGAGCTGGCCTCCTTGCTTATCAAGAAGGATCAAGCTCTAGTAGTTAGGGCTAGGATAAAAAGAATGTCTTGTGAGGCTACGAATATGGCTGCTTCATTGCGTTCAGAGGAAGCTCGTAGGGCATCTAGTCGGCATATCGCGAGCATCACATTGCCAGACAAGCGGACTGTGACTACAGACACAGGCATTTGCGAGGCTTTTCGTGACTACTTTCAGGAGCTTTTTACCAGGGAGCCCGGTCCGAGCCCTGCTCAGTTCGACGCCTATTTAGCTGACTTTCCCCGCCTTAAGGCGACTGTGTGCGAGGGTCCCATAACAGAGTCTGAGATCTGGGATGCGCTGAAGCAGGTTGGCCTGGACAAGACTCCGGGATTAGATGGTCTTCCCTATGAAATGTACTTGAGGCAATCGCCCGTCTTTGTCCCCTTGCTGGCACTGATTTTCAACAACTGGATGAGGCAGGGGTCTATTCCTCAACGCTTCACTAGGGGTGTGATCAAGTTGCTTCGCAAGAAGAAAGACGGTAGGGATGGGGTTAGATAATTATCGGCCTTTGACGATGTTAAATACAGAGTTGAAGATTTTAGCCAAGGTCTTAGCTGACCGTTTGCAGGTTGTCCTCTCTAGTCTGATTGGTCCCGAGCAGACTTGTGCTGTGAAGGGCAGGACTATTCGGGACAACCTTCATTTGGTACGCTTGATCATTGAGAAAGTCAACAGTGATGCCGCGCTGAGCAATTTAGATCAGTCCACGGCTTTCGATAGGGTTGACCATCGGTTTCTGGAGGCTGTCCTTTCCGCTGCCGGTTTCGGGCCGGACTTTCGCACTTGGATCCGATTGCTGTATGCGTCCCCCGGTGTGCTGGTAGAAGTGAATGGGGTAAGATCGAAACCTTTCATTTTGTCTCGCTCCATTTGTCAAGGTTGTCCGCTGTCTCCATTGATTTACGTTCTTGCGTTGGAACCTTTCCTGCATAAGTTGAAGACAAATCCGGTCCTTCGTGGAATTTCCTTACCTGGTGCTACCACCCTGGCCAGGTACTCCGCCTATGCTGATGACGTTTCGGTTCTGGTGTCGAGTAGGGCCGAAATTAACAAAGTCAGCAAAGAAATCAAGGGTTATGAGAAGGTGACAGGGGCCAAGATCAACCGCGATAAGTCTGTTGGCTTGCGGTTGGGTTCGTGGAGGGGAGTTTCTCTTCCCGGACCTTTCCTCTGGACGGATGGGCCGGTCAAGATACTCGGCATCTGGTTCGGTCCCGACCTCCTGTTGGAAATGAATTGGTCGGAGGTGCAAGAGAAGGCCAAGCTCACAGTACGTCTGTGGACTTGGAGGAATCTTTCCTTGAAGGGGAGGGCGGAAGTATGTGCCTCGCACATCTACCCGATTCTCCTTTACCAGCTCTCCGTGCTTTCACTCCTGTCTGACACTTTATTGGCTTTTGTAAGGCTCTTGTTCTCCTTCTTGTGGGGAGGCAGGGCCGCCATGGTTAATCACGAGATCTGTTACCTCCATCCCTCTGATGGCGGTCTGGGGGTGCATTGTGTTGAGACTCGTCGACATACACTTTGCATTACTTATCTAGACCAAATGTGCATGCAACTGGATGAGAACGGCGAATTGTGGAAGGAAGACGTCCATAAACATTTTCCATCCTTGAGAAATGTGCGCTCGTGTGAGGAAGAGGCCGGCCGTAATCTTCGAAGCGAGGGCTCTTTCTATCGTGAATGTTGGATTGCCCTCAAGCGACTCTTATGGGCGAAGGATGGCCTCTCCGATGTCCAGTCATTGTCTCGTAAGGCATTATATCAGGTGTTAGTTAGGGGGAACGTTCAAGATGATCTGATAGGCGAGCTCGGTCTGATGAAGCGGGAGGCTCGCTACATATGGCCTTGGGCGCCCGGGTTGAAATGTCTCACTAACCCTAAGGCATCACTCACCTGGCTGGTGATTCGAGGGGCCCTCTGGGTCGCCAAAAGACTTCGTGCAACGGGTTTGGCAAAGTCGCCAAACTGCGTTCGCTGCAGTGAGGAGGTGGAGACCCTAGGTCATGCCTTCTTTCATTGTAGTGTCGTAGCTCCGTTGTGCAAGTTCGTTGAAGATATCATGGTTCGCATGCTGTGCGGAAAGTTCTTTGTCCTCGAGGCCAGTTCCGTCTGTAGCAATATAGTACCGCTGTTGACTAAGGCTGAGCACTATGTGTTCCTTTGCTTACTGGGGGTTATGCGAGTCGTGATATGGACGACGCGGCAGAAGGAATTCCATGGGGACGAGAAGTTTACCTCTTCCCAACTGATCTTGTTCTTTAAGCATCAGCTTAAAGTCAAGATCAGGACGGAAAGGAAGCGACTCCATCCATTGGAATTTGGCGAAAGGTGGGTGAGTCTTGCGCGTCTCTGCAGAGTGAAAGGTGCTGACTTGGAGTGGATTTTTGATGCCGGTTAGGCTTTAAGAATTTTGGGATTGCTGGGCTGAACATTGGCAACCCCTCCCATGTATAGGTTAGTTTAGGTCGGTTTTGTTTTAGTTACCTTTTCTTTTTTTTCATGTTAACTTAGCTAGGGTGTGTATGCTCATTGGCCCCCTTTTATTTCTGGCCCTATTTTTTTCTTTTGTTTAATTCCTCATCCCTCCCATCGTTAGGTGGTTAGTGATATCAGTTCTCTGGTGGGTGCGGGGCGCCTTTCGTTTCGAGTGTGTCTTTCGTATTTGTTGTTGTGTTTGATTGAGTGTGTGTTTGTAGCGAGTGCATGGATTGTACGAATGTTTTATGTATATTTTTTTTAAGTCCCGCATTGATTTCGTCCGGTTAACTGATGTTTCTACCACAGTTAGGGCTGTGGGGGGTTTTACTACTAACAAAATTTTTGTTTAGTTTCTTGTATATAGATTTGTATTCGTTGTAAATATTCATTGGGGTTTTTAGATGTTATTTTATTCCCCTCCCCCCACAGACAATGAATTGTATATATGGGGACTAGTTGGAACTTCATAGGGTCTCTGAGGCGTTTTGGTGGATGTAGTGGGAATGGTATGTAGTGGATGTGTTGTTTTGGTGAAAAGAGCGTTGTTTGTATGTTTGTGTCGGTGATTGCGGCTAGCTGGGTTTAAAGTTAAGACAAAAGATGACCATCCTTTCCCCATTTCGGCCTTGTGCCACATTTGTACATAGTACAATAAATAATTACAAGGAAACAGAAGAAGGCAGCCATGTTGGCAGGTAAGTCACTTGACTTCTATAGTGAGTGAAAAAGCACTACAAAAATTCTTGAGAGTATACCGAATAATACCAAATCCCAATACACCATCAGGCACGTCACCAGCAGAATTTATGTTCACCAGAAAAATTAAATCGTTATTCGACAAGTTGTTACTAGGTCAAAAAGAAGAAGAACAGATAACAAAAGACACAATTTTTTTCAAAATTGGTGAAAAAGTGTTTTTCAGAGGATATAAAAATGGAAAAGAAATGTGGGAAGACAGTATAAGATCATAAATTGGAAAAACAATATATATGACAAAAGGAAAAAAAATGGGAACACAAAAGGTATTGGAATCAGTTGAAGGTTTACTGAAGAAAGGACCACAAGAAAGGAAGAACCTATGTAACTACTGTATGATATTTTTGACGTACCAACACCCCAAGAATTCGTTGAATGTACAAGTATGGCTACAAAAAAAAAATGAGGTTGGCCCAAAAGGAAAGAAATACAAAGTTCAGTGGATGAAGTGGGGGGGGGGGAATTCAAAGAAATAAAATAAAATAAAATATTTACTACTGGAAAAAATAAATCTCAAAAGGTAGGGGGGTAGGATGTTGTGGAGTAAATTTAAAAAAAAAAAAAAAAGATTTCTACAGACATTTTTTGTCTATATTTCTGAGATGAGGTATATGGGGCTCAGTGGATAAAAGTATTGGTTAATTGATCCAAAAGTGACTTGACCCAAAGAGTTGTGAGTTCAATCCCTGGCCACAGCAGAGAGAACAAAATTTGTTGAGAAATAAACTTTGGTCACATCCCATGAAATTATCTTGGTCAGACTATGAACTTTTCAGCCAAATATCATAATTCAACATGAATTCAAGTTTATTTTTTTCTTTTCTACACATCAAAGACTGCATGAGTTTAACAGCAGATGCAGGTGAGTTTATCAACTGCTGCATGAAATCCAGAAGAAAAAAAATCAACTTTTTTCAGTACAGACAAAACTCTCATCTATGGCTCCACCACATCCATGGACTTCAGATGCAACAGACAAAATCTGCAGGCAAAAAAAAAAAAAAAAAAAAAATCTTCCAAATCATCAGCAATGTATTTCAAAATTTGCAGGCTTAGCAGAACAAGTTGTATTAGTTCTCAAAGTGACCACTTGGTGGTGGTGGCAAGTCTTTCAATTGTAAACAAAGATGGGTGTACAGTATATAAAGTACAATACATTAGCACATGCGTGAGAAAGTAGCTGTGAGAAATCTATTATTTTTTTTATTTTGATTAATATATCTATATTAAGTAGATATTTATTTATGCTAAATATACATGTTTATAGTATTTACATTATGATTATAACTAGTGGTAGTTACTATAGTGTTTTTAAAATTCAAAAATAATCCCTTCCCATTTACGGACAATCAACTTTAACAGACCACCTCATCCCCCTATTAGTCCGTTGATAGAGAGGTTCATCTGTATTTATTTATTTATTTTTTTTTTTTTTAAATATACAAACATAGAAACTATTTTTATAAGTAAAAATAAATGACAGAGGAAAAACAAAAGGTTCATAGGAATTGGAATAGCAAAGGACATCTTCCAGAAACTTAAGTATTAAGAGACAGGAACATATCCTTAGACACAAGGAAAACAATGTTGAACTGCTATATAATATCTGATCTCCTATATGGTGGTGAATGTGGGACAATATCCTTGCAAAAGACAAGAAATGTGGTTCTACAAAACAAATACTAAAAATACCATGGACATAACATGTGAGCAATGTAGAATATAGGAATAACAAGAAAACATACTTAAAGTCAGAAAGAGTTGAAATTTCGCAAACACATAATGAGCAAAGAGGGCTTGGAAAATTTAACAATCACAGGACATTAAAGCAAAGAAAAACAGGAAGAAATAATGTGTACATTATTTACATGTAGGCTATTGTCCTCATCTTTGTTATTGTTATAAAACATGTCAGCCATTGTACCCTTCATCAGGTGTATGTTGAGCCAGATAACCTACAGGTAATTTTGAACTGAACAGTTTAAGCTACAGGGGTATATTGTTTTGTTCCACTGCCTATGTCTAGGGATATCTCACCTAGTTATTGTTTTAATACTGTTCAGTTATTGTTCACCCTGTTTCTACTGTCCAAGTACACTCTGCCAGGTTCAAGGATTGAACTTACAATCTTTATGCCACTGAATTTACAAACCAATGCTTTAATCCACTAGGCCATTAAAAATGAGTAGCCGACTTAACAAGATTGTGTGATTGGTTAGCAAAACAAAGATGGTAAACAGTCAAAAGCTATTTAGAGCAATAAATGATAAGTTATGAAGAGCTATGATTGCTCATATCCTGAAGGGACATTGCACATAAAATAAGAAAAGAACATGTGAAAATCAACAAAAATCACTGAAATTTTCATTTTGCTAATAATGAAAGAGAAAAATATCAAACTCACTTTAATTGCATTATCTCGTGATATGTTCACACTGAATGTCTCCTTGTCATTTACGAGGTATTGGTAGATGGTCTCCACAGCTGAACAACCTGTAAAGCAGTTGTTGTAATAGCGCATTATGTGACGTCGGCGCTTGACTTCAACATTTGATTTCAAATGATTTACAATTGCATTCCAAATCTCAGTGGCACGAAAAGGAGCTGCAAAGGGAAAAATAATAATTTTAACTATTAAAAAAAAAAAAAAAAAAAAAAAAAAAAAAGAAAATATCTGTAAATAAAAAACATGAAATGAGACAAGAATTGATAAAAGGAATAAGATAAAATTCTTTTTATTCAACTTCTTTTTCTAGCCTTATAAATTAAGACTAGTAACATTTGAGATTGAGAAGAACAAGTGCTCAGAGATGCCTAATACTAAGGGGGAGAGTCTTAATATTTAGGAGATGGCTGAAATTTTTTTACAATATATAATAATTGGCTAATAATGTAAGCAGGTTGGAAAATCAGTTAAAAGATTCAAAGTGGGAAATTACTAACCAGTATCGTCACAAAGTCAGGAAGTTGGGGGGTCATAAAATTTTTTTAAAAGTACTACTATTAGGTTCCTATGAGTACCAAAATATTAACAAAATCAATCATGCATTCTTAGCAAAGTAATTACAAATAAATATATTATTTATGTAATCATGGCTCTCCACAGCTTCCTTTATATCTGTGAATTACCAGTGGATTGGTTTCCTGTTGCCTTCTCCATGATTTTCAATTCAGAGTTTTCTTTCTTCTAGACAGGCTGCCATCAAAAGCTAAAGAGTTCAATTTCTGCTGCTATTTAACCCATAGCTGGGGTATGAAGAGATGAATTCAGGCCTTTCCCAAAAGCATTTGTGTAGAAGTGAATGCAAGAGACTAAACTGGAATTTGTCCTTGCCTCACAGATTCCACTGTGCTGATAACCATTACACTACCTGCACATCTGAGAAATAACAATAATTGCCAATTTATTTAAGGCACATCAAGGCTCTTTAAGTTTTTAATCATGCTCTAATATGATGGAAAATGAAATAAGGGAGAAACTTATACAACTCAAGTGCCATGTCTCTTCAGGGATTAGGCAATCACGACTCTTCACCATTTCCTTTTTTTAATATCTATAAACTGCCTGGTCTTCATAAATAAAGTAATATAGTTCCCTTTTGCTTTCTCCTCATTTCTGAATTCATATTTCTCCTAGAATGGTTGCCAATCAAGGTTAGAAAGCCTAATCTGACATATTTTATCTCACCAAGAAGAGAAGGATACATGCTTTTCCAAGGATATTAATGCAAAGTGAACACAAACCATCTTAGACAGATTTTGAATTAATAAATACAACTACTACTTCTATGTATCATGTTCCTTCAAGACATTGGTGATCATGGCTCTCCACAATTTCCTGTCTTTTGTAGCTCTTAGCAAAAGCAGTACCTATAATTATTAGTATAGCCGAATAAAGTTTAGACAGGAGAGGAGGAAGAATGGTTTTCAATATTAGCATTCTGCTGTTTTATTACAGGATAAAAATAAAACGACTTTTTCTTTTGGCTTCTTCTACTTCCTCATATATATTTAGTTAATTTTAGTGGATACTGTTACAGTTTTTTGTGTATATGTAACTAGTGAGTTAGCTCAAATGACTTAACTCACTTTATAGTCCACCAATAGAAGGTTAACCAATCAGAAGACGTAGAACATTAAATCCGTCGTGTATAAAGGCGGCCATTTTGTTCACTTTACCCGAATGTCCAGTCCAGCTTGTCAGGCAAAGAGAAACAGAAGGACGAACTATGCTCTGCTACCTTTTACCAAAATATCCACTGCTAACCTGAACAACGCTTTCCTACTGTCTTCGAAATATTCACTGCTAACCTCTGGATTCTATACTTGAAGATTATGAATAACAGATACTTGTCTTTGAAATAGATGTCCCGTGATTTTTTTTTTTTTGTGTTTATTACAGCTACCAGCCTGTGCACAAAAATTGCTATTACTAAGAGCTATAAAAGACAAATTGTAGAGAACCATGATTGCACACATCCTGAAGGGACACAACAGAAAGAAGAAAAAACTGCCTTAAGAAATATTTTCACAAATAACTACCACACTACTTGATAAACTCTATTCATGTACCTCTGCCCAGATCAAGGATCAAAATTTAAGACCTATTTCCCAAAAGTGAATAGGCGACAGTTTTTTAAACTTCCAGCTAAATTCCTTTAAAAAGCCTCATTCTCTATTGAAAAACCAGCACAGTTAGCTTTCCTAACAACTGTTGTATGAGTTCTAATCATAGTAAAGTGTGTAAGTGCATATATTATATATAGATAGAGAGAGAAAGTTTGTCTATGTATTATTATTTTTATATTCTTGATAATAGCTTAACATTTTTGTATATGCATGTGCGTATGTAGGTATGTACATGTGTGCTTATATGATTCTGCCTTCCTTGTGTAGGAGATGGTGAAACTGGGCCTTGCTTTTGTAGGGTTGGGTTTGATTCTTTTATCGGATATCACTATTATATATATATATATATATATATATATATATATATTTTTGTGACATGTCCCTCTTTATTTATATTGCAAGTAATTAAATTGAATTAAATCAATCACTTGGAGGTATTGATATTAAATATAAATTCCTGCACTAAAATTTAATAATTTATCTTTCATTCTTTCTTTCTATTCCTTGAAAATTGGATAATATTGAGAAGTCGCAAACATCAGCCGATCACAGAATTAGGTCACAACCAAACAGCTTCGATTGCTTTTGAACTGGTTCAATTGTTTGATTTGATTTCATATGTTGTGTTCAACAGTTGAACTTATTTCATTCATAGTGCACAGATGCACCTAATTGTGAATGCTAACCAGTCAGAAGAATCATAGCCCTTACACCTAGAAGACGTGCAAGTGTTTATTTCTTTTTCTGTGGGTTGGCTCTCATGTAAAATTGCCTTCCAATCGTCCAGAAGCTTCTGAGATCATCAGGAACTCAAAAGTCAAGATGGACTGTATCCTTCATAAATGAAAAGCAAAGTGCTTTCAGGACAATAATCAAACAAATAAACAACACTAATCAAACAAAATATTTCTAGGTATAAAGGGAAACAACTCAACCAAGACAAAACAAGATTTGTCTACCTTGAACTATTTATAAAAAAGAAAAGTAAAAAGAAATAATGATCAAAAATCGGTGATAAGATCATGACAGGTAAGTAAACCATTGAACATTTCTCTAATAACAATTTTTATATTTTCTTTCCTTTCTCCTCTTCTTTATTGTTTCCTTCTTCTTCCACTGTATATATCTTTATTATATTAAAATAAGTATAACTTTACATCTCGTGTTTGTTTTCTATATGTTATCTGTGCTTGTCCCTAATTGAATAGAAAATATCACTTTTTTTTTTAAGCAAATTGCATTTGCAGCCATATGTTTTAATTTTTTCGAGAGATAAAATTTGTAACATAAAATAATTCGGGGCATGTTCAGGAAACTCTACATTCTACTCAGTTGACGTGTGCACACATCGATAATTGTACGGAGAACAAATCAAGATATCAGTTGTTGAAAATGTTTTTAGAATATCCTACCTTTAACAAATTGCTAGAATTTAGAAAACATGATGTTTTTGAAGTTGGTAAAAGACTTGAACTCGATGTCAGGAAAACTATACATAAGGCCCAGATAATTAAAGTCATTGTTGAAGATATGGTGGATAATGACATTTCTTGATGAGGATATTTTAAGCTGAATACAACCGGATACTCCAAAATTATCTTCTACACAGTTATTTTAATTGGTGAAGATTGAAATTAGTACCAGAGCTGATATTGAGGAAGCTAAGATAGCACAAGAAACTTGTTTCCAAGAAATCAAAGAATGACACGTCAATAATAAACAAATAGAGAAAGGATTTGATCGAGCCAAGCAAAGACGAGTACCAATTTTTAATGAAAACAAAAAAGACGAATATTTCCTACACTTCGAAAAAATTTGTTTGGACTTGCCCACATTATTACAGACTGCATTAAAGGGCAAGATACAAAAGGCCTATGTAGCTTTATTGTAACCTGGTTGTAATGATTATAGTATAGTTAAATTAGCTATCCCAAAAAACTCAAAAATCCAGGAGTTTAGAGAAAAGTGATGAACAAACTTATGTAGTGTTTTCCAGTCAAAAAGAAACTTATTTTGATAGATGGAGTTTATCTAATGAAGTCGGGTTTGATTACAACAAACTTAGACAAATGATCGTAACTGAAGAATTCAAGGAATGCATTCCAGAGTTTGTGAAAACCTATTTAGATGAGAAATGGGTTAATAATGTCAATGAAATGGCTGTGTTAGCTGATGATTACGTTTTGACACATAAATGCAGAAGGCATAAGCCTGGTAATTAATTTTAATTAGATTTTCTAGGATGTAAATTTGGATTTAGCTCAAACCCAAGTTGTAAGTCAAATCAACCATAAAACCCTGACCATTTTCCCCCAATTCTTATACAAAACAATAGCAAAAGTTTAAATTCTCAAAATAAGTATTTTAAATCTTCAGAATCTCAACAAGGTGGTGGATGGAATCAAAAACTCCACCTGTGTCAAAACTGCAACAAAGCAGGGCTCACAATAGTAAATTGTTGAGCTAAAAAGAATGATGTGTCCAGAGTGATAACCCAGGTTAAACCTCAGGAGCTAGTGACTTAAACACAGCGTGTTGAAAATGTTACGGAAGAATACAAACCATGTATTTCTACTGGGTCTGTAGCAAATGTGGGTAATGCTAGTATTAAGATACTTCGGATGAAGGATAATCCTGTGTCAGTGATACTGAATCTATCAAAGATAAAGAAAATATAGCCTTGAAAAATGACCACAGTGTCAGATTAAATAATTCTGAAATATTAAATACTCTTGAAATAAAAATTTCTCATTTACCTTCTATTGAAAGGGATGAATTGTCTGCCCTTATCACTGATTTTAAATTCTTATTTCCTGATGTACAGAAATTTGTTTCAGAACCTATTGTTGTGGGAGTTGTTCCCAAATTACTTATGAAGGGCGTGTCCATGTCATTGGCTAATAAGTTGGTTGGTGGGGAAGCCATCATCCATCTCCAAAAAGTTAAAAACTCTAGTGTATTTCCTTTGTATGTGACAACACACACTCAAAAGAAAGCAACAGTTAGTAAACAGAAATGTTACATGAGGAATGGGATAGTTGATTTATTCCAAACTTTCTTGAATTCTTTTCATCCTATTCAACATGCAAGGAAATGTGACATTGCTAATATGAAACCTGTCATTGATATTCCTTTGTCTAGGAATCAATTTGTGATGGAACAGAAGAAAGATCATGAAATTATAGCTATAGAATGGATAAATATATTGGCAGAATAAGGAAAGCAAAATATATTACAAAATGTGATTTGTTAAAAGGTTAATGGAGTGTGCCCTTAACCAAGAGAGCAAAGAAAATTTCTGCCTTTGTAACTCCAGACAGTTTCTATCAGAATCATGTAATGCCTTATGGAATGAAGAATTCCCAAGACTCATTCCAAAGACTCACGAACCATTACCTAGGAGATCTACCTGGATTGGATACATTGACAACATTATCATTGATATCTGGGAAGAACATGTGAGTTCTTTGCAGAAAGTGTTTGAGCGACTTAAAGTTTATAATCTTAGAGTTAATCTGGAAAAGGGTGAATTTTGTCAGTTGAAAGTAACATATCTTGGCCATATAGTTGGACACAGTTGTGTGACTCCAATTCAGTCGAAAATACAAAATAACATAATACCATATTCCGACCAATGTCAAAAGTTTACAAAGATTTCTTGGCATGGCAGGCCACTAGCGAAGATTTTGTAAGAATTTTTCAGATATCGCACTTCTGCTCACATGTTTGCTAAAGAAAAAAATGTTTGATTGGTTCTTAGCCTAACAAAGATCTTTCAATCAACTTAAATCTCTGCTGTGTTCTAAACCTATCCTTAAAGCTTCAGATTTTTCACAACCTTTTAGCATCGCTGTCAACACTAGTGACTAAGGGATGGGTGCCATATTGTTAGAAGCTGACAAAGATAAAGTGAAACATCCTGTTGGTTATTACTCAAAAAAATTCAACATTCATCAGGAAAATTATTCTACAGTGAAAGAAGAAACATTACCTCTTGTTATAGAGTTTGCAGCATTTCGAGGTTTATGTAACTTCATCTCAAAAACCAGTAATAATTTATACTGATCACAATCCTCTTGCATTTTTAAATAAAATGAAGAATAAGAATAGATGCCTATTAGAGCTTAAGATTGCAAGAGTATAATATTGATATTTGTCATGTTAAAAGGGGTGAATAATGTGTGTGTGTTGAATGCTTTAACATGTATCTCAAATAACATGTGTTGCAAGAAAATTTTTCACATTCTTTATTTTAGGTGGTGTGGTGACCTCATTTTATTTATTTATATTAAAAGTAATTAAATTGTATTAAATCAATCACTTGAGGTATTGATGCTAAATATGAATCCACATACTAAAATATGTATATATATATATATATATATATATATATATATATATATATATATACATACACACACACACATTTTAATATATATATATATATATATATATATATACACACACACACACACACACATATATATATATATATATATACATACATACATACATATGATATACAGTGGATTATGATAAGTTTTTAGCCACCCTTAATTACAGCAATTTTGGCTTGTGTAATAATGTATCTTCTTTTTTTTTCAGACAATACTGTGTTAGTATCAAGCTACTCTAAGCTATGAATGATAGTTGACTTATATTTTGCAATGAAAGTCCACGGAAGTAAGGAAAATTGGTGAATTTCAACAAGGGCAAATAATAGGATGTCATCAGTGTGGCAAGTCACATCGAGACATTGCTCAGTTTTTCCAGGTTAATCATCAAACGGTTAATAATAGTGTCAACAAATCTAAGGAAGAAGGCCATTGTCATTCATGGATGACCAAGAATCATATCCGAGTGAATAAAAAGGGCACTGAAGATGGAAGTCATCAGAGCGTCAAAGGTGTCGTCAACAGCATGGAAATGTTGCCATATATGGTTTTGGCTTTCAAAGAAGAGTTGCCAGAAAGAAACCCTTGATTTCAGAGATTAACAGGAACAGCCATATGGACTGGGTGAAAGGATTCAAGAGCAAAGATTATGAATTTTGGCAGGCTGTAATTTGGTCAGATGAAAGTAAATTCTGCCAATATCCAAATTCAAGACAGGTTTATGTTTGGAGAAATCAGAATGAGACTTGGAACACTGGACGTCTGCTAGCAACCGTGAAACATGGATGGAAATCTGAGCTGATTCTTGTTGACGAGCGGTTGAATGGTCCAAAATACTGTCAAATATCAGAGAAAGGACTACTCTCACTATTTGAAACCAATCAGATTAACAAGAATGTCTACCTTTTTCAAGAAAACGAAGCACCATGTCATACGAGCAAAGTAGCAAAGGCATGGAAGTAATCGCAAGAAATCAAGTCACTGTGATGGGTAGCCCAAAGTCCTGACATGAATCCAATAGAGCATATTTGGGAGCAGCTTCACTGAAAACTTCGAGAGCGTGCAACAAAAATCACATCAGTGGCAACCCTTAAAGAAACATTGCTAAAAGGAGTGGCAAAACAGGGATCAGATGATTGCTGATAACTTGTTCAAATCCATGAAAAATCAAATACAAGCACTGAAACTAACAAATTGAGGACCTACTCTATACTAGTTCCAAAAACTGTTTATTTATGTTGAGTAGGGATTACGTAATAAAATTTTGAAATTGGGTGTAGTTCATTTCTCCTGGCTAAAGACTTTTCTTAGGCCACTGTACATAATATACATATAATATATATATGATACATATACATATGATATCATATATATATGATATGAGTAAGAACTCTAGTCTTGCAGCATATAACTGTCAATAAATAGCATAATTTAAAAAACATCTTTTGGTCTACGTATATTTCATCTTAGTGTTTGCCTATGTATAGGAAAAAATGTGCCCTGAAGATGAAAATTTGAAATTGTTGAAAGTACTTGGCAAGTATCTTCCACCTGACAATAACTCGAATATAAAGATCTTATTATTCAAGGAATTTATAGTAAGTTAAATAATTATTAAGTCTTGTTAGCAAGGTGATTTCACTATTAATCACATTAACATTGCTATTTAATTCATTATATAAATAGTTCCTTTGAGATTATATATTTAAATTTCTGCATGTTTCTCCAATATATTGTGAGGAACAGTTTTGGCAATTTATTTTATATATACCTGCTTCAGAAATATTATTGCTATGAGTGTTTGAGGATCTGATTATATCCATAATGGTTTTGGAAAAGTGATTATTTTGATATTTAGATGTGATAGGTAGTTCTGGATAGGGGATATTACAGAGTTGGTTGATAGTATTATGCATCTGTTCAGATATAATTTATTTTTTTATAGATGATGTTGTTATTTTTGTTGCAGTTGTATATTTTGTATGCCTTTCTTCTTGTGTTGTGGATGAAATGATATGGGTATTGTAGGTTTTTGAATGTGTTTTCTAGGTATGTTTCTTGTTTAGGTAAATATTGGGGGCTGCAGATTGTTAATGCTCTCAGATAAAAACCTATAATAATTCCAGATTTAATTTTAAAAGAGTGGTTTGAGTAGAAACTAACCAGGTCATTTTTGTTGGTAGCTTTTCTATAAACATCAAAATTGAGTTTGTAATCGTTTTCTGTGATATCTAGGAAGGAAAGAGTGTAGTTGATTTCAGTTTCAAAGGTCAACCAACTTAACAACATTGAACTTACAATAGACTTCACCATACCCACCAGATTGAGCAACAACAGATTTTCATTTGTCTTGATCTCTAGAACATATAAATAGCAGAACATTCAGAAACAAACAAATTGAAAATAGTCTTTAAAACTCCCCCCCCACTCCAGGGAAAACCTGATTTCTTTAAATGTGGAATTGGAAACATGCCATCACATTCAGCTGCATTCCCTGAAAATGAAAGTGATTGCATTTTTGCTAAATAATATTTAAATAAGTTTAATTTACATTTCTTTTTATGTCCTTTCCGATAAAACGAAATTACTTTCCGAACACCCTAATATAAAAAAAAAGAACCCTTTACTTGGTACAAAGACATCTTGAGAATGAATTTATGAAAACATTATGTTACTTCTCTTTGAACCCCCCCCCCCCCCCGGTGAGTATAGATCTCCTACCCTGGAATCCTGCTTTCCATCTGATAAAGCAGCACTCTCGTTGATGAGTCCTAGTTGCCAATCTAATACTGCACTTAAATTTGTAAAGCTGAGGTACCAAAGATGAAAGCTCATCAGAACAATTACCATGAAAATATTTATAGAAAAGGCAGAGGGAAGCTACATTATGGTGGTGAGAAAATTGACTGAAGCTGAGATGCCAGGTTATGACTGATAACATTGCAGATTCTTCTTTGGATTTCATCAAAGAATCTCTAAATACATAGCAGAAGCACCAGACCAGATGTGGAAGCAACATTCGATGCATGGAGGAATAGCAAGCTCATAAATGTGTAAGGAAGATTCTGGTGAGAAATACATAACCAACTTTCCTATCAGCAGACCTAGGAATTGGTTCTAATAATTTGAAACATTGTTTATATTTCTACAGCAGAACACAAATCTAAAAGCTATTTTTTTTTTTTAATAATCTGTGTCAATAGAAATTAAAAAAAAAAAACATTTGAAAGTTTTTTGGCATTTTTTTTTGATAACTTGCTTCATTTAGTATCGTGAATATAAAAAAAAATTAAAGTGACTTCAAAAGTTCCTAGGAAAATGCTTGAACTAGATAAGTGTGGAATTGTCCAAGGATAAAGGAAACATCTGTGAATGGTAAAATTTGAGTAGGGGAAAAAAAAAAAAAAAAAAAGAAAAAAAGGGGGAAATTTGAAACATTATTATTATCAGGGAGTGTTGAAAATTTCACAGCTTAACCAAAAAACTATTGAAAGAAAAAGAAAAAAATCTGCAGATTGGTCATTTCGTCAGATTTTTAAAAGTTGGTCAGGCCAAGAACTTTACTGTACCCCCTTATAAGGGTAACAATAAAATCATAAAGAATTTCAGATGGACATTTGGTGGGGACATTTGTTGCTGTCAACAATGCTGCTGTTTATGACACATTCAAACATGCAACTTGAGTGACTTAGTATGGGTTGACAAATACTGATTGTTAAAACTGATTCTAATTCAAACAAGCAATATAAGTATAAAAATAATGATGTAAGAATAATAATAATAATAAAAAACAAGAAAAAAAAAACAAGAAAAAAAAAAAACAAGAAAAAAAAAAACAAGAAAAAAAAAAAACAAGAAAAAAAAAAACAAGAAAAAAAAAAACAAGAAAAAAAAAAAACAAGAAAAAAAAAAAACAAGAAAAAAAAAAAAACAAGAAAAAAAAAAAACAAGAAAAAAAAAAAAACAAGAAAAAAAAAAACAAGAAAAAAAAAAACACAAGAAAAAAAAAAAAACAAGAAAAAAAAAAAAACAAGAAAAAAAAAAAAACAAGAAAAAAATAGCAACTGAATTGGCTAAACTGATTTATGTTGATATACACTTTTTATAGCAGAATGGTTTTACAACCTGTCAAAATTAGTTTGAATGTTGTACCAAAGTTGGTCAAATTCAACAAGGAACCAAAGTTGGTCAAAGTCATAACACTAATTTTCCAGGAAAAATAGTAGCCAGTTAATTAGTTTTAATAGAATGTTTGTTTGTTTATTTGGTTTTATGGCATATCAAACCTCAATGGGTCATTTAATGTTCACAACTTTTTTTTTTTTCTGGTATTTATGTTTTGTCAAAAATCCATTTCTGTTAATATATTTTTTTTTTCCCCAAAAAATGTATAGCTGGTAATATTTTTTCAAAAACATTATCAGAGGCCTTCTTGGACGTAGTTTATTGTCTTACCCAGGACACGGATGTAGTTTATTGTCATATCCAGGATGTTAATAGAATGTGATTCAGAAGCTACTTGAAACCGTTAATGGTTATAACAGATAATTGCAATTAATAATGGTTGCCATGCATGTATACACACACACGTTTGTACATGTGTGCGTATACATGCATGACAACCATTATTACTATAATCTGCAAGATGGCGACTGATTCCATGAGAGGATTAATCTTCCCTTTGACAGATTTTATTTTTTAAACCTTCTAGAGTGTCTAGCCCATTTTCTTATCAGAAAAAAAATATGGTGGAACAGGTTTAGTCACTGATAAACCAACCATGTGATAGGTAGTAGTGGGTTACATAATACTAGTTATCCTGAATGGTTACTAGTCTAGATTTTTTGTACTAACACAGGTTTTCCCCACAGCTTCATCCTCGGTCCTACTCTATTTTTAATTTTTATTAATGACCTTCCTGATGACATCAGCTCTCAACTTGGTATGTATGCTGATGACACAATTTACTCTTGCCTCAATAATAAGGCTTATCAGTCTGACAAGGTCAAAATGGCAGCCGATGTCCAAAAGGACCTCAAGTCAATAGTAAAATCAGGCAAACGGTGCCTTTTCAATTTTAAAGCCTGCAAAAGTAAACTTCTCTCCATTAATCATCTGAGAGATATTTTGCTGCCTTCCATCAGCATGGCTGATTCTATCCTCCAGGAAAGTGACTCGTTGCGTCTTTTCAGGCTCATGTCCTCTGCTGATATGAAGTGGAAAGACTATATCAAATCCATTGTTAAGTCAGTTGCTAAGTCAGTTCACTATATTGGGCAAGACAATTTTTCTCTCCAGAATCTTATCTTACATATTTATAAGTTAACAATTTATCCATGCTTAGAAAATTGCTGCCAAATATGGTCTAGTGCCCGATATTTACCCTGAAATTCTAGATAAGATCCAAAGAAGAATCTGCAATATTACTCTTCCTGATCTAGCAGCTCAGCTCCAGTCCCACCACCATAAGGTTACCTCTCTCTGTCTTTATGATAAATACTTTCATGGCAGTTATTTCAAGGAGCTCTTCACTATGTTAACTAGATTTTTTAAATTTAAGCACAACACTAGACTGGCATTGAGATCTCATCAATTTACAGTTGAGCTGGCTAGATGTAGCCATAAATTCTATGCTAACAGTTTCTTATCTTGCACTTCTTGCTTGTGGAACTCCCTTTTGGCTCTATGCTTTCCAGCCAACTTTTAATCTGCAAAAATTTAAATGCAATGGCAATGCTATTTACTGTCTGCATGTAAAGAATAAAAGCAAAAATGGACATTATTTTGTGCACAAATGCCTTTAAAAAATGTAAATGACTTTTCAATATATTAAATAATTATCTATTAGGTTGATTCAAAAATAATGTCGTTTTCTCACATAGTAACATATGTAAGAAAACGACACTATTTTTGCACCAACCTAATATCAATCTGATCATCCTCAAGCAAACAGAATAATTATTTTTTTTTAATCATTTCATCCCAAGCAAGGTGAAAAAGCCACTAAGATGCAAGGGGGGTTACTGAGTGTGAATGAAACAAGAAAAATAATTGAGAGAGAGGACAATTAAAAAAAAAAACAGGATTCAAGGAGATAGATGAAGATTGACATTCCATTAAAATTTTTGAAGATCAAAGTTGACTGGGAAGAAAAAAACCAGAAGAGAATTCCACAAGGGAGAAGAATTAGAGAAGAAACTATTAGCATAGAATTTATGGTTACAGCTGGCAATTTCAACTGTAAAATGATGAGACCTAACTATCAGACTAGTGCTGCACTGAAAATTATGAAGTTGAGGTACCAAAGGGGAAAACTCATCAGAAAAATTACCATGAAAATATTTAAAGAAAAGCCTTAGGGAAACTATGTTATGGCAGTGGAAAATTGATTGAAGCCAAGATGCCAGATCAGGACCAAAAATATTCAAGCCTTTTTAAACTGTGTGGCCTGAAATTACTTTTAACTATAGTAGATTCTAATACAGTTTGCCTAAAGACATGAAATGAGAGTCATAAGTAATTTCAGTAATGATGAATGTATCATACATAGGAGCTAAAAATAAATTTAGAGTACACTTATGACCTACAATCTGTTAACTGGGGCAAGGAATGGCTTGTTAATTTTCATGGCTCCAAAACAAAACTGCTCTCTTTTAATTGTCTGAGAGAGCCCTTTTTGCCTTCCATCAGCATACTAACCTCCAAGAGAGTGACTCATTATGTCTTCTTGGATAATGTTTTCTACTGACTGTACTGAATCAACTGCTGCTAAGAAAGTTGATTCCCTGTGTTGTGTTAGATAGATAGATTCTAGCAAGAAAAACTATCTATAAGTCTACCATTCGTCTATGCTTAGAATATTGTGCCACATCTGGTCTGGTGCTTCTATGTATTTAGAGAGTTCTTGATAAAATCCAAAGAATCCACAGGTCGGCTTCAGTCACTTTCCCATTGTTGTACATAGAGATGCTGAAAATGAACAAGATCTTATAAACAACCCAAATCAAAAGAATAGAATCAGGCAAGCATTTTTGACTATTTCACATTTCTTCATGGGGAAGAAAATCATCTTAGTTGTAATTGATAAAATAACTGGAGGATGGGTTGGTGGTGGTGGTGGGGGGGTGATCATTGGTAAAACACTTTCTAAACTTTATCTTCACATTTCTTTACCACTTTCAAATTTCACGATTTAGATCTGTCTATGGATGTTGTACTTCAAACGTAGTAGCTCATTTGCTAAAAGATATCTGGAGTCATTTGATAAGAAAAGATAAACCTTCATTTTATCCTCTTTGCTTTTAGCTTATTTCATTTTACTATTGTCTTTTTAATGATATGATCAGAGTTACATCTTACCGTTAAAAAAAAAAAAAAAGAAAAGAAAAGAAAAGAAAAAAACTTTATTGGCTTTTTTGTCCATCGATCAAAGAGTAAAGGTTTATTTTTTTTATAGTAGAAAAGATTAGCATAAAATTCTTGTGTAACAAAGGAAAAAAAATGACCTTATAAAACAATTAAAAAGTGTTGTGCTAGACATTTTTTCTTGCAAGGATCTATCTTACATAAGTAGACCATTTGTTCATTCATTGAATATTGCTATCTGGTCTGTAGTTGCTATGATATATTTTCATTAAGATAATTTTCTAATTTATGACAGTAGAAGCAACCAAAACATCACCCTACCTTCAATCAGGGACAGCTTTAAGCTGCCTATTGCTCCTAATAAGGCCCTTAGGCAAGGTACTTATTAGGGGTAATCTAGTCTTACCAAATACACATAACACCACATCGTAGGTGTTCCCAAGAACAGCAATGATTTCAGTTTTCTTTAAAAAAAAAAAAATCAGTGTCACCCCAAGCAAGCCAATACAGCCACTAATATGCAAGGGGTTACAGGGTGTGGAGGAATTAGGAACAGAAACATTAGTAATGAGTAGAAAGAGAAAAGTGCAATCAGGAGGACAGTAGATAGTGATTGGTATTACTTTTAAATTCTTGCAGATTAAAGTTGGCTGGAAAGCATGGAATCGGAAGTGAGTTCCACAAGCGAGAAGTGAGAGAAAAGAAAATATTAATATAGAAGTTATGGCTACATCTAACTAGCTCAACTGTAAATTTATGCAATCTCACTGACAGTCTAGTATTGCACTCAAATTCATATAGTCCAGGTACCATAACAAAAAGCTCATCTGAACAGTTACCATGAAAGTATTTATAAAAAAAAAAGGCACAGAGAGGTAACCTTACGGCAGTGGGCAAATGACTGAAGCCGAGCTGCCAGATCAGGACCAGTAATATTTCTGATTCTTCTTTGGATCTTATCAAGGAAGGTATATCTCAGGGGCACCGTACCATATATGGCAGCAATATTCTAAGCATGGACGAATGGTAGACTTATAGATATGTAAGACAGATTCAGGAGAGAAGAAATTGTCTTGCTGACCTAGCAATGGGTTTGATATAGTCTTTCCATTTCATGTCAGCTGAGAACGTTAGTCAGAGTAGGCGTAATGAGTCACTTTCCTGGAGGATAGCATCAGCCATGTTGATGAAAAGCAGAGAGGGGTCTCTCAGATAATTAATGGAGAGAAGTTTACTTTTGGAGGTGCTAAAATTGACAAGCCATCTTTTGCTCCAGTTAGCAACGGTCTTGTCGGACTGATCAGCCATAGTATCAAAGCAGGAGTAAATGATAGTGTCATCAGTGAAGATGCCAAGTTGAAAGCTAATGTCAATGGGAATGTCATTAATGAAGATTAAAAACAGTGTAGGACCATGAATGGAGCCCTTGGGGAACCCGCATTAGTACAAAAGGATGTAGACGAATGGCCATTCAGAACAACTTTCATTTCATGATTAGATAGGAATGACAGGGTCAGCTCAAAAATGTGCCTGGAGATACCGTAACTTTTCAGGTTGTGGAGAAGACCTGAATGCCAAACCCTGTCCAAGGCTTTCAAGATGTACAAAGCTAAAGACTGGGCTTCATAGACTCTCTTCACAATTATCATTAGTACATCAGTACTTGACCTTGAGAAACAAAAACCATATTGCTTGTCTGAGAAAAGACCCTGTGAGGAGAGATGATGAACCAATTCATCATGGATTAGGGTCTCTGGGAGTTTCCCAAAAAGGGGTAGAAAGCTAATAGGCCGACAGATGGGTTGGACAGTTCAGAGTTCTTAAAAACTGGAATAACAGACAATGACTTCCAGCAAGCAGGAAAGCAGCAGGGCATTTATTATACAGTTTAAAGAGAACAGGAGCCAGTTCGGGAGCACACTCCTTAATGACTCTTACAGGGATGCCATCAAGTTCACATGCGTTATGGGGATCAAGGTTAGATATGATAGCAGAGACCATGAAAGGAGTCATATAAATATCACTCAGCAGAGAATCAGTTCTAAGTGGGAAGTTAGGCAGCGATACTCCAAATGAGTCAAAAGTAGAGTTTGAGGAGAATTTACAGGCAAAAAATTCAGCTTTATCAACAATTGATTGAACAGGTGGGAAATAGAGACCTTACACTTATTTAGTATCCTATTACAGTGATGCCAGTAATCATGAGTGCCAATGTTTTTAGAGGCTATACATTGCCTCATTCTCTCAGCAAACGGACTTGGCTCCTTTGAGGACTCTCTTACATTTGATACCAGCAGTAGTAAATAAACACCTGTTATGATGAGAGATATTGCACTGGTATAGCCAGAAATAGTGATTCTTGTGTTCTATGGTGGCTGAGCATACTGGTGCAAACCATGGATATGATTGTGGTTTCATCGGGTAGTTCCAAGAAAGAATGGAAGCGTCCATGCTGGCTCAATTTTCAATTAGGAGGTTGATGCCAGTCCAAGGATCATCACAAAGAAAATCCCAGAATGAGTCCCAATCACCTTGCTGGTAATGGAAAGAGGTCTTATGGATAAGGAATTCCTGTTTAATGGATGCTTGGGAGGAGATATCAATAGGTACCACAGAGTGTTCCAAGTTACCAAGAGGGCAGTATTTCAAAGCTTGGCAAGAGCGAGAAGAGAAGGTAAGAAATAGATCCAGTAGAGAAGCCTATTGTTCATTTTGGCTAGGGAAATGGTAGGGAAGTCCATGATTTGAGTGAGGAACTGGGGAATGAAAAAAATTTAATGTCGGTATACCAGCAACATTAGTACCTTTGGAATATTTCAGCTACGTGTTGTGGTGAGCATTAAAATCACTGAAAACAAAGATGTTCACAGATGGATGGAGAGAAATCACCTTTTCTATACTGACAGCCATTGCATTTAATATACTGCAGTGTTGGGAAGAGGGTCAGTGGTACAGGAAAAAAGATAGCTGACAGAGTTTAGTAGCAAAAGATGGATGCACATAAAAGAGTGGTCGGCAGCCTTGAGAAAGTTCTCTGGTCATCGAAAGCTATAGAAAATGTAAAATAAAATGCATTTCTCTGGAAAAATTAAAAAAAATAAATATGTAAATATAGGTATAACAGCTTCTACTAAGATCTTAGTTGTTGAGATCTTAGTAATGCCCACCACTCACAAAAGAAAGGAAAAAAATCCTTTGTGCTCTGCCACTTTGAAGGCCAGCTGTGTTTTCCATTAAGACATCTAAGTTAATGACTCAATACAATAGCATTATATCTGAATATAGACTCATGCAGAGATTAGTGAGGAGAGAGAGAAAGACAAAAAAGAGAGAAAAAAAACGAAAGAAAGAAATAAAGTAATTCAAAATGGACACTTAGCAGGTAATTAAAAGTGAGGCCTTTTTAGCTTGATGGATAGCAGAGCAGTGCAGATATAAAACCACATTTTAATCTTTCATGCAAGCTACATTGTCACAGAATGATTGGGATCAATATTTCACACTGGTTCTTTGTCAAAGGCTTGGGTTTTACTGGTGACAAACAAAGAACTCTTTCACACATGCACTACTTGGTCTTCCAATAAATTGACATGAAAAAAAAAAAAAAAATTAAGTGAACATTAATAAGAAATGAAGACAAAAGAAGTTCCATTTGATGAATTGTTTTGAAC
Organism: Acanthosepion lycidas; assembly: GCA_963932145.1. Taxonomy (NCBI): domain Eukaryota; kingdom Metazoa; phylum Mollusca; class Cephalopoda; order Sepiida; family Sepiidae; genus Acanthosepion; species Acanthosepion lycidas. The sequence continues at coordinate 104,436,527 of OZ010581.1, forward strand.
TGACTAGCATTTTTTCCTTTCACATAAAAAGGATTAACAGTTGACCAAAATGCATTTGAAAAATTGCTTTGATAAAAAGAGAATTATGAATTTTTAAAAGCATTTGTAATGGCAGGAATAAAGTTATTCAATTTAGTATAGTGGAAAAAAAAAAAAAAAAAAAAAAAAAAAAGAAAGAGAAAATTTAAATTTAATTTTGTCTTTTATTTACATATTGCCATAGTTTCTTATATTGGAAATATATATAAGACAGAACAAAAATCTGTACTCATTTTTTTTTTTTTTTTCATTCTAATAGAAATCAGTCTATAAGAAGCAGTTTACACAGAGATGTCCATGGCCTTCTACCAAACTGAACTAAGTTTAGTAACTATACACAATATGTCCATGGGTAGATTTGTGTAGGTGTGCTTTTTCAGTTGTGTGGAGTGTAGATTGCATAAATACAATACCCACGACCCCAATTTAATGTAAAAACAGAAGCCAGGGAGCCACAAACACTGTTAACAAATTCCCAACCTGTAGGCTCCCTTAGGGGCAGGTTACCAGACCTACAAATCCAAATTAAATCATTTACATTGTTTGGACTGTTGTCCTCCTCTTTATTGCCATATTCAAATGAATATGGCAATAAAGATGAAGACAACAGTCCAAATAATATAAATGATTACAATACCTCATCTCAGAAATATAGACAGATATTGAATTAAATTAGTTTAGCATTTTTGAGAGAAGGGGGGAAAGGGAGAGAGAAAAGAGATAGGGTGGGGCAGGCAGACAAGATTTTACAAGTATTCCAGCTTTTTGTGTGTAAGTACATCTTTAAGAAAGCAAAATTTACATGTAATCATTGATTCTCAAAATGCAGGACATGCTTATATTCTGGGGGGGTTGGTCAGCAAGCAACTCTTAACAAAACAATGGGAAGCAGTTTAAACAATTTCCAAAACAGTGACTTCTATATAGACCCCAAAAACCAATTACTTTGGGTACCGACTGATCTCTAAAGAGAATTCATTTGTAAATATTATTTCTTTATATAGAGAGTTATTACAGTTAAATAAGCAAAATCAAATATAAATATGATTTTATGGTAGAAGCCAATAATAAGGTTAGATTAATAGTCACAAGATGCAGGGTTTGTTACTGAGATAAGGTAAAAAGTCAACATGACTTTATCATAACTGACTTCACATCAAGAGTAAAGGTCATGAATTTTCAGTTATATATATATATATATATATATATATATATATATATATATATATATACCTACACAGATATTTTTTTTTATCCTAAATTATTTCTTTATTGCTATAAACATTACTTTTAGTGAGTACATATTTGAGTTGTTATCCATTTTTTATGTTCGTTTTATATATATATATCTGAGTGTGTGTGTGTACACACAGGGTGATTGAATAGTAAGTCCTTATTTTAAAATATATATAAATTTATTAACTATAATTTTTATAAGAAATGGATACGAGAGGAAAGCATTTCAAATGAGATTCTATTTAAAATTCGATATAGGAACCAGATTTTGCTACCAGCTCCTTGAGCCACCCAGGAATCACATCAACTGATTTCACCAGGAACTCTTGTAGTATGGAAGACATAACTACTTGTATTCACCCTTCAACTTCTTCCAAAGTCTTAGTTTGGTATAGTAGACTTGCTCCTTCAACCAATCCCAAAGAAAAAAGTCACAAGGGTGTTAAAGTCAGGACTCCTGGCTGACTACTCATACATAAAATAAGAAGTTTCTTTTCAATCTATATATATAAGTAGCAACTATTCACCCAAACAAATTTAGTTAAAAAGAACCAATAAGCTCTGCCGGTTTCATTTTTTTATTGTATTTTTCTAATTTTCGAATAAGGTGTTGAATATTGTACTCGAAGTTATGGATAAAGTTTGAAGTTCATAGTGTGCTATATGTTGTTCAAGTACTTTTGACTGTCTCAGTTATTATCAAGAATCAATGTGGTGTCGGGATGGTAGTTAAAATTCCTTTATGTACATCCTGGTATTCTTTGGAAAGCTGAAAGCTTATAATAGCCTACAATAACATCATTAGGAATGAACTGTACCAAAAGAATGATTGATTGATATATATATATATATATATATATATATATATATGTGTGTGTGTGTGTGTGTGGGTAATGTTGTCTATGAATTATCATGTGACCTGGGAGATTGCATCTGTAACACTAAAAATAAAAAAAGCACCATTACATTCTTACATTGACCACACATGCATCACTCTCTCTTGCTGATTGACTTGTCACCTGTCGAAACTCAGTGCAATTCGTGTACATATTGACTAGCACATGATATATATAATATATACATATATATATATATATATATATATATATATATATATATGTGTTGTTGTGGCTGTATGCATACACACACACACACACACACACACATAATAAAATGAACACAGACACAAATTCTCACATGAAGAGGCAAAAAGCAACACTTGTAAACAATGAAACAGACATAGCAGATAAAAAAAACCTTTTTGATAATTGCTTGTGAAAACAAAAGTACTCAAACATCGGACAATTTATATATTAATATGTAGCAGCAATAAAAAAAATGGTCCAAAACATAGCAAAAAAATAAATAAAAATGTTCCTTACAGATCTTTTCTTGGTCTTTAACTAAACTTTATCAATAATATAATTGACAGAAACACATTTTTTAATTATATCATTAAGTTCCAGAGAAATAACAAAAATTTCACCCAGTACAAGACTCAGTAACCATTCAAAGTAGAGGATTGCATTCTAAATGGTGAATAAAGTGCATATGAATGGAAGAGAAGAGGTTTAACCATTCCATGTCGAATCAACATGGGTTTAACCATCAACACAGAACTTTTCCAAATTTGATACACTTATAGATCTTCATGATTGGATGGTATCTATTTTACATCTCTAGGTCAAAGGGTTCTCAGGAACCCTTTGACCTTTGACAAAAGGTGAATTTTGGAAAATAGTCACAAAGTTTAATTATCAATATCTCAGTTGTTTTTCCCCAGAGTCAGTTATGTGCCATGTGTGATACACACTTAGGTGATCATGCATTTTTCGATACAGGACTGATGAGGCAGATTTTTTCCCCACATTAGGTTGCCATTTCTTTCTGCAATAGACCAGTTGCCATCCAAGGTTATAGAACCTGGTCTGTCCTGCTATTTACCCATAGCTATGGTGGGGTGGGAGGGTTAAGAAGAGGATTCATACCTTTCCCAAGGGTATTAGCATGTAAGTGAATGCAATGGATTCGACTGGATTTGAACTTGGCTCTCCAATTCTTCAGTCTGAGCCGCTATCCATTACTCAACCGTGCTTCCTTGTTTTTTCCCCCCACAAAGCTAAATTATATACCATTTTAAAGTACTTGAATAGATCTCAAAAGGTAATCTATTTTCTGTTTAAAAGGTCAAATAAAATATTAACCATAACCTTTGACTTTAATTTCTCAAAAAGTGTATCTTTAATTTTTTTAAAAATTTTGACAACATGTTTGTCTTCTTTATGGGAAGATATATACAAAATTTTGTGTTATGGTTAAATGTTGACCAATCTGGTGGAAAATAAACAACGTTATTTTTAGTTTTGTTTACATTTTTATTATACAACAAATAGATTTTTATGAGAAAGTAACATAATGAAAATAATTATTTAAAACAGTGTCATGAATTAATGTTATAAAATAATATGAAAATATGCAACAAAATGGCTAACAAAATTTTGTTGACATGGTACACTAAATGCATAAAACAATCAAATTTTTGGTATTTTTATAGATATTTAATAAATTAAGTTTTCATCTGAATAAATGATACATTGAAATGAATATTTTAAAAAAGATTCTTAACATTTACAAAGATTAACAAACAAACTCATTGTTGAATAAAATTAAGAGCAACATGTTAGTTTTCTTAAAGTACTCCAACATCAGCTGAAGGGCAGTGACAGACTTCTAGCATTTTTGTAGATACTGAAAATGAATTACAACTTCTTAATGACTCACCGTCAGTGATTGGTAAAATTGCCAATCAAGCATCAGAAACTTGATAAACAAACCAGTTATGATTGGGTTTTTGGTTTGGTTTGGTTTGGTTTATTTTACAACATATCAACCTCAATGGATTATTCAATGCTGACAAGATTTTTTAGGAGAGGTTTGTATGAATAGAATGAATATTTGTATGAAATCGCTTTGTAGATCAGATTTCATTGACATATTTTTGTAAAGAGGGTTTTTGTCCAGAGTTAAATGTATTGCTGGTATTTTTACTATAAAAATCTATTTTTATACTTTCATAGTGTTTTGACCCCAGTTTTGGGGTTAATTATTTATCCCTACTTGGGACCCTAACAGGTGCTACCACCTAGAAACCAGTTATGCGGAATAAAAAGTAAGAAAAAATTAATGTATCAAAGAAAATTAAACTGATTTTGACTAAAATTCCTCATCGAGAATCTACTAGTGTAGAAGAAAGTGAAATTATTATTACTATAAAATTAAAATAAAAGTTTTCAGCTCATGAAAAGTACAAATTTTGACAATGCTTCCAAAAACCTGGAGTATCCAAAAAATTTAAATGGAATTTGGCACCACAACATTTATGGCAAGTGTAACGAGCATGCGCGGAAACCTCCTTGAACTGCATGTGTGTGTTGTCGCCGGGCACACCTTGGAGTACCATAATGGACTCGACCGAGGACTACAAGAAGAAGACGCACGAGTTGTTTGGCGTCTTTTCTTGGGCGACAAAAGCCATTGCAGTCAGTTGTCCGTCGGCAGCAGTCTTGGGTGCCGTTTTGCTTGTTTGTTGTCGTAAAGTGTTCGTTAGGAAGAGAAGGTGTTCGTTGTTGTGTTGCAAGTAGTTGTCCCCCCCCCGTTTTCTCGCACAGCAAGACAAGCCAAAAAACTTGTAAACGAACAAGGAATATTATGTCTACCAAATATACAAAAATGTAGATTCCCACAAGAGACAAATGATGAAGCTGTGCCATTTAATAAGAACGAAAATCTCAGCAGAGTGATGCCTGGAAAAAAATGACTATAAGACAGTCTTAAAGAATGGTAGAAGAGCTCAGGAACAAAAAAATATCTTTTACTCTGTAACCTGAAAGAGGCATACCAATTATTTAAATAAAAAAAATCCAAACAGAATTATTTTTTCAAAATTTGCTGAGCTTGGACCAAAAGAATGTATCTTGCCAGGTGGTACTCAAACACAGTGTTTGCATTTGTAAAATACATCAAAATATGAATGATGATTGTGGGAGCTCATCTTAGTATACTGATTCAAGATGAACAATATTTAACAGATTACCACCAACGCATAGCTGCTGCTGTTACATACAATGAAGCAACATCTAACTGCTACTTGGGTAACTTCTCAACTTGTAAAACTTTCATGGAGGATTTTTTGTTTAAAAGGTGAAACAAAATATTAACTTTGACTTTAATTTCTCAAAAAGTGTAGAAGAAAGTGAAATTATTATTACTATACAATTAAAATAAGCTTCAACTGATAGAGCAACACTGCAAACTGTATCATAATCTACAGAAGAATTTAAAGGACACTTTTTGCATAGGCCTTCAAATCTTTAAAAACATGATTTCATTGCTAAAAAAAAAAAAAATAAATAAATATCAAAATTTTGTTCTAAGTTCTTTGATGGATAGTGAAGTCATTTATTACAGATTTTGCTGAGAATTATTCATCTATTTTGGCGGATGCTGCACAAAGCTTCCACTGGAATAATTCTCAAATCATATTACATCCATTTGTCTGTTATTACAGAAATGACAAAGAGCTGGAGCATATTAATATTGTAATTATATCAGATTGTCTCGAGCAAGAAACAGTAGCTGTCTATTTGTTCCAAGGAAAACTTATAGAAGTACTGAAAAAAAAAAAAAGAAAAAATATCTTAATTTTAAAATAAAATATCTGATCTATTTCTCTGATGGTGCTACCTCACATTATAAAAATTTTATCAACTTGTGAAACCATAAGGCTTACTTTGGTATTGATGCAGAGTGGCACTTTTTTGCTACATCTCCTGGGAAAGGATCATGTGATGGGTTAAGTGGCACTATTAAGAGATTAGCAGCAAAAGCAAGTCTGCAGTGACCTTATAATGAACAAATAATGACACCAAGACAGCTGTTTTATTATATGCAATAAAAAACATTTCAGGCATAAATACTTTGTATTCCTCAACAAATGAATGGACAAATAAAGCAGAAATTTTAGAAAACAGATTAAAAAAAAAAAAAATGTCTGAACAATTACAGGAACTCAAAAACTACATAGTTTTATTCCTGTGTTTCAAAAAGAGATAGAAATAAAAACAGTGTCAAGTCAGTATCTGTCTATATTTCTGAGATGAGGTATTATGTACACTATTTACATTATTCAAACTATTGTTCGAATCTTTGTCGCCATATTTATTACAACGTTTCTGTTGTATGCTCCGGCATTCTTCAGGTGGTTGGAATGTCGAACTGAACCCTTTATTTTGCTCACTGGGGTAGACTGTTCTAGTTCGACATGCCATGTTTAATGGATGTCAGTTATCTCCTGTTAATTCCCCTCTCCAAGTTCTCCACTGCCTTAACTAGGTATGAACTCACACTCTTTGGGTCCTGTCACTGGATCTAACCCCTAGTCTACCCCAGTGAAAGAAATAAAGGGTTCAGTTCAACATTCCAACCACTTGAAGAAGGCTGGAGCGTACAAGGGGCAAAATGTAAAAAATATGGCGACAAAGATGAGGATGACTGTCAAGTCAGGATGAAAGAAAAAATAATCAAAATTATAAAATGGCACAATATAGAGCTTGAAAACATTAAGGGATTTGTTACAGCAATCTTTGATAGGGATTGGTGGCTAGGATGTGTGCTTGAATAATATCCTGATAATGAAGAGGCAAAATTGACATTTTTACAAGCGAATAACCATTCCTCATCTTTCTGTTATCTATTACATCCAGATATATTAGGTTGGTGCAAAAATAATTTCGTTTTCTAACATATGTTACTATGTGAGAAAACGAAATTATTTTTGCACCAACCTAATATTAATTTTAAATTATTCTGATAGTCTTACTTTAGTTGATGCAATAACTAACACTGGAAGGACTTGTAAACTTTTGAAATTGAAATGGAAAATAATTCAAATATTTTAGAAAAGAGAATTTCTTGAAATAACATTAAATACAATCAAAGTTGGTCTCACAAAAAATTTGAGTGAAGAATAAGTGGTTTGCATATCCATTTTTTTTTTTCTATTAGGTCAGTGCAAAAATAATGACGTAATAATGTTGTTTTTGACGTTAAAAAATACGTCAAAAAACGACATTATTACGTCATTATTTTTGCACCGACCTAATATTTAAACATGTATTCCAACAAGAAAAATAGGTTAGTTTGTTAATCTATTTGCCAATGTTTAAGAATTTTTTTATTATAACTCCCAATTGTAAGGTTATTGTTATAACACATTCATACTGGTATAACATAGTTTGTTAAGTATTCTCCATACATAATGCTAAGGTTATTGCTGTAATGCCTGTATAATTAGTATGAAGATGGACTCAAATACCACTATTCATGACCTCAAAACCTGGAACACTTTATTGGGTGAGTTCATAGTCACTGGGGGTGTACTCTTTACTCTACAACATCCCCACTAGTGGGATTACTACTTTATTAAATAATTTTTTTTATTATTTTTTATTTAGTATTAGTATCTCCACTTTCTCTTTCTTTGTAGCATTTTCTTTTCTTTGAACTTGTCCTTATAGGTTCTTTGATTTGTTTTGGTGCTGACACATCAAAAATGTCATACTGCATTTTTAGCAGTTCTTCAGGTCTTTCATCAGTGAATTTTTTCTCCAGTTCATTTTGGTGTCTTTTATGTTAACTTTTTTTCTGTCATTCAATTTCCAAAAATTTTTTTTCTAGACAGGTAGTTATGTATTTCAAGACAACCATTTAATCCAGTCGAAAAATCTATGTAAACACAAATTTTATCATTTTTTTTTTTCTTTACGTACACTGCTGGTGCAGCCCACTTCAAATGATTTACTTTCTGCAAAACACCATTTCTTTCTAGTCTGTCCAACTCCTTTTTTACTTATTCTAATGCTGCGAATGGTACACTTCGATTCAGTTTAAATACTGGTATTAAACCTTTGTTTTTTTTTTACGTGAAAATTCACCCTGAATTTTGAATACCAACCCAGTTCATTAGACAGGACATTAGGAAAACATTTTTTTAATTCTTCCTTCAGTTTTTCACTATGAATTTTTACATTTGTCACTTGTCAACTTACATTTTTACAATAAGCATTTATCAGCAAATCCCAGTTCCAGTTCAAATATTAGGTTGGTGCAAAAGTAATGTTGTTTTCTCACATAGTAACATATGTGAGAAAACAACATTATTTTTGTTGGTGCAAAAATAATGTCGTTTTTGACATTTTTTAACGTCAAAAAACGTCATTATTTTTGCACCAACCTAATAGTTTCATCCTGTCTGCATTGAATAGATTTATCACATTTGTTAGAACATAAGCTTTTGTTTTCACCTGCTTATTTCGAAAATAAACATCACATGTTAATTCTCCCAAAAAATAATTTCTTGCCAGAAACTGAAGTTTCAACTTGATAAGTCCTCTTTAATAAAGGTTTCCAATTTTTTTTCCATGTGGTTCATTTACAACTGAAATGTCACTACCACTATCTAGTAACATTTTTACTACCACATTACTGATTTGTATGTTAACAAATTTTCTTTTGTTTCGTGTGACTATTTTTTCTGTTGCAATATTGTGTATTACTTTCTTCCTGCAAAAATTTCAACTATTGAAGCCAAAATTTTCTCCATATCTGCAAGAAAGAGTTTTAAAAACCAACATGGTTGAAATTCTTGTAACTCCTGTTGCCTACGCATGTTTCGAAAATCTAGTCACTCATTATTATAACACCAGTTAAAATGTAGGGCTTGTTATACTGTGCTTGAGTTCAAGTTCCTACTTGCCAACTAATAACTTCAGTTATAATGTTGCAACTTTTGCCTGCGCTTATGCTCGGAGGTGTACTGTGACGTCGTCCCCTGGTCGCAGCGCCAACTGTGACGTTCTATCCTAGTCTACCACAGCACCAACTGTGACGTCCCTAAACAGCACCAATTGTGACGTCCTCGCCGCGGCGCCAGCCGTTCGCTCCTCGCTGCTCCGTTCGGGTATCGCTGCTCCAAATGTGACGTTCTAACCTTTTGGTGATTCGGGTGGGAATCTGGTTAGATTTGATATCAGCCTCGTCGTTCCCAACTCGCTTCCAACACCTGGTTACCGAAGTAACTACTTTGATTCCCAGTCTGCCTACCCACGTTGTGAATTGATCTTAGGCAGACGAGATCAAACAGTGGTTGGGGCCGTACTGCAAACCGAGTTCAACGGGAGTGATACCACACAAATATGCATAAAAGACAATAAAATGAAAACTCAAAAGTTCAAAGTATCAAAGAAAAAGGTAACAAACTTTATGTCTAGTTGTTCGATACATAGGACTGCATCTATCTCCCGACCCGTTCTATGGATTGTGACACATCGTTTTCCGCTAGGCAAATTTTAACACTTCAAGTCGTCTGCTCTCTAAGAAATTGGTGTTTCGGTGGGTCGTTGGACGAAAGTCAAAAAAAAACTTATTTTGGTGATCTGGATCTAAGTCGCTCTTCAAAATAATTGTTCTTGGTTTGAAGAGGGGTCCGGATTGTGCGTGAATCTTGGTTAGCTATCTGCGAGGCTTGCTTCAACAAAACTGACTCTGGGAACTGCTGGAACTCAACTCAACTCTGCTCTGCTCGTTGTGGCTTCGTTTATATGGGCGCCGACCAAAACCGGGGTGAGTTTGTCGGCGCCGGGGGGTTCTTCGATAATTCTAAATACATATCCACCTCTCTGGTTAGGAATTTCCGCCTTTTTCCATTTTTGGGAACCTTTCCTCACTCCCACCTTCTCATCATACTTCAGAGGGGCGTGAACTGCCCTCCCCGCATCTTCGTAGCAACCTCTCTTACTCATCCTCCAGATGGGCTGCAACAGCCTCCCTCGTGCGTCACGTGATCACCACTCGACCAATGATGTCTTAGTCGGGCGTGGACGAATCCGCAGCTTTGTTTCAGGAAGAGAAAAAAAAATATATCTTGCTTAACTAAAAAAAAATTATCTCTTCTCTTTCCGTTATCATTTCTCTGGTCGCGAACGGGACAATATGACAATGGCAGTCATAACTCTTGTTCTACACGTGGTTTACGTCAGGTATTTTATCGCTAATTATCAGAATGGGTGGTCTTCTCAACACGGTCTCGAAAAGAAACATCTCCAAAGTTTCAGTCAGTCTGTCGCCTCGAAGAAAGAAAAAAAAACATTTCTAGGCGCCCATTCATTTTCCTTCGGTACATATTTCTGATAATATAATTTTATATCTGTCCAAAGTCCCTTTAGTTGCCTGTTTTTCATCACTTATTGAAATAACATTTTCATTAGAATTTTTTTTTCTTTGGCCAGCCGGTCTGTAGTTGATAATAAGATGTCTTCCTGTACCAATAGTTTGTTTTCATATCCTTAGATAACACAGCCGATGCCAAAACATATCTGATTCTTTCCTTCTTTCCCTTTCTTTTTACTCAGAATTTCCCTGTCATTGTAATGACACTCCTTCGCCATTTGTTACTTATCAAAATATCCTTTTATCCATTGTCTCTTAGCCGTGTATGTGTTCTTGCTTATCAAATGCCTGTTCTTTTCCTTTTTTCTTTCTTTTCCCTTTCTGCCTTGTTAAATGGTGCCACAGTACTCTTTACTCTACTTTCTTGAATATTCCTTTTAATGTATCACTTTTTCAGATCAAAACTTAATTTATTAAATAACTATAAAAATACTGAAAATTATTGTTTTGTGCATTTAGCGTACCATGTCAAATGTCAACAAAAATTTGTTAACTATAAATATCATTTGTTGCATATTTTCATATTATTTTGTTATTTTCATATACAAATCTATTTATTGTATAATAAAAATGTAAACAAAATTAAAAATAAAGTTGTTTATTTTAACCACAAATAACACAAATTCTGTTGATTTTATGATCATAGTTCTTATATGAATATTAATCAGCATTCAAAGAGCTTTCTAAAGATATTAATACTTGACCATATATTGGGAGATATGAAAATGTTAGCATATAGCAGCAAATACCAAAATCTGCCATTTTGAATTTGCCCCAACTCAGTAAAACCCTTGTAACTCAGGCCACAGTCAAAAGTCCACCACAAAATTTTGTATATATCTTGCCATAAAGCAGATAAATTTGTTGTTAAAAAAAAAAAAAAAAAAAAAAAATGCTTTGAAAAATTAAAGGTCAAATTATCTTATTTGATCTGTAAGCAAAAAAAAAAAAAAAAAAAAAAAAATAAATAAATAAAATAAAATAAAAAAAATAAAAAGATCACATTTTAGATATATCCAAGTACTTTAAAATGGTATATAATTTGGCTTTGTAAGAGAAAAAAAAACAACAGAAATATTGATATTTAAACATTGTGACCATTTTCCAAAATTCACTTTTTTGGCAAAGAGTCATATCATGAGAACACTTTGACCTAGAGATATAAAATAGGTACCATTCAATTTCTAAAATCTCTATATAATACAAGCTCTATAAGTGTATGAAATTTGAAAAATGTCTGTGTTGGTGATGGTCAGACCCTTGTTCATTTGACATAGAATGACTGGTAGGAATTGAATATTATATAGTTTATTTCAAATAAAATAAAACAAAAACGGATATATAATGTGTGGTAACAGTTTCTAAGAGCTGAGTAAATGGGAAATTTTACCTTGACTAATAATTTACAATTATCACTTCTCCAACCTAACAAATTGAGATATTAGTCATTGAAGGAAGAGGACCGAGAAAAAAGTTTCTAAGTTACTTCCTAGTTAACATTTTATTTTATTTTTTTAAGAGCGAGAAAGAGAGAGATACAAAGGGGGAGGAGAGAGAGAGAGATATACAAAGGGGGAGGAGAGAGAGAGAGAGATATACAAAGGGGGAGGAGAGAGAGAGAGAGAGATACAAAGGGGGAGGAGAGAGAGAGAGAGAGATACAAAGGGGGAGGAGAGAGAGAGAGAGATACAAAGGGGGAGGAGAGAGAGAGAGATACAAAGGGGGAGGAGAGAGAGAGAGATACAAAGGGGGAGGAGAGAGAGAGAGATACAAAGGGGGAGGAGAGAGAGAGAGATACAAAGGGGGAGGAGAGAGAGAGAGATACAAAGGGGGAGGAGAGAGAGAGAGATACAAAGGGGGAGGAGAGAGAGAGAGATACAAAGGGGGAGGAGAGAGAGAGAGATACAAAGGGGGAGGAGAGAGAGAGATACAAAGGGGGAGGAGAGAGAGAAACTTAAAATCTTAATAGTAAATAAAGAAGAAAATAATTTTTGACTAATTTTTTTTCTTTTACTTTGTTTCTTTTTATCACAATACACAAGTTATTACAATACAATCTACAACTGTTAAACAGGAATTAATTACAAATAAGTAACTTAACTATGGATTAAATAACAGAGTAAACTAGACTAGTAGCCAACCAAGACTACTTGGTTGGCTACTAGTCTAAGAGAAGGAAAACTAAATTCCAAACTGTGAAAAATGCAATGGGAAACTACTTCACTATCTTTCCCAAGATGTCATGGCAGTTTACAGATAATGAATAAAAGGAATCTGTGGAGAGCCATGATTCCCTACATCCTGACATGATATAACATTTAAAAAAAAAAAAAAAACAAAAAAAAAAAAAAAAACTGTTCATTTTTCTCTACTATAAGTTGATAGGAAGAGCGGGAAAATCCAGTAATTTTTAAGTTTAATTTTCTATTATTCATTTTTGAATAGTTTTTCTTTTCAGTTTTATTGCTACTTTTTATCACAATATATTCAGGTCATTACAATACAATCTATGATCATTAAGCATGAATTAATTAGAAGTAAAATAGCTCTGAATGATGAGCTGGGTAAACTATGCTCTATAGTCTTGGAGCTACCAGTTTAATAGTAGGAAAAGTGAATTCTAAACTGTGGAGATGGCAGCAGAAAACCACTTCCCTGTATTTCCTAAGAATGCATGGTAATTTACAAATAAAAAAGAATCTAGGGAAAATCATGATCGTCTAAGTCCTGAAGAGATATGACATTATATTTTGGAAATACGTCTAACTGTAAAATAACACTTCTTTGTGTTTATTGCCAAAGTGAGGCTTGATCCCCATGAAAATCATCCCCACTTCTTGTGAAAAGGATGAGAACTAATTTTGGTGTGCTAATTCTTACAATATAAATCATTCATCAAACATTTCCAGTGCTTGATAATATTTTACTTTCCATCGTACATATTGGTCAAGAAAAAAAATCTTTTACTGTAAATGTAAAAAAGTAAAGGTTACCTTTTGTTTATGATTTTTTTGAGAACCAGTTATTTAGTTTTATCACTGAATATTAGAATTCACATTAAATATATTCTTTTTCTTTATGTGCCTTGTCCCCTCAAGACGTAGGCGATTATAGCTCTCCACAACTTCCTGTCCCTTGCAGCTTTTAATAAATTTTGTCTTTCTGTTATTTCTGCTAAACTCTGTTCCACCATCCATTTACTCAAGTATATTATGCATTGCTTTCGTCTGTCTCTCTTGCCTTCTGTCTTGCGAGTATCAGATTTTCCAAGGCTTCCTTCCTCATTACATCCCCCAGAAACTTCAACTTCCTCTTCCTGATCTTAAGTATAAGTTTCCTTTTTGCTTCCATTTTCTCTAAAACCTTGTCGTTGCTCACATGTTCGATTCATGGTATTCTCAGCATCCTTCTGTAGAACCATATTTCTGTTGCTTCAGAACTCTTCTTCATCTTTGAGATTATCCAGCACTCACTGCCATACAGGGGGACAGATATTACGTAATAGTTTAGTACTCTTTTCCTTGTTTCTAGTGAAGTTTTTCTATCTTGGAAGGAATCTTTGGCTATCCCAATATGCCTTCAGATTTCACTGTCACACTTTTCATTCGCTGTTAAAACACTTCTCAGATATTTAATAAATTTCCACACTGGTTTCATTTTAGGAGCTCTGATTTGCAATTAACACTGATCAGTTCCAACAGATCTCTGTGGTGTACTTTATCAAATGAGTTTGCATAAACTATAAAACACAGGTACACTGTCATCCTGCATTTGATAACAATGACATTCTGAGCATAAACATCGCATTCCTTGTTCCAGTGTCTTTGATGAACACTCACTGTTGCTGTCCTATTTCCAGTCTTTTTTTGTCATACAAAAATGTTTTAATAAAATCAAATAATACACAAATTACAAATGAAAGATGTTTGAGGTAACAGATGTAAAAAATAAATCTATATAAATAATGCACAGTGTATTTGTGTCCGTCCATCTGCTTTTCGATCTTGGCAAATCATAAACAACATGAAGTAACGGGTAGTAACTATTGTACATACAATTAATTAATTAATAATTAAATCAATTAATTAAAAATTAAATAAATAATTCATTTAAAGTTAAATTTAAAATATTGAACAGAGTGAAAGGTTCAAAAAACAATTCTTTATTAAAAGAATAACTTTTTCACTTTTCGTCTCAATTGCTAAATCATAATTAAAACTTAAACGGGACATGGTAATGAATGTTACTCATGTTAGTTTTTCTTTTTTTCTGGTTTCTAGCATGCGTATATTGTGACGTATTCCCTAATGTAGCATGCGTATTGTGACGGATTCCCTAATGTCTTAAGAAGAGCGACTTTTTTATGTGATGATGGGATCATAGTGCTAATTTTAAAAGAAAATAAAAATTATGCGCAAAAAAAAAAAAAAAAAATGTAAACAAACTACGGGAATTGGTTGCATGCCGAATTAAGGTGTCGAATAAAGATAAATAATAATTTTATCATTTTTAAATTCTTTTAACTTTTATGTACAAACGCTGAAGGTAAGAGGTTAAAAAGGCCCCCAAAATTTCCAAGGTTCTAAAAAAGATTAAGAGAAAATAATTTTACAAAGAATCCTTTGCTTTGGCAGTTTTTCACCTTAGGTTTTTTGACAATAAAATTTTGTTTTTATTATGTTTTTTTTTTGTGTATTTTTTCAGCATGTAACCTTAATTTTTTTTTTTTTTTACCTTTCATTATGACTTAAAGAAGCCGAAATCAACTGATGCCAGCGAAACGCGTCGTTTATCAATCTTTTCCACTTGCACAGTTTGTCGATTTCAAATTTTATGATAATTTTTACGATAATTAAAAAAAAAAAAAAAAAGCTGCTAAATAATTACTAAAAAAAAAAGAAAAAAAGATTCTATTTTTCTTTATTGGGGGAAAAAAAAGCAATCATCCCGATTAAACATCAAAGGGTTTTTATTTCTTATTTGTTGTTGATGATCATGCGAGAAAAAAAAAAAAAAAAAAAAAAAACGTACTACAATTTTTTGTTTTCACATCAACAATAAAAAGAAAACTGATTCCACAAACAACAAAAAAACGTATTTATCCGCCTCCCTCAGGTGAAATCTGACACACGGTCGAGTTTAATGAAGGGACTCTCACGTGTATTGTCGAATCCCCCCCGCCCAACACTTGCCTTTTGGCACGCAACAGACAGAAGGGATTAACTCCGACCCCTACCCATCTTTATGCAAAGGAAAGGGGATGAAGCCTTAGAGAGAACGGCTCTCCTTATAACCCCCTTCCCTTGAGGTGAGTAACGACGGTGATATTGATGAGGTTCTACTCTACCACGACGCACGTTTTTTTTTCTTTTAAGATGGAACTGTGGATTGTTTTCTAATTCTTTGTGTTAAAAGGAATGTGTGATTACTGGTTTAATTTGTAAAAGACGGATTTCCTGATGACGAGTTAATTACAAAATAATAATAATAAAATCATTTACTAAGCAACACGAAAAATATTCAAAGATCACATCTTTTCAACTCAACATGATCCAATCAATGCCATTGTGGGTAAAAAAAAAAAAAAAAAAAAAAATTATTCATTTACATTTTTATTTTACAACAGTTACTTTTCTTAGGCACATTAAAAAAATGGATTTTTTTTGTACGTAAAATATTCAAAACTCATTTTGTAATCAAATCCTTAAAACAAGTCTCCTCCGTAATCAGCTATGCACTTGTAAAATCTGCGATAACCATAGCAGTTACACACTACACTCCGAGACAAAATAATACGTTTTTTCTAACGAAAACAAAACAACCCTTAGTAGGGTTTATTAAATTTTATTATTTTTAAAAAGAATTTAAAAGTTAATACAATTTGAATTTTGTTTGATCATCATGGGTTTTTACTTTTTATTTTCACTTTTTAATTTATTACTCTTTTTTTTTAAAAAATGGAAAATGTTAGAATTTCAGTTTAATGAGCAAGGGGCATTTTTGGAAAGTAAAAAATTTAATAAATTAAAATGGCAATAACTGCAAAAAATAAACAGTAGCATAGTAATTTAAAGTAATTATATAATTAAATTAATTATATAATTTAATTACTAGTTTAAAAATTACTCTGCTACCGTTACAGAAACACACGCAATCTTAGCCACACACAATGTCAGGCTACAACTGTTACATTCTTTGTGATTATGAAAGATAAAAAAATGGACCTGATGAACTCTAGGATAAACAAATTCAGAATTTTTAAATATAGGACAAAGAAACAAAGTTTAATAGTTTTTATTTTAACTTCGCATGCTTATGTTATTGTTAATGTTAACTAACAAGTACTTTTTAGTTTTAATTTTTTTTAAATTTCATTCATTATAGTAAAGATTTTTTTTAAATCAAGGAAAAAATTATATTTTCAGGATAATTGAAAATAAAATTATTTCCCCAATACAACTGCTTATTTTACCAATTAACCCATGAATAAAAAAAAAACAAAAAACAATAATAATTCTTACTTCAATGCTTTTTAACGTTCTAGAGAAAAAGACACTTACTCAGCAAAAGTTTTTTTAAATTTTTTTTTTAAATAAAAAATTCGTTTGTGACCTTCCGCTTTTTGTGCATTATTTTTTATTTAAATATTTTTTTTAATTAGGCTTTTCGCCAAATAAAGAGTTTGAAAGTAAGTAACTGAACTCAACACTTCTTTAGACTTTAATTGTTTTTGATTAAATAATTAACAAACCAATTTTATGGAGTGCGTAGTTGTATGTTGAAAGTTGAAACAGAGACAAATAATCAAACGCAAATACACAAAAATATTAAATTTAATTTAGCTTAATTATTCTTTTTTAATGGAAATACAAAATAAGATCAGTAAAAAAAAAGAAAGAACTCTAGACTAAAAATGTTATTAGCGCTGATGAAATCATTATCTACCTGTTGTTGTTAGTCGTTCAAAAATGCTTGATGTTTTATGTTTTTAACTGTCAGATTTTTTTTGAAGGTATTTAAATGCAGAATTCTTTAGAAAAAATGAAATCATTTTACTTTTGATGACTTTTCCCGGTAACAAACTTAATAAGTTTACATAAAAATCCGATGTTTCTCTCAACAGGTTAATTAATTGTTCTTCTTCGCTTCAACAAATTCTTATCGGTTACTTATTTATTTAAAAAAAAAAACCAAGACAAATTACTTACTGTAAACTTTTGACTCCCTGAGGGGAAATCCACGCTCAAAGCGCATTAACTTTGGCGGCATCGGTTGCTGTAACATTTTAACTGAAACAACACATTAAAAACTTTAAAAGTAAAACAAGCAGAAAAAAAGAAAATTCAAATTTCCTCCTCTAAGTCGAACATGTCTTCCCAGCATGCCTCACTCACTAACTGCGCTGGGCAGACACACAAAAAAAGGCAGGTAAAGAGGCTGATCCGTCACGAGTTAGTCATAGCCTTTCTTCTATTTCGCTTAGTTTCTTTCTTTTGTAAAGATATTTTTAATTTAGTAATTCATTTATTTTTATGTCCCACTTCTTTTATTATTAAGAATTTAGCTTCTTACTGCACTTACACTTAAATTTAATGTCTGGACTAAAAAATGTCGTCAACTTATGGACTTTTTAGTTTTTACAATAGGCAGTGCGACCAGAATTTTTTTTATTTTATTTATAGACGTAGATCACATATAAACAAAAAAGTAATTAATTTTTTTTAAGTTAATGTGGAGTGGTCCAATTTGCTTTGTAAATTCGCTGTAAAAACCCAAAAAACAAACAAAAAAAACGAATACGACGTGATTTCATAAAAATAAAATTAAAAAAATAGAGAAATCTATGACAAATTGCGAAAAAATCCGTTTGACGTGTTTCGTCCTTCAGGATTTCATCGGACTGGAAAAAAAATGATGTTTTTAGTTTTCCGCGTTAGTGTGGTGAAGCCTGAAGCCGTGAAGCGTAAAACTAAACTGTAAACATCACTTTTTGTTTTTTCCACTTTGTCATAGATTTTCCTATTATTTTCCGTATATATTCGTAATCTGGAGTGCTTAATCGATAGTAATAAAAAAAAAATCTTCAGATTGATTACGAATTTAATTCTAATAAATAATTTTTTACGTGTAAATCCCATTCCATGAGCATTATTTTGTCTTGGATACCGGAGGAGGGGGATCAATTCACAATGAATTTACATAGCAACTGCAAACTGAACCTAGTTATTATTATTATTTTTTTTTTTTGATCTGTGAGATCAACATGCTAGCAATTAATACACGACCACATCGAATTCAATGGAATATTTTCTTCACGCGTTTTTTATTGTCGTCGTCGTTGTTGTTGTTCAACTTCTTTGAAAGAAGAGAGAGAAAGAAATCGGTTTCTGACGACTAGTTAAGAAGAAGATATAAAATTTCATTAGATTTTTCTGTTACTTCCACTCAGTTTTGATACTGTGGTTTTTAAAATGGATTTTTATTTTTTATAAATGAAAAAGCATTCTTGAAGCTTTCTTTTTAGCTTTAATTGAAGCTAAATGATTAAATTTACTATTTCCAGTAAGCAAAATTCGCTGATGTGTTTCAAACAGATATAATAATATTGATTGGAATCTCAACTTTTTGGTCGTTTTTTTTTAAAAAAAAATTCATTTAACCATGGCCATTTTGACACATTTGTAAACAAAATTTAATTCTCGGTTTTAAAAATCTTCCAGAAATAAAATATTTATTTGTGACATATTATTTGAGAAAAATGAACAAATTTAAAGTTAAGTTCTGATTTGAAACAAATAAAACGTAGTATACAATGATTACGGGGTCTTGTTTTTCTGACGTGCTGATTGATTTATTGACAGCCTGACTTGTTGACAGCTAAGTATGGCTGACCAGAATTGACATAAATTTACGAAATCTAAGTGAACGCTTTCTTTTGGTTTTATCTACCTAGCAATTTAAAAAAAATAACTTTTTTTCAACAGTTATCTAATACTTTATTGGATTTTTTTTTTTTTACTTTAGCATTATAGCCTTGCGTCTGAAGATGCTTTCTGAAAAAATAATAAAATTTAAAAAACTATAAAATTTTCTTAATTTAAATATTTATTGACCGAGATATTAATGAAATGCCATGATAGAGGAAACTCAATAATTTATGAAATGTTATGGTATTTTATTTATTCTTAATTTATATTTTTTTAATATCTTACTTATTTTTCATTTTATTCTTTATTATCTGTCTATATCTCTGAGATGAGGTATTATGATTATTTTATTTGGACTGTTAACCTCATCTTCATTGTCATATATTCACAACGTTTCGGCTGTTGTACATTCTGGCCTTCTTCAGGTGATTGGAATTTCAGACCAAACCCTTTATTTCATCAACTAGGGTAGATTGTTCTAGTTCCATGTGCCATGCCTCTTCAGTTTGTTTTAGTTTTTTTTCCTTTAACTCAACTCTCCAAGTTTTTGGTTCACCACTGCTGTAGCCTGGTAATGAACAGACAACTTTTTGGGTCTAGTCACTGGATCTAACCAACGTCGTTATCCATTGTGCCATGTGTCCATGGCCCAGCTCATCTCAAAAATAGCCTACTATTTGTTGTTAAATGGGATAAGGAATGACTTGTTAATTTTAATACCTCCAACATGAAAATGCTCTCTATCAATCATCTGAAAGACCCCTTTCTGACTTCCATCATGTCTGATGCTAACCTCCAGGAGAGTAACTTGTGGTTTCTTGGGCTAACATTTCAACTGACATGAAGTAAAAAGATTATATTGAATCAATTGCTAGGTCTGCTGCTAGGAAAA
Organism: Acanthosepion lycidas; assembly: GCA_963932145.1. NCBI lineage: Eukaryota > Metazoa > Mollusca > Cephalopoda > Sepiida > Sepiidae > Acanthosepion > Acanthosepion lycidas. The sequence continues at coordinate 104,456,906 of OZ010581.1, forward strand.
TTGGTTCACACTGTTGTGCTAGACAATTTTTCTCTCCAGAATCTGTCTTGTATATTTATAAATCTATCATTTGTCCAGGCTTTGAATACTGTTACCAAAAATAAAGTGGTGCTTCTGATATACATTTAGATATTTTTGATAAAATCCAAAGAAGAATCTGCAATATTATTCGTCCTGACCTGACATCTTGGCTTCAGTTACTTTTGCACCACCATAATGTATTTTCTCTGTGCCTTTTCTATAAATACTTACATGCTAATTGTTCTGATAAATTTTCCCCTATAGTACTTATTCTTTATGAATATAAGCATATTACTAAATTGGTGACAAAAGTCTCATTTTATAGTTGAAATGGCTAGATGTAATATCATGAGTTCTATGCTAACAGTTTTTTCTATCACAATTCTCTCTTGAAGAACTCTTTTCTGCCTTCTTGTTTTCCAGTCAATTTTTATCTCCAAATATTTAAATGCAATATCAATCATTATCTTCTGTCTTCTTGTTCTTTTATTGTTCTCTCTCCTTAATAGCATTTTTCTCATGTTCTCTAACCTCTTGCTTAATAGTAGTGTCATTGCCTTGCTTGCAGTGAAATGATAAAAAAAATATCTATATCCTCTTTTCAAACTTGAAAAAAGTGGAACATTTTGAATGGTTCAGATGTAATAGCAGTAACTAAGTAGTAGCTCTACAATCAAAAGTTAAATTATTTCTATTAAATAGAAAACAATTTTAATTTGTTTTTGAATACCTGAAATAGTATGTGGAACAGCATGGAAATTTCATGGTACTGAATCATTCCCTTCTTGGAGAGCTGAAAACTTTTCAGGCCAGGATGAAGTTTCAAACTTTGAATGGCAACCTTTCTAGAGATGGTGACTTGATAAAACATTTGGTATACTTGCATTACGATGAATGTCTGAGTTGTGTGTCATGAAGAGCATTTGGCCTTGTAATATCTTGCATCAAATCATTATGAAAAATCCTTTGTCAGACAGGACCCACCTTGCTTTGTGAAAGATTAATACTGGTCCTGCTTTAATAATAATAATAATAAGTCTATTTATGTATCAAAGTTAAACTTTGCCAATTTTTTCTTTTCAACTTCTGTCTTGTAACATTTTCACAAAGATTCATCACTATAGATAATAAATATAAAGTCAGTTGTTTCTGAAGAAAGAAAAACATCAAGATTTCAATTAAAACAAAGTCAACCAACAGGCATTCATGCATGTCATATTTTATTATAACTCTTGTTATCAATTATAATACACATTGTATAAGCTTATTATATACACTGTACTATGAACTATCAACAATTTTTCTTAGTAACATCATGTAACTGCTGCAGTAACAACACACAGAATATTATCACAATTAGCAACAGTCTTCTTTTATATAATATCAGAACATTTAACAAAATGGTGGAAAGCCACCATCTTTCATTTTTGCCATTAGAAAACAATAAAAATCTGAGATAAATAGCAGTTACCAAGTTATAACAAGTTTTATTTATAGTTTTTTTTTTTTTTTTGCCAAACAGCAAAAGCGTGAAGATAAAAAGTTGAATGCTGATTCAAAAATTGTTAAAATAAATAAAATAAAACAAATAAGAAATAAGGAAAAATTGTCTGCTTAAAGATGTAATATTCATAAAAGCCAAGACATCAAAATTATTTATAATGGACAGCATCTAATAAATTGAAATGTCATTAAAAAAAAAAAAAAAGTATAAAAGAGAGAAATCCCAAACAAATAATAAAAATTGGATTGACCAATCATCAATCAGCTGTAAAAATTTTACCGGATTTTGTTGCCATCTACATGTTTGTGTGTAGGGATAGGAGCAGAATGACTAACAACCTTCAGCTTTTAAATCCTTATTTACTAATTAGATATGAATTTGGTTACAAAGAAATGCATCTTTACTCCCTTATTTTATTTTTATTGCAGCTTATAAATCATTATTTTGGAAGTAATTTCTGTACATTTTACTTATCTGTTTGTAATATTATACTTTTCCTAGATTTTTTTCCTATATTTCTTTTTAGAAATCAATTACTGACATATCCTGATGCTTTCAAATTGCAAGTTTGCATGTATGTGCACTGATACATCAAACTAGCATATTTGGTTTTGAACAGAAGCTTGATATCCGATGTTATAATATGCTATTCAATGTACTTTTTGATTGTCACACCATTGTTATAATGTGGCTAAAGAGCCAACATTGGCAAAAGCAGATCTTTAAAGGATACAAAGGTTGGTCTTTTGAGGTCAGCAATATTCAAATCATTCACCTATTTTTTTTTTTTTTTTATCTAATTTTAATTTTCTGAAACAGACCATTGTTTGTCACGGTTTATAAATAATCTATGAATCAAACTTGTCAATGAAGACATGATCACACGATTTGAGTTTGTAATTCATCAATCTTATAAATATTTCTCAAAGTCCAGATCAGATAGACTTTTAAGAAAGTGCAAGAACAAAAAATGTAGCAAGTCTATAGAAAGCAAGCATACAAAAAATGTCAGAAACCTTTCTTTCAAATTTAAAAGAATCAAAAACAAGAAATATCAAATCAAAAGGATCTATTGTAATTTAACAAATGAGGTTTTAAAACATTCTTCTTAAAAAGGAAAACCTTTTTTTAACCTTGATGAATTGGTTAGAATAATTTTTCAGAAGGAAAATATATTAATGCATATACTTGTTAACTATAGCAATGAGAAATCTTGGACATTTCCAGGTAAAAAATATGTACAGATATACAGGATGTCCCTAAAGTCTGGACATATAGGAAATCTCATTTTCTATACTTTTTTTTACCTCCACAGATTAAACATGGTTTTGTCAAAAGAATTGACTTCTTTTTCTGGAGTATGCTAAGGGAGAAGGTGTACTCAATGAAAATCACAGATACAACACACTTGATTGAACGCATAAAGAGGCAATGTGCTAAAACTGATGGCAATGTGGAGTTATTGTATCAAGTTCATGAGAATCTTGCAAAGCGCATCAACATTTGCATCACAAATGATGGAAATCACACTGAAGATGATATTTGTTAATATTCCAATTCAATAAAATGTTTAAAATTTAATTTCTTGGAAATATGCATTTTGCCTATGTGTCCAGACTTTAAGGACACCCTGTATATTACAATGCAGAAAGTATCAAATATTTTATTTTTTAAGTACTTAGGAATGAGATTAATTGCTTTCAAAAACTCAGTTAAAACTATACCAACAATTGTTGAATGCCTATAATTTTACATTACATTTTTCTATGATTAATTTGAAAAATACTTATTCAAATTAAATTGTTAGACTATGATTTTTTTTCCTTTTACTTCAGAATTTTAAATACATTTTTAATCCATTTAATCTGATTGAGTAAATTTTCATGTATTATTGTATTTTTTGCAATAGAAGACACATTAGTGTATAAGATGCAAGTTTATTTTGAAGACAAAATTTTGGGGCAAAATGTATTTAAAAGATTTTTATTAAACAAAAATTCAATCTGATATCTGGAAAATGATAGTTTTACATAGAATCGTGTTGAAAACATCAAAATAAGAAAATGCCATAGACAAAAAGTTTTACTATTATTTAGTTTGGTTAAGAATCTCCAAAATCCTCATTGCTTTCACTATAATGTAGAAAGGAATCAGACATTGAATCCAATATTCTAATCAAAGCGAATAGCATCTTCAGTACCATACATCGTTAATGATACCAGATTTTATAAATGACTTAATCACTATATCACTTATTTTTTTCACACAAATTCTTCATCCAAACAAGTATTGGTTTTTTCCTTAATATAATTTTAGTCCTCATAAATAAGTCTTTATGTTTCATGATGTAAACCTAGTAAAATTGTCTAAACTATTATCACATGGAATCTTTGCTTTAAAAATTATATTTGTAGAAACAGTTGTTGCCTTCTCTGATCCACAACCCATTCATAGAGTATAATTTGCCATTCTGCTTTTTTCCCCTTGGAAATTGTGTATATCACTTTTATTCATATCTTTGGATGCAAGCAGATTCTGACACCAAGTTTTGGGGTAGTAAAGCATGTCTTATATATTGAAAAATACAGTACTTTCTTTTGATCTACAACAGCTCACTGGAGCCAAGAACTTAATTATATAAGCAGGTCAACCTGTTTTGGAGCTGCCTTTCTACTTTCATGACATTTGTGTACCAAATGACACAAAATTACACATTCACAAATATTTGAGGAGAAGAGAATTTTATAATCTCTATGATAATTTTCAAGATCACTTTGACATTTATTTGTAATGGTACCAAAAAATAAATATATTTTTTTTTTAACTACTGATCAGGATGGACAATATATTTTTCATGTAACTGAAGCTTTTAGGAAAGTTGTTTCAATGGATCCATAACAATTCAATGGAATTTATATGAAAGCAATAAAAAGATCATTAATGAAAACAAACTTTATATTTCGAGATATAGTAAAGAAAATGTGCAGATTCCAAGTGAAATTTCAATGGGGAGATGACATTCAAACAATGAGATAAGGGTCAAACTTTAGTAACTGATTTTTTTTTGTTTTTTCATGATGTAATTACAAATTACTGTTTCTTATTCATGCAATATTTTTGTTATTTTTTTATTAGTCTAAAAATAAAGCAGAAAATTTATTGTTCATTTTGTAGAAATTAATACTATAATAAATATATGATAACAGTTATAGCTTCTAACAAAAATAAATAAAACAAGTCTATTTGAGAAAATACAATTCAAACTAAGTTGTATATATATATATATATATATATATTATAAATGAGTGAAATGATTAAACAAAAAGTAGAAATATTTATAAATTTGACATGTTTCGCTATTTATTTAGCTTCATCAGAAATTTGGAGAGTGGAATGATTCAGAGTTACATTTCAGTTTTTAAATTCTATGTTTGTTTTGTTTTCATTTAATTGTGTCGATGTCACTTGTATATTGGCATTATTGTTTATGTATGTATTAATTTCTAAATTGCTTTGTCTTTATTGGTTGTGTGGAATCTCATGGCATCTGTGTGTATGTTTAATTTTTGAAATGTTAGTTTAGTTTAAATATTAAAATTAGGTCTAATATGATGAATGTTGGCAGTGAAATATACAGGGTGTGGCAGAAATAGCTCTCACATTTTAAACTGTCACCTGTGTGATACTAGTGAACATAGGCAAGTGGCAATGGTATCTTCATCTAGCTAATGTCTTACCATTTTGTTTCCCCCAGATACCATCATAGCTTGGACAGGTGCACACTATGCATTTGCTATTAAATCATTTTTCTAAGACTGGTGAATCTATAATTGCAACACAGAGAATTTTTTGTGTTTATTTCATGTTACATCCGAATAATGCTGTTCCGGAGAGAAAATCAATACTGCTATAGATTGAAAACTTCTGGGCCACAGGTTTGATGCTTAAAAGAAAGCCATTTGGAAGACCTTGAACTTCCGGGTATTGGAAAATGTTAGAAATTGTCTACAACAGTTATATAGCGAATACAGGCCACCTTTTAGAGGATGTCATTTTTAAAATCAAATGAATAAAAATGGTAGCCCTTTACTTTATTTAAATAACAGTGAAATAATTTTTTATAACAGTTACAATGGTCTTTTTAAAATGTGGCAGATATTTCTGTTGCCCCCTGTATAATACTCAATTATATCATCTTTTGCAGATGATATAAATGCATATTACATATTTCACTGCCAACATTTACCATAACAGATCCAACTAAACATTTTAATCTACACATTATCAGATGATGAAGTTCCATATAACCAATGAAAGCAAAACAAAAAGGATTTAAAAACTGAAATATAACTGAATCATTTCACTCCCAAAATTTCTGATGAAGCTAAATAAATAGTGAAACATGTCAAATTTATAAAGGTTTTCCGATTTGTTCTTTATTTAATCATTTTGTCAGATATGTTCAACTCATAAAAGTGAAAACGCATGACTTGAATGGAAACTTATTATGCTTTAAGTCTCTTTATTTTATTTTTTATAAAATCAAAATTTTTTCCCAGTTATATGTAATCAGATATACTTTATATATACAAATACTCAGTATGCAACTGACAACATATTATTTATTACTGAGCATGTTCACCTTATTTAATTCGAAACACTTTTTTTTTTTAAAAACAAATAGTGTTGATAAAAAATGAGATTCTCAAAATGAGAAACAAAACTTTTAGGCAATAATTTTCCAAATTTGTTCATTTTAATCTTTGAGTATTAAAGAATTTTAGAAAATAATTTTCACAGTTGTAATTTTTTCTCTTAAAATCTCATGCCTGATTAAATATAAGCACAATAATTACTAAAACCATAATCCTCATATATAGAGAACATAAGGATTATGAAGTATATAAAAGTTCAATAGTAAATAGATTTTTTAAACATTTTGCTGGAGTATCTGATAATGTTAAGCTTCAAGTATGTATGTTTTAGAACAGATGCAGTGGGTTAATGATGAAAAGAAAAAAAGTCAAAAATATTCTTTGATCTTCTTATTTTGGTTCTCATATTCACACACACACACACAAAAAAAAATCCCTCTTTTATACACACTCACTGATATAAAGGATACAAACATGGATGGAGGTTTATTATTTTAATGGTGGATTTAAGTTTTTTTTTTTAGTTTCTTATTAAATTTTGAAATTTTAATTTTCACTAAAAGTGAGCATTAAAAAAAATCCCAGAAAAATTTGTATCTCAGAGATGGAGAATACATTTAAACCCTATTTAAGATATTGACCAGAATTCATCCATCATTGAGCTGTATCATTACAATATCATTTCTGGGGTTATTACAATGATGTTTGTTTCATTCCATATTTTGCATTGCTGTTATTACAACACTTCATCAATTAGGTAAATTTATTGCACAAATTTCTGTTTTAGAAATATTACCGGATTAATTAGTACCATTCTTACTATAAATCACTTTTCTTTATAAAAAGTTTATAGTTAGCCTTTAGTTAATATTTAAAGAAAAAAATCTTAATCTATCTGTAGGATTTCATAGTAATTGCATAAAAAGAGCGACCTTTATGGGTTTAAAATTCTGCAGTATTATCCCCACTTTTGTTTGACTTAAATGAATGAATTATACAAGCAGGCTGACCTGTTTTGAGCTGCCATCTAATTTTATGACCTTTGTGTACCAAATGACTCAAGATAACACATCCACAAATATTAGTCAATGAGAGAATTGGATTGCTTCAAAATAGATTGCAGTTTGGGCCAGGAGGTTTAACTTTTACAATTTTCCTTACTTTTGAAAATGGGTGATTGTTTGAGTGATTCATTTCTTTTGGTTGTGTAATATTATGCCAGAATAGGCTTGGCATTCAATTTCACTCATGACCAAATGCACCAGTGGGTTGACTTAATGTTAGTCCCAACAGCTGAAAACAGGAGCACATTATCTCATACCTGCATCCAGTTTTTCAAGTGTGGGAAAGAATCGTGATAAACAAAATTTTCAAGAGTTAGGCAGTCTCTCAGACATCACAGACAAGCATGTCTTAAACAAGAGCTTTGGAGGTGGCACCACACACTGGCTGAGATTAAGTGACAGCATACTGGAGTGAAATAAAATGTAATGTTAAATATGAAAGATTCAAAGCCTCATTTTATTCATTAGTCCACATGTGTTATCATTTTACTACCCACTTCTTCACTTCATTACAGTTGATTTTGACATGTTATTGTTGATTGTAGGACCAATTTTTTTTTTTTTTTTTTTTTAATTTTGGTCAAATTTACAGGTGATATGGTAAATTAAAAATATATAAAAAAGCAAAATAGTTTTTTTTTTTAGTTTTTTTTTACTTGTAATAAGAAGGACTAATCACAATTCATTTTTGGTAAGCAACTTTTCAGAAGAATCCATTTGTGTATGGTACATATTAGATCAATTTTGAAATTTCACTGGATATTCATTTTTTTACAGTTTTTATAGTTTTTCTTTTATAACTCGGATATTCGAGACAAATACTGGCCAGACATCAGGATTGATATATAAAGAGAAAATCTGTTAAATTAAAAAATTATATATAGATAGATAGATATCAGTTATGAATAAAAATTTTGACTATCCTGAATATGTGGAAATTGAATAAATATTAAGATTATTATAGGGGAGAAAATGATACATAAATTTTTATAAACCAGAACAATGTTAGGAAAATGAATGACAAATCAGAAATTTTTTTTGTGTGTGTGACTCAGTCAGATGAAGTCTTAAAGGATGAAATATGTCAAACAAAAAATTTTTCCACTTTGTTATTGATCTTCCTAAGATTGTTGTATGCTTCTGATGGAACGAGAGTTATCCCCCCTTGAATTGTTATAGATTTTCTAATTTAAATTTTCACTTAGTATAGTAAACTACAGGATGAAAGAAGTTGCATTCTTTTGTCACACACATACACACAAATTTATAGATGAACAGAAACAGAATAGAAAAATTCAAAAGATGTAATTCAATACAACTTGAATATAACTTCCATTAGAAAAATATTCCATTGCCACAAAGACCTCTGCTTTTTGATTAAAAAAAAAATCAAACCTTTCTTTGATTTGAATTTTTGGTGTAATATATATTTAAATCTATTACTTTCATTCATAAGTGAAAATCTACAGGAAGTCTAATAGACCCGGATTATAAAAGTATTTGTACATGCATTGAATTTCATTTGAACAACCAACATTACTAATTGAGATGCTACTATAAAGGATAAGTAAAAAAAATTATTATTCTTTACAACAACCAGTCGAGAGTTATAAAATAATTTTTCATTAAAGAGCATCATGTTTTATTAGTATAACAATAATCCTGCAACACCAAGAGAATAAAGAACCTGTTTCAAGTTTATATCATGACTCTACCAATATAGTAACTGATTCTAACTTTAAAATTCTATCTTGACATAAAAACTTTTCATACTTGTTTTAAAAGCTGATTTATTCTATGTAGAGACTACAAATGTTTCAGATATATAAAAATAATAAAATAGGATATTTGATATGATAGAAAATTGTTTTGTCAAAGAATTAAAGTTTTAATTGTATACCTGTCTGGCAATAATTCAAATCAATGCTGAGTATATTTCTGTCTACATTTAATTCATATTGTTATGATGAAAGCTAACAGCCAATAGATGGATATACTTCAAAGCAAAATTAAAAATACCATATCTCCCTCCCAATCCTAGATGACAAAATAAGCATGTAAAGTATGGTTATTAATAAAACTAGTTTTAAAATTGATCATAATATATCTTGTGAATGTTTAAAAAACTTGTATTTTTATATAGGTTATCTGCATCCTTGTTTATTAACAGAATTATCAAATGAAAGTCAATGCCAATATTTTTGCAAATTTGTTTCTGTTATGCATTTTTAAAGTTTATAATCCACTCTTGAGTTTGAACAGCTGATAAGGTACTGAACCTCTTACATTTCAAAATTACTGCTTAATCTTGGAAATAAAATATTTGAATCATAGCAACCCAGCTATTGCTTAAATACCAAGATAGATTAGAATCTAGTCTTTGGTGGCAGCCAATCTAAGAGAAAGTATTCTCTTAATTTAAGACTGTAGAGAATGTAATAAGAAATTACTCCACAATATTTCCTCAAAAGTCATGGCAGTTCACAAATAGTAAAGAAATAGAAACTGTGGAAAGCCATGATCACCTATGTCCTGAAGGGACTCTGCATTTTTTTAAAATTATATAATAGGAAAAATTTTCAGTCAAGTAATATATGGTTTGTAAATAAAGAAATGCTTTAAGTATTGGGGTCTTAATCTAAAGGAATTTCTTTATCAGGAGTAAATTAAAAAAAAATCTTGAAAAAAGTTGTGTACAAGAGTAAATATCTAATTTTTAAGCCACTTGATGAATCCAGTCCAGAAAATTCCTTTTTAAAACAGTTGAGAATGTTATTTTTATTTAAACTTTTGAGAAGTGTTTTTGCTATCATATTTTAAACTTTCATCCTCATCTTGTTTGTTTTTATCTCAAATGTTTGGATAATATCTTTCTAGTTGTCTTAATTGGTAACCCTCAATGAATGTTGAATACAATCATTTTTTTTTTGTACAGAAGTGTTTATTTTTCTTTTTGTCTTTTTTACTATATCTAAAGGATACCAAACTTCATAACTATCAACTTTTTCGCACTAAGCAGATGTACCCCTGCAGTACATGACCCAGGGACTGAACTGAGGATATACATCCAAAATAATTGTTATTTTCTGATAGGTTTTATTGTAACATTAACTACCACCATTTTTAAAACTTGGTATTGATCAACTTAAATGCAAAACTATCAAATTTTAAGTGATCATTACTTTTATAAATACTGATTAAATTATCAAGAGTTCTTTATTGAAACTTATATGATTTAGAATTAAAAAATTACTTAATGCTAAACAAGACCTTACTGGATTATGATTTTGAAAATTATCTTTGCTTCTTGTTTTTTATTCTAAGTACTTTCAGAAAACTGCCATCCTTTATTCTGTAAGAATTCTCTGAAAGTTCAAAGAGTTGTAAGGAATCTTGTTGATACTATGCCTCAAGAACAGAATATCCATTGACTACATCACTCAAAAGCATGTAACACCAACATAATAATGTTTAGCATTGAGAACAGTTTCACAGAGTTTTCATATTTTAATAAATACAAAACAAATATGTGAGAGCCTGATAGAATAGGAATCCAATCATATCAAAAAATTAAGATAATGTCCATTTTAATGCAAATTGTTAACTTATTTAGGACAACTTGAAATTCTTAACATATTATTTCCAAGTATGTGTTAGTGGATGGCTTTTTATTTTATTTTATTTATTTTTTTATATTTGGAAGAAAAAATTGCAACATATATGAAACATAAAATCACAAACTATAAATATTGAATTTTATCCTTTAGCACTCTGCATTATTAATGTCACTTCTCTTTCCACTGCACTCTTTTTCAAGGCCTCTCAATTGCAGTGTCCTTATTGTTAATTTCACTCAAAGTTATCTACTGTTGTCATAGAAGGATATGATAACACAACTATGAAATTCAAACACACTATTGTTCAGGGATCAGTCACCTTCAGTGGCAGGATAAACTTTTTGTACAGCAAATGAAGTCACATACAGAGCAATAAAGGTTAAGAAACATTCTATTCTGGATTAAAAAAAACAAAAAAGAAAATTTCACAAAATTCTCAGACTAAACAAGTGAATAACATCTATTTAAAATAAAGAAAGGTTATAAAAATGTTGAAAACTAATTATAAAAAAATATGTTCAAGAAAGAACTTTTTAACCCATAGTATGCAACTGCAGCAATTGTTATCTTTAAACTCTTTACCAAAAAAGAGGTTATTTAAAAAACAGCAAATAATATCAGCTTATAATCTATATTATTTTAATATATGTTTAAAGTTTAAAGAGGCAGAATTAAATACATATTGTAAATATAATAAAGAGCTTAATATACAAATATTGTAAATATTCTACTTTGGGGAAAATATCTAAAGATTATAAAAGATATAATAATATTTTTCATAATTTTAAATTTATCTAGAGAAAAATATTTAAGAAAATAAGTTATTTAGATATCACACACATAAAGACAAATTAGTAATGACAAATGGTTGTTACATAGTAGACTCTTAATGATATACAATTCAGAAACGTTTTTAAAAATAAGCACTTCATATGCTTTATATTATACTATTTGTACTATGTATTCTATGTGCTTTATAAACTATATGTAACTAAATTTAAAAAAAAAAAAATGAGCTGATAGATCCAGTTATCCAATATGGCAACAAACTGGATATTGTCTATATTAACACAGTCTATGTACGATTTTTGTAATCTAAAAAATAATGCAGTGATATATCTATCGTCTTAATGAAAGGAATCAGATGAATTTTAACTTCATGATTCTGTTTCCCAAGACTTTACAATATTTAAATTTTAAACACTGCCAGACTCTAACAAATTAGTACAATAACAATATTAAATCATATATGTCACCATATAATTCTATAATTTGAAATTTATTTTCTAAAACAGATCAATTTGTCTACATGGATTAAAAAAAAAAAAAGACTTTCATTTGTACAAGAATACAAGTGTATTTAATGTGCAGGCATAACTTAACAATTTGAAAACTCAATCTTCTAAAAATTTAATGTTAGAAACTTAGTGTAAAAATAATACTTTATTTCAAAATGTTGCTTGATTAAAAATCAACAAGCATTGATAATAATTTGTGTAATGGATATAATTAAACATTTGTAGAATAAATAAACTCTTTAGGACTGAATGTTTTTATTTTTAATGGAGGGAATAATTTTTATATGTTAATGTTATCTAATATCATAAAGTAAGCACACATTTCCAAAAGAGATCCTAGATAGGTTTGCCTATCATCTGGTTCACATTCCTTGCTGGTCTTTTGAACAGGAGTAGAGGTTTATCCCTTGTTTCCGGTTCTTTCTAAAGTCTTTCTCATTCTCTTTCACTCCCAGTAGCCCCTTGCGTCTTGCTTGGGGTGAATTGATTAAGAAAAAAAATTTTTTTTTTTTTAGGGTTATAACAAGACCCAAGCTTGATTTGATATATTAAGTTATTTAAATGATGAGCAATTATTTTACAAAGTTAAAAATTTTAAAAGAGACTAAAATCTCAGTAATGAAATACAAGAAACAATTTTTAGTTTAAAAGGTGTGATAATCTTTCTTTATTCTATGATCGTATACGAAAAAAATTTTCAACCTGAATCGGTTGTTTTTGTTAATATGCATTAATATGAAGTTGATAAAAATAGAACTGTAATTAGTAGAAATATTTAAAAAATAAAATAAGCTAGTGTTACAATATTTATTTTTTAATGAAAAATAGTGGTTAGCAAGAATTAGTCTTAAAACAAATTCAAATTTTAAATATTAACGGTTAAATATTAAACATTCTACAAAATTTAAAAAGATTTCCAGCAATCTTTGTGCCTGCAAAAAGACAATTTTTTCTTTGACACCACTATTATTTCAACTACTGTTATGAATAATCAAGAGTGGTCTCCTCTTGTTTTGTTACTCTCCTCTTTGAGAGAGCTATTTTTGTTTACTGGGACTATAAAAAGACACTGTATGCGAACCATGTATTCTCAGTTGAATAAAGCTTTCTGTGTACTTTTGTCTTTACAACTACCTTCACTCTTCACTAATGTTTATTGTTTTAAAAAGCAATGATTAGAATTGTAATAAAACCTAAACATATGGAAGTGAATTTATACATTTTCTTTGTTCTTCAGAATTTACAAACAAAAATAATAAACACTATTTATTTATTAGATTGGTTACTGGAATGATTGACAAAACACTGGCTAACTGTCAATCGATTCAAACTTTATAAAATGTTAAATAATAAATATTTCTTTATAGTTGGTTCACCTATTTTAATAATTTACTAAATGTTTATAAATTTATGAATGAAAAACTGTTTTCATATTTATTTCTTTATAAATTGGTAAATGATAAATATTTTATTAGTTTTAATACAATTGTATTAGGTTGGTGCAAAAATAATGACGTAATAATGTCGTTTTTTGACGTTAAAAAATACGTCAAAAAACGACATTATTACGTCATTATTTTTACACCAACCTAATATTAGTTTTTAGAATCTTGTAAACATAACATTATTCTTTTAAATAAACAATCTAATAAATAGTGTTTAATATTTTTGTTGTAAATTCTCAAGAACGAAAAATATATAAATTCACTTTCATCATATATTTAAATTTTATTCCAATTCTAATCATCACTTTTTAAAACAATAAACATTGCTGAGGAGTGAAGATAGTTAAAATAATAGCAGTGTCAAGGGAAAATCAGTCCTTTTTACACACCATTCTTTTGCAGGCATGAAAGTTAAAGATTGCCAAAATTTCTCAATGAACTATATTGTGAAAACCAAACATTTTGTGAATGATTCTAAATTTATGCCCAACACAAAAATTATTTTTTATGATTACTTCTTTAAGCATCTTTTTATTTTTCAGTTATAAAGTAAAATTTCTTTAAAATTCTCAGATCAAAAACCTTCTCTTGTTAGACAAAGATATTTTTAGATGGTGAGGCACAATAAGAAAATGCTACAATATCTTGAAACTGTGAGATTTAAAAAATGAGTTCACTAAAAATTAATACTGTTTTACCACAAGATTTAACAGTTTCAATAAAAAGAATTAGAATGTATTTATTGATTCTTCATTAAAGACTACAATTAAATTCTAGCAATACAACATGGACATCCATAAAAATCATATAAACATAGTCATCTTATCACAATAAATAATATTATTAGAACTATTACCATATATACTCGCAACTTTTGAAGACTTAGTTTTGAAGCTAATCTTAAGGTGGTTGCATCATATGCAAGATATAAAATTAGTGAATGTACTGCTGGTCCTGAAACTATATATTCATTTACTGTTGTTAAAAAGTATAGCTGTATTTAAAATAAACATGATTTTGATAAAACTGATGTTTTACTTAACTGTATCCAATAATAATGCATGTAATATTCACATATTAGTATTATATTATAAAATACAAACAGCAAATATGCATTTTTTTTCCATTGTTTACGATTATAAGATGTTTAGCTGCTTCTCATTTGGTTGTTTATGGCTGTATGCATTTACACAATGAGTATAGTGTTACTAACAATACTTTTATCATTCTCTTTTACTTTTTTAACTAGAAGATGGGATAATAGAGATAGAGGAAAAGAGATTAGTCTATTGTAATTTGGTCTCTCAAAAAAGGAACTTGCATGATACATGAGATACATAATAAAATCATGTTTTATAAGTGAAAATTTGGGGGTTGCATATTACATGAGTATATATGGTAAACGACTCTTATTTGTCCATACCTTACAGCCAAGCACTGGTACTGTTTGATCACTCAAGTTAAGCAATGTTGAGCCTGGGCAGTACCCTTGGAAATACCAGGTGCTGTAAGCTTGTATGTTCAAGTGGTGTAATGGATAATGGCTTGGAATGAAAAATCGAAGGAGCTGAGTCCAAATTCCAGTCGAGCTTGTTACATTCATTTATGTGCAAATACTTTTGGGAAAAGGTATGAATCCATCTTCCCCCCGGCTATGGATTAAATAGCCAGGTTATATAGCCTTGGCTGGCTACCAGTCTACTGTAGAAAGTAACAACAGCCTACTGCTGGGAATTTTTTTCTGCCAAGTCAATCATGAATCAAAAAGAGATATGATTGCGCAAGTGTGTATTACACATGGCATCCAAGGATTGATTTGCCAATAAAAATATATTTTTTTCTAAACTGAAACCAAAAATAACTAAAACAAGCAACAAAACCAACTGACTAGGGAGAAGTAAATATTATACATATATTTAAAGCAGAATCAATATCTTTCAGCAAAACTTACCTAATAAGAGAGCACTATACTGATGAAGATAAAAAAATCACTTAAAGTTCATGCCACGGCTATTAGGCAGGCTTTACATTTTATATTAATAGTTGAATGTAAAAGTGAAAACAGAAATTTGTTTCTGGTTGAATTTCACAACACAATTGAAGGCAGTCACTTTGTAAATGCAGATATCATTGCTGATGACTATTTTTCCAAAAAGTATAAATTTATGATAAGTCTATCTTAGTAGCTCTTGCAATTTTCAATCAGACAACAACAGTTAATTGCTACATATTTAGACACAGCTGAATAAAGATGGCGATCTATCATTTTACAGGATTAAATTATGTATGCAACTGTGTACATTGAATATATGTATATTTGCATGCAGGCCAGATAAGTATATATATAAATATTTTTATTTTTATTTTTAAATAGAATTCACTTATACTAAGAATTAATGTCATCAATGCAGACAGTTCAGGAGCTACATTTCATTTTTAAATATTTCATCAGGTAATTATTTAGCAACATTGAATTCACAATCACAAAACTGTTCAGTTTAATTTTGTGTGGGCAATGCAATGCTCAATAATGCAGATAAGCCCAGAAGAAAAGAAATCATAGAACAGGTAAAATTAGTGGAATAAATTTAGTGCAGAGCTAGTTTCATTATAATCAGAGAA
This sequence comes from Acanthosepion lycidas, assembly GCA_963932145.1. Lineage (NCBI taxonomy): Eukaryota > Metazoa > Mollusca > Cephalopoda > Sepiida > Sepiidae > Acanthosepion > Acanthosepion lycidas. Next base: position 104,473,132 of record OZ010581.1, read on the forward strand.
TAAAAAAATGAAAGGTTCAACATGATTTCATTAATTTATCATGCTTCTTTTTTGTTTTATAAATTTAAAGAGTTTAGGTTGAAGAGAGAAAAAGAGAGAGTTTGGTGCACATGTTAAGTTTTCATTGCACAAAAAGTAGTTAGATATTTATGTTTAACCCATTAAAGTTAAAAGTATGCAAAATGGCTTCATTTTCACAAGATAGAAATTGACTTTTTACTTTTAGGATATTCACAGTATGTATAAACTACATATAGTTTCCAGTTTTTTAGCAAATTATAAAAAAAAATTGACAATTTGAATTTTGTAATTAAAAAAAAAATAATGCATAGTTTTTTGGTTTTTTAAAGATTTTGCTGATTTAAAGAATGTGGAAGAATGAATTTGTTAACTCAATGATGAATATTACAATATTTGATATTTTACCAAAGATGTGTAATACAACAAACTTTAATTTCAATTAAAAATATGAAATAATAAAAAATATTATTACTTTTTAAATTAAATTTTCCTTTTAATTTTAAACCTTTAATCCTGTTCTTTTATTGTCCTATCTGTTTCTGTCCCTTGTATCTTAGTGGCTTTATTGCCTTGCTTGAAATGAAATGATTAAAAAAATATTATTCTGTTTGAGGACGATCAGATTGATAGATAATTATTCAATATATTTAAAAAGAAAAGTTATTTATATTTTCTAAAAGCATTTGTGCACAAAATAATGGCCGTTTTTGCTTTTATTGTGTGTGTATGTGTGCATGAGAGAAAGAGAGATAAGTATAGTCAGACCACTTTATAAATGCTATTAGTACTATGTAACCCAGTACTACCTGCTGCATAGTTGGGTTATCAGTGACTAAACCTGTTACACTACTAGTTTTTTCTGTAAAAAATTATGACTAGACACTCAGGAAATGTTACAAACAAAATCTGTCAAAGGGCAGATAAATCCTCTCATGGGATTAACAGACACCTAGATGAGTATAATAATGTGTGTATGTGTGCACATACATACATGGCAAAAGCAGAGTATAATAATGTTTACATATACACACATTGTAACCTGTGGTAATTGAGGTCTTGTATACCCTCAGACAAACTGAGGGGAATCTTGGAACTGCAGTGGTCCCTAAAGGTGCTCCATCAACCACTACTCCATGAGTAAATCTTGGTTGGTCAGTGGTTAGAGGAACAAACTTTGACCACAAATTTGTAGTTGCATAATCCAAACAGGTTGGACTATTTGCAGTTCCTTGAAGCTCCTGCCGGATTGCTTATGCCACAGGAAAAATATCTGATGGTGTGAAGACTGTAGGATTGAGGGCTGCAACCCCATATTAAAGAAGTACCTGAATTCCTGCTTTTGCACAAACTTCTTGCTTCATCTGGAGTTAGTGTCATTGTTGTATGCAAGTGACACTTTGAACACAGGTAAGTATTAATCAGACAAAAACTGTATAGCCAAAATAGGTAAAGAGACAGAGACAGAGAGGTAAACATGAAAGATATTATTTTCTCGGACATTGTTTTAAGATTGGAAACAATACGTAGCCATATATATCTATGAAATGTCATTGTATGATTTAAAAAAAAAGAAAGCAATAAGAAATGTATTTAGCAGTAAATATTTCCTGTAATGCTCTTTTTGGATATATAACAAATCATATCCATTGCTATACAAGTAGATATAAACCAGAAGCTGAGACAATTAAGTTTGTCACTACAATTCAATCTGTAGCAACTGAAGGAGGGAAATAATGCGTGAATGCAGAATGTAATCAGCTACAAAAAATAGCTGATACCAATGAACAAAAGCAGGTACTAGTTTAATTACTAGAGAAGAAAGAATCACTTTATGCCTACGAGGTTTCCAGTGGAAGCTTAAAAGAAATATTCAACATTTATAGACATGCTTAAACCTTTTTCTGTAACGCTTCTCTCTCTTTTTCCTCTTTCTCTCTTGTTCATCAGACATATTTATAACAGAAATATTCAAGAAAATGATTTTTTTTATAGGTTTTAAAGAATTATGAATATACATTGATGTATTAGGTCATGTAAAAATGCCACAGCACCTCAACTGATATTTATACCAATTTGGGTACTGATTTTACAAATACAGGTTGGCCATCACTAATCTGGCATTATTGGGAGCTGTAGGGTACCTAATGGGTGATTTTGCTAAGTTACATTAGAATACACTTATCCCAATAGCTAACCACTTCATTCTACCTTTAAAGTACCCTGTAAATCAGTACATGTTGGTTAATAAAGGAAAAAGAAAAATTAAATAAAAATCAAGTGGACAATATATGGAGTTTGCACTTTACACCACGAGAAGAACTTTCTGTATTCATTATAATTATGACTGAGATTACATGTCAGCAGGTTATAATAAAAAAAAATGCACAAAAGACAAGTAGAAATGCCTTACCAGTGTTTGAAAGTGCCCAAAAAGAGCTAATGCGGCAGCTTGCCCCACCAAACAGTAGTAGCTGGTTCGTGCAGTGATGTGAGAAACCTGAAATTTCTCTTGTGGAAATTAGTGCCATGTTACTGACTGAACTGGATTACTGATTACCGGAATAGTGATGATCAACCTACACAATTAGTGACTATCATGAGAAATGGTTTAAATGGCTGTTCATTGATTTGAAATCAAATCAGCCATTTCATTAAAATGGTTAGTAAAAAATATCTTTACTAGTAGGGCTGTACTAACCCCTTATGTTTACCCCTGATGGGTGTGAAATAGTAATTCTAAAACACATTTCATTAGTTATTTGACCTGAGAGATTGTTCATTACAGAAAAAAATTTAATGTTGAGTGTTTTTACAAATGTTATTATTGCTTTTCAAAAATTTAGAATGTAATAAATATTTTGAAATTCATATCAAGATAGACAAGATACATTTGTATCATAAAAATCAACTTGATTTAATTTTTTTTCTTGTCAATAAAGGAATGTCCTTTAGGATTTTATAAGCATTGTTTCCCGGAAAGAAAACAAATAAACACAGAAACAAGGTGCATCCTCTCAATGAAGAAAACTTCTTTTTATATAGAAGAAATAAGTTTACATTATCCAGCTAAAAAGAAGTAGAGTGAATATTTTGTAATAACTGACACTTACGGATAATTAAATATACAAATAAAAAAATTGCTATATTTTAACTTAAGAAAAAATAAATAATAGTAAAAATAAAATAAAAAAAATAAAAATAAAATAAAAAAAAAACAATGAAAATAAAATAAAAAATATAATGAAAATGAAATAATAATAATAAAAAACTGTAGTTGAGTTTTTCCTGATTTTAGACTGAGGAAAATAAATTGGAATTTAATACAAGCTTAAGGAATGTGATTTTCTTTTTAATGCTTCTCCCCCCCCCACCCTTAATATTAACACATAAAGATAAACTTTTAAAACAAATAGAAATTTTAAGAAAGGTTTTTATAGGAAATAAAAAAAAAAAATTTGTGGCACAGATATTTGTGAAACTATATTGCATCAGCTAATATGAATGTAGATGTTATTTCAACACAGTATTTCTAAGCACATTTCCCAAGATGCAACAAATACTCATAAAAATTCTTTTTAATACGTTCATAAGGGCATAACACCGAACTTCTTATCAACATCAGCAAAGACATAACTTTAATTAAAATGCATTAAACATTGTGATTGTAATATACACGTTAAAACTTTAGTTTAATGTTTTCTGTTCCCATAGGTTGCAACATATATATGTATATATATAAGAGTTTTTATAATAAATTTCTATAAATCATTAAAGAACTCTTTGATGTGTGCGTGTTTTAACTTTTTATAATTCAAAACATCACTAGGAAGACTTTTCTTCCTCTTTTTAAATTTATGAAACAATCTTGAAACTTAAAAATATTTCAGTAAAAAAAAAAAAAAATCATGCGTATTTTGAATATTTTTTTGGAAGTAAATATAATTTTTGTATTCTTTTTTTTTTTTTTTTGTTTGAATAAAATCCTTATAAGGATGGTATAAAAAGCAACAGTAATTAACAATGATGAATAAACCCCGGACAAACAAATTATTGCAGAATTTAGTAAGTTGAATCACTGGTAAAAATCTAGAAAATTCTTCTCGTGTATACCTATGCAGTACTGTATTGAAAATATTTTCTCCCCAATTCTTTCCTATTCTCAATAAGCAACACATTTACTGCAGATGTTTTTTTTTCTATTCCACATCTTGATGTTAATCAAGATAGAATTTAAAATAAAATCTATTTCAATATTATAATATTATCAGTATTTTCATGTGTATCATTTTGTATTCACATGCAGAATGTCAAAAATTATGTGTGAATATTCACACACATGCATGCATGCATACATACATACAAAATTTCAGATATAACTAAAAATATATCCGTAAAAGGACAATATGAATAAAGACAAATGGGAAAATTTGGCTAAGATAAATTTTCATTTTCTCTTTATTCATATATATATATATATATATATATATATATATATATATTGTTATCTTAGATAATGCTTTTCATCCTCTGATGGATATTTTCCTTGATAAAGTCCACCATCAGAGGCCGAAAGGCCTTGGCTAAGTGGCTAAGATAAGTTTTCCTTTTATCTGTGTGTGTGTGTGTGTATATATATATATATATATATATATATATATATATATATATATATTCATACACAATCACATGCACACACATGCATACAATTTTGTTACTTGAAAAATCTTTTAGAGATTACTTTTTATTTTTTTTGTACTTATAAATTTTAGGTTCGTCTTCTAAATTCTCGTCACCCTCAGCACCGTCAAAGTAGATACAGAGGGATGTTTGTGACTTGTTTTTCTCGTCATCCTTCAGTAAGGCTGAACTCTCATTGACATTTATGGAATCGGAAGAGTCACATCGAGCAACCATGTAAGTTTGACTTGTGGCTGGACTGACATTGGCCGACTGGTGATGGTGGTGGCGATGACGTACAGGGCTACCCGAAGGGGAGCGCGACCGGACAATACGAGCACCTTGGCGTGCTATGCGCCCTCGTGCAGTGCCTGCCGGAGCATGGATATCAGCAGAGGGATCGTCATGGGATTTTGACCTTTGGATATACCGCTGTTTACGCCGCGGCTGGAGTTGAGAAAACATTGGGGTAAGAAAAAGAAAACGTAAATGAGGATCGTGGAAGACATATGCAAACACAAAGAATCATGTTTTGTTTTCAAAGGAAGTACAAAAAAAGTCACAAAAAACAATAATCATTTGGAACACAAATAACAATTAATACAACAGCAAAAACAACAATAATAAAAAAGTAAAAAAAGAGCAGATGGTAATCAATAATAAATCTGCAACCCAAGTAGTCTGGAAGAAGAAACAAGTAGCTTCTTTATTTGTTAACTGAATATCATTTATATGTGAATCAGTGTGTGTGTGTGTGTATATATATATATACACACACACACACACTTCTATCAACCATTCCATAGCACTGATGACATCAAATACATGAATTTAGTGTCTTTGTTTAACCAAGAAAAACGCAGATCCAAGTTGAAATATATTTTTTAAATAACACCATACATTAAAGGATTAAGCAGAGATTTGGATTTACTCAGTGAATATACTAAAATAATATATATATATATATATATATATATATATATATATATATCTAAAGAAGAGATAGATTTTTGTTTATTAATCTGACAGATTTTATTAAATGCCATTTTTAGTGGATACCCTTATTTGAGTTGATGTTTCGATTATTTATTAAATTGTATATTTATGTATTTTTATCTATGGCCTGAATATTTCAGAAAGAGTGCTTATTTTTTTCTTTAATAAGATTTCTCAAATATTCAGGCCTGTGAACAAAAATGAATAAATATACTTTTTAATAAATAAATGGAGCATCTATTCAAATATGGGTACCCACTAAAAATAATTTAAACAATAAAGCACACACTATATATATATATATATATATATATATATATATAGATGTGACATTATGAAATAGACAAAGTCCGACAATTATTTTAAGACATTTTTATGTTTATACATTCTTTTTATAGATACGAATATTTAAGTAAATGGTCTGTTTAAATGGTGAATGTTGTTTAATTCTGTTTATTATAAACAGACCATTTACTTAAATATTTGTATCTATAAAAAGAATGTATAAACATAAAAATGTCTTAATATAATATGTATATATATAAAGGGAGATTACTGGTTCTTTAAAACCAAAATTCCAAATTAATTTAACGTAAATTATGTTTTTAATTTTTTTAAAAAATGAACCAGTAATCTCCCTTTATACTTAATATAAAAACTTACTATTCACAATTCCAAAGTAAATTTATATATATATATATATATATATATATATATATCTTATTTATTTTAAATACCAAATATATTTTTAAAATAAAAAAAAAAATGTAATCTTCATATATGACTGCTAACATTGTGATAATGAGATATTTTTATTAAAATTTAAACTATGTAATGGCCTGTCTATACTTAGCACATGAAGAGTGTGTTGTGCATGAAACTGTACTGTGCTTAGTGAGTGATAATATGTATATTTATTACTATATACTTAATAGCTCTGTTTTATTACATTGAGCACTGTTTTAATAATGCTAGCACAATATGTGGGATATATATGTATATGTATATATATATATATATATATATATATATATATATATATATATAGCAAGACTCTTCGCAAAGCGAATTGAATCACTGTCGGTCACTGGGCGTGTTTCTAAAAATAAATACGCTAAAAATCCACCTACATCCCTGCCGTGTGCCGACGGCTTAGTGGTAGAATCTCCGACTGACACCAACTGTCGGGTTTCGATCCTAGCTAGAGGCAACCGGATGTCTAGCCACACTGATGAGCTGTGAAACAGCGAAACAGTCTGTCTGTGGATGACGTTATATATATATATATATATATACATATATTCGCTAGAGAACAGGTTTTTCATTTATCAATCCAATAAATTTTTATCATTTTAAATGTTACTTTTAGTGGTGGATACTCATATTTGAGCAGACGCTCTGTTTATTTATTAAACAGTATATTTATTTATTTAATTCTGTCTACCGGCCTGAGTATTTGAGAAATCTTATTAAAGAAAAATATGTACTCTCCAAAAGGAATCAGACTGGTGTCCCCAAGGGCAAAGGGAAACCGCTGTTAGATCTGATGTGCTTTAACAGACTCAGCCACAAAAAAGCTTTGCCGATTAAGCAAGGTCTGAACACTGCCTTTAAGCAAAATCCTTCTTATCATAGATTCCAACATTAACATAAAAGGGAGTACTGAAAAATTCTTAGTATGACCTACTTCCCAAATTTCAATGACCAAATATCAGTTTTTCTTTTGAAGAATTAAAATTGAGGAATAATATGTCAAGTTTATTGAACTGTGGGGTGAATATATGTGACATCACATGTGAACTTTATGGATCTAGGTTATTCTTCTTAGTTGGACTAAGAACTTTGCAGCAGCACCTTGTACATCAACATGGCAAATACAAAATGTTTTAGGATAACAGGAACTTAATTAAATTGAACACTTATAATATGGCTGATTTTGCTTATTAATAATTTTTCATTGCTCCAAATATTCATATAACTACAAATTTTATCAATTTATCTTTATCTGAAACATGAATTAAAATTTAACTTTTTAGTTGGATTAATTATATACTGGTTACATTAAATTAAAAAAATAAATCTTATAGATAAGTAAAATTATAAATGTAGAATATCAAAGAGTAAGCTAATTTATAAAAGAATTGCAATAGGAAAACTATTTCAATATTATGTGTAGTCATAATTAGTCAAATATCTTAAACTCTAAAATACAAGTACTAAAAAATTTATGTAACTTATCAATTTAAAATATATTGTGAATTTAGGAATAAAAAAAAAAAAAAACGAATATTAAAACATTTTACAAACCTGTACTTATTTTCACAAAAAAAGAGCATTGAATAATTTCTATTTGAGTGATTTGCTTTTTTATGGCTTATCAACCTTTTGCACGTTATTTATTAGGTTGGTGCAAAAATAATGTCGTTTTTTGATGTTCAACTTCAAAAGAAAAACGACATTATTTTTGCACCAACCTAATAAAACCAAAAAATGTTTAGATTGTAATAATTTTTTGGAGGTAATAATTATTTACTGATACAAGTTCTACTAATTAACCCATAAATGGGGGGAGAAGAAATAAATTCATATCTTTCTCAAGGATATTTGTGTGTAACTGAATATGATGAACCCAACTGGAATTGGAACTCGGTTCTTCAATTTCCAATTCTGAGTCTTCAAGCTTACAACACCTAGAATTCTTAAGTGGTCACCCATCTAGGTAATGATCAGGCTTGATTTTGCTTAACTTCTGTGATCGTACAAGAACCAGTGTTTCACTGTAATATGGCTGTAAGCCCAATTTCTATTTGAATTTCTGGCATACGGTGTTATCATTATTTACACTATTTACATTCAGACTAATGTCCTCATCTTTGTGGTTATTATCACAATGTTTCGACTATTGTACCCTCTGGCCTTAATCAGGTGTTTGTCAATCCAGATAAACTTCAGAAAACTTTGAACTGAACCCTTTATTTAATCAACAGGGTAGGTTGTTTTTGTTTTGCTGACCATATCTTGGGATACTTCATCTAGTTCTTATTTACTACTGCTCAGTTATTGCTTGCCTCCTGTTTCCACTGAGTCTAAGTACACATTGTCAAACTCAGGGATTGAACTCACAATTACTATGTCAACAAATTCAGGAAGTGATGCTTTAATCAACTAGTCCTACAGGACAAGTGTGTACGGGGACAGTGGAAACATGGCAAGCAATGTGAGTAGTACTAAATACAAATTTATCAAGATATCCCTAGGCATGCTCAGCAGAATCAGAACACTATCTGTCTGTAGATTAAATAAAGTGTTTCATTTGAAATTCCTGACAACCACCTGATTGAGGCTGGAGGGCACAATGGATGAAATGTTGAGATAATAAAAATGATGAGGACAACAGTCCACTTGTGAATAGAGTAAGTAAGAGCATTGAAATCTTTCCTAAGTATATTATTAGTATATTATTTTAATAGGGAATTGCATGTACAAAGAGAATAGTTGATACAATTACTTATAAAGGATTAAACTTTGCAGAAATGATAATTAACTTAGTATAGACTTAGTATACATGTCTCTTTTGATGCAAGACAAGATTAAGCAAGAAAGTAAGTAATGGTAAGATCATACAGGGTGTGGCAGAAATACCTCTCGCATAATGGTAAGACATTAGTGGCAATGATGTTTTCATCTAGCTAATGTCTTACCGTTCTGTGGGAGGTTTTTCTGCAGCACCTTGTATTTAGTTCATTATTTGAACTTTTTTCTTTTTTTTTTGTACTAATGTTCACCTAAAACAGGGCCCAAAAGCCACTCAAGGTAGAAGATTATTGTGTGGTGTTGTATGAGTGTAAGAAAAGGCAAGAAGTGCAGTTCATGAGGTTATGTAGGAAAGATAATGATTAATCAGAGTCTTGAAGAGGTTAAGATTGTAATGATTGGGGAAGCATTATCTTGGGAGTTTGTTCCACAGAGCAGTAGTTCTTGGGAAGAAGCTATCTAAGTGGGATTTACTTCTTACTAATGGAATACAAAGGGAATGGAGATGATTCATCCTTGTGTATGAGGCATGGTGGGTTCCAGTTGCAAAGGGTCTAGGTTGGTAGAACCAAGGAATTTAGCTAGTCAGAACACATGTCATGGAAATAGTGAGCATAGAGTATTTGTAAATTTCTTGAGATAAGCTGAGCCAAATGAGTAAATAATCATTATATGAAAGAAGGTCAATTGGTCAATGTAATTGGCATTAATTTAGCATTTATTTGAAATTCTTCACACTGAGTGTGAAGGAGAAAAAAGAAGGCAAAGATGACAGTGATGATACTGATGGTAGACCATGTTGGTGAGCTCTTCATCTTGGTAAACTCCTTTAGTCTGTATGAAAGCATTGAAAAATACTACAGTAGAAACAAGGTAGACTCTTGGGTTGCAAACATGTTGAAGCTTGCATGGGTAAAACTGGAAAGAAATCAATGTGCATGGGACCCACATAGATCAATAAATTGAACAGTGTGTGCATATATATATATATATATATATATATATATATATATATATATTCCCTTCTCCGTAGCATGTGCTGATAACCTAGGGGTGAGAGTCTCCGACTGATGTCAAACCAGTTGGATTTCGATCCCAGCACAAAGCAACGGGATGTCTAGCCACACTGATGAGATGTGATACAGCAAAACAGTCTGTCTCCAGATGACTATATATATATATATATATATATATATATGTGCACACACATATGCATATATCATACCTACATACATATATTCTGAATATATGAGTGTGCATACAAACACATATTTATTCATATATATGTATATGAATATGTATAATATGTTTATGTAAAATATATATATTTGTACCAAATAAGAAGAAAGTATAATGTTGGCATGCAGCAATAATGGTGTGGCAGGTAAGTAATGGTGGCAGTGGTATGGCAGTGGTGGTATTTGAACGTAGGATCACTGAGAGCATATGGTGAGGTGGTATATCTGTGAGGACGGAGACACAGAGAGAAACATGCATGCATGGTTCGTTGACTTTGAACAACTTCAAATGAAAGATAAAATATTAATAGATAAAAGAAAAAATATTTTAATAAAGCAAATGGAGCATTTATCAAAGGCTACCTGGTGATCTTAACCATAAGAAATGTACAATTAGTAATAACAGGTAAAAATGTACTCTTACTATAAGAATTGACACAGAGTGAGGAGATATTTTAGATGACACCTTTCAGGATTTACTGATAAACTCAAGGTTCAGGTGAGAAAATAATTAAAAAAAACAAATGATAAAAATAGCAATAATTAAAATAAAATGAATTTAAAAATTTATAATCTACTAAAGAAAATAAAGTTGGAATGGATAGGAAATATTAACTAAGGTACAAATTTTTTTTGTTATTAAAACTTGAATCCATATTATTAAAATTCAGATCCATATTTTCATATTAAAACTTGGAACCGTATTTTCATATTAAAACTTGGAACCGTATTTTCAAATTAAAACTTAGATCCATATTTTCTTATGAAAACTTGGATATGTATTTTCCTATTAAAACTTGGATCTGTATTATTAAAATTTAGATCTATATTTTCTTATTAAAACTTGGGTATGTATTTTCTTATTAAATCTTTAATCTGTATTTTCTTAATAAAACTTGGATATGTATTATTAAAATTTAGATCCATATTTTCTTATTAAAACTTGGATCCATATTTTCTTATTAAATCTTGCATCTGTATTCTTTTATTAAACTTGGATCCATACATTGAAAAATATTTTCTTAGAAGCTGGAGTTCTAAAGCTGCAAGAATGATAGAATGCAGTGAGGCAAGTGTAATGAACAAGACATAACATAGGGTTGGAGGAATGCAAAAATACACATTGGGAGAGAAACGGAAACAAGATTACACATTAATATACAAGAGTGGAGATAGCTGGTCACTTTGTGGTTTACTGCAAAACATGTGTGTGTGTGTGTATATATATATATATATATATATATATATATATACACTGCTGAAGATAAAGGCATTGATACTCATAGTCAGTGATTAGCAGAAGCTCTGTGATTAAAAAACAAAGAAAAAACATGAAAACCCTATATGAGTTTGTATGAGAATGGAAATATTTGTATTAGAGCAAAAACAGGCAAAACATTGAAAATTTATTTTACCACAAGTTTCAAGAGAAAAGATTAAATTGCAGGCAACTATCTTAAATTCTGAGATGATTAAATTTCAAAAGGATAAAAAAATGATTTTAAAAAAAGTAAAAGGAAAAAATGATACATTATATAAAGATACCAGTGTATATATATATATATATATTATATACATATAATATATTATATATATATATATATATATATATATATATATATATATATATATAATATATTATATATATATATATATGTATATATATATATAAAATATTATATATATTAGATTTTATCATTAATATTAGCTGTTTCTTCCAGTATTTAATTTTCAGCAACTTAACATTTACTTTGTGGTATAATGGCTTTGAAATGATTCATTTTCTGTAATTCATGAAATAATTTTTTTATAAACTTTTTGAATACAGAAACAATCTCATGAGAAACAATGAAGTAGCAATACCTTTTTCTGATTTAAAGAAATAAAAGGAAAAAAGGTAAGAAAACAAAAACTACTAAGGCAGAAGCAACTCAAAAGACAACAAGACAAATAAACACAACTTAAGATGCTATTAAGAATATCTGTCCACACTGAGAATATGGCACTTCCATGAGATTCTTTAAAACTCTAATCCATTTTGGTTTCTGGGAGGCAGCAGCCACTTTTTTTTTTTAATTGCTTGAAAAGGTAAAGAGAATGTTGGAATCATCATCACCACCACCAACATCAATGGATAGAAAATAGATCTTTATGATTAGAATGAAAGACAAGTATCAGATCTGACATGGAGAAAAGAGGTAACTAGTTTTGGGACATCTACTACTAAAATACTGCAGTGGAATTGGAAATTATTTTTCAACAGATATAATTTTCATTTGTGGTTTTCAAATTGAGAACAGACATCTAAAAAAAAAAAAAAGAAAGAAAGAAGACGTCCACAAAAATCATGGGAGAGTTCTTTAGTCAACTAAAAAAAAAAAAAAAAGTTGCAAAGCTATAAATTTTAATAATGACAAAATATACTATCATGCTATTTAAGAAACTATAAGTTACAATTCAGATGAGAAGCATAATTAGAGATTATCCATAGATGTTTATAATCTTAGGTAAAAACAGAAATATTATCAATATGGAAATTTAAACCAGTTCTCATAAAACAAATTAAAAGGTTAATGATTTAATATTTAGGGTTTTATTTAAAGTAAATATGATCATAGAAAAGTAAGGAATAGCCAACTGATTTGAAATGTTTGTTTACCATGAAAACTATTTCTCCTGAACAGTATGGAAAATATGTTGGAAGACGACAAGTACCTTCATGTAATCTATGGAGACTGTACAATGCTATCTTTTCATTTGTTTACAAACTAAATTTTTTATTCTTTATCCAAAATATAACTAACTGAAATTGAATGTCAGTCTCCAAAAACCATTCTTAAAGAATTTTCTCTTATACTAATAGACATAATTTCTCAGAATTACATATAATAATGAGTGTTATTTACATTCAGACTATTGTCCTCAGCTTTGTTGTTGTTATTACAATGTTTTGGCCGTTGTGCTCTCTGGCCATTCATCAGGTGTATATCAATCCATGTAGCCTAAAAGGGAATTCCAAACTGAAGCCATTATTTTATCTACATCGACTGCTCTCATTCCACTGTTTATGTCTAAAGATAGTTCTTACTTTTAGTACTGCTCATTTATTGCTACACTGAGTTCAAGTAGACACTGCCCAGCTCAGGGACTGAACTCACAATTACTATGTTACCAAATTTACAAACCAAGAGAACAGACTACTCTGTAGATTAAATAAAGGTTCGGTTCAGATTTCCCTGTAAGAGAAGATAGATTCGCCTATCATCCAACTTACATGTCCCCATGGCCTTTTGAACAGGAGTAGATATACATCCTTTGTTTCCTGTTTACGATTGGGTTTCAGGTTCCTTCTAAAAAGTCTTTTCATTCTGTATGACTCCCAGTAACCCCTTGCATCTTAGTGGCCTTATCACCTTCCTTGAAGTGAATTGATTTAAAAAAAAAAAAAGAAAAAAAATTACCTGGATTGATAGACATCTGATGAAGTTCAGAAGTAACAATGGCCAAAACATTTTGATAACAACAACTAAAATAAGTACAATAGTACAAATGTAAATAGTGTAAATAATAATAAATTCTGACCACAGAAATTCAGAGACAAAGTAATGAGTGTGTTGTTATTACAACTCATAATAACTAAACCTATTCTTTTCTAGTATAAAACTTATTTCAAGAAAGTGTTTTAGAATTATGATATATTAAAGATTTTTAATTGAGGTCTTGTTTTTTTCATTTCTGGTCCTGACTTAAGTCAACAGATCCATGCAAAATCTTACATCGTGAAGAAACTACCATCAGAAAAAAAAAAAAAAACTGTAAACATAATGAAAGTTTGTGTTTTTTAGCAAAAGAAAAATGCATTAATCATATCTTAAAAACAAATTCTGAACAATATTTAAATAAATTTCTCTTTTGTTTGGGATGATAATGAAATTCAAATGTATAAAGAAAAAAATATAAAAAAAGAAAACAAAAAACTCAAGGAAAATGAAAATAATGTTTGGTGAACTGTTCGATTTAACGCCCCTTTGGCGCCATAAACAAGCCATTTTGTTTTTTAATAATAAGGTTAAAGGTGATGCAGCTTTTGGACACTTCACAAATATGTGCCAGGCTGTTTTGAAATCAAGAAGGCCAATTTTCATAAATATTTCTTTCTTTTTTCATTTTTTTTCTTTTACGCGTAGGCAGATACTGCAGTGGTATTTTTAAGAACAAATGTGAAAACAAAAAAGCCATTGAAATTTGGACATCATGTTGGCTTCCCAGCAAGCAAATAGGCAGAAGACATTGCCACAAATAATAACAGTCACCGGTAATTTTTATTTATGTCCATCAAAATGAATTCTTCGGTAGCTAAAGATAAAGTCATTTTTCTATGACCGGCTACAGTAAAATTTTTACTGTTGTGTTCTTGTTTTTGTTTTTTTGAAAATTAAGAATAAAAAGAATTTTTAGTTATCAATTTCATTGAAAAGAAAATCAAACTGAATCTAAACTTTTTCCTTCTTTGTAGAATTCAACGATATAAAAGGTTAAAGGTAACGAGACTGTTTTTTGATTTTGTTATTGATAAGATTTGTGGCAAAATTTAAAAAAAAAGAAAGAAAAAAAAAAGGATATTTTTATCCAAATAAACAGTTTCAATTATTAGCCGTATAAACAGTCTAAACCATGAGTGAACACTGAGCTGGAATTGCATTTTTGCCACATATATACATATATATATATATATATACATATATATATATATATATATATATATTAAAATTCCACTTCTATGAAATATCGTCTTTTGTTTCTTTCTGAAGCAATGAATGGAAAAATCTCATGCTCAGAGTAGATGGTAACATCCGGTTAACAGCAGATTAGATATTTCAGATAGGTTAAGTGGTGATTTGTCCATCTTTACATCAAATATTATTTTGCATTCGGGTGGGCATATGTTCTTATTTTTGGAAAGAATGCCTTTTCTGAAATAAGAATAATTAATGATTAGAGAAAACAATAAAATACAGAAATCAGGATTGATCTGAAATACCATTTGAGCAGATATTCCTCAGTTTGGACAAAAGAAAATAAAAAAAAAGAGAATTTGCAGTTTTGTGAATGAAAATGGAACAAAAAGCAGCAACATTAGAAAAGACAGCAAATGCTTAACGAAAGATAAGAATTCAGAAGTTTACAGTATAGCAATAAAGAGAAATGATTGGCAGCTGTGACACAGCAACTAACAGAATTACAACTTCTACTACAGATACTACTACTACTACTAATACCACTACTACTACTACTAATAATAATAATAAATTACTATAATAATGACAATAACAAGGAACACTGATTATGTAAAGCAAAAAAAAAAAAAAAACAAACAATTATTATGCCACATTTATGGAAAGAGAGTTTGTAGAAGGGGTGATATCTATCAGAAATAACAATTAGTTCCAAAATTGGCATTATAAATTTGTAAACAATGTTTGTTTTGTACCAAAATATAGAATTAGAGAATGTACCAGAACATTTTGTATTTGTAACAAGAATATTTTAATACTAAAAGTATTTTGGTATCTATCAAGTTTTTGATCTTTAAATTTTTTTTCTTCAAATAACGGTAAGGGTAATTTAAAAATAAAAATAAACAGGAAAAAAAAAAAAAAATTTTCAGATAGAGATAGGGATTTTCCAGGTGTAGCTTAGATGCGGCACAAGGCTGAGAGTAGGGAGCACCCAGTGAGTATCAAACTCACTATTCAGTCGTAATTGTTCTAGTGAGAAAAGCTTGCTAACCATTACACCACCTCGAGGTGCCCATAGAGATGGCTATAATTAAATATAATTAAGCTATAATTAAATATAATTAAGCTATAATTAAATATGTGGAATGGTTAAAACCAATTGAGAATTTGTTAGATACCTCTTATTTCGATGATGATAAGATGATCAAATTTCAAATCTGAATTTTTTTTTTTTTTTTTTTTTCATAATGATGTTCATCTTGTACAAGACCCAGGGGTCACTTGAGGCAGTTAGTTATAGAGTAAGAGGTGCTGTTTATGTGGATATGTGTGGAAGATAACAGTTAAATCTAGACTTGAACAGGTTAAGGTTATAGTGATCAGGGAAACATCCTCTTGGGAGTTGGTTCCACAAGACAGTCTATTTAGAATACTACATTTATTAGAAGATAAATTCAGTTTAAATACAGAAAGAGTTATAAAATATGACTTCAAAGGGCTGAACATTTAGGCTTTTGCTCTTTTCCTGTTGGCCAGGGGTTGCTGCCAGATAGGAAAAATATCAAAACAGATGTCCATTCATATTTCATTCAAATTGTGTGTGTATGGATATTTCTATGGACATATGTTTATTTTAATTCAATCACAGACAAAATTTTTTTTCCACTAAATTTAAAAAAAAAACAAACAAAAACTAAAAAATAATGTTATTTATTAAAAAATAACTTCCAGAAAGTTAAAAAAAATCTCATAATTATATATTTGCAGGTTGGGGGTAAATTTTTAACTAATTTTTTTGTCTCCTGCTTTATGAGTTTATTGCTCAGCTCAGTGTAGGGGTTGTCCAGACCAAGTGAGAATGGAATGTATTATTCCAAACTCAGTTAAATTGTGTATGTGTTTGTGTGCTTGTGTGTACATCATATACATTACATATACACATGCAAAGTCACACACAGTGTGTGATGGACAGAAAATTAACTCTTCTTTTCTAGTATATTTCAATCAATTATTGTAGATATTTAAATATTTTAATAAGACTGGCAAATAGATGGTAAAATATTTTTTTCTTAATAGTATGATGGAAAAAGCAAGTAATTTTAACAAGTCTAAATAAAGAAATAGAATTGGAATTTTTGAAATGGGTAACTATCTTTATTCAATACTTTACTATTCAGGCCAGTGTGCTCATCTTGGTTGATAAAGCTACAACATTTCAACTGTCCTATCCTGTAGTTTCTTCAGCTGTCTGTCTTATTATATGCCTTGCTATTCAGACCAGCACACTTATCTTGGTCATTAGACTTACAATATTTCGACCATTGTACACTCCAAACTTTTTTCATATTCTTTAACCCAGAGTTCCTACAAATCTGTGTAAAAAAAAATTCCAGGACTTTTCCAGGACTATGTTAAGATATTTCAAGAACTGAAAATGATACACACAAAGTGAATGGTCATCAATTTCAAAAACACAAACTTTGTGATTTATCTTTTAATAGTTTGACAGACGAGATGTTCATAGAAAAGCCAGAACTGGTTTGAATAATTTATGTTACAGGGATCCATTGAAAGTGTTGAAGAAATCCCAGTGTTGAAGGCTAAAACACAACTGAATGCAGACATGGTTATGTTACACAAAATGTTTAGCGGTTTACAGTCTGGAGTTCTACTACACTTGAAAATTTTGAATTACACACTTTAATTCTTACTGCTACACATTTCAGCTATCTTGACTGCTCATGGTTTGTGAATGTCACAAAAATTCTTGACTGCTGCACATTTTAAATATAATAGTTTTAATGAACAGAACTACATTTTCACAAAACGACTAGACATTTTAGCTACCCCTACTACTCATCGGTTTTGTTGCACATGGCACAGAACATTTAACATTTTTTTAGTTCATCTAGTTTAGCATTCAGCTCCTCTTCCAACTTTCATATGTCTATGGAATTGTCTTTTGCAGATCTTTGCATGTCATTGGACTTTGCAATAAGTGTGAAGTTCTGAGTCTGCTCAGCCTTCTCTGCATAGTTGTCAGCTGACTTGAGCAAATATTGTGTGCAACTTTCAAGGTTGTTTTTTGGTCTTCAGTTCTTCAATTTCCATAAGCATGGATTTCTTTTTTTTGTCCAGCTGCTTCTTCCTGCCTTTTCTTCTCAGCCTCAAGGTATTGGCTGTATGCTGTTCTGACATTGGAAGCACTGCAGAGAAGAGCCCTGGGAACATTCTCAGCACCTCCAACTGTGGCCAATTAGTCCATGATAATGCACTGTGCAACTAGAGTCTGCGGTTTAATATTGTCAGTGGAAATTTCCTTATTGAGAAGCCTCTATCCATGAGAGAGTATCAGCAATCTGCAAACTTTCCACAGTTCTTGATATTCTTTGTTGCTAGACAAAGAAGAGTAGAACAAAATGTCCAAACAGTCTTCATGCTTGCTGAAATTCTTGAAAGCAATATTTACAGCAGCCTTCTCTGCAAACTCTTTGTACAAACTGATAATGTCATCAAAATCAGACTTGCTGACTTGTTTTCTATCCATCATGTGGGAAAGACATTTTTTAGACTGTCTTCTGTGGCAAATTTCTTTTCAGAAATGGTTCTAGGGTTCAGTGATGCATGTGACCGTGCAAGTGAGTAGGTACCTCCACTAATTTTCGACACCTCAGTTTAAAATGAATTTTTATAAATGAAAAGCTTTCTTAGAGCTTTCATTTTAGCTTTAATTCAAAGCTAAAGGATTAAACTTACTACTTCCAGAAGCAAAATACTCTGGTATATTTCAAACAGAAATTATATTGATTGGAATTGATTTTATTTTTCTAAAATAACTGATTAGTGCCCTTTTTTTAGTTGACTTTCATCACAATGTAATTCTCTGTATTAAAAAATCTTCCAAAAATAAAATATACTTTTTTGAAACTTTACTAGCTGATTTAAAGTATAATTAATCCAATTTGAAAAAATATTATTTAAGTTTAAAATAAAAGAGAAATGAATTTTTAAAACAAACAGTAGCAATGATTTTTAACTGACAACAGCCATTCTTACATAATTAGTGAGAGAAGTGCTGATAAGGTGTTGTCAGTTTTATTGTAGTTCTACTGAGACTTTATCTGTTAGAATATAATTTAAGAAAATGACTTTTTTATATTATTTTTAAGTACTCAGTAATCTTAAAAATGCTGGAAAATATTCTCCATAATCTAATTTTTGGAATGTTGACTTTAAATTTACTATAGTCATTGCTCTTATTTTCTGATAATGCTATATATGGTTGACCATACTTTCAAAAATGGGAATGTTACATAATATTTTATATACATAAAAAAATAAAAAATTATTTTAAAAATCTTGGTGCAGAAATAATTTGTATTAAGCTTTTCAATTTTTGATTAGTAAGTAGTTTTCATTTAATAACAATATCACCTAACCAGATGAAAGAAATGCAAAATTTTAATAGATTTATATATTATTAATTATTACAATTAAAATTTTAAAAATTGAAAACAACTCTTGTAAAAATTCATTATTGATTGAAAAAAATTTTTTTTTCTTAAGACAATAATGTCCTTAATAAATCTTATTTATCAAAGCAATTAAAAGCTTTTCTAATTAAATAATGTCATAGTGTTATTACATTTTTTTTTTTTGATTTAGAATAGATTTTCAGGAAATAAGTAGTAGTTTGAAAAAGAAAATGATTTATATTCTCCAAAGAGTCCTGCTTTTAACTAATAAAAAACATTTTCAGATGAAAATTTAATTTCTTGAAATTTCATGAAATTAAGTAAGTGGAGGTTAACATATGTAGAAAAAAATATTTCTTTTGACATCAGGAAAGGTTACAATGGAAGGAAAGTTGTTATTGTAACAACCAAGATGAGCACAATGGCTCAATAGTAAAATATATAAAAATAAAGAAACATTATAAGTATGAAATTGAACTGTCAGCAAACGTAATAAATTATGGAATTGTTGGCAAACATAATAAATAAACATGTATTTAGAGATAATGCCATTCAGAAAATCATCATGTAAAAAGTAAAATAAAATCATGGTATTACTACAATAATTATAGAAGTACATTGATTGCAAGATCTTAATGCACTACTTAAATAGAGTGGTCCCCTCATAACAAATAGGGGGAAATTTTTTTTTAAAATAATTTTTGTAGTTTAGCATTCTTTACACTTTCCTTAGGCCAAAACATTTGTCAGAATTGGAAGTATTGATTCTTTTTTATCTATTTAGAAGTGGGGGGGGGCGGTTTATAATATCAACACTGTAAAATTGATCCCTTACTTTTACAAGGTGATTGGGTACAGGTGTTATTTACAAATGTCAAGTTTGAAAGTGTGGTAACGTCACTGATATCTATCTATATATTTTAATTTTCTCAATTTTTTAACCTTTTGTTTTTGTAATTTTTTTTAAACTTTTTTCTCTATAAGATTTTTTTGGAAAGACATGTATAAACATTTGATGTTAATAATTATTTATGTTAAATGGAGAATAAATGGATATACGCTTTTATTAATTTATGTAAATTTTTGTTTTTTAATTAAACATGTATGTATTCATTTGTTCATTATTTAAAAAAAAAATCTTTTTGTAATCCCTTTCACAAAAAAAATCTGTTTTTGTGTACAAAACAGCTAGCCCAATAACTCCGTAATCAATAAATAAATCAATTTTTTTTCTGACAAGTGTTGTGGCATAAGGAATGTCCAAAGAATGCTAATCTACAAAAATTATTCCCCCCCTCCACCCACTCAAATTTTCCCCTATTTTTTATGAGAGGACCAATCTATTTAAGTAGTTCTATCTTAACAACCATACCTACACCACATAATCATTATATACAGAAAGAGCTAATAATGAACTGTCTTCAAGTTCCATACAATTCAGTTTAATCATTCTACTCCAAATGTTATTTTAGTGGGTAACCCTGTTTGAATAAGCACCCTGTTTTTGTTTTTAAAACAGTGCAAATTATGTCTACCTGTATCCCTCTTTGTAGGGTGGTTTCCTTGACAAAGGGGGAATCATGTTTAAACCTTGCTGGAGAGATCATTTTCTTATTAAGTCTCTCAAATGCATAGTCTGATAGACATAATTCACACTGCTTAAAAAAATGATAAAAATAAACAGTGTGTCTATTCAAACATCGGTATCCACCAAAATAACGTTTGGCATAAAGAGAAATAATATCTGATTGAAATTAAAAGCTAATTAATTCCTTTAATCATTCTTCAAGGGCAAGTCTTTACACATCTTGGGGATTCAAAATGCAATCAATCGTTGGCAGGATCAGTGTGTATTACCCTTGAAACCCTCAACCTTTTGTAAGCCTGATTGAGGGCCTTGAGCAGCACTTTGTGACCTCACTATCTTATTGATATTTTCTTTTTTTCTACCTATAATTATGTACATTACAAATTAAACTAAGCACAACTTAGTATTAAAAAGATGAAAAATTTTTTTGCAAATTTTGACATCATTCTGGGATTTTTTCATCCAAAGCCGAATTTGTTTTTGCTTATGCTAAATCTCGAAAAGAAAAAAACACTATATAAAATTCATTATTTAAAAAAATTCTTCAACTTCTTAACAAAAAAGAAATATCTCAAGTTGATGTTATAAACTGATGCAAAACATTGATTTATTTAAGATGAAATGATGTATTATGATACGTCTCTAATTTGTATTTAGATATACTGTATTTATTTTAAATTGTTCTAGTTGAATTGCATATGATCCATTATTAATTAGGTCGCAATAACATTTGCATTTTATATTAATACTACTTTATAAAAATTGATATATATTGGGTGGGTGCACAAGACCCTTGCACCGATCCTGATATTTGGAGAGAATTATAATTTACAACCTTTACATAAAGAATATATGGCCAGCAATATTATAAAGAATAAAAAAAAAAATTGGTGACATAGGAGTAAATTAGGAACTAAATTTTCTATAATCAGAAACATTAAGTGACACATGATTATATAAAATTATGTAGCCTGTGATTATAAATACAATGAAGTTACTACTTTTATTGATCAGATGTAAAAAGAATAGGAGTAAATTAGGAACTAAATTTTCTATAATCAGAAACATTAAGTGACACATGATTATATAAAATTATGTAGCCTGTGATTATAAATACAATGAAGTTACTACTTTTATTGATCAGATGTAAAAAGAATAGGAGTAAATTAGGAACTAAATTTTCTATAATCAGAAACATTAAGTGACACATGATTATATAAAATTATGTAGCCTGTGATTATAAATACAATGAAGTTACTACTTTTATTGATCAGATGTAAAAAGAATAGGAGTAAATTAGGAACTAAATTTTCTATAATCAGAAACATTAAGTGACACATGATTATATAAAATTATGTAGCCTGTGATTATAAATACAATGAAGTTACTACTTTTGTTGATCAGATGTAAAAAGAATAGGAGTAAATTAGGAACTAAATTTTCTATAATCAGAAACATTAAGTGACACATGATTATATAAAATTATGTAGCCTGTGATTATAAATACAATGTAGTTACTACTTTTATTGATCAGATGTAAAAAGAAAAAGGAATAAATTTGTACATAAAGCATTTTCTGAAATAATAACAAAAAAAATATGACAAAATGTGGATAAAATCCTGCAAAAAGAAGTGTACAAAACTTTTTATGTTATTATAAGATTAGCGATCATAAAAATAAAAACTGTTGCAAGGAATTATTCCATTAGAAGTCAATAAATACATTAAAAAAAAAGCAAGATAAACTAATTTTCTCTTACTGTTAATTATTAACATTGATTTATGATAAGCTCAAAGCTTCTAACAATATTTAAAAAAAAAAATTTAATCCAGAATTTAACAGATCACAACATCTAGATAAAACTTAAATTTTTTTTATTGCATTTTTCCAAAATTTTAATACATCAACAGATAGCTATTAATGTCAGCAACTGAGCACAAATAGTTATTAATTAAAAAATTAGTGAGTAATGTATAATATTATCCATAACTCCATGTACAAGAATGTCGTTTTTCATAAAAAGTTAAAAAGTAACCATAAATATGTAAAAAATGCATATATTGTTGAAAATTCTTTTTCCTACAATTTTGTGCTGTTATAATGCTTATTACCAAAACAATAATAATACTGAATAATTTTTTTTTTAAACATTAAAGAATATTTAATCACATCTCTCTAATAGCTGTTGTTATCTGTAAATAATTAAAAACTTTTTTAAAATTGTGTTTTTTGTGTGTTGGAGATAAATATGAAAGAAAACAATCTGAGATTTTAGTTATTTAATTTTTCCAGGCTAAAAATGTTCAATATTTAGTAAAAACCATTTTATATTTGACGAATAGTAATTTATTTTTTAAGCAAGATAATGTGAATGATTTTCATGCAAAAAGAACACAGATAAAAGAATAAAGTTCAAACTTTTACTTAGTGCTATGTTTCAAGAACTTGAAGGGATATTTAAGATGCTTTACCAATGAGAAAACAAAATGGCTACAACTTCACATAGTAAAAGATGCCTCCCAAAAGCTAAATAAAGAAACAGGAAAATTTATTTGGTAACAAAGAAAAGAGTACTAAATTGTTATATAATATAGGTCTTTCTATATGACAGTGAATGCTGGACAATCTCCTCACAGATGAAAAAGAAATTTAAAACAAAAGAAATATGGTTCTACTGAAGGATGCTGAGAATCCCATGGATTGAACCTGTGAGTAACAAGAAAGTTCTAAGGAAAATGGTAATTTCTATAACATGATGAGGAAAGAGGGCTTTAAGACATACTGAAAACAAGAGGAGCAGAAAAAAGCAGCAAGTAACCTACATAACAAGCTTGTGTAAATGGATGGCAGAACAGAGCTGGAGAGAATAGCAAAAAGATAAATCTTACTAAAACCCACAAAGGAGAGGATGTTATGGAGAGTCATGATCGCCCATGTGTCCTGAAGGGACATGGTACATAAAAAAAAGAGAAGATTATCAAATCAGAAAATAAAACCAAGCAAATACTAACTTAATTATAAGTTGATTATGTAATCATGATTTAATTGTAAGTTGATTTAACATGCAGACTGTGAGAAAATTTTGAGAAAGTTTTTTTTTTTTAATGCTAAACTTCCCCCTACAAAGCTTGAAAGCCACTCAAAGTAGAGGGTTACTGTTAAAATGGTTTTGATGAAAGAAGAGTGATATGAGTGAAAAACAAGATAATAGAAAGTGAGGATAAGGAGGATAGATAACAATTAACCCTTGTCTTGAAAAGGTCAAGAGTGTTCAAGGGAAGCACCCACATGGAAGCCTGTTCAACAAAGTGGCAGGTCATGAGAAAAAAATCTGTCTGATGGAAATTTCTCCATAGATTTGGAATACAGAGGAAATGAGTGTGATTCAACTCTATGGATGTGGCATGGCATGTTTTAATAGTAAAGGTCTGAACTGGTGGAACTGCAGAATGGAGCACATCTGAACATTTCCCATGGAAACAGCGACAGAGTAGCAACAGGCTTGTGAATGTGGGGAAAGAGGGTGCAGAAAGGAGAATAGGTCCCAACCAAGACAATGTAAACGATTTTGATCCATAAGCAATATTGAATATATTTAACATTTTTCTTTGAATGAGAAATTTATTTTTGACATTGTTTTGTGGATGTGTGGGTGGTGAAATGAATAGTGGCTTAAAATGAGAAATACTGTCTGCCAAAAAAAAAAACAAAAAGAATTATTCTTACAATCCAAAATATGTTTTAGCTTTAAATAACCTACAAAAGGGTTGATAAACCATAAAAAAACAATAACAAATTGTTAATACTTTAATCTTGTGAATTGAAGTTAACACTGAGGTTAATCTTACAATATAAACATAGTAACTTTGTCAATGAATGCCAAATGTTTCCTTATAAGGAAATGTCTAATATTACTATTATGTCCATGCCTCTCTCTCTTCCTCTTTTCTCTACTGTTTCTTCTTTCTCTCTCACTCACTCTACTTCTAATCCCTTCCACTCCTACTCTGTGTTTAAAAAAATATATTGTTTCCTTCTGTTTGCCCACAAGAAAACTTGTATCTGATAGTGAAAGAAGAAAAGGTCAGATAATGCCAAATGTTTCCTTATAAGGAAATGTCTAATATTACTATTATGTCCATGCTTCTCTCTTTCTCTTCTCTCTACTGTTTCTTCTTTCTCTCTCACTCACTCTACTTCTAATCCCTCCCACTCCTACTCAGTGTTTAAAAAAATATATTGTTTCCTTCTGTTTGCCCACAAGAAAACTTGTATCTGATAGTTAAAGAAGAAAAGGTCAGATAATGCCTGTGGGGAAAATTGTGAAAATGGCCTACCTCGGAAACGCCTGCGAATCTGTGCGATGTGCAAACTCTGGTTTGCTCAACGGTAAAAAGGAACCAAAATGGCGGCGCCCATGTTTTATGCCAGGCGGTCTCTGACAGTTAACGCAAAATCTCGTTGTCTCGTCATTTGCATGCAAATCGTGGTCGGTCCTTGGCTGTATAAAGCAGGCGTGTTTTTGTTTCTGATCAGTGGGCTTTTTTTTGCTCGTGTGAAGGTTGGACGTGTGACGCTGGTTTTTATCGGTTACCCTCCTCTGTTTCCTATCTGCTGTTATCAGTTGAATCGTTGTGTTACCACCACAATGCCAAATGTTTCCTTTTTAAGGAAACAGCTAATATCACCACTATGTCCGTGCTTCTCTCTTCTTGTTCTCTACTGTTTCTTCTCTCTCCTACTCACTCTACTTCTAATCCCCTCCTTCCCTACTCTAAAACAAGAATTATTCTTACAATTCAAAATACATTTCAGTTTTAAATAACCCACAAAAGGTTGATAAGCTGTAAAAAACTAATCAAAATTTCAGATTGTATTGAGTGATACTATCTTGTAAATCAATTTATCTAAGTTTAACAATAAATAAGACTTTCTTCTCATGATCTTTTATGAAAGCCTTTTTTGTCTCCTATTTTCAACATTAGCAGAGGATGGTGATGGGGAGGGATACATTATGAGTACCATATTGGTGTGTATTAAAATTGCCAAGTATTTTGGTACATGGGTACTAAGATAGAAAAATTTTCCATAATTTATATTTTTGTTAATATTTTTTTTTGTTTTGATCACAGCTCGGAATGAAAAATAAGAGGGCCATATTTTTTTAATCATTTCACCCCAGGCAAAGCAATAAAGCCACTAAGGCACAAGAAGTTACTGAGTGTGAAAGAAACTGGGAAAATGGTATTGAGGAGTGCGAAGAATAAAAGGACAGGGTTTCAAGGAGATAGAAGATGACAATTGACATTACATTTGAATTTTTGGAGAATGTAGTTGACAGGAAAACAAGAGATCAGAACAGAAGAAAGTTCCATAGATGAAAAGTGTGAAAGAAAAAAGTTAGAATAGAAATAGTAAAATGATGAGACCTAACTTTCAATCTAGTACTGTTCTTAGTGAAGACAAGGTATGAAAGAGGAAAGCCTAGAACAATTGCCATAAAAATATTTATAGAAAAGGCACATGGGAGCTATGGTCTGAAGCTGTGAATAAGAACTGTTTTTTTTTTCATTTTGAGTTCCAAATCAAAAATGGTCAAAATAATAAAAACAACCAACTTTTTGAACTTAGTATGTTCCAATAACTGACTTGTTGGCTAGCATCAATCTTCTGAAAAAGAACACTGCTGAAGAACAACTTTGGAATAGTGTGAATTAATCATTACAAAAAAAAAACTGTATTTAAGCAACTGTATAATAAAATTGAAACAAAAAATCCTGGAAAGAGAAAAAAAAATGTCTTTCCTTTCTGTCAAAACAATACATCTTTTTCCATATTGATATTCACCATGTTTGTAGTACAACTTTGTATGTTTCAAGTGAGTTTATCAATTTTTATGAAGAAACTTTAAATCTCCATAAGGCTCCAAGCAAAGCCCTATTGCTCAAAAAAGTTATATGGACTATCAAAATGATTAGGCTCAAGAAACAATGTCAGTGCTTCTAAATCAAATTAATATTAATCTATAAATCAATCAGTGAAGTTATTTTTTTTTTCAAGAGTGAAAATATCAGACTGAATTTATTTCACCATTATTCATGAACCATCCTAAAAATCATATTGAAAATTTTTTAAAATCATCTTGAAATCAAAATGTTTTTTTTATTTTTTTTTTTTACTTTGTTATCATTTATAGTTGTTAGCAGCATAATAAAAACACTATCACAATGTTTAGAAAATAGATACAGTAAGTCCCTGAGTTACGACAATCCCAGCCTATGACGATTCATGGTTATAACGCAATCTCTATTAAACTTGTTTTGATTTATGCCGTTTGCCTCGTACATATCACGTAAGCAACACAATGCAGCAGAAGAATACATTGTCATAAGATGGTGGTGTGAGAAAAGTGGCATGAATCAGTTTCTGATTGTATGCCCTATTGGATTATTGGTGAGTGCTTAGTCATAGAAAATTGCAGGTATGTTCCAACTTACATGGAAAATTGTATTACAAAACATCATAGTAACGGAACTCTGTATTTATTTTAATTTTTAATACTAGTTGTACAGTTTGTAATAAAATTTTAATAAAAGCTAAAATAAAGTTTTAAAGATGAATAAATACAAAAACAAATTAATTAAATTTTACAGTAAATTTTTAAAAATCACTTTATTCTGGTTAAATATTATGGGTGAATCCCTTTGAATCATTTATATGGAAACGTTTTTATTAATTAATTTTGATGCTTAATTTAACTTACATCATACTTTAATTTAGGGATTGTGGCTGCAGACATTCCTTTTATATATATATATATATATATATATATATATATATATATATATGTATGTATATATAAATAAAAAGAAAGAACAGTAAGATATATAATCTGGTGTTCTTATAGATATTTTTATTTTTACAAAATAGTGCTCAATGTAAATTTACCGAAATTCGGAGCTTTTAGCTTCCATTTTTGAAACATGGTTAGAACTGTGTAGCATAAAAAACCATATTTTAAACCAATTAATTGATAATTTATAATATATATATATATATATATATATATATATATAAAAACAAACAATATTAACATATTACAATTATTCATAAACAAAAAGGGTTTTAAGGTCTTATAAAAAATTGTTCATTTACAATTACCTGCTTTGCAGTGTGACTAAATTACAAACCTACTACTATTGGCAAGAAGTAAGATTTTTTATTTTTAATTTCAAGAAATGTTGCTTTTAGGATAAATATGATAAAATTCAATTAAAAATTTTGTATGTTTCTAGCATCAATCCTTAATACCTAACCTGTTATCCCAAAATGGAGGCATGGAAAATATGCTTCTGTACATGTTATTGATATTGGCTGTTGTTTTTTTTTTGTTGAGAACCTTATGAAATAAAAGTAAATCAGGCTAGAAAGAATTATTTTCAATATTCTTGTTTCAACTGAAATAGAAAACAACAGGTGAAATAATGAAAGAAAAAAAAAAAAGAATATATATATATATATATATATATATATATATATATATATATATATATAGGTATGTGTGTGTGTTCAAAGTGAAAAACTTCAATTTTAATGCTGAAAGCTGAAAAACAAGAGTTTTAAATTAGACAATAATGATAATTATTGATGTTTTGCCTTTAATAAATGATGAAACAAACAAAGACATTTAAAGAATATGCAAGCACAGATTTAAAGTTAAGTAAATTTTCATTCCAGATAGAAGGAAATGGTGTGAAAAGATCATTAAAGAAGCAGAAAATTAAACTTGTAAGAAAGGCTGACACAGACAAAATGGATCCATCAACAGATGATCTAATACTGGAATTAATATTTCTCATAAACTGAGTCTAATGATTTTTATAAATATCATACGATGAAAATTCTGACAGAACAGTAACTAGGAGGGATATTAAAAAAGATAAACATTACTGAGAGTTACAAAGGGTAGGAAGTTGTGGAGAGTCATGATTGCTTATATCCTGAAAAGACCCAGCATCAAGAAGAATAGGAACAATAAAGAAAACTTAAAATAAAAAATAAATTTATTATTGTTTCTAAGAAAAAAATCCATTTCATGATTAAGTATCTTGGAATGGCGTGTGGGCTCCAGTGACACAGATAGCTATGCCGGCAGTAGTTTATCCCTTGCTGGGTCCAACTTAACCAGAGAGACCAATGGGTAGGAGTCTGATAAAACCTTAGTCACCTAAAGGAGTAAATGCTAATGACAAAATACCTGGAGTAGGTAGAACTGGAGAGCTGCTACCTTAATTTCCATCTGAATTTCTGAAATGAGAAAGTTATTATTTACACTATTTACATTCGGACTATTGTCCTCATCTTTGTTGTTGATATTACGTTTCAGCCATTTTGCTCTCTGGCCTTCACCAGGTGTATATTGATCCAGGCAACCTACAGTGAATTCTGAGCAGAATCCCTTATTTAATCTACAGAAGTAGACCGTTCTCATTCCACTGCCCATGTCTAGGGATATCTTGTTTAGTTCTTATTCTTGTACTGCTCATTTATTGTTTTTCCTGTTTCCCCCGAGTTCAAGTAAAGTGTGTTCAATCTCTGGGCCAGGTAGTGTGTACTTGAGGTGAACAATAAATAAGCAGTGCTAAAAACAAGAACTAGATGAGATATCCCAAGACATATTCATTCTCCTATTTTTTTTCTACTATTAAGTATGTTGGATAATAATCTATCTCACCTAAAAACCATTCTACAATATTTCCTTAGTTCCACCGACTTGGTCCGTCAAAGAGCTAAGACTTGTCATGCCATGTTTACAGTAGCAAACCATCTCCATTCTCTTTGTGTTTCTTTGATCAAAAACAAGTTCCATTCAAACAACTTCTCCCCCAGAACTGTTAATTTGTGAAACAAATTCTTGAGAGAAATCTTCCTTGATAACTACAATCTTGTGTTAGCCGATATCTATTCTACTTGTACTCATAACACTCTCTTAAGTCCCACCCCCTTACAATCTCACTCAGTAACCCTTTACTTTGAGTGACCTTTGACCCCTGTATTGAGTGAACTATCAGTAAAAAAAAAAAGAAAAAATGTAATTATCACCTGAATTCTAAGATGGTGAGAAGTGGATTGAGTGAATATTTTTAATGGCTTATCCACCCTTTATCAACATCATGAGAAGGTACCTTTATTTTTTAACCTTAAATAAAATGATTCATTGGATAATATCACTCAAAACAATCTGAATTTTTGTTTGATTTGTTTTTTAAAGCTTATCAACCCTTTTGTAGGTTATTTAAAGCTGGACATATTTTGAATTGGAAAAATAATTCTTTTTGTATGTGTGTGCATGTGAATATTGCATATTTTTTGAGAATAACAATGATTTTTTTCAGGTAAAAGTCTTATTTAACCCATAGCTTATGGGAAGAGATGGATTTATACCTTTCTCAGGGGTATTTGCATACAAGTGAATGTAACAAACCCAACAGGAATCTGAACTTGGCTTTCCAAATTCTCATTCCAAGCCACTATCCATTAAACCACTTACCCATCCATCCTTGGTGGGAGGTGCAAGGGTAGACAAAGGAACAGAGAATGGATTGGGAGAAGTATTCTGGAAATATTAAGTTAAAACTTAATCGTAAACAAACAACAAAAATCGTTAAATAAACTAAGATCTTTTGCAGTGAGAATGGGATTAGAACGTCAATCTGTAACACATGATCCTTCAGAGAAGTGTCAAACTCTTACAACTAGCTTGGCCATCTACCTAAGAGAGGGAAACTCTAACAAAAACAACTACTGCCCACCTTCCATTTCGCTGGACCATAAGACCCTGGTGAGTCAGTAATGCCTATACTGCTCTTCACTTTAAAATCTCCCTCTCAAAAACCTGAAAGCTTTTCCAACATTTATCTCTTGCATGATGTGGGAGGGCCTGTAACTGTCATGGAATATCCCCCAAATTTTTGTGAAGTCAAACTGTGTTTATCCTCTCAGTGAAATGCTTGAATCACCGACAAAAAACATACTAATTATTTAAAAGAAAGTAAAATTAGGTGAGGTTGAGCCTAAAAGAAACAAGAAATAAAGAGAAAGAACAAAATATGAGATATTTAACATACTGAAAATCTAATCCCCAAAAAATTTTTTTATGCCTTTTTGTAGGTTATTTAAAGCCCAAACATATTTTGGGATTGTAAAATTAATTCTTTTTTTTTTTTTTTTTTGTGAGTGAATATTGTATTAAAAATTTTTTGGAGATAATAATGATTTTCAGATACAAGTTTTACTATTTTAACCCATAGATGGGGGCATAAGAGGTGGATTCATACCTTTTCCAAAGGTATCTGTGCATGTAATGAAACTGACTGGAATTCAAACTTGGCTTTCTGTCTTTTCACTCCAAGCCCACTACACCACTTGCACTTCCAAGCTTATAGCACCTAGTATCCCCAGGTGGTCACCCATCTAGGTACTGGCCTGGCTTGACGTTGCTTAACTTCGGTGATCGATGAGAACCAGTGTTTCAACGTGATATGGCCATGAGCCCAATCCAAATAAAAATCAAGATTTATGACTAGTATAGAAAGCAATTCTATGAGGTAAGCCTTTCTTCCAAGCATTCTGTTTTAATGCAAAGCATATATAAGCCCTTTAAGCAACTAAGAACAAACAAGCTAAGCTTAATATTATAACAATAAAAGGCATGAGATAGCACTGCCCTTAGTTGTTCTTTTTTCCAATATAAGAAGATTAAAAAGGACATAGAGCAGAGAGGAAAAAGAGATGATGTTTTTTTCAGATCATGTGATACCTTCACTTCAACAGCTTCTGGGATCGTTTCCACTGATCTTGCTATTGGGGCGCCTGCACCGGTTCGACGTAGTTGTAAAGTCTGAGCATCTGGGCCAAATGCCGAGCTGAGAGGTCCATGTGTTGGGGACCCCTCATGGAAACCCCCCATCTCAGTGTCACTCTGATCTTGTAGGCCTCGCCGAGAGATGAGATGTCTCATACTGGTGGTCTTTGTCTTTTGCCGTTTTATTTTGAAAGTTTTTCTACTCTTGGCATCCTGACGTTGTAAGCGATGTTTGGCTGGGTCATGGTCGGCACTTTCACCAAAGGCTTCTTCTTCTGTCATGACACCGCTAACTGATAAGAGTTTATTAAAGAGAGAAGAGAATAGTAACATTAGTTAATTAGTAAAACAAAGGACATGATTTGGTTAATTTTGTTATTTCAACAGCTGATTGTATTACTATACACACTATGTTTATTAGTACATTTTGGCTACTGTTTTCCTTTGTTTTTCAGATGTACCCAATAGTTATTTTTTCTTCTCACTAATAAATATTAATTTGACTCAAATAATTTCCGTTTTTGTTTGCTTATTACATAAAGGTACTGGGAATTACATGTAATATATTAGGTTGAGTCGTAAATAATTTCCGTTTTTGTTTGCTTATTACATAAAGGTACTGGAATTACATGTAATATATTAGGTTGAGTCGTAAATAATTTCCGTTTTTGTTTGCTTATTACATAAAGGTACTGGAATTACATGTAATATATTAGGTTGAGTCGTAAATAATTTCCTTTTTTGTTTGCTTATTACATAAAGGTACTGGAATTACGTAATATATTAGGTTGAGTCGTAAATAATTTCCTTTTTTGTTTGCTTATTACATAAAGGTACTGGAATTACATGTAATATATTAGGTTGAGTCGTAAATAATTTCCGTTTTTGTTTGCTTATTACATAAAGGTACTGGAATTACATGTAATATATTAGGTTGAGTCGTAAATAATTTCCGTTTTTGTTTGCTTATTATTTAAAGGTACTGGAATTACATGTAATATATTAGGTTGAGTCGTAAATAATTTCCTTTTTTGTTTGCTTATTACATAAAGGTACTGGAATTACATGTAATATATTAGGTTGAGTCGTAAATAATTTCCGTTTTTGTTTGCTTATTACATAAAGGTACTGGAATTACATGTAATATATTAGGTTGAGTCGTAAATAATTTCCGTTTTTGTTTGCTTATTACATAAAGGTACTGGAATTACATGTAATATATTAGGTTGAGTCGTAAATAATTTCCTTTTTTGTTTGCTTATTACATAAAGGTACTGGAATTACATGTAATATATTAGGTTGAGTCGTAAATAATTTCCGTTTTTGTTTGCTTATTACATAAAGGTACTGGAATTATGTAATATATTAGGTTGAGTCGTAAATAATTTCCGTTTTTGTTTGCTTATTACATAAAGGTACTGGAATTACATGTAATATATTAGGTTGAGTCGTAAATAATTTCCGTTTTTGTTTGCTTATTACATAAAGGTACTGGAATTACATGTAATATATTAGGTTGAGTCGTAAATAATTTCCGTTTTTGTTTGCTTATTACATAAAGGTACTGGGAATTACATGTAATATATTAGGTTGAGTCGTAAATAATTTCCGTTTTTGTTTGCTTATTACATAAAGGTACTGGAATTACATGTAATATATTAGGTTGAGTCGTAAATAATTTCCTTTTTTGTTTGCTTATTACATAAAGGTACTGGAATTACATGTAATATATTAGGTTGAGTCGTAAATAATTTCCTTTTTTTGTTTGCTTATTACATAAAGGTACTGGAATTACATGTAATATATTAGGTTGAGTCGTAAATAATTTCCTTTTTTTGTTTGCTTATTACATAAAGGTACTGGAATTACATGTAATATATTAGGTTGTCGTAAATAATTTCCTTTTTTTGTTTGCTTATTACATAAAGGTACTGGAATTACGTAATATATTAGGTTGAGTCGTAAATAATTTCCTTTTTTGTTTGCTTATTACATAAAGGTACTGGAATTACATGTAATATATTAGGTTGAGTCGTAAATAATTTCCGTTTTTGTTTGCTTATTACATAAAGGTACTGGAATTACATGTAATATATCAGGTTGAGTCGTAAATAATTTCCGTTTTTGTTTGCTTATTACATAAAGGTACTGGAATTACATGTAATATATCAGGTTGAGTCGTAAATAATTTCCGTTTTTGTTTGCTTATTACATAAAGGTACTGGAATTACATGTAATATATCAGGAGTCATAAATAATTTCCGTTTTTGTTTGCTTATTACATAAAGGTACTGGAATTACATGTAATATATTAGGTTGAGTCGTAAATAATTTCCTTTTTTGTTTGCTTAAAGTACTGAAATTAATTATTTGCTGAGTAATAAATAATTTCAGTTTTTGTTTATCAATTTCATGCTTTGAAAAATAAAGTACAATTGCATTTTATTTAGTTATTTGCAATGACTCATTGCCGCTTCACAGACAACTCTTCAATACTTTTTGAGTAAAATGACCTCCCATCCGTTGTTAACTAGAGCAGAAGATGGCTTGTTAATTTTAACACTTCCAAAATTAAACTGCTATTAATCATCTGATACAGATCCCTCTCTATTTTCTATCAGCATGGAAAGATAGCAACGATTTATCACTCTAATATTTTATCAGAAACAGTTTAATGTCTGTCGAAACAGACACAGAAATTTGCATTTTCACTGGAAATAAAACGTCATTCATGTTTGACAGCACTGCGGTGAAGAACTTGGTCAGTGGATATTTTTCTGTTTTTTTAATTAAGTTAAAAAATTTGATGACATCTGGCCCAATGTCTAGGAGTTGTTCACATATTTGTACATTTTCTCGCCATCAATGGCAGAAGTACAAAAGCAAAGGGACAGGTTTGTCAGATTGAGCTTTTTAAAACCAAGCAATAAAAGCCAAATAAGTTTTAATATATTTCATCATTTTTTTACACACAAAAAAAGCTAGAGATACAGGTCATTATTAGCCTGCAAGCTTTAAAAATAATATTATTCTTATTTTTTCAAAGACATTTTCTATCCTATCCTAAGACACATCAAAGGCACATTTTCTATTCTATCATCTACATTTTCTTTGTGTTAAATTTGATTCTCAAACTTGTTACTTTTAGCAACAATTTAAACAAACTTAGTTTACACATAGATACACATTGACATGGGATGAGTAAAGTAACTATTTTTTTCAGTATGAACTCACCGACTGCTGACTAGAAATCAAAAGGACTTTTTACTTTTTTAATTGACATGTGAATAACATTTCTTCAATTGTTCAAATTTGAAAAAAAAACACTGATAAAATTTTCGAGATTCTGCTAAAATGTATTTTATTGTTGTGTAAAATAATCTATTATTTTCCTTTCAAGTACAAATTCAATGAGTGCAAATTAATTTATCTTTGGAGACATCTACTTGTCTCTGATGCCTTTTATTTTTGCTTTTCCTCTTTTCTTGTTGAGTAACGGTAACAGCTAGAAGACATGACTTCATATTCTTTCTCCTTTTCTTTTTCTTCAACTAGACACAGAAATTAACTACGAGACCACAAACTCATTCTAATCAAGGAAACAACTACCATTCGCAATAATTACTAGATATTACTGGCTAAAAAAAACACTTTTCTTAAAGGACAATTTTAGCTTGTGAAAAAACCAGATTCCTGGGATTTGCCATTTTGACTTTCATGAATTAAGAAAAAAGAAATGTGGGGAGCCCAATTTAGAAAATTAGAGGACTTTTCAAAGAGCTTTTAGGCTGTTACTATTTTATCAAGATTTTCAAGCCCTGGTAAAAGCCCTATCAATTTTCCAGGACTTTTCAAGGTTTCCACAATTGGTACAAAGACTGTATATTGAATACATTGCTAGGTCAGCTGCTAAGAAAATTGGTTCACTGTGTTGTGCAAGACAATTTTTCTCTCCAGAATATATCATACATATCTATATATCTACCATTCATCCATGCTTCTAATATTGTTCCCACTGCTATTTAGTTTGAGATCTTTGATAAAATCCAAAGAAGCACCAGCAATATTATCAGTCCTGATCTGGTGGCTCAGTTTCAATCACTTTCCCACCACCATAAGGCTGCCTCCCTGTGTCTTTTCTATAAATACTTTCATGGTAATTGTTCAGATAAGCTCTTTGCTATGGTACCTAGACTTTATGAATTTAAGTATGGTACAAGACCGAAGTTGATATCTTATAAATTTACAGTTGAGTTGGCTAGATGTAACCGTAAATTCTATGCTAACAGTTTTTTCTCATACTTCTCGCTCATAGAACTCTTTTTCAGCTCCATGCTCTACAGACAACTTTGATCTTCAAAAATTTAAATGCAATGTCAATCACTATCTAGTGTCCTCCTGATTACTCTTCTTTTGTTCTTTCTCATTAGTAATGTTACTGTTTCTAATTCTTCCACACCCAGTAACCGCTTGTGTCTTTGGGACTTTACTCCCTTGCATGGGGTGAAATCAATTAAAAAAAAAAAAATTTCACAGGGTTTTATGCAGAGATGTTTTGATCAACTCTTGAATCTGGTTTTCATTAGAGAAAATTTTCTCCATCCCCATCAGAAATGGGGATAGTGGATGTCAGCTCATCCCAGGGCAGCCTTTGTGACCACCCCCACCCCATTGTCCTAATGGGTCCTTTAGTCTTTCCAAATGAGTGAACTTGTCTCAGTGTCTACTCCTCCTCCTCATTCAGGTATTATGCTTCTGATTCAAGAATTTCTGCTGCTCTGATTCCATGGTAACAACCTCATTTAGTAATCATTTACATTGAGTGGCTCTTGCACCTTGTATTGGATGAATGTAAAAGTAAAAACAGAAACAAAAGACAAATAAAATATTTTGTTGCAATCAAAAAAGATAATAATCAGCTGTTGCAACATCAAATGAATATGGCAGGTGATGTAGAACAGAATGACAGAGTTCAAATATTTATTCTTGCTCTGTGACATTCCATTGTCATGGAGGAGGACAACATTTTCGAGGTTAAGATGACACATTCTTTGTTAAAATTAGTTCCCAAAAATGGAATTACTTATTGCTCAACCAAATAGTTCTTGATTCATATATCAGAGATTCTTGCAGTAGGGATTCATGAGTTTAGCTGATAAAGAATTTTTGTTAAATATTATGTCTATTGATCTGTTCACAGAACCATTTGCTTTATCATCTGTAAATTGCCATAAGATATATTTGGAAAGATAGTATTAGGTTGGTGCAAAAATAATGTCATTTTCTCACATATGTTACTATGTGAGAAAACGTCTTTATTTTTGCACCAACCTAATAGAATGGTTATTGCATTGCCTTCCCCACAGAGACCTCTTTTCATCATCAGGGAATTGCTACAACTTC
This sequence comes from Acanthosepion lycidas, assembly GCA_963932145.1. Classification (NCBI taxonomy): domain Eukaryota; kingdom Metazoa; phylum Mollusca; class Cephalopoda; order Sepiida; family Sepiidae; genus Acanthosepion; species Acanthosepion lycidas. Next base: position 104,510,668 of record OZ010581.1, read on the forward strand.
TTCCTAAGATAGTGGAGTGGTTTTCCATTGCCTTCCCCAGAGATTCCTCTTTTTATCATCACTGAATTACTAAAACATCTTCTGAAAGATAGTGGAGTGGTTTTCAACTGGCTTCCCTACAGATTCCTCTTTTTATCATCAGTGAATTGCTACAACTTCTTCCGAAAGATAGTAGAATGTTTTCCATTACCTTCCCTACAGATTCCTCTTTCTATCATCTGTGAATGCTACAACTTCTTCCGAAAGTTAGTGGCGTGGGTTTCCATTACCTTCACTACAGATTCCACATTTTATCATCTGTGAATCGCTACAATTTCTTCCGAAAGATAAGACAATGGTTTTCCATTGCCTTCTCTACAGATTCCTATTTTTATCATCTATGAATTGCTACAACTTCTTCCAAAAGATAGTGGAGTGTTTTTCCATTGCCTTCCCTACAGATTCCTCTTTTTATCATCAGTGAATTGCTACAATTTCTTCTGAAAGACAGTGGAGTGGTATTTCATTGCCTTCCCTACAGATTCCACTTTTTATCATCTGTGAATTGCTACAACTTCTTCCGAAAGTTAGTAGAATGGTTTTTCATTGCCTTCCCTACAGATTCCTCTTTCTATCATCTGTGAATTACTACAACTTCCGAAAGTTAGTAGAGTGGTTTTCCATTACCTTCCCTACAGATTCCACTTTTTATCATCTATCAATTGCTACAACTTCTTCCGAAAGTTAGTGGAGTGGTTTTCCATTGCATTCCCTACAGATTCCTGTTCTTATCATCAGTGAATTGCTACAACTTCTTCCAAAAGATAGTAGAATGTTTTTCCATTGCTACCCTACAGATTCCTCTTTTTATGATCTGTGAATTGCTACAACTTCTTCTGAAAGATAGTCGAGTGCTTTTCCATTGCCTTCCCCCGCGGATACCTCTTTTTATCATCAGTGAATTGCTACAACTTCTTCCGAAAGATAAAACAATGGTTTTCCATTGCCTTCCCTACAGATTCCTCTTTTTATCATCAGTGAATTGCTACAACTTCTTCCAAAAGATAGTAGAATGATTTTCGATTGCCTACCACATAGATTCCTCTTTTTAAGATCTGTGAATTGCTACAATTTCTTCTGAAAGACAGTGGAGTGGTTTATCATTGCCTTCCCTACAGATTCCTATTTTTATCATCAGTGAATTACTACAACTTCTTTCGAAAGTTAGTAGAATGTTTTCCATTACCTTCCTTACAGATTCCTCCTTTTATCATCTGTGAATTGCTACAACATCTTCCGAAAGATAGTAGAATGGTTTTCCATTGCCTTCACTACAGATTCTTCTTTCTATCATCTGTGAATTGCTACAACTTCTTTCGAAAGTTAGTGGAGTGGTTTTCCATTGCTTTCGCTCCAGATTCCACTTTTTATCATCAGGGAATTGCTACAACTTCTTCCGAAAGATAGTGGAGTGCTTTTCCATTGCCTTCCCTACAGATTTCTCTTTTTATCATATGTGAATTGCTACAACTTCTGCCGAAAGATAGTGGAGTGATTTTCCATTGCCTTCCCTACAGATTCCTATTTTTATCATCAGTGAATTGCAACAATTTCTTCCGAAAGTTAGAGGAGTGGTTTTCCATTACCTTCCCTACACATTCCAATTTTATCATCTGGGAATTGCTACAACTTCTTCTGAAAGATAGTAGAATGGTTTTCCATTACCATCCCTAGACATACCACTTTTTATCATCAGTGAATTGCTACAACTTCTTCCAAAAGATAGTGGAGTGGTTTTCCATTACCTTCCCTACAGATTCCACTTTTTATCATCAGTGAATTGCTACAACTTCTTCCGAAAGTTAATGGAGTGGTTTTCCATTGCCTTCCCTACAGATTCCTATTCTTATCATCAGTGAATTGCTACAAGTTGTTCCAAAAGATAGTGGTGTGGTTTTCCATTGCCTTCCCTACAGATTCCTCTTTTTATCATCTATGAATTGCTACAACTTCTTCCGAAAGATAGTAGAATGTTTTTCCATTGCCTACCCCACAGATTCCTATTCTTATGATCTGGGAATTGCTACAACTTCTTCTGAACGATAGTGGTGTGGTTTTCCATTGCCTTCCCTACAGATTCCTCTTTTTATCATCAGTGAATTGCTACAACTTCTTCCGAAAGATAAAATAATGGTTTTCCATTGCCTTCCCCCGCGGATACCTCTTTTTATCATCAGTGAATTGCTACAATTTCTACTGAAAGATAGTAGAATGGTTTTCCATTGCCTTCCCTACAGATTCCTCTTTCTATAATCTTTGAATTGCTACAACTTCCGAAAGTTAGTGGAGTGGTTTTCCATTACCTTCCCTCCAGATTCCACTTTTTATCAACAGGGAATTGCTACAACCTCTTTCGAAAGTTAATGGAGAGGTTTTCCATTGCCTTCCCTAAAGATTCCTCTTTTTATCATATGTGAATTGCTACAGCTTCTTCCGAAAGATAGTAGAATGTTTTTCCATTGCCTACCCTACAGATTCCTCTTCTTATGATCTGTGAATTGCTACAACTTCTTCCGAAAGATAGTGGAGTGCATTTCCATTGTCTTCCCTACAGATTCCTCTTTTTATCATCAGGGAATTGCTACAACTTCTTCCGAAAGTTAATGGAGTGGTTTTCCATTGCCTTCCCTACAGATTCCTCTTTTTATCATCTATGAATTTCTACAACTTCTTCCAAAAGATAGTAGAATGTTTCTCCATTGCTACCCCACAGATTCCTCTTTTTATGATCTGTGAATTGCTACAACATCTTCCGACAGTTAGCGGAGTGGTTTTCCATTACCTTTCCTACAGATTCCTCATTTTATCATCAGTGAATTGCTACATCTTCCGAAAGATAGTAGAATGGTTTTCCATTGCCTTCACTACAGATTCCTCTTTTTATCATCAGTGAATTGCTACAACTTCTTCCAAAATATAGTGGAGTGCTTTTCCATTGCCTTCCCTACTGATTCTTCTTTTTATCATCAGTGAATTGCTACAAATTCTTCCGAAAGATAGTGGAGTGCTTTTCCATTGCCTTCCCTACAGATTCCTCCTTTTATCATATGTGAATTGCTACAATTTCCTCTGAAAGATAGTAGAATGGTTTTCCATTGCCTTCCCTACAGATTCCTATTTTTATCATCAGTGAATTGCTACAACTTCTTTCGAAAGTTAGTGGAGTGCTTTTACATTACCTTCCCTACAGATTCCACTTTTTATCATCAGTGAATTGCTACAACTTCTTCTGAAAGATAAGACAATGGTTTTCCATTACCTTCCCTACAGATTCCACTTTTTATCATCTATGAATTGCTACAACTTCTTCCGAAAGATAGTGGAGTGGTTTTCCATTGCCTTCCCTACAGATTCCTATTCTTATCATCAGTGAATTGCTACAAGTTGTTCCGAAAGATAAGACAATAGTTTTCCATTGCCTTCCCTACAGATTCCTCCTTTTGTCATCAGTGAATTGCTACAACTTCTTCCAAAAGATAGTGGAGTGGTTTTCAATTGCCTTCCCCACAGATTTTTTTTTTGTTCATCTGTGAATTGCTACAACTTCTTCCGAAAGATAAGACAATAGTTTTCCATTGCCTTCCCCGCAGATTCCTCTTTTTATCATCAGTGAATTGCTACAATTTCTTCCGAAAGTTAGAGGAGTGGTTTTCCATTACCTTTCCTACACATTCCACTTTTCATCATCTGTGAATTGCTACAACTTCTTCCGAAAGATAGTAGAATGGTTTTCCATTGCCTTCCCTACAGATTCCTCTATCATCTGTGAATTGCTACAACTTCTTCTGAAAGTTAGTGGAGTGGTTTTCCATTGCCTCCCCTCCAGATTCCCCTTTTTATCATCAGGGAATTGCAACAACTTCTTCTGAAATTTAATGGAGTGGTTTTCCATTGCCTTCCCTACAGATTCCTCTTTTTATCATCTATGAATTGCTACAACTTCTTCCGAAAGATAGTAGAATGTTTTTCCATTGCCTACCCCACAGATTCCTCTTTTTATGATCTGTGAATTGCTACAACTTCTTCTGAAAGATAGTAGAATGGTTTTCCATTGGCTTCCCTACAGATTCCTATTTTTATCATCAGTGAATTGCTAGAACTTCTTCCGAAAGATAGTGGAGTGCTTTTTCATTGCCTTTCCTACAGATTCCTCTTTTTATCATCAGTGAATTGCTACAACTTCTTCCGAACGATAAAACAATGGTTTTCCATTGCCTTCCCTACAGATTCCTCTTCTTATCATCTGTGAATTGCTACAACTTCTCCCAAAAGATAGTAAAATGGTTTTCCATTGCCTTCCCCACAGATTCCTCTTTTTATCATTTGTGAAGTGCTACAACTTCTTCTGAATGATAGTGGAGTGGTTTTCCATTGCCTTGCCTACAGATTCCTCTTTTTATCATCTGTGAATTGCTAGAACTTCTTCCGAAAGATAGTGGAGTGTTTTTCCATTGCCTTCAGTATGGTTTCTGCTGTTTTCTCTGACAGAATTAAAAATGGTATGTCAATCTAAAGAATCATTTGGCAATTTATAGTGGATGCAGTGTACTGGATTGAGCATTGAGGTAAGTCATGGCAAAGTATGACCAAAGAAAACTTAGATAGATGGTGTTAGCAATGATCTCAAGAAATTGAAAGAAGATATGGTTCTAGATAGACTAATCTGGTGATACTTTTCCAGATTACTTTTATCAATGAAAGATGATGATAAATCAGATAGTATAGGATATGTGGCTGGCCACTTATTTACCTGGTACAAGAGTTAACTTTTCGCCAGAAGTCGAGTAGACATTTCTCCTCACTTTAGATGGGTGTATGTGCCCAGTCCCGGGTATCCTAACCTTGTAGCAGCATATCCCCCCATTCTAATAAGTGAGGTGTAATATATATACCATTGTGACTGAAGTCACAGGAACTTGGCAAAATTTTTTGTCTGTGGCCCATATGCATATACATGTGTATGGCCCTGAATTAGTGAAGAGGCTGGGTAAATATACTTGGCAACTCATTTTCCAAGAGTGTCTTTATACTTGGCTGGCTTGCTAATCCATGTAGGAATCTGCTTAGACACATTTGTGTTTATTCAACACCTACAGAGCCAACCTGTGGTTTATACTGAAACTATGCTGAGTGAACTTACAGTTTCTGGCAAGGTCAGTAGCTGAACAAGGTTAGTACACTCAAAATGCTCAGTCACAATGACTTGTGGCTTTGTGCTAGCACAGCCTTTGATGGGTCTCTGGACAGTTTCATCTAACAAATTTCACTCACAAGGCTTGGGTCAACCTTTGGTGTGGTTTTCATACACCATGCTGGAATTGTTTCCCCAGGTTGATAATATGAAGAAATCACCTCTTTGACAAAGTAACCATGGTGAGATTTGAACCTAGTTGCTATAGTCAGAAAGCTAACATTCTAACCACTTGGCCACATACCCACTAATCAGGGCATATAAGCAGCCTTCCTAAAATTCTGAGGCATTAATCCAGCTTTAGGTTAATATTCTCCAAAGTTCATCTAAAATAAGCAGTACTACTATATATTGCCAAGTCGTCCTGGGTATGATGGTAAACTACATCCAGCAGCAAGGACTCTGATCAGGAGGTTTTGAGGAGTGTGGAACCACCTAATAATTGTTGTTGTTCACAGGTCCACCCTGACGCAGGGTGGTAACATCTGACAGGGTCCCAGCTATGGGCAAATAGTTAACCCCAAAACTGGGATCAAAACACTATAAAAGTATAAAAATAGTTTTTTACAGTAAAAATACCAGCAATACATTTTTGAAAAAATATTGCCAGCAATACATTTGTCTCTCAACAAAAACTCTTTATAAAAAAAATATTAATGAAACCTGATCTAAAAACTGATTTCTTACAAAGAATTCATATTCTATTCATATGAACAGATCCTAAAAATATTGCTGGCATTAAATAACCCATTGAGGTTGATATGCTATAAAACAAAATAAACCCAACCAAACTATACTGCCAAGATTTGCTATCTAAAGTTGACTGATCCATTTTCTTTTTTTGCTGATTTCATATTTAAAAGGTCAACTTATAAACCAGAATCAATGCTGGCTCTTATCTGGCAGTGCCTATCTCCTCTCCAAATAGCATGCAACAGTTTGCACTAGCTTATATTCTACCAACAGCAGAGAATAATCCCTAACCTGACCTTTTAGGAAGGATGGATTCATGCCTTTCCTAAAAGCATTAGTACAAAATGAACACAAACTATATTTCTTTATGCTTTATGCATGGCTAGTGCAATAGTTATTGGTATGGAAAGTGGAATTGGTGAAGTGAGTTCAAGTTCAGTCCCTGTTTGTGGTGTTTACTTTGCACTAAAGCACTTGGAGAAAAGCATGAATTAATTTCTTGTCACCTTCCAGTCATAGGTTAGTCTTGGATAGCAGACAGAAGGAAAAATCTGAACTCCAAACCATTAAAAAAGCAACTGGAAAGTACTCTACTATCTTTCACATGAAGTCACGGCAACTCAAAGATAATAAGGAAAAAGAATCTGTAGAGAGTCATGATCTACATCCTGCAGGGACCCAGCACAATAAAAGAAGAAAAATAAGAAACTGTGGAATGCCATAAACATCTATGTCCTGATGAGTCATGGTATTAAAAATATTCCAGAGTAGGCAATGGTAAACCACTCCATTATCTTTCCCAAGAAGGTACGGCAATTCACAGATAATAAAGAAAAAGAAGCTGTGGAGTGCCTTAAACACCTATGTCTTGAAAGGACATAGTATTAAAAAGTTTCTCAAGAATGCATAGCAGTTCACAAATAATAAATAAAAGAAATCTGTGGAGAGCCATAGTTGCTGACATTCTGAAGGAAGAAAGACAGGCCTGAATTCAAAGTTGATAAGAAGGCAACAGGAAATCATTCCATTATCTTTCCAAAGAATTCATGGGAATTCACACATAAAGTAAAAAAACCTGTGGAAAGTCATAATCAAAATCCCAGGCAATTCATCTCCATACAAGCATCATCAGAAAATTTAAAAGCAATATGCATAAGAATATAAACATATCAAATACACAAAAATTAATAATACATGACTTGTATTGAGAATATATACACACACTCATGTACATAAGAAAAGAAGTTGTACCTGCATTGTTTACATGACCATCAGGACATTCATTTTCATATACAAGCCCTGCTGGTTGGGCAGCATTTTTATCTGGACTTCCTTGTCTAACATGAAAAGAAGTAGGTTGTCGCTGTAACTTAGGTGAGGTAGATGCAGGGGGTTCTGAAAAAAAAAGAAGCACTACAATCAATAACACATTAATAGAATCATGACCATAAAAATAATGTAGATTTAATGTTTTGTAAAGTTTGTCTTTGAAAGCTGCTTCATTGAGCAATCATGGTTCTCCACAACTTCATGTCATTTCCTGCTCTAATTTTTTTATTCTTTATCATTTCTCTTTGTTACTTGTCTTCCTCTGCTTTTCTTGCATTCACTATGTCTTGTGAGTGTTGACTTGTCTACGTCCACTTTTCCCATTATGTGTCTCAGAAATTTCAACTGTCTCTTTCTGATTGTAAGTATAAGTTTCCTAGTTGCTATTGCTCATTGTTCACATGGTTTGTCCATTATATTATTAGTATCCATGGGTAGAACAACATTCCAACTAATACAAATTTAAAAAGGATTTGTAGAAAGTAAATACTGAATCATAAAAAAAAAGCATCAGATATGAATTTTAAAAGTATTAGAAAATTTCCTATAGTCAAGAATAAATAATAAAGAATAATAAAATGTTGATTGTTAATTGTGCTTAGCACAAGAGCAACATTTTCTGTCTAGCATGATGGCAACATTTTGCGTCTAGCACAAGAGCAACATTTTTTGTCTAGTAAAACAACAATATTTTTCATCTGCATAGGAGTAACATTTTCTGTTTAGCATGATGCCAACATTTTGCATCTAGTATAAGAGCAACATTTTCTGTCTAGTATAACAACAATATTTTCCATCTGCATAGGAGCAACATTTTCTGTCTAGCATGATGGCAACATTTTGCACCTAGCATGACAACAACATTTTGTACCTTGCACAAGGGCCACATTTTGTATCTTGCATAATGGCATCATTTTCTATCTAGTATAAATGCAACATATTCTGTCTAGCATAACAGCAACATTTTACATCTAACATAAGAACAACATTTTGTATCTAACATATTTGTGTTTATTTAATGTAAGTGTCTTACCTGGTGATGCATCATCTGTTATGGTATTTTTGCGTTCAAATTTGTCCAAGATACGACTGCCATCGCGTGCACTGATCCTACGAGTTGACTTTTTAGTGTTACTTATTAAAGGGCTACCACTGCCAGCGCTAGAGTTGATGGTTGTAGCTGTCTTGAATGGAGTGCTGCTACTTGAGCTTGACTGTGAAAACACAGTGGAACCTGAAATAAATTTTTTTTTGCAATGAACTTTATCAAATACACCAATATTTCTTACTGTAGAATTGCAATTGCCACACAATTCAGTCAGTCAGTTGTATGCCATGTGTGATACATGTGTAGGCGATCATGTATCTTTTGATACATGACTGACAAGGCAGATTTTTTCCCGCAGCAGTTTGCCATTTCTTTCTGTGGTAGACCAGTTGCCATCTAAGGCTATAGAACCTGGTCTCTCCTGCTATTTACCCATAGTTGGGGGGAGAAGAAGAGGATTTATACCTTCCCCAAGGGTATTAGCACGTAAGTGAATGTAATGGATTTGACTGGAATTCAAATTCGGGTCTCCGATTCCTCAATCTGAGCCGCTATCCATTACTCCACCATGCCACCTCTGCCACACACTTCACAGACACTAAAAAAACAAAAACAAAAAAAAACAGACACTAAAAGTTGGTTCTCTGTATTGCACCAGAAGGTTTTTCTCATCTGAGTCCATCCTTCACATCTACAAATCTACCATTCTTCCATACATTGAATACTGTTGCCATATATGGTCTGGTGCCTCCATTTTTCATATTGAGGTTCTTGACAAAATCCAAAGATGGATATGCAATATGATTGGTCCTGACTTGGAATCTCGACTCCAGTCACTTTCTAACAGATGTGATATGTCTTCCCTCTGTCCGTATCCAGAAAATTTACCATAAACATTTTTGCCATAGGAAAACTCACTTCAGGAATTTTCTCTGTAGGAAACTTTGCCATAAGACAATTTTACCACATTTTTTTTCGATATTCTTATCTTGAATGTCTCTTTTGAAGTAAAGTTCAATATGTGAAGTACCTTCTTATCAAGTACATATGAATGTCTTTTTTACAGGGTCAAACATCAAAAAAGAAATTAAAAAGTAAACATTTATTTAAAGAATAAAAGACTAAAAATATATCAAATTAACAAAGAAATAATTTAAAATGTGTGCAAATTCCAAGCAATGCTTCATAAATAATGTGTTTTTTCTGTTGGACTGTAATGAAGCATTCTCTGCTGAAGTCTTGCATTGATATCAATATATATTTTTTTCATTTGTACTGAATCTATTTGATCTAAATCATACTTTTTCTTTTTTCTGTAATTTCTCTTCCTTTTTCAAATATGCAATTAGTTTCCACAAATTTGGGTGCATCCTATAACTTTGCTTATTAAAATGTTTAAATTGAAGTAGCAATAGTGAGAGCCAGATATACTTGAAAACAAGGTACTTTGCATATTAAAAAAATTCAGCAAAATTGTCCTACGGCAAAAATCCTATACAATAAAATTTTCTACGGTGAAAATTCCTAAGGCAAGATTTCCTATGGCAAATGTTCCTAGAACCTCCATCTGTCTTTTCTACAAATATTTTCATGGCAACTGTTCTGATGAGCCATTTTCACTAGTACTCCGACTGCATGAATTTAAGCATGTTACTAGGTTGGCATCTCGGTCCCACCCTTTTACTGTCGAAACAGTTAAATGTAACCGCCTCTTCTAATCCAACAGTTTCTTCTCTTGCACTTCCCGACATTGGAACTCCCTTCCTCTTACTTGCTTCTCTGATAACTAAAATCTTCAAAAATTTAAATGTAATATCAATCAAGGTCCTTGATAAAATCCAAAGACGGATATGCAATGTAATTGGCTCTGATCTGGCATCTTGTCTGCAGCCACTCTCCCACAGACGTGCCGTTGCTTCCCTCTGTCTTTTTTTACAAATACTTTCACGGTAACTGATCCGATGAGCTGCTTTCACTGGTTCCCAGACTTCATGAATTTAAGCGCTCAACTAGGCTGGCATCTCACTCTCACCCTTTCACTGTCGAAACTGTTAAATGTAGCCGTCTCTTCTACTCCAATAACTTCATGTCTTGCACTTCTCGCCTGTGGAACTCCCTCACCATTTCTTGTTTTCCTGATAACTATAATCTCCATCTATTCAAATGTAACGTCAATCAATGTCTCCAGATGCACTGATCTATCCCCTAACAGTCTCTTCATCCTTTCCTCTATCACTCCTCTTTGTTCTTGCTCCTACTCTGAAACCCTTTGCGTGTTAGTGGCTTCCCGACTTGCTTGGGGTTGAAAAAAAACAAAAAAAAAAACATATCTACTAATGCCCTGATCTTGATCCCTGTTTTTCTTTTTATCCTTTCCTCTATCCCTACTCTTTTCTCTTACTTTCACTCTCTGTAACCCCTTTGTGTACTAGTGGCACTCCAGCCTTGCTTGGGGTGAAATGCTTATAAAAAAAATATATATGATAGTTGTCCACTAGATTTTGAGCATGGTCACTTTGTTTGTTGCTTGGTCCTTTGAAGTAATAAAGTAACTTTAACTCCAAGAGATTATAGTGATAGACATTTGTACAACGCTCAATGAACATCAACTACTATAGCCCAATGACAAGAATGATTAAGATGACTGGTGATAGCTTCAGTTTAGTTTTTTATTTCATATATCTTCACTTAGACTGGTTGCCACCTCTTCCATAACATCAATATGTTGATTATGATGATGATTGTAAGCAATTCTGGACTCAGTATGGAAAGCTAGGAGTAAATGGATTGAGCGGCAGTTTGAATAAAATAGTTGCTGTGTTTAGCACATCTTGTGTTGTCTTTGTGTTGCTTCAGTTTTTCCAGCAGCCAGTCTCATACAAGACATCTTTCCACCCAAAGCCCAGTGGAACACCACCCAAGGATAAAGATCCCAGTTTGCCCTTTTACTCATAGCTGTGGTAAGAAGTGAAGGATACATACACTTCTAAAGAGATATTTGTCTGAAAGTGAGCATAGCAAATAAACTTGACTAGAATTCAAACTCAGCTTGCTGACTTTATGTTCTGAGCTGCTAATCATTACACCAGCTGCAACTTGCATATTATGGTGGCTAAAAAACCTCTGTAGCAGGTGCATTTGTGTTTGTTCAATATGCAGAGTCAACTTGTGCTTTATACTGCAATGATGCTGAGCTATCCATAATTATATTTTCTGGGAGAGAGCACAAAATCTGGCCAGATCAACAGTTGTTTAACAAGATATCAGTCACAATGACTTGTTGGTACAACCATTGATGGCTTCTAGTTTCATCTACTTAATTTCACTCACAAGGCTTGGGTCAAGCACTTCCTAATGGTGCCACACACAGGGGTCATCTTCCCAGGTTGAAATAATCAAGAATTCATCTTTTGAACATGGGTTTTGTTAGAAATATGGTAAGTAGATATATTAGAGTAGAATTTGAGTAGTACTTGATTTACTCAAGTTATTCTGTTCTATGTATGAGTATTTAATAAACCTCTTCTTCTTTGTTTCTTCTACCTAGTCTTCTGCTTGATACTCCCTCTAACCACAGCCTTCCTAATTCTCAGCTAGACAACATTACAACAGATCTCATGGTTGAAATGCTAATGTTCTAACCACTCTGCCATGCACCCATAATATATAACAAGAATTTTATAATCAAATCTCCTGATGAGTGGATGCAACCTTTGTGAAATTAAGAGTTTTTTTTAATCTCATGATCCATAGGGTCATAGGGGTACCATGTGTACTTCAGCCACAGTAGAAAGGGTGTTTCTTGAGAAAGACAGCCTGATGGAGCTCAACCCTCTCCAGGCTGGTTTTGAATTCAGAGTTTTTCCTTCTCCTAAAATGGTTGCCACTGAAGGTTATAGAACCCAGTCTGTCTTGCTATTTACCCTTAGCTGGGGGGAAAAGAAGACGATTCATGCATTTCCCAAAGATATTAGCACATAAGTGAATGTAATGGATCCGACTGGAATTCGAACTTGGTTCCCCGATTCCTTAATCTGAGCTGCTATCCATTACTCCACCATGCTCCAAAATTAAGAGTAGAGACAAGTGAACAATTAATTTTATTTATTGTTATATATATGTTTTATACATAATTTGTTGAATTTGATAGACAAGAATAATTTTGTATTTAACCAGTTTTTATAGTATCCTTACAGCTTTTCTTTTATGAGGACTAAGAGTGTGAAAAAATTGTCGATAGTAATTATTGTTCCAAGTACTTTTGGTTAATTCTTTAGCCATTTTCAAGGCAGGTGGGTAATTTTCATTGTTAGTATATTTTTATGTTTGCATTCTATATTGTGTTGTGTAGAAATAGTAGAAATTTCGTACTATGTCAAGTATTCAAAATACAGCCAATTTGTTATGACTGGTTTCAAAGCAAGAAATATTAAGTATAGGTCTGTATGTTTTTTTTATAAAAAGTACTTCAATTATTTTTAAACATCTATTACTATATATACTCAAGTATAGTGCAAATTATATAGTCAGTATTTTTTCATGTAAAAAAAAAAATAGGGGGTTGCACTGTATATAGGTAATTTTTTTTCTAGAGAGGTGAAAATTCATGTAAAATAATTCAAGGGTAGCACTATACATGAAGCCAGCTTATACATGACTATATACTGTAGATATTTTTTTAAAATGACAGTATTGTCTATAAAGATTTTTTATGGGTATAGAAAGTTGGGTATGAACGTTTAAGTGCTTAAACTAAGCTCACTTAAGTGGTTATTTAGATGTCTAATTAAAGAGATTTTTGTGTGACCAATGTATTTGTTTGTGGTATCTTTATTATAAAGTTTATAGTGTTGCACAGAACAATGGAATTTATCAGCAAACACAAAAAATATACTAATAACAAAAATTACCTCTTCCCCACTGCCTCTTGAAAGACTTAGCCAAAAGTGCTTGGAACGATGTTCACTACAAACTATTTCTAAACACACTTAATCCTCATAAATGAAAAACTGTCTGTCGTACTTAACAAAACGTATAAAAGAAGGATTGTTGCCCAATATATATATATATATATATTTGAATGCATTATTTCTAGAGTTATCAAACTATTAAGCATCAAAATAAAGAAAATATATGAATTTTATGCTCACCTTTACTTGGATGTTTGCCAACCGTGCCAAGTGAAAATTTAGGCGGAACAATTTCAGCTGTAATTTCATTAATTTGTTGCTGCTGTTGATCCGTGATTTGAGTATAGGAAAGTTCAGATGGATCGGACAACATTGCTGGAGTAACAGTAGGAAATTCTGAAAGAATATAATAATCATTATGATGATGATGATGATGATGATGACTATGTTATTAAGGAGATGATTAAAAGTGAAAGAAAAACTATAAAAATTTATTGATCTGGCTTAGAATATACTAAAAGAATCCATAGCATAAGAGTAAGACTCTGACCTGCCATGGGGACATTTTCAGGGTGGATATTTACAGATTCTATCTATGAAAGTAGACCTATGTCTACCATTTTGACTCTATTGTCCTATAAGATTTATATTTAATACTAAATAACCCTACAAGAGTTGATATGTCATTAATCCAACATAACCTATACAAATTCAGAAAGGCAATAACAAGTTAGTTAGGCTAATGGATTTAATGACATTTCAGCCTATTAAAATTCAATCTATGCTTGGTCATTTAGTGTTGAATATTCTTTTTATCTTATGTTTTAGAATTTTTTTCTTTTAATCTAGAACTTAAATATATAAGTCTTATTGGAATAAATTGTTTTAATGTTTGAAATTCTACATTAATTACCATCAAAAAAATTCTCATAATTTTTTAATGTTATATCTAATCAAAACAAATAAAATTACAAAACTGATAAAGTGTCAATGAACAAACCTACCAACACTAAGCCCGTCAAAGGAAAAAAAAAACATGAAAAGACAAAAGAAAAAGTTAATTAAAAAAAGAAAAAGTGAATAAAAATCCAAAGAAGAAAAAAGAAAATGCAAAAGAAAAAAGACAAAAAAACCTAGTGCTCAATGTCTCTATAAATTAGACTAAGACAGAACATGTTTTTTATTTTGTTTCAATTTTTGTTGTTTTCAATGTCAAAACATAATGCATTACATCAAAATATTACTCATCTATTCTTTTATTAGTATACAAAAAATAAAATCTATACACACAATACAAAGAAATTTATGATAATTATAAAACAGTGGGTGCTCATGGTTTTTGTGCCTTCAAAAAACATGAAGTGGCAGGGGGAACAATTCTAGAAAGAATTTAGTGGGGTAAAGGTTAAAACACTGTTCTTTTTGCTCTTCCCACAAACTCATTTATACTCTAGTTTTCTGGGGTGGGTCTCACTTTGAAGAGCTTGTTATAAATGTTTTTATCCCAACCCAGTTACCATTTCTCTGGAAAAGCTCACCTAGTTTTCAGTGTAATAACAACACCTGGCAAACAGTAAATAGATAACCAAGCATCATTTAAAAAGTAGAAATATGAAAGCATAGACAAAAACCAAAGGGGACTCCCTTCTGACCTGCATTAGCTAACTCTTCTTTGATGTGTCGTAGTTCCAATGTCAGTTGGATGAGGGTGCTACCCTTACATTTGGGGTGATTCACTGTATGTACACCCATCAATTTATCTTTAATGATCTGCTGCAGGAAATACTCCTCTGCCGTATCACAATTCACTTTCATCATCTGAAAATCAATAAGTAGATAAAACAAGATCATAACCTTTCACTGAAACAGATTTTTACATAACTAGATTGAAATTAAAGAAAATATTCTGTACAATTTTTGTTCATTAAATAATATAAAACAAAATTGCCTTCTTACATTTTGCTGCAAGAAAAACAGCTTTTAAATAAATGAATACAGTCATGAAAATGATTCATTTTAAAAGAATATTAAGACTATAGTAATAATAATGAACTCTTTCTTCAATTTCAATATATAAGAGCCAAATAGTTCAGTTAGAACTGAACTACCAGACTACAGATGACTTGATTACATTGGTGAAGACTTGTGTAAAACCAGCCACACTTTTTGTTATATTCCGTGCTAATAGGAATATATACTTGAAAAACAAGGCGGATAAAATAAGTAAAAATTTATTGTAAAAACCAGTACAATAAGAATAAAGGTAACAGTTATGCACAAGGTCGTCGCAAGACAATCCAGTAGTGAGTGCTACTATTGGAAGGTTGGTAGTTCTCGCATAAGTCTTTGTACTCAACAGATCCCAGCTAGTATATTTACTAACCTCCCCATGCGATCAGATGTAGCACAAGGCTGGGTTTAATGTGGGGCATTCGAGCCTGTAGGCTCAGCCAAATATTCCTGTAGACCCCATATATATATATATATATATATATATATATGGGGTTGGGTTGCTGTTTCCCGAGACGAGACTCTGCCCTTCGGCATTGTCTCGTCTGGGGATCCTGTCAGTTCGGAGGCAGAGAGTTTGACCAGCACAGCTGGAACAGATCCTGGCTAGACTCTGTAGTCCATTGACTTACAGATACTTATAGGTAGTTACAACCTATAGTGTAGTCACTCATGGGGGTGACAGGTTATTCCATTACATCACTTTTCAAAAGAAATGATAGCAGAGAAATGATGCATAGTGTGCCAGGAAGTGTTCAAACAACTCACCTCAGATTTGAATTCAGTTTCCTTCTTCCTAGACTGGTGGTAACTCAAAGCAAAAAGCCCAGTCTGCTATGCTATTTAAACTAGGTATTTACTCTGTCTCCCCACTAAGATGATTTGTGACACAAGGTCTTTTTTAAGGTGGGGACCCGAGCACATATGCCTGGGCAAGGAACAAAATTTGCTCGCAGGCCCCACAACCATCAGTTGCTCTGGCCTCACTGCAAGCACCGATCCCTCTCTCTCTGGTGCAATAAGAGGACATGGCCTTGGGCAGCTGTTCCCCAGGGCTGGGCACCTCTCAGTATAATTTTCTTCAGTTGAGACTGTCCTTTGATGAAGTCGCTTCTGAGTGCACTCTGCCCAAAGACAGAGACACAACTGAGAGATGATAAATAATGTGTTACAAACCACTCCAAAGAGGGGTTTACATACTACCATGCTATTTAAACTATAGATGGAGGAAAATATATTCATTCATACCTAAGGAAGCAAAATGAATGAAATAGAATCAACCCAAATTTGAACTTGGCTCGGCAATTTTACTTTCTGCATTATTAACAATTAAACTCACTGCACCTTCACTATAATGATGATGATGATGATGATGATACACCAGACATGGTTTTCATAGATTCTGATCTTAATTGACTGGAAATATTAACATGCACATGCTTTGGTGAATTAAGATGAGCTACAGTAAATATCTTTATCACAGATTTGCTTGCCAGTTGCTTGACCCTAACCAGCTGGGCATGTTCCTAAGGTCAACACACTGTGTATATCTGTTAATGAGCAGGAGTAGTGAGGAAGCATTATAGATGGGTGTTGAGAGAGTTGTTCTTTTTTATGTTTGAAGGATGAGGCAGATAAGGTAACATTCACTGCCATATTGGAGGACCAATATTATGTAACAGTTCAGCACTTTTTTCTTTGTTTCTAATGAATTTTTTATGTTTCTTAATACATTGCTTAGCTTTTAGAAGGCGTCTTTGGCTATTCCAATGTGCCTTCAGATTTCAATGTTGCACTTTACGTCCTCTGTTAAAACACTTCCTAGATATTTAAATTATTGTAATTTTTTGATTTTGGTATCTCCAATTTGTAATTTGCATGTTGGGCTATCCCTTTTGCTAACAAATATGCATTCCATCTTCTTGCTTTCCTTCACTACCTTCTGTAGGAGTTTTTGTAGCTTCCTTTTCATGTCTGCTATCAACATTGTATCATCTGCATATACTATGCTAAAACTGTGGCTGCCAATAATGAATCCTGGTATGACTTCTAATTTTCTCAGAATTGCCTCACTGCATAGGTTGAATAAGTCCAGGGAGAAGACACATCCTTGTCTTACACCCCTTTCTATTTTTGTATATTGGCTGAGCTCATTTTTCATCCATATGCAGGCAATTTGCTGCTAGTATATGTTCTCCATTATTTTAATATCCTTTCCAAATATGTCAAGGTTATTAAGCAGTTCCAACATTTTATTGTGACATACTTTATTAAATGCTTTTGCATAATTTATGAAACACATCCTTCTGCATTTGTATTGCTCTTCCTCATACTATTCTGAGCATAAATATTGCATTCCTTGTTCCAGTGTCTTTAATGAACGTGTGCTGTTCTTCCTGATTTCTGGTATGATTCTGTTGCACATCTGCTCTCTCTCTCAATAAAAAATAATAATAATAATGTGAAAAATGTGGCATAAGTAGATATCAATAATTCCTGTTGTGGTTGGAACCTTCATTGAAGGAATGCCTGGTAGCCTATGCCTTAAAGAAATAAAAAAAAGTTGTTCTTACAAGTATAGCTCACACCTTACGAAGGGCTTTAGCCATGTAAAATGTGTGTTGTTTTATTTTTATAAAAATGTTCAGTGGAAAATGACATAATGCCATGTTTGACCTTAGGTCTCTGGTTGGGACCCAGAAGGAAATGAGTATACAAGAGAGATCAAAAGAAATAATTATAGTAATAATAATAATCATAATACTGGTTTCTGTTTAAATTATAATCTAAGGTTTTGGTATTTGTTTGAGAAAGCAGATGTTTTCAATTGAGGGATTAATCATATATTAGAATTTAAGAAAATTTAAAATACAAACATCAAAAATTAAAGATAAAAATATAAATAAATATTTATGAGGGGGCAACAAAACATTCTTGGCTCAATAAAGAAGCCCTTCAAAAAAAAATCTGATTTGGTCAGATTTTTGGAAAGTGGGTTGGGTCAAGAATTTTTCAATACCCCTTTGAAGTTAATCAAACATAAGAGAGTAAAAGAATTCCACTCAAAAGAAAGAACTTTTTATAATCTCATAACAATTCTTGAATCACAACAGAAATTACCTTGAACTGAATAAATGGTTGAAGGAGTAAAAAGATTGAAGGCCTGTATGTCACCACAAAATCCAAGAATTTCCAAAGTGAAAGAGTTCCTGGCAAAATAAAGAATTCAGCAATTAAAATTCAGTTTATATATAAACTAATCAAGTAGACCCATGTAGAAGTATAATTGATGTTCTAATCTGTCTATATTTTTGAAATGAGGTATTGTAACTATTTACATTATTTGGACTATTGTCCTCATCTTTATTCTAGTATTAATGATGTTTCAGCTTTGTACACTCCAGCCTTCTTCAGAATCTGTCTATATTTCTGAGATGAGGTATTGTAACTATTTACATTATTTATATTATTCGGACTGTTGTCCTCATCTTTATTGCCTTAATATGATGTTTCAGTTTCAGTCATTGTATACTCAGGCATTCATTGGGTGATATTTCTTGGAATTTTGAACCAAACCCTTTATTAAGACCACAGGGGTAGATTGTTCTAATTCCACATGCCATGCCTTAGGATATCTCTGTTTCAATTAATTCCCCTTTATAACTCAACTCTCCAAATTTTGTTCCTTCTGCTGTGGATTTATTATTGAATTATTGAACTCACAACTCTTTGGGTCAAGTCACTTTTAGATCAACCAATCAACGCTTTTATCCACTAGGCCACCGGATATATAAAGCTCAAAATTTGTGCATGTGTGTGTGTTCACTTAACACCATGAAAATGATTAATTGATTGATTTAATTTTTACAGCTCATCAACTTTTTGCAGATTATTTAAAGCCCCAAAATATTTTTGGATTGTAAAACTTTTTCTGGAGATAATAATGATTTACTGATACAAGTTGTACTAATTAACCCATAGCTGGGAGGAGAGATGGTGGATTTATACTTTTCCCAACAGTATTTGCAGGTAAGTAAATATAACTAACCTGATTGGAATTGAAACTCAGCCCATGAAATTCCAATTTTGAGCTGTTATCCATTCCACCACCTGCACATCCAAGCTTACAGTACCTGGTATTCTCAAGTGGACACCCATCTAGTTACTGACCTGGCTCAATATTGCTTAACTTCAGTGATCGTACAAGAACCAGTGTTTCAACATGATGTGGCCATAAACCGAAAATTAATGAAAAATCTGTTATGCGTGCGCCTGCCATGTTTCTCTCTCCACCCATATATATATATATATATATATATATATATATATATATATATATATATGCAGTTTTTATATATATTATTTATATATTATATGTGCGGTACTTATTGTAAAGCTCTCAATATCAGTTATAGACCTAACATATTTGCGATAGCATGAAATGCAAGGTCACAAAGTCACATCAATCCAACTATATATACATATATAAAAGAGTGACACCACCAATAAAATCATTATTAGTCTGAAGAAGATCTGATACATTTACTTATTAATATATATTCTTGATTATTTTTTAAAAAATTGTATATATTATGAAAATAAATCTGCTAAAGACACTTATGTAAGTATATGCGAGTTTTTCTTTTTCCATTTTGTCATTCAATTACAAACTCTTAGTCTATTATATAGGTCTATGTCCTATTTTAGAAAGATAAGTGGCTTATGGCCAAATCATGTTGCAACACCAGTTCCTGTATGATCACTGAAATTAAGCAATGTTGAGTGTGGTCAATACCTAGATGAGTGACCGCTTGGGAATATCAAGTGCTGTAAGTTTGGATGTGAGGGTGGTGTAATGGATAATGACTCAGAATTGTTAACCAGAGAGCCGAGTTCTAATTCCTGTTGGGTTCATGATATTCACTTAGACACAAAAACCTTTGGGAAATGTATGAATTCACCTATTCTCACTCCATCTATGGGTTAATTAATAAAACTTGTATGACTAAACCATTATTATCTCCAAAAACAAACATTCTTACAATCTAAAAATATTTTCTGACTTTAAATAACTTGCAAAGGGTTGATAAGCTGTAGAAAATGATTCTAAAAATTAGATATATAGATTAATATGTCATATCTTTGATTACAAGAAATTTAAGCTACTTAAGCATGCATTGTCTGTTTTTCTGAGAGAAAGCAGATGCTGTGTTAGGCTCTTGCTTAATTTTAAAATTTTGAAAATATTTTTGGTACATTTTGACTTGTGAGAAAACAACTGCGTTTGTTTTTTTCATCCAGAACCTATCAAAAGCTTTCCCTCCAAATTCTGAGAAGTGAATTTGGAGTCTATCTGTAGTTAATAAAAGAGGGCCCAGGAGTTAATTCAAGAAGTTGATGAAGATCCACTGCTGGAATCCAGGTCACCCCAGTCCAGAAAGAAAAACAATGCAGAAGAAATTTGACAACTGCCGGACAAGACTTGAAAGGAACACCAAAGTCGCTCCCACATCAAGGAAAAGTCTTCAGCTGGTGTGATTGTTCTATTCTTCACTGTTACCATGAACTTCCCTTCAAAAATTGTACCAATTCTTTGAAAACTATTCAGAAGTATTTTCTCCTTTTCTACATTTTAAATGTAGTGTTTTACTTTCTGAGGACCTTATGCAGCATTATAAGTTTTATTGTAAAAGGGCATATTTCATTTGCACTGATAATTTATGTACATTATTGGCACTCACTTAGTACATAATGCACTTAATTTGTGTAATTCCTTATTTTGTGTTTTTATAATAAATCTATTGTTTGTTCTTAAATTCAGCGTGTGTCGTCTGTCTTTGTTGAGTACTCATATAAATTAAATGTTACCTCAAACATTTGTTTGAGCTACTTTTTTATAAGGTTTTTTACCAAATTAAGATAGGTCTTTATATCTTCGATAGATTTATAAGACAAATCTTAGATAGACAGATATATAGGTTTATATGTCATATCTTCAATAGATAGATATTAAGTTTATGTTATATCTTTAATAGATAAGTTTATATGTCATGTCATATCATTATCTTGTAGTAGGATAAGGTTCTTCTCTTATACACATACTTCCTTTTCTTTCCTTCTATTGTTCCTATACTCGGTAACTGACAGAACTTGGACATAGCTTCTGTGGCTCAACGAGCATCATGAAAAATCAACCAATGACAACACATCCCACCAAAAATCAAACAGAAAACACTGATGTATCAGGCCAAATAAAAAGTAAAAACCATGTGCACACCACAAGAAGTGGGAAATTGGTTTGATGTAGCAGTTTGAGACATAAGGGTTGGAGATTCATCCGCTGTGAGTTTGACTGGACATACAACTCCAGAAGAAAGAGGATGAATTCAACAAATGAATTTCTGTCGACCAAAAACACAACGACCCCGTATGAAGTCTTAAACCACAAAGGGACTAAGACAATAGTTACCCACTTTAACCATATAGAGTCAATAGTAAAAATGGTACTATAGACAATAAACTTGGCCTTTACTGATGTATTAGCCCAACCTTCATCTCTATATACCATAATCTCTATATATCATATTTTAGATAGATTGATAGTTTTATAAGTCATATCTTAGATAGATTGGCATTTCATATCTTCTATACATTTTAATATAGTACCATAAATATATTGTGAAAACATATCTTATTACTTCTCGTGTTAATATCCATGATAAATAAATCAATTTAATAAGCTCTATAATTTAATGATTGATACAATGAATGATTATATGAATATTTAGTATAGAGATTAAGTAGAATACTTAAGATACATTTTTAATCTAGTATAGTAAAATTATTGACAAAAGAATTCTTACCTTTAGTTTTAGTGCTAATATCCATGATAAATTTGGCGACATGGTGCCATTCTGCAGCAAGCATTTTATCAAAGCAGACCATTAATACTTGCAGCCCTGAAAGACAAAAAAAAAACCCAGAGAAATCAAGTTATTACACTAAACAGTATAATTTGCTTACATAAATTCACCATATTTCTTAATTTGTTTCACATTAAATTGGATATTGTACGATTGAAAGTAAATTATAAAGACTGACCTAAATAAGCAGTTTGTTCTTGTAATTCAAAACAGCCTTGCTTGGTGGAATATTTGTCTGGCTGATTGAAACTGTCGGACTGGCCTTGCTCACCTATGTTGAGCTGGTGGCTGCAGGACTTTGCGTTTGATTGGCTTGTTTGCTTCATTTGAGGATTTAAGGCATGAAGAACCACCGACAGGGCAAACCTGATGTCAGCATGGAGCAGCCGAGGAGTGTCTAATAAGAAAACAGATAAGATATAAAAGGAATATTTCTCTATACATTTCATACTGATTATTAATCTAATTGTGACACTATGTGACACTGGTAAGAAGGAAAAGATATGCTTAATTTAGAATGTGACTTGGAACGGACGAAAAGGATTCAAAATACTGAATAACATATAGACTGAAAGAAGGAAGCAGAGATGACTTGAGGGAAATGACTTTATTGTTTTGTGAAAAGATATTATCGAAGGGCTATCTGGAAAATTTAAACCCACAAGGATTGGAGAGAAATAGTGAAAATACATTCAAAGTCAGTTGAGAATTTTGCTAAACAATGTAGAAATAGAGAAATCAATTTATGACTGCTTATTAAAGTGCAAATAAAAACATGTCTCATGATTACCAGGTGAAGCAAGGGGTCAGTTGAGTATAGTATTTGATAATTTTGAGGACAAAGGCAGAATCAAAAGATTGACTTATGCTTGTCTGTCAGCAAGTGGAAATGGCCTTGCTGATTTTGGACATGTAAACAAGTTGAGAAATAGGATTTTATCCTGCATTGAAAGAATTCAGATAGTGAATGGATCTGAGGGATTCATGAGTACTATTAAGTGTAAAAGCTGATTGCAAAAACAAGACCAATTGTCAAAAATTAAAAAGATAATTACAATTAATGACTAAAAGTTAACACTGTCCTTTTGCCCAGCCCGTTTGAAAGTCAGGGTTGACAGCCGAAGTGGCAGGTTTAGATGAGATATCAAGAAAGATGGAGAAATTATCTCTGCCCATTTGGAAGTAATGGTGTGAAGCAGAGATAAGACAAGTAATGAGTTATACGGGCAGACCAATACCTGCAACCACTACCTGGAGGAGGGGGATCTCCCAAATTTGGAGTGATAATTAATATTACAAACCAGATAACAAAGAATCTCTGTTTAAATCACACAGAATCATACATTTGGATTTTTTGTGGAAACCCCAAATTTCCAAGCATTGTCAATCCCAATCTGATTCAGAGTCAAAGACAATATAAGCAAAGCACTTGTGCAACCCAGGCAGTTGGAGCCAGAGATGGCAAGAGATGCAAACAAGATGAGACAGCAGTGGACAAAGGAAATGCTGAAACTCATGTGACCTGCTGCCAAGAGAATTTCTGACTGATCCCTGTTACAAGAATTTGCCCCAATAGGCAAAGTGTCATTAAAGAAATTTTAGTGGGAAGGGTTAATTTTTGTTATAGCAAGAATTACATAAACTAAATAGAAAATTGACTTGAAAACCTGTTTTGTTTTTATTTTGTCTGCAAAGATATTTCTATTTTTCTCCCATCATAGCACAGGCTCGCTGTGGTTTAAATCAGTGCTACAATACTAATGATTAATCGATCTCTAGTAGCTCTGTGATCAAGAAACACAATGTGGGTGGAGTAAGGTGTGAACCAAAGTGAACAGTGATCAACATTGACCCATGACAATACAGTGTGGGATTGACCCTGCAATCAACTCATTGTCGTAAAACCTGAGAACCAAGACATCTTCTGGTATAGGCAGCGTGTGGCAAGGATCAGAACGTCTCGTCACTGCTGACCAGGCTGACCCAGAATTGACCACCAGGTTAAGTGTTATATAATATATAAAGCTCAAAGTTTGTGCAGGTGTTTGCTTGAAACCTTGAAAATTAACTAAATATATAAAATTATGTGGAGCGTGTATATGTGGAAATAATACATACATCAAATAAACAAGCTTTAATTGTTTATATCTACCAGCATATGTCTTATATCTTGACCAGCTTAGTGGTTCTTACTTAATTGAGATAGCTAATTTACATATTCACCTTAAAGAATTAAAATTATTATTCATTTTGAATCTGTTTTTTTATCTTCATAAATAATTGATTCTTTTGTTAATGGCTCTTCAATTTAAATTACTTAATTATTCAAATAAAGCATTTTTTTTTTGGCTCTGAGAATGGTAATGACTTCAGCATTTAGATCACAGCTTTAGAGTCAGATGAAGTAAACAACATAAAAGGGTAGTTAGTAATGTTAATTTTTTAATAGTATATTCAGAAAATCTAATGATTACTATAAATTAGAATATTATAACATGTATATTAAATAAATAACAAAGCACATATGATGCAGCTAATAAAAAGATTATTGTTAATATACATTGAACATTATGCAGTGAAAATTTATGATGCATGTAGAACAATCAAATTAATTTTAAAAAAACAATCAGTTATTAATAATGATAGGAATCACTTTTTGACTTAAGAAAGCTTTTTGTTTCAGAAAGCTTTTGAAAATGTTATTGGAATTTGGGAAAAATAGTATTTAATGTTTCTGAAATAATTTCATGTTGTAAATGTAATGCATGAATATTTTTTATAAAAATATGTAAAATAGAAATTGAGCTTATAAACAAACATATTTTTAAAAAATAAAAGAGAGTAGGAACAATGAGTCAGTTATTACAGTTGAAAGGAATATTTTGGCCATGCATGGGGACATTTTTAAGGAGTGGATTGCATGAGATATGATTCATCATGAGGATGCACTAAAAAAATTCCAGATAATTTTTTTTTTAAAGTTATCTCAGCCATTTTCACTACAGAAGGTCATATGTGTAAGAATCTGCCTTAGAAATAGTAAAATTTGATTTTCTTTGGAGAAAGGATTTTTTTCTATAATTAAAAAATTGAGGTATTGATGTAATATCAGTGATGACAGTGTGATTTGTTTCTAATTTATTCATTTGACTATAAAAAATATATTTAGAAAAGAAAAAATATATTTCTTATCCATAGAAAAAATATTATGGGCATTTCCTGTTTTTAAAGCAAAAGATGTATGATCTTCCATAGTGAAAATTGACAATGGTTTAAAATGCTGAAAACATTACCTTCAATGAAAGGTTAAAATATTCATGAAATATTGTATTTAATTATTGTTATATTATGTGATTACATGTGAGAAAGTATGAGTGAACAAGTGAAAATGAAATGGAACAAGTCTTAAGAAATGTTATTTTCCTCAAGAAATTAGGTGTGCCATTTAGAAAGCCAGTTTTCCAATGACCAATTTAGGTTTGGAAACAAAAGAAGTAGTAAAAAGAATCTAACCTCGTCTTCCATAGCCAGTCCTTATGCAGAGAGGTAAGATAAAATCAACAAGTATATTCAGACAAGTTTCAATTGAGGGAAAAACGGAAACTCCACCACAGATCTGTTCTAATGAAAATTGTGCCTACAAAAGAAGTGGAAAGAATAAAACATAAATGGCTTTTTTATTTTAAGGATTTTAAGACTTTATAATACCTACCTGTGTTCCTGAATTCAATAATTTTTATAAATGATATGTCCCGGAAAGGGATATATTTGTTCGAAGTAGCAAAGTGGTTGTTGACTACTGTAACTGGGTAGGACAATCTAGCAGGTAACTGTAATGGACTGGTCCTCATTGTAGTGGTAGGCAATAGGCATAGCAAATAGGCGGCGTCATGTACCTCCACATCAGTCTGTATTTATGGCTGACACCAGCCAGTCATATTACTGTGAGGGGGAACCCAGGTGTATGCATATTCATTACATCAATAAATAACAATAATTATTAAACAACTGCTAAATATAAACATAATTTCTATTCTAATAGTTTCTTCTCTCACACTTCCTGCCTGTAGAACTCTCTTCCAGCTTCTTAGTTTCCTGTCAACTACAATCTTCAAAAATTTAAATGCAACATCAATCATTATCATCTGTCTTTTTAAATACTATTCTAGTTATTATCCTTTCTCCTCAGTAATGTTTCCGCAGTTTTGTTTACTCTCAGTAATGCCTTTTGTCTTAGTGACTGTATTCCGGAATTGGATAACTATAAATAACAATAATTATTAAACAACTGCTAAGTGTAACTAAGTTCTATTCTAATAGTTTCTTCTCATGCACTTCTTGCCTGTGCAACTCTCTTCTAGCTTCTTGCTTTCTTGTCAACTATAATCTTCAAAAATTTAAATGCAACATCAATCATCATCTGTCTACTTGAATCCTGTTCTTTTTATTGTCCTTTCTCCTTGGTAATGTTTTCTCAATTTCCTTCACTCTCAGCCACCGCTTGCATTTTAGTGGCTTTGTCTCCTTGCTTTGGGTGAAATGATGAATAACAAAATGCCAATATCAATTTATATTTAGCACACTGAAGGTACCACATTTTATCAAATCTTGTCATCAAAATAAATTTTTTCATTGAAAAGTTTACATTTTTTAATAAAGATGTTTTTATTTATTTATAGTTTTCATTAATTAATCTTTTGTTTTAATTTATTTCAGTTTTCCATTTTTATATATTATTTCTAAAAGTTATATTTTTAACTATATAATTTTTTTTCAAATTTTTTATGCAGGTCTTATTTATGAGAGTATGTTGTTTATCTGTTTTACTTATGTGAGTTTGTATTAAGTTTTTGTTGAGTGAAAGAGAAAACAGTACTTAATGAATTTTTATATAGTAAAGACAAGACAATTAATATCATATAATGGAAATGTGACAAATAGTCAACATGCAAGAGCTGAATGTTTACATAAGAAAATGAAATTAAACACCCATTGAAGATGTTGTATCTGGAAGACAAATAAGAGCTGCTAACTCCAATCAATAAATATCAACTACTATCCAGAGAAATAAAAAAAAAAGATTAAAATTAAAATAAAGCAAAAAATTGTTCATTAAAAAAAAAAAAAAATGCACATCTTATTTTTGATGAAAAGTTGTTTCATAAAAACATATTTAAGAACAGATCTGTCGTAACCTAGGAGAAGGTTACTGAATAAGAATAACCAAAACAAAGGTTGGAAATGGAACGCTAATCTTTATAACATTAACAACATACAAGTTTTGCCAGTTGTGTGTAGTAATTAATCCACTGCTAGTGGTGAACTAGTGGTGAGTTGGTATTTACTTGACTCCCACAAGGTCAAGATGTGACACAAGGTCATTTAACGTGGGAGACCCGAGTGTTTCCACTCTAAGGGCCACTGGTCCAAAACTGGTCACAGCATGTCCAAGCTGGTCAGAGCCTAGTCAAAGCTGGTCATGGCTTGTCTTAGCTAGTCCAGGCCGAAGCCAGTCCAAGCTAATTGTAGCCATGATTGAATCTCAGTCAAAGGCTATGAAACGATCCAATATTTGTCAAAAACCCCAACGAAAATCGTCGGGTGAGTTCCCCCCAGACAGTATATTCCACTGTATTTATGAGGGTGGGGACATACCCATTATAGTTCATAGGGACAGTATAACAAGATCATGTAACAATTTCTTTTAAAATTTGAAAGATTTATATTGGAAGATGAATTTTAGTAGTTTATAATGTTACAGAATGGTGGCCAATAAAAGTAAGAGGCCAACATGTGAATTACAAATTGAAGACACCAAAATCAAGTAAGTATAAAAATTTAAATATCTACAAAGTGTTTTTACAGAGAATGGATGGAAAATGTGACTCTGAAATCTGAAGGTGAATTGGAATAACAAAAGATGCTTTCCAAAAGCTAAATAAAGTATTAAGAAACAGGAAAACCATTTACACAAGCTCATTAGGTAGGTTATTTGCTGCTTTCATCTGTTCCTGTTGCTTTTAATATGCCTAGAAACTGTCAGATTCTCCATGTCTTCTTTTCTCATTATATTCTTAGAAATTCCAATTATCTCTTTCTGATTCTAAGTATCATTTTTGTTTCTATTTTCTCTAAAACTTCACTGTTGCTCACATGTTCAGTCCATGGTATTCTCAGCATCCTACTGTAGAATCACATTTCTGTTGCTTCAAGTCTCTTCTTTGTCTGTGAGATTGTCCAGCATTCACTGCCATATATTAGGACTGATATTACATAAAAGTTTAGTACTCTTTTCTTTGTTTCCAATGAAATTTTCCTGTTTCTTAATACTAGCTTTTGGAAGACATCTTTTGCTATTCCAATGTGCATTCTGTTCTCTTTTAAAACACTTCCTAGATATTTAAATTGTTGCGTGAATGGAAAATGATTTGCACATAAATACAAAAACACAAAATTTAAATCAGAAAGAAAAATGGATTTACCCCCAAAACTTGTATCTGCATTGCAACCAGTTTTATTACAGCTGAACAGAAAACAGATGGAGCAGGTAAAGAGTTCTGACTTTGATCACTTTTGTGGCTTCCATAAAATGTCGGCCCAAGGTGGTCCTGATTGGTACCTGTGCTTCCAGACAATATCAAGCCAATCAGTACATTGATGAGTGTCTAGACAGAAAACAAAAAAAGTTTTAATACAATAAATTTATTTCATAAGTAGCAGTCATATCCAGCTGATCAATCAGAAAAAGCATTCAATTAGAATGAAGCAAAAACAGCATTACATTTAAATGTAACAGTTTATCATCTTCAATTACTTTAAAGTACTGTAATTAAAAAAACATTTTGAATTAATGCAGTTACTGGTATAACAGAAGTAGTCTGTATTTATTCAATTGAAGTTAGCTGAGGACATGAAGTGGTAAAACAGGCAACATGAAGACCTACTTCAGACGACAATTATTTTGGAGTTTTTGAAATTCAATTTTGTCAGTGTGCTACCAGGGATGTAAAAGAGGATACATTTATAAAGCAATTGTTAAGTTTGATGTTTTAAAATTGGTTGAAAGATCAATGAAAAATAAGAAAGAAACCAGTAAAAATCGCTATTTACATGAACTAAATTATCAAGTTAAAGGTCTGTTAAACAATCAACTTATTGTTGGCTATAATTGAGTGAAGTTTGTATTAGATTGCTTGAAAATTGAGTGAGTTTTTAGTTTAAAATTTGTGCCAAAATCGATTTGTGCTGAAATGAAATTTTTGTTTTTTGTGTTTTTTTGCTAAATGCAGTGGCATAGAAATAAAAACGAGGTATCGTTAAGCTTGTCATGATGTAAGTAACCTACATACTGAGTTTAAACAAAATCAGAGGAAAAAGTTGAATTTATCAATTTTTGATCAGCGTTATTGATTGTTTTTTTTTTAAATTATTGATTTTTTATGTTAAGAACCTATCTCTTACATTGTACAATGTATGAGCCAAGTTTGGTCAAAATCAGTTGGATGGATCTCGAATGAAAAGGTATCACACAATCAGACAGACATCTTCTGTTTTATATATATATATATATAAATGGATACATAAATATTAGGTTGGTGCAAAAATAATGTCGTTTTCTCACATAGTAACATATGTGACAAAACGACATTATTTTTTGCACCAACCTAATATATACTTTTAGAATTAATGAAACCTTGAAAATAGTGAAGTGATTCTCAGATGAATAAAAGAAATAAATGACTTTAGTATATAGCTACCCCCCAAAAAATATATATATATATATATATATATATATATATATATATAAATAGAATTGCCTGCATGAGAATAAAGAAAATAAGCAAAGAAAAAAAAAACATCAGTGACTGGAAAGTTTTGGATAATTAATAACTAACCAGATCTTTTTGCTCTCTCATGGTTTCTTTTTTTTCCTATTTTGCTTATTTCTTCCTTCCTATGTATGCAAGAGGGCACAAGTGCAACCTTCTCTTTGCTTCAAGGACATCTTCAAAAGGGACATGAGGGAAACAGACATTCGGAAGTGGGAAGATATTGCCAATGATTGCTCATGCTGGAGACATGATTTACAACGAGGGCTAGAACAAGAAATGAAGGCTTGCCACCAGCGAGAAGCATGCTCAATGGTAAGAAAACAACAAGGAAATATCAGGGAAGAATGTCTTCACATGTTCATTGCAATTGAGACTCACATGTGGGCCTGTGCAGCCATAACAGATGCTGCAAGACCATCAGCAGCTGAGGCATAATTCTTTGGGCATAGATCCAAACTCTCTTGAGACCAACAAATGCCACATATATAGGCAATTCTATTTCCTTCACCATGAATTAAGGTATACACTTATTTCTTTATTATTTACTGAACAGTCTGAGGATTGCTTTATAACATGAAACTTGAAGTTACGGTAAAGTCTTGTATCTGATGATTTTAGATCAAATATGTTTCTACAGAATTATAATCAATATTAAAACCTTTTTCAGGTTATCATTTTACTTAATTATCACAAACTGTAAGTTAATTATATCTATGAAACTTGATTTTTGATCCCAATCTTGATACCATAATTCGTTAGGAGGTACATTTGAGAATTGAAATGAAAACTTACCTTCAGGTGAGTAAGATGAGCAATGAAATTATGTTTTCGTAAAGTCAGGTAGACACCTAGAATTGAAAAGGAAAAAAAAAATATCTCACTGAATATAAATCTTAGAAGACGAAAAAATATTATCAAGAATTCACAGAAATACATTATTTTTTATTAGATTATCTTAATAACATCAATTTTCCTTCACTCAATCTAAGTATTCTTAGAGTATTTCAAAATCTGAAAAAAAAAATTTTCATTTTTTTTTTCCTCCACTGGCATGAAGTGGAGTGATTACATTGAATCAATTGCTACATCTACTCCGAGGAAAGTTGGTTCACTGTTTCCTGCCAGAAAATCTTTCTCATCAGAATCCATCTTGCACATTTATAAATCTACCATTAATCCATGCATTAAGTACTGTTGCCATACATATCTTCCTTTTTCTTTTGCCTTGACTGATGGGCTTCTTCGACTTTTTGTGGGTGGAGGCATCTCTTCTTGTTTTTTGGGGGAAGGACCGGGATTAGGTTTTGGAGTGTGCATTTTTTTTCATCGGATCTCTGCTGAGCAAGATAGTTTTGTAGGGAAAGGAGAGTGTAGATGATGATGATGATGATGATTTGTGCTGTGATTTTGCTACAGGGGAAGATGGGGTAAAAGCCAAGGGGCATGATGCCATTTTGGAAGGTGATGAATTACTGATTGTTTCTCTAATTTTGCTTTGTTTCATAATCCTTTCCTTTTTTTTTTCCTAGCCAGGGTAATATTTTCATTGCAGATCTTGAAAAGAGGCCTTCTCTGTTAATGTTGTTTTCAAACAAATCAAATTTAGATAAAAGTTCATTAACTTTTTTCAAATTATTATTAATAAAAAAGTAAATAAATGTAAACTAAAATATATTTAAGCCTTACTTCTTCAAAAAATAATTATTTACTATTTATTTTGGAGGGGAATTTAGATTTTTTTTTAAAGTAAATAAAATTTTACTTTTAAACATTAATTACTATTTTGAAAGAGTAGAAGCAAGATACATTGAGAATTTTGTTTTGAAAAGCGATTAAGTTTTAATTTCAAGTAATATGTGTATTTGAAATGAAAAAACTTTAGTTAAATAAAAATTAGGAGAGACGGGCATTACTTATGGTCAACATTAGTCATGTTGAATATTTGTTTTATGAATCTAAAAAATTTCGAAAAGATAAGGCTCACTATAGTTTTTTGGTTTAATAAAACTTAATTGAAAATTATTTACTTTTTTATGTTAGTTACAAACCAAAAAAACAATGAAGTTTATATTTTAAAGATTGAATAAAAAACTTATTTTCCATAAGATGGCCAAAAAATATTAATAGGTCTATAATACACACACACACATATATAGACAACTGCCCTTTAGGGTGATACTGAGTCTGTATATTTATTTTGTAGCTGGACACACACTCGAATATTTGAATAAATAAATATTGAACTTATGGTCAAATAATTTATATGGTAGTAAAGGATAAGTCTCTTCATCCCATTTGGGGTTTATGTGCCCAAAATATCCATGCAGTGTTAAATACAGAGTTGAAGATTTTAGCCAAGATCTCAGCCAGCCATTTGCAGGCTGTCCTGTCTAGTCCGATTGGCTCTGAGTAAACTTGTGACGTGAAGGGCAGGACTACTCAGGACAACTTTCATTTTCCATGCTTGATCATCAAGCAAGTTAACAGCGAAGCTACACTGATCAATTTAGATCAGTCCAAAACATTCAATAAGGTTGACCATCATTTTTTTTTGATGGCTGTCCTTTTGGACACCAGTTTCAGGCTGTATATTTGCACTTGGATCAGACTTCTGTACATATCCCCCGGTGTGCTGGTGGAAGTGAATGGGGTACAATCAGAGCTTTTCATATTGTCTCGTTCTATTCATAAAAGTTGTCCACTTTCTCTTTTGCTTTACATTCTTGCATTGGTACCTTTTCTTTGCAAGTTAAAGGCAAATCCTGTCCTACGTGGAATCTTCTTACCTGATGCTACTATCTCGACCAGGTACTCTGCTTATGTTGATGACATTTCAGTTCTTGTATCAAGCAGAGCAGAGATCAGAGATGGTCACAGGATCCAAGATCAATTGCAATAAGTCTGTTGGCTTGCGGGTGGATGTGTGAAAGGGAGATTCTCTTCTCAAGCCTTTCCTCTGGACAGATGGATTAGTTAAGATATTTGCCATCTGGTTCGGTCCTGATCTCCTGTTGAAAATGAATTGGTTGGAGGTATGGGAAAAGGTCAAGGTTGCAGTTCATCTGTGGTCCTTTCAAAGGCCCCTTCAGTGAATGCTTTTTTCAGTCTGGTCTCTATCATGTCCTTGTCCAACTGGTCCTTGTCACTCATTTCAGGGTAGAGGTCAAGCACATCTCCTTGTAGAAAAAATGAAAGTTAACTAGCAAGGTCTGTAACTTTTTGAAGCTTGGAGACCAATTTCACTGTCTTTATCTGTGTGACTATATCACCTTCTCTGGTAAACGGTGATATCGCATCTCTACCCAATTTCATGATTCCAGACTTCATATTGCTGAAATAGCTTGTGTTTAGCCTCATTGTGTTCAGGAGAGGAGTTTTGTGTTTAGCCTCATTGTGTTCAGGAGAGGAGTTTTGTGTTTAGCCTCATTGTGTTCAGGAGAGGTGTTTTGTGTCACTGTATTTAGATTTTAGATTTGTGATAATCCTCACTGTTTTTTGTAAGGAAATTTTTGTGATTATTTCTGTGTTCAGAAGGGGAATTTTGTGATAAGCCTTTTTGTAGGTGGGTTTCGTTTTTAGCCTCATTGTATTCAGAATTTTATTAAAAAGAAATAAATGAGAAAATATAGTTTCAATTTTCTAGAAAATAAAAGATAAAAAGTTAAAGTATAGAAAAAAGAGAAAATTTGTCAAACCTTTCAACAAATTGGCAGCAGCCTCCCAATCAACTTGTCTCTGAAAAAATGAATGCAAATAAAAATATTTTTATAAGAATTTTATAATACTGAAAATGGCCATAATTAAATGGTTGGGTTTTGTCCAGTTTAATAATTTTTGATGTAGATTGTTTTTATATTACAATAAAAAGACATTGGATGTGTGCAGTGAAATGTATATTATCTTGGGAAGTGGAATTGGAAAGCCAAGTTAAAATTCTAGACTAGTCTCTTGCATTCATTTTCACACAAATACCTTTGGGAAAGGTAACAAGAAACCACTACACTATCTTTTTCAGGAATATATCGCAATTCCCAAATAAAAAAAAAGGAATCTGTGGAGAGTCACAATCACCTACATCCCAAAGGGATATGGCATTTAAAAAAAAGGTTGTAAATTTGTTAATGTTTATTAATTGCATATGAATACTGTTTATTGAGTTAATCACCAGTCTAATTTATTTTTGCTATTCTATCATACAATAAAGAGATCAAAAGATGACATGATTATTATTGTTATAATGAGCTGGCAATAATTTTCATATGAATTATCCATTTAATTACTTATTTATAAATATCAAATTATTCACCTGGTCCACTTTGTTGTGTTGGACAATTTTTTTCGACAGAATTTATTGTACAAATTATTAAGTCTACCATTCACCAATGCATTGAATATTGCTGTCACAACTTGTCTGGTATTTCTGCTATGTATTTAGAGATTCTTGATAAAATTTAAAGAAGAATGCTATAAGTCCTGACCTGGCATCTCAGCTTAAGTCACTTCTCCACTGCCATAACATAGCTTCCCTATGCATTTTCTATAAATATTTTCATGGTAATTGTTCTGATGACACCTCCTCTTCTCCCCCCAGCTATGGGTAAATAGTAGGACAGACCGGGTTCTATAGCCTTGGATGGCAACTGGTTTAACGCAGAAAGAAATGATAACCTAATGCGGGAAAAAAATCTGCCTCGTCAGTCATGTATCAAACGATACATGATTGCCTAAGTGTGTATTATGCATGGCACATAATTGAATGATGAGTCTTCGTCTTTGGTACCTAGATCTTACAAATTTAACTGTAGTACTAAATAGGTGGCTAGATGTAATTGTGAGTTCTATGCTAATAGTTTCTTCTCTTGCACTTTTCACTTCTGGAACTCACTTCCAGCCTTTTGCTTTCCATCTTTGATCTTCAAAAATTTAAATCCAATGTCAATCATTATCTACTATCTTCTTAATTCCTATTCTTTAATTGAACTCATTAATAATGCTTTCTTTTTCTCATATTTTTTTACACTCAGTAACCACTTGTGGCTTTATTGCCTTGCTTGGGGTTTCACTTGAAGCAAGACAATAAAGCTACTAAGACATAAAAAATAAATAAATAAAAATGTTTTAAATGTCTTCAGTGGCAATAATATTTGAATAATAATAATTATAAATTACAAATACATTTTTTAAAAAAATCAACATTTTTTTTTTAAGAAAGTAGAAGCACATTAGTCATTGAAATATTCTGAAATTAAATTTATTAGTTAATTTAACCATAAAACAGTAAAAATATTACATTGAATAAATATAAAAACTGGTAACAACATTGAAGATATTTCATTTATACAATATACTATGGACTTAATGGGAACAGTTTCTAAATTACATATTTAATATTAAAGCAAAAACACAATTTAAATTACAATTATTTTGACCATGATAAATTTTATTATCACTTAGAAAAAGTCCATTTTAATCAATTATCTTTCCAAATGATTAAAAACTTAATAATTTGATAAATATTTCATCACTATTCAGATTAGTTCATAAAATCACAAGACAATTTTTTTTTATTTGTGTTTCTGTAAAGCAAATTAAAATTTCTGTTAATGCAATCTTGAATAAATTATAATGATTTTTATACAAATATTGACTTCATTATGCTATCATGCATTAAACTGGACAGAGATTCAACCTGCAAGGAATATGAACAATTAATGTAAAGCAATAAAAAGATAATGAAAAGTGCAGAAATAGATAATGGAAAAAAAACCTTCACCAATTAATTTCAAATCTTGAAATATATTGAGTCTATTATTTTTAACATTTGATCCATTGGCCTTTGATTTTCTTGACATATTTTAAATCATTTATTTTTAATTAAAGCTAATCAAATTCACTGGACTTGTACTTGAGAAGACATGTTCAAAAAGAGAAAAGAGTCAAGGTAATAAACATTGCATAATTGTTTTTTTTGTAGATGATTGGTGAAAGGCATAAATATATTTTGTTACAAACATGCTGAGAAGAGAATCAAGCAAGTCAATGAGACAAAGGAAGGCAAAGATAATATTCTTGAAGGGTTCTTTGAAGTTTTTTTTTTTATAGTGATAGAAGACAAATACTTATTAAACAATAACTGAAAAATAGCTAACTGCAGAGAAATCTTTACTAGAATATTTTTGCAACACACAGTATTCATTATTGTTGAAGTTATTACTACCATTTTTTTTGTTGAGATTTACAAACTCTACATTTTGTTCAAATTCACAAACCAATCGATGAAATTTGAATTAAGCTGATTTGTTTGGAAAAATACTTTGACAAAACTCTACTTCACGGCTTAATAATTTCTTTAATTTAATTTTATAGGACTTCATGGCAAACAATAATTTTTAAGCATATTTTTTTTATCCTTTTTGACAGCAAAGAATAAATTCTTAGGATTTCTTGACCATAAAACTAGCCATGCATAAATATTTCTTTCTGGAGCCAAATTTCAACTTTTTGATGCATTTAGCCTTGTAATTTCTTTATAGTTCTCCCATACACAGGGCAAACTGGAAACTGATTTCTTGTATATAAAACAATATTGCATTTTTATTAAATAAGTACTTGTTATTTTAATCATTAAATTGTTTTTAAAATAGTGAGTGTATTTTACATGTTAAATAATAAAACTTAAAATTTTTTCCCCAAAAATTACTGAAAATTTATTGTACAAAGCTACACACCCTAGAAAAAACCCAACTGTACTTTGTACCCCTTTACCTGTTTGCACTTCACCCCAAAATTTGGTTTCAATCAGTTAATGTATAGCTAATTTAGAGGGTGTAAGGGATGGACTAACTGAAATCACAGAATTTTATATATAGATGTACTGCCTCCTGATATGCAACTGTTTTGCCTGTGTGCATACCTCAGATAGCCACATAAACACCTTAAGGCAGTGAAAACTCTGAGGACAAAGGTTTATTGAAAATTGACAGGATGAGACAGTGATGCTATCATTGGAGGTAGATTTAGAAGGACAAGAAATTAGGAACCATGTGCTTTGGCCCTGTGTTTTATTGTGGTGGGTTCCAGTAATTACTACGGGCTAAACAGGAAGTCGTTAAAAATGGTGACTAATCTAAAATCTATCTAAATTAAAAAGTAACACTCTCCATGGTTGAGCTGTCTAAAGCATGCTGGATCAAAGTGTTTTCTCTTACAAAGAGAGATGCAGGTTTGAACACTGTCAGAAGTTTTCTTGAATGTGCAGACCAATAAACTGTAATGGAGCATCTATTTCAAACACCGGTATCCACTAAAAATAATGTTTGAAGTAATAAAAATGACTTATGTATATTCATGTATTGCATATAAAATAAACGTTCATTTCGTTTTTGGTGTTCATCTCTTTGCATTATTTTAGTCTTCTCTTCTATCTTGTTAAGGTGTCAGTATATCATAGATAAACTAGTGCCAATATTGGACCTTGGAGCATAGAGAAGACCAAGATATTTCCTCTCTTTTCAAGTACCACATTATAGCAAAAAGGCAGGAGGCAATAAAAACTAAACAAGAGAAAGAACTAATAAAAGAGAAGAAATTATTAATGTTAAAGATTTAGTTAAAATTGATGGTAAATGACTGAAAGAGTGGCTCGAGCATTTCCATCTTGGCTAAGAAATGTAAAATTTATTAAAAAATATCCTCATCAAGGATGAGGATATTAGCCCTGTTTCATAAGTTATAGCTAGCTGGATTATCCCCCCTTTGTTTGTATATAATAATTTGTAACTGTCTCCTTGATAGAATTTTGAATAAATGGTTGACAGCAAAGAATAAATTCTTAGGATTTCTTGACCATGCAACATACAACTAGCCATGCATAAATATTTCTTTCTGGAGTCAAATTTCAACTTTTTGATGCATTTAGCCTTGTGATTTCTTTATAGTCCTCCCATATAGTTCTTTCATAATATAAAATAATGTTCCCATGTTCTGTATGACGTATTGACTTTTATCTAAATACTACCTTTCAACAATAAATTGTTGGACACCCAAATGAAACAAGCCTGACTGTAAATAATATAATGATATTCTATCATCTGAGATATTCAAACAGAAATTGTTAAAAATGTTTCAAGAGAGTTAAGGCTGTTTTAATCTCAAATGTTATTTAAAAACTTTTCAAAATAGTCACACAATTAATTGGCACTGTTATTTAATATCACTAACTTTTATATGTCTAACCTGTAAATTAAAATTAAGGAACTTGGATGAGTGATGCAGGGAGAATGATTTATTCAAACTGATTTGTTCTCCACATGGGTTCCCATTGAAAGATGGCTGCCTGGCATTTTCAGGTAAGAGTGTCCCATCCAAGCTAGGAGAGTGTCAAAGGGAAATAACTCGTGAAGATTAATACAATCAATAAAAATTATCTGCTGTTTTGCAAGAAAATTTTGAAGATAGAAAGGCTTCACAAAATTAAATGTTTATGCCTGCAGTTTTCAGATTTATTTAAAACAGATATCAATATTTAACTGAATAAAAAATTGATGAAGTTTTCTTCTTAAATTTTTAATAGTTTTCTTTCTTTGCCTTCCTCCTACCCACATTTATTATTTATTCTTCCGACATATTTTTCTCTGCTATTCCACACATATATGGAAGCCCAGACACAATAATTGGCATGCATACAATATGACTTTGTATTTATTTTTATTTTAAATTCATTAAGATAAAAAAAAGTCTTCTAAATAAGGCACAAAACAATATAGGAACAATGCTGGATCTACACATATCTAAATACTATTGTGCATGTCATCTTCAAAGAACAATAACTGAAGGAACTACAATGAAGGTTAAAGAAGAGGCAATTACAAAAACTAAGTGAAATTTAATTAAACAAAACAAAAGGAGAAACTAAAAAACATGTGCATGAAGGATGAGAGTAATAACTCTAACATATATTAGCAAATATTAACATGTAATTTGAGAATGATATTAGTAAGCATCAAAATATTAAAAAATATTTTCTTGATGGTTAAATTCAAATATTAAATACCAACATATATATTATCTTGAATTACAAATTTTATATTACAGAAATATTTGTCAAGCAAGACTGATATATGTGGAGTTAAAACTGATACATTGTAAATTTTTAAATAAATGAGTATATAACAATAAGTAAATAGGTATATAATTTTAAATAGGTATATAATTTCAAATATGTATTCCAGACCATTAGTTTGAAGGAATGATACATTAATACATAATTATATACAGAGTAATATTTCTTTTATTGTGAAAGGAAAAGGTGAAAAGAAAATCAATTAAAATAAGAATGCAATTGATTTTGTGAAGTTTTTACCAAAGTTAAAAGGATATAAAAAATATGTGCAAAGATTTAGTGTAAATACACGTGATGCAATAAAGAAAGCCCACTTATAATCCTTTATTACCCTTCATTTCTAGAAAACTATTTTCTGACATAGCAAGATATGTAATAAATTAATAATAACAACAATAATAATTAATTATTAATATATGTAAAATTATGCACTTTAATTCATGTCAAGGTGAACAGAATTTGGGCAATAGGAGTGCTCAACAGATAACTGATGCAATAACTACAGGAATCTTTCGATTAGTACGGCTAATGTGTGCATCAGTAACTATAAACAAATCAATTTTCAATTACTATGGTTAAACTGAGAATGTTTTACTGCACTAATCAAGTATTATGTATGCACTAATTGAATTTTGGTATATAAAAATTTCAGCTGATTAGTTGAAAACACATTAATCAAATGCACATTAATAGAGGGATACCTGTATTATTAGGTTGGTGCAAAAATAATGTCGTTTTCTCACATGTGATAAAACGACATTATTTTTGCACCAACCTAATATTATTATCAATAAATAAATGTTCATAATATTTTTCTGTGATCAACTAAAAGTTTCACAATGTTCATCCAATGAATGACAACACTGAAAAAGTTTTAGTTAGCCATAAGCATTGTGAACATTATATATATATATATATATATATATATATATATATATATATATAATATTATAAATTAACTGATTTAAAATGTTTTTTCGCTACACAGTAATAACCATGTTTCAAAAATGGCAGCTAAAAACTTTAAATTTAATTTTGTAATTAAATTAAAAACATTAGTTCTATTTCATCCTCAAGTGAATTTTGGAGTAACTTATTTTTTAAATTTACTGAGTTTTAACTACAAGGGAAATTCATAATTTACGGTTACCAAGGATACAGAGAAATCCAATCATCCAGACAAGGGGTGGTAGCATGTTTATTTTTATTAACTTTTGTTGTATCAGTTATTTGTTACGTTCGAAAAAGGGGTTAAGTTTAGGTACGGGTGGAGATGTATTTTTCAATGTGTTCTGACCTTACTGTTCTTTCTTTATATATATGTATATATATATATATATATATATATATATATATATATATATACATACACACACACACACATAGTGTATTTGGGCAGCAATCACTCTTTTATACAAGTTTCATTAAAAAAATGACTAACAAGGTACTATGGTTTTTTATTTAATTTGTCTTGTATTCTTAAAATTTTCTTCTTTTATGAACATAAATTATGTAGAAATTGTCTGAATGTTCTGTATGTTCAAGAACTTTTGGCTATACTTTTAGCCATTATCAAGGATGAT
The DNA here is from genome assembly GCA_963932145.1 of Acanthosepion lycidas. Taxonomy (NCBI): domain Eukaryota; kingdom Metazoa; phylum Mollusca; class Cephalopoda; order Sepiida; family Sepiidae; genus Acanthosepion; species Acanthosepion lycidas. Next base: position 104,551,347 of record OZ010581.1, read on the forward strand.
TCTATTTTTACTTTTAACTGAATGTAACGATTGTTTTATGTAAGTATATAGAGTTATTAGAATGCTTCATTTTTCAAAACACAGTCAGCACATTGTGGCTGTGTTCATAGTTGATGTTATTGAATGTTGGCTTTTTCTTTTTTATTATTAAGGCTTCCATTATTTTTAGCCTTTTTTTTTTACATGTGGATGAAGCTATTTGTATTATCGATGAGAATATTGTGGATAGAGTTTGGTAGGTCTTCATGTGTATTTAAATGAGACCTAATTGAGCTATGGTTAGAGAGATGACCATGGCTGCAATGTTTTGACGGTGTTTGGAAAATAAAACATATATATATATGAATTAGGGCACATTTAGTAAAAAAAAAAAAAAAAAAAAAAAAAAAATCATCCACACAAGAATGTAGAATCCATATTTGGAAAGCGGATCCTTATGACCCACTGGCTGATGATAATTGATGGGGTTCAAAAGTGAAGAAAAATGTAATGTAAGTCTCATGTTTTTATTAATTGGTAGACAATAAAATTATAAACGTCAGAGAAAATATTGGACAGTCTTATTTCCATGTCAATATTCAATAGCATTCAATAGTGAATTTTTTAAAATTATTTAGTCAAGATAGCTTGGACATTCATGAGTCTATCACACCAATGGTCCAAGGTTGGAAGGTCATTAGAGCAGCATTCTGTTTCATAATATAGCTGGTCAATGTAGGTGGTTGCTGGGCAAATAACCAGTCTTGTTCCATGGGTAGGTTTCCAGAGTAGTAGATCACTTGCAAGTTCTTGTTTTAATTGCCAGCAGTGTCCTGCATTCTGCTTTTGCATAAGATTGTAGAAATATCAAGGATGGATCCATAGAGCTGTGATTTAGTTAGTTGTCTCCAAGAGATGTTAAATATAGCACTCAGCATCTGAGTATTGGTTCCATCAAGTTTAGACTCAAGAGTTTTATTTATGTCTAAGAAGTGGCACCATACAGTAAAACCAACTCTACAGTGTTGTGAAAGAATCTCCATTTGAGATTGCCTGGTAGATCAGATTTATTTTATTCAAAGTGGCCCAGGCTTTAGCTATGTGAATTTTTACATCCTTTTTAGTAGAATTGGTACATAAAGATTTTATTAATTCACCTGAGACAGTTTGTATTGAGCTTCATTGGTAGAAGCCTATGAATTCAGTTTTAGAGGCATTGACATAGAAGCCAACATCATTGGAAGCATTATCTAGATGATGTAGGAGAACTGTGGCATTGGTAATGGTGTTTTGCAGTGATAGATAGGTCATCTGCAGAGTCAATATCAGTCAACTTTTTTGCAGGATATCTACTTGAGTCTTGGTAATAAAGTAAAACCTAGATGATGATGTTTGTTGCTCAAGTGAAATTTTAAAATTCCTTTAACAGAGACATTTAAAAAATAAGCTGACATTAGGAACACTCATACACACAAATAATAGAATAATGTGTCATATTTACTTAATGTAGAAGAGTTGCACTATATTTTAGGGGAAGGCATAATTATTAATAGGCATTATAGGTCATAGCCCGCCCCTCCTAGGATGTATGGGTGGTGTAATGAAAAATGGCTCAGAATAAGAAACCAGAGAGCTGAGTTTGAATTCCAGTTGAGTTCATTACATTCACTCATGCAAAAGAAAGGTATGAATCCATCTTTAACTATTGGTTAAATAGTAGAGCAGAGTGGGCTTTTTAGCCATGGTTAGTAACCAGTCTAGGAGAAAGACAACTTTAAATTCAAAACTGGCTGGGCATGGGGTTAGCAATTTCATCCTGTAAAAAACAACTACTTGCTGTGAGAACCACAGCAGCAATGCTTAGGTGTTGAGAGTTATAGCCCCATACTCCCCAGGGAGTATACAGGCTGTGAGTGTGAGTGATAGTTCAGAGGAAACTTTGACCCTTTCATACCTCTATCGAGGAGATGGGAGTAACTGCTTTACTTTCATTCTCCTCTTGCAACTGAGGAAGGCTGAAAAATATATCAGCCAAAACATTCTGTTAACCCTAGAAATGCAAATGTATTGTGTGACAAACGAGAATGGTACACTTGTATTTCTCATATCCTGAAATAAAAAAAATTCTAGGAAAAATACTTCTGCTTTATTTCATGTAGTCATAAATATTTTATGGCAGTCATTTTATCCCAGTATTTAGCAGGCAATGCATATAATGATAATGGTAGCCTTAACTATTTCCTAATAAGGAAACATTTGGTATTTATTGACCGAGCAGCCAGTACTGCTTTCAGTTGAAATTTATAAAATCTTTCTCTTAAAACAATTTTTCAGGAAGATAGTTTTTTTTCAGTTCAGTAGCTGTTATCACTCTTAAGTATTGATGATGGTTTCCTTCCTAACCTTTTATTTGAAGTTGTATGGAATGTCAAGATCTTGATTATGTTGTCATTTTCTCTTAGAGTTACATATGCTATTCATTTTAGTTGTTGCTGCTGTTGGTAGTCCTTAAGGGATGTGATTTTGTGTAATTTGGTACAGTTTTTTGTACATAAAATTAATTTACCCATAGTATTTTATCCATATATATATATATATATATATATATATATAAGCAGTGTGAAGACAAAGAACACCAACAAATTCTGACAGTTTGTGTCATACTTGAATTAAGTTTTCACACCTGAAAATTGCATTCAAGCATGAAACAGATTGCTGCAGTTTGGTGTTGCGACCTGTGCCCATACTGCTTATATTTACATATACTTTATGCCAAACATTGAGCATATTTAGCCTATAAATGTAGCATACCTTAAAACTATATCATATATATATATTATTTATTATATGAGATTAAAACAATAGTTTTCATGTTTCAGCACCATTGTGCCTCAATCAGGCAGTAGTAAATATTTAACATCGCTTGAAGTGCTGAAAACATGAAAGCTATAGTTTTAAGCTCTACTATGTATTGAGCCTTTTTTAAAATTAAATGCTCCAGACAGTGGAATTATACTCCATTTGTTCTTAAATCCTATATATATATATATATATATATATATATATATATATATATATATAGTAGGCTGATAAAAGATATCTGAGATAAAAAAAAAAAAACAACAAAAATAGTAATTTTGATAATGACCAATATTTATTGTATATTAGTAGACCTCTTGGCCAAATGGAAGTTTGAGAAAATATGTTAAAATGTGTTTTCAGACACACCTGTGTTCTTTCTTAATGAGAAATAAAAAAATGAAGTGTGATTCTTGAGGGGAGGGGGCATTTTACTATCTTATATATATATATATATATATATATATATATATATATATATATATATATATGTAAAATATCAGAAACATTGACCTTCTTGAAACCATAGTTTCAGCCGAGATCACTTCATCAGGCAACAAGACATTGTTTCTTCTTAAAAAACCTACCCATAATTATACTTGTACTGGTAGTTTAAGGAGGAGGAAAAGTGATGGAAAGAGAGAGAGAAAAAAAAAAAGAAATATAGAGGCAGAGGGGGAAAAACGGCAGTAAGAACAATAACAGTCTCTTATATACAAGGATGAAATGTGGGTTGTAAGGGGTCAGGTGAGGGTGACAGTAAAATAATGTGGAACATTGAATGAGAACAACCCTTACCTCATGACATCCTTGCTGAAGCATAGTGCAATAAAAATTTCAGACTAAAAATATCTAATACTAGACATAATATACAAAATAAAAAACAAAACAGAATTCTAAAGGATTCATACATAGCTAGTCTGAAAGAACTACTTATATGGCCATTCCAGAAAAAAATGAAGAACACAGAGTTACCAAAATAAGACCTTGAATACAAACATTTGTATGTGCATGAAATATAGATAGAATAAATGGATATTACATTTAGCAAAATTTCAAAGACCTTTCACCATTTATAAATAACAAGTAACACTATAGACATTTGGTTTATGTATACAAATAAATGTACTAATTGTTCTGAATTCATAATATTTTCAATTAAGTTATTTACATATCTACAGGTACTATGGCAGTGGTTCTCAATTTTTTTTGCACAATGCACCATTTTCACTATAAGTTCAAATGGCATCCACCATGTTTCAAGATTGTCCAATTCAAAAGGTGCATTCCAAATAATATGCATATATTATTGATAACATTTATTCTTTTCCATTAGTACATATATGTTTACAAGGATTATTTTTTTATTTTACAAATTTAATAGCAGTAGGAAATGTTAATTGATTTTTAAACTTGAATACATGTACAGTAATTTATTTTAATACATAACTAATTATTAAATAAATAAACTGAAGCATACTTCAGTATGCAAAAATATTCAGTAAAATGCCAGGATATTGTAATTCAATACACAAAAAGATCAATAAAAGGTCAAGGTTTTTAAATTGATTTTATTCTGATGAAGATTACAGATATAGGCTCCATTGATTATTGATTGGAAGGGAATTTCCTTCCTTGCCTTTTATTTCAAGTGGTGTGTAATGTCAGCATCTTGATTATATCATTATTGTCTCTTCGAGTTACATGGGATATCCATTTCATATGTTGCAAATTCTATGTGATTCTGCAGCAACAGTCCACGAGGTTCAAAGAAAGATGAGCCTCACTGAGACTTACATTTCTTCACTCGCTTGAAGCCATTTTTAACCACCGATCTGAGAAAACAGTTGTATGTAGCTGACAGTTTAGATTAGTGGTCCTCAGCCTTTTTTGCACAACGCACACTTTTCACCATACGTCAGAATGTTACTTCACTGCTTTCCAAGACTGTCCGACTCAAAAGGTGCATTACAAATAATATGTATATATTATTGAAAATCTTTGTTCTTTTCCATATTAGTATATAGACATTTATATGGATTACTTTTATAGAGGCATTTTACAAATTTAATAGCAATAGAAAATGTTTGATTTTTAAACTTGAATACATGTACAGTAATTTGTTTTAATTCATAATTAATTATTAAACAAATAAACTGAAGCATACTTCAGTAAGCAAAAAAGTTCAATAAAATGCCAGGATATTGTAATTCAATAAACAAAAAGATCAATAAAAGGTCAGAGTATTTAAATTTATTTTATTCTGATGAAGATTATAGTCAATGGGAAATGTGCGAAAAAGTAAAAGACCCCCCCACCACCACCACAAAATTATGGAATCCCTCCCTCCCAGTTGAGAACCCCTGTGATATGGTGATCATAATTGTCTTTGTATCACAAAAGACTGATAAATTAATCGAATGATAAGAATTAAAAAGAAGCACTGAAATGGAAGACATGATATATAAATTTATCCAACAGACTAATGGTGGTAATCAAATGACAAAAGGGAAGAAGAACTTTACAGTAACATGTTTCGTCCTCAGAAGGAACTTCTTCAGACCTTGATAAAATTAGGTGTATATTTGGGCTGTAACTGTCTTGAAAGAATTCAAAAGTATTTACAAAGCTTTGTGGGTGATTAATTATTTTCCACCCTACAACCTCTTTCCCACCTCTCACTATTTTTATGGCATGGCAAATATTCAGACAAGTTACCTTCTGTAATTCTACCAATCCAGACCTTTACAGCTAGGACCTGCTATGCCAGGTTACAGACACTGAATTCCTTTCATATTCCATTGGTAAGGAAGAAGTTCAACTTTCTTAGATCTGTTAAGCCATGGAATAGACTCCCCAGAAGATGCTTCCCTGATCACTACAATCTTAACCTCTTCATGTCTAGAGTTAACCATTATCTATCCTATATATCTTCATAATATGCACCTATTAGTCTATCCTTATATGCTTTTACAGCAATTCCACTCAGTAATACACTACCTTGAGTGCCTCTTGGGTGAACAATAGCATGAAAAATACTCCCTGCTAACACAATAATAACTACAACTGAAAAGAATTCATCTAAACTAAATATAAATTTTGTTACAACTATTTGAAAAACAATGAGATTTAATTAGCACAAAACATAACAAAATTAAACAACATTTACTGAAGAAATCCTTGTGAAATTAATTTCAATAAATTAAAAATTTTAAAGGAGCTATTTAGAAAACAGACTGCAAAAATTGCCGCCCAAAATAGAGAGTTGACACATCAAAGAATTTAAATAAAAGTTGACATAATGTAGACCTTTTCTGTAAATTACTTTCATAGTAATTGTTCTGATGAACGTTCCTCTACAGACAAATTCTACATATAGGAACTAGTTAAGAATTTATAGAGACTTGAGGTATTATGGTGACTGTAGTAAGAATGGTAAGTAAGTATATGTTGTTTGGTGTAAGGAATACTATGGTATGTTTGGGTCAGTAATGGTTATGGCTAGCTCAGTTTAAGATTAAGACAGATTGAAGACTAGCCTTCCCCCATCCCCCACTTTGACCTTGTGCCACATTTTTGTATTTTCAAAATATTACTTTCCTCTATGATACCTAGACTTTATGAATTTAAGTGCAGTACTAGATTGGCAGCTAGGTCTCATCATTTTACAGCTGAAATGGCTAGATATAACCGTAAGTTCTATGCTAATGCTCTCTTCTATTGCTTTTCTCGCTAGTGGAATTCTCTTCTGGCTTCTTGCTTTTCAGTCAATTTTGACTTTAAAAATTTAAATACTATTTCAATCGTTATGTCTTCTTAATTCCTGTTTATTTATTGTTCTCTGTCTTTAATAATAATGTTTTTTTCTTATATTCTTTCACACTCAGTAATCTCTTGCATCTTTTTGGCCATTTTGCCTTGTTTGGGGTGAAATGATTAAAAAAATGATTACATGAAGACAAAAGGAATCTTTGACAAAACAATATACTCAATGCATTAGTCATTCATTGTAGCTCATCTGAACACAATTTTGATTTAAAAATGCAGTTTTGATTAAAAGAGGAATTAATTTATTAACTTAAAAAATGTATTGAAAGTGAATAATTTCAGAAGCCTCTACAGTAAATTTACATACAAGATCATACAACATATGTCCTTTCCTGCCCAAAATACTGCTATTACTATACAAGACATTTAAAAACAATAGCAATAAAAATAAAAGTGATAACAACATGAATGGAATCAGTTAAGTTATATGTTATAAGTTATACACTAGACACCAAAAATTTAAAACATAGCATTCTTGTATCTTTAAACATTTTCAGTGTAAAATTGTAACCAGTGTTTGTTGCATTTCTCCCTACCTCCATATAGACATACACCATCAATAAAATCATTATTAGTCTGAAGAAGTTTCTTCTGGAAAAGAAACATGTTACTTAGGAGTCATTTCCATTTTGTCATTCAATTACCCAAGCACAATCATGTTTAAAAGAAAAGAGTTAAGTTCTTTGATAGATTTAAAAATAGAAATGAATTACTTTCTGGAAACCATGCCACCTGAAGATTAATATTACGAACACAAAACATAGAATGAGCGATGAAGTTTAAAACATATCAGTTTAGAAACAAAAAACTATAATATTGTTTCAATAAAAACATGGTTTACCTGAGAAATTTTTTTAAGATTAATTTTAATAAATTAAAAATCAAATTAAACTTTTGTTTTAGATTTGTCTACAATGCAGTTAATTGATTGTGTCAAGTAAATCTATTTTTGTGACGTATGGTGGCCGTTAATAATTAAGTATAACTCAAGACTTCAATGTTAAGGTAAAACAGTATTTAATTACAACTGCAAATAAATACTTAACAAGAACAAAGAAGTAAAAGTCAACCAAAGATAATTAACCATTTCAACGAATACCTTGTTAGTAGCACGGCCCAGCTTAATGTCTGGTAAATCCTAAATCAAAACCCAAATCACTGACACATAATAATTCACACTAATTCAACTGGATAGTAGCCTGACACTGCTATTTATACACCTGGTAGAAAACATATTCACAAGTCCAGAGTGTCATGCTTGAACCTAGGTGTTGCTAGTTACTTATTTTCTTCCTATATGACACCTATATATAAGAGACAAATTATTTACAGAGAAATCTCTTGAAATGCATTACACATATATTTTTACTTTGGAGTCATGCCTATTAATTATTTCGTGCATTAAAAAAATCAGTATAATTATTGTTTGAATGTGTGGATAACTGGCATGGAAAATGGTCCCAGAAAAATGAGTTCAAATTATGGGCTAGTTTATTGCTTTTACCTCTGCACAAATACCTTTCGGAAAGACACAACTCCATCTCTTCTTTTTTCTTCTATGGGTTAAATAGTAGGGTAGATTGGTCTCTCTGACAACCAATTTAGAAGAAGAATAACTCTGAATTCAAAACTAGCCTGAAGAAAGATTAGATCTATCAGGTTATCTTACCCTAGACACACCCACTGTTGCTATAGCTGCAGTATATATTGTGTCAGTACAACTCTAATGGGTTATGGGACTTGTGACATGACATGACATGACGTTATAGTTGTTATTGTTACTGTTATAATAATAATAATAATAATAATGGCACATGAGAACATCAACAATCCCTGTTGTAGTTGGAGCCCTCAGATTGGCTGGAAAAGATTCCAGTATACTCATTGAAAGGATTCCTGGAAGCCCATGCCTTAAAGAAATACAAAAAATTGTTCTCACGAGTACAGCCCATGCCTTATGAAGGTCTTTATCTATTTAAAATAGGTGTTTTTTTTGGGTTTTTTTTTAATTGGTCAGTGGAAAATGTGATGATGCCATTTCTAACCTTAGGTCTCTGAGCGGAACCCGGAAAGAAATGTGTACACACCAGAAATCAAAGGAAATAATAATAATAATAATAATGCTATAAATTGCAGTTGAAATGGCTAGATGTAACTGTAAATTCTATACAAACAGTTTCTTTTCTCACACTTCTTGCTTGTGGAACTCACTTTCAGCTTTTTGCTTTCCAGTTTTATCTTCAAAAATTTAAATGCCATGTCAATCATTATCTTCTGTTCTTTTAAATTCTGTTCTTTTCTTGTCCTCAATCCTTAATAATGTTTTTCTCATATTCTTTCCCACTCAGTAATTCCCATGCATCTTAGTGGCTCTGTAGCCTTGCTTAGAGTTAAAGGAGTAAAAAAAAAAAATTCAATAATTCTTGAATGAAAATTCAAAACAATTTGCAAGAATAAAAATGTGATTTAACTGTTTTTCATTTGTTTACAGCTAAAAGGAAAACTTGATTATAAGCATCAGTTATTAAATGTTAAAAATTGTATAAGGAAGCACAAAACTAAGCAGGATTGAGAAAACAAAGCAAGAATAGTGTGGCAGAAATACCTCCCATATATTGGTAGGACATTAGCTAGATGAAGACACTACTGTCACTGATGTCTTACCATTATGTCGGGGGTATCTGTGCTGTATCCTGTACAACAGAGTAAGTTTTTTTTTATTTTATAGGATATTATCAAAAAAACAGAGTTGATTATAAAAATTTGATGAAATACTCACCCTAACCAATATTTTTTTTGAGACTTTGCTGAAAAGCCTATCGAGTCTGCGGAGAATAAGGTTGAGGGCGGGGCGAACCTGTTCCTGAGACCAGTCAGTTATTGGCAGGACATGGACCATATAACTGTAATCAAAAGCAGCATATGTCTTTTATTAATCAGAAAGATAAGAACAGAACTGTTCACAATTCCACAGAATTTTTATTAAAATTCCCAAATATTTTTCTAAAACCTGAGTTTTAAAACACGAGGGTTTGCTGAAAAGTTCACAGCCTGACTAGCTTCTCAAAATCTGATTAAATATCAGTTTTATTTATTTTTAAAGAAATTCTTGGTTGGGTTGAGAATTTTTTCAGCTTTTATTTCTTATATGATGAAACAAGAATGTGGTTCTACAGAAGGATGCTGAGAATACCATGGACATAGTGTGTAAGCAAAAAATAAGTTTTAAGAAAAATAATAGCAAAAAATACACTTATATTTGAAATCAGAAAGAGACAGCTGAAATTCTTTGGACACATAACAAGGAAGGAGGGCTTGGAGAATTTGACACTCATAAAACATACTGAAGATAAAAAGGGACAAGGCAAGGCAGTGGACCACCTATCTGATCAGCTTGTGTAGATGGATGTCAAAATTATGGCAAGAAGACAAACATTACTTTCAGGGATAGGAATTTGTAGATAAGGTACACAACACATAGAAGATGAAGAAGAAAGATGATGATGATGATGATGATGATGATGATGATGATAACTACTACTACTTGTTTGTTTTTTTTTAACAAATTCACCCCAAGCAAGGCAATAATGCCACTAAGATGCAAGGGGCTATTGGGAGGGAAAAAGAATGAGAATACTTTAGAAAACCAACCCTGAACAAGAAACAAGGGATAAAAGGTATTCCTGTTCAAAAGACAGCAGAGGAGAGTGAACCGGACGATAAGCAGTACTACAACAACAATTACCACCATCATAAATAAACAAACTTTATATATTAAAGGGAAGTGCCAGAAGTGCTTGGGCAATTTCCCCATGGTATTGCTGGTAAACCAACTTTAAACTTTGACCTTGTGATTCTCAATCCTTATCAAAAATACAATTGCTTATCAAAGTGTAGCATCTGTTTTTATCCACTTAATCTGATGCTCTCTCTCCACTTCTGTCTTCCCTTCTTTCATTTTCTTATTGAAACCAAATAGCGTCTTTATATACAGAAGACAATTTTCATAAGAAATATATATGCAGAAGACAATTTTCATTATTTGCAACATGGGAGGGGAAAGAGACAATTGTGTAGATTTTTGTGTTTTAAGTAATTCCCACACAAGATGAAATTTGCTGCATGACTGTTAATTTCATGGTTGTCCCCATTTTTTTGTTTTTCTCTTGGTCATAGTCAGAAAAATTGAAAAGAAAATGTTTATTTTTTTAAGCTATTTATTTATATCTTTTATCTATTTATAGGGAAAAAAAACTTATAAAAAGAGAAAAATATGTTGGGAATTTTTGTGAAAGAAGAGCAACAACAAATTTATTTTTTCTTCTTCAGTTATTCTTTCTTGAAGAAGAAGAAGAAGAAGAAGAAGAAGAAGAAGAAGAAGAAGAAGAAGAAGAAGAAGAAGAAGAAGAAGAAGAAAGGTGTTGGAATGGAAGAACAGGGATCAGGCAAGTTTTAATATTATAAGCATTAAAATTAAACCATAATACTATAATTCATGCTACCATTTCTTTTATAAACTCGTAAATAAATCATTATATTGCATAACAAGAAAGGAGCAAAAGATGAGAGAAATAATATCCTTCATGATAACAAAAAATAAGCAAAAAGCAAGAGAAATAACCTAAAAAAAACAATACAATGACTATTCTTCATCATAAAAAAAAAATTCAAGCTAAAATTATCTTAAAAATAGGAAATTCCTGTACATCATTAGATTTATTTAATCACGGTACATAAAAAAATGTAAGATGTTTTAAATTTACTCACTAAATATTTGAATAAAAAAGTCTTAACTGTGATCAGTGTTGAAGCATTCAAACTTGATGACTCACCTTTGCAAACCAGGGCAAGATATGCTATAAGGATCATTTGGAGCCAGTTTCAATAAAGTGTGAGCAATGTCAGCAAGACGCTAAAAAATAGAACAGAATTTGAAAATAGTTTGAATATCTACATCAGGCTATAAATCTTCCCCCAAAACACAAATTAAAAAACAAAGTCTTGTGTCATTATATGTTAAACTATGATAGATGCTATTATATTATATTATATATATATATATATATATATATATATATATATATATATATATACACATACAGACACACACACACATATGCATGATGCAATGGGTAAATTAATGCCATTTTATATTTTTAATTTCAGACATGCACATTGTTTTTGATTTTGTCAATTGCATATTATAGTAGGGGTCAGTTCGGCAATGTCTATGAGAAAACAACACCATGATGCAATTCACTCTACCAGAAATTTGGAAACAGCATGCTGTACTGCTTGGCATTCACTCCGGAAGCTCCAATACAAACATTTCAGAGTGTCAATCCGAGGACAGTGCAGAGGATTCAGAAAGAGTTGGATGAGTCTAATGTTGATTATGAAGGTGATCATTAGTGATGGCCAACATTATACTTCCATTTATTTTCCCACAGGACCTCAGACTCAACATGGAGGCCTACATCAAGTGCCATGAGGAGATAGTGCTGCCTTGGGTCAAGAGGGTGACTGCTGGAAGATCATATGTATGGCAACAGGACTCTGCACCATGCCACACAAGCCAGCAAACCCAGTCATAGCTGTCGGACAATTTCTGAGACCCCATCACCCCTTACATCTGGTCACTTAACTCCCCAGACTGAAACTCCCTTAATAATCATGTGTGGGATGCAGTTGAGCAGGAGACCAACAAAACTCCTAACACCAAAGATGAACTAACGGCAAGGATTATAGAAGTATTCACCAACTTAAACAAGTAGACCATCCAGAAGATTTGCAAGAAATTCCGAAGTTATCTAAGGGCATGGTTGAAGCCAATGGCAATTTTATTGAATAAATTTACTCTTTAGTATTTCAAGATATTTTTGTGTAATTTTGGTGAATATATCTGTTAAAATGAGATGTCTGTGTCATCTTCATTTTTGCATAATTTAGATGACAATTTATCTATCGCACCCTGTATATAAATATGCAACATTGGTGAAACTGAATCCTTGATATAGTTACAACTTCGCTGGGCTGGTCATGTTGTAAGGATGAGCAACAAGATAATAACTAAGATCCTCATGTATAGCCAGCTTGACAAAGGAATGTTCAATGGTTGTGGCTCAAGTATAAAACAAGCTAAAAAGTCAGCTCTCAGCTGTCAATGTGCCTCATACTAACCTAAAGAGATATTTGTGCCAGAGTGGTATCAGAAATTTTGAAATCAGTCATATTGACCAGCTAGGAAATGAAAGACAATGGCAAAAAGTTTCAGCAAATGTTCCTGTTGCTATGTCCCAAGATTCTCGCTGTTGCACAATATACAGGTCACTAGTGAAACTGAAGTGTCACATACAACACAAACATAAAAACTGAGTGATGATCCTCATATGTTGAAATTGATGGGAGTGTCCATATCTAAACAAGTTTGATGTCTGTTTAAATTTTTATTATTTTTTTCCACCTTTTGAATAAATGTTGAGTATTGTGCTCAAAATTGTAGATAAACTGTCCAAAGTTTCATATTTTGTTTTGTTCAAGTACTTTTGACCATCATAGTCATTATCCATTCTTCCGGAGATTTGATGATGACTGCAATGGCTGAAAACCTTAAAAAAAACAAAACAAACTGCATGTTACTGTGGTCAAAAGAAATTAATAACTTGGGACACAATTTCTGAGTGGGTGTTTCTCCTCTCTACATCGGTCTCTCGGTATTTTCTTCATTCTCTTCCCTGTACCCACTTCGTCATTTGTTCCCCCCCCTGCCTGTCACATGTGTATGTATGGTACAACATACCCCGAGAAAGTGATCTCTCATCTCCACAATGGCCTATTTAGAATGGGAAATCACCAATCACCTGCCTGGATGATAGACATACAGGAACCTCAGAATGGAGCACTAACGCACCAGGATGTCCCCCCTCATGATTCCATTCAACCAGAGTACATATTTCATTCTTTAAAAGGATTCCTTCAGACCAAATAATGGAGGAGGGATCAAAATACAACAAATGTTGGCTACATTTGTGTTTGTTCCACATCCACAGAATCCACCTGTGGTTTATAGTGTAACAATGTTAAGCAGACCTTTCTGAGAGATAGTGTACACTCTGGTGTGACCACCAGTTTGAACACAGCCAGTAAACTCGGACCCTCAGTCATGATGACTTGTGATGCCACAACAAATGATGGCTTCCAAACACTTCCACTCATAAGGCTTGGATTAATACATGACAAACTTTTCAGTCACTTTTAAATGGTGTTGCATACTGGGATTGCCTTCCTTGGCTGAATGCATCAAGAAGTCATCTCTATGACAAATCTGAAATGGCGAGATCAGAACCTGGGTCTTGTGGGGGAAATGAAATAAAGTCAATAAATAAAATAATAATAACAAATAAAAAATTTTTAAAAATTGATTTTCCCATGATGCAAGTTATAAAGAAACCAGAAAGGGTTTCTGGTTACATGTATGATTTTATGATTCCACTTTTGGAAAGGACAGAATCTCTCTCTTTCTCCTTTTGGTTTCAAGATGTGAACCACTTGGCAAAAGCATTCCTATTGGGGAATGTTAGTTTTTCTGGTTCACTGACAACTGAACTTTTTCCACTTACCAACGACATCATTGGATGTGTTTTAGCATCCCTACTCATGAAGTAGAAGTTCAGGCTACCCAATTCAGCATGAAGCTGACTTGAGAAGGACTTGCTTTACCTGTTCAGATACTTATTTCCAATAAATTATTTCAGAACCAAAAAGAAAAACAGACAAACTCAAGAGACATTTAACTTTGTTTCAATACAGTCAACATGAAAGAAATAAACGTCCGTAGCAGAAATTCAAGTATCTATAAGTTTCTTCTACACTTTCTTTGTTTACATATTGAACATGCACATACACACAACTCACAAATATGTTAACATCTACAATCTCATAGTCAAAATGTGAATGGCCCAACCTCAAAGCCATGCAACTATTACTTATATATATATAAAAATACATACAAGGTGACTGAAAAGAAACTTCCTATTTTATGTATGAGTGGTCAGCCAGGAGTCCTGACTTAACACCCTGTGATTTTCTTATTTAGGATTGGCTGAAGGAGCAAGTCTACTATACCAAACCAAGACTTTGGAAGAAGTTGAAGGCTGAATACAAGAAGTTATGCCTGCCATACTGCAAGAGTTCCTGGTGAAATCAGCTGACGCGATTACTGGATGGTTCGAGAAACTGGTAGCAAAATCTGGTGTCCATATCAAATTTTAAATAAAACCTCATGCTAAATGCTTTCCTCTCATATCCATTTCTTGTAAAAATTATAGTTATGAAATAAATTATAAGTATTTTAAAATGGGGAGTTACTTTCAATCACACTATATATATATATATATATATATATATATATATATATATATATTGTATACACACACAGAGTGAAAAAGGTACAGAAATATTTTTTTAAAAATGATTAAAAATTTTACTGAGAAAATAATAATTCTTTAAAGTTTCTCATTGTTTAATAAATTCTTATACTTAAATATTTACAAGTTGACTGAAACAACATGGCAAAAATTAAGTATATTCAGATATATTAAAGTTCACATGCACAAAAATGTTACAGTTTTTTGGATATATCTATGTACTAGTGAGCTAGCCAAAATGAGCTGACTCATTTTATAGTCAACCAAGAGAAGGGTTAACCAATCAGAAAGCTCAAAATATTCAATCCAACATGTATAAAGGCAGCCATTTTGCTTTTTCTCCCAAATTATCTTCACTGCCAACCTGATATTGAAGACTTAAAGAATTAACAGCCGCTACTTTCTCCGAATCTACACTGCCAACCTCTGATATTGAAGAGATTACGGACTTCACTGGATTCCATATTCAGAGACTAAGGCAAACATGGTCA
The DNA here is from genome assembly GCA_963932145.1 of Acanthosepion lycidas. Taxonomy (NCBI): domain Eukaryota; kingdom Metazoa; phylum Mollusca; class Cephalopoda; order Sepiida; family Sepiidae; genus Acanthosepion; species Acanthosepion lycidas. Next base: position 104,566,930 of record OZ010581.1, read on the forward strand.
ACAAAAAATATTTATTAGAATATTGTAAATATAAAACTCACATTATGAGTTTTGAAATCAAATAACTCTGGTGGCCGATCCGGGGGACGGATTGATGGATCCACCTGTTTCTTACGTAGTTCTCGCAATCGGAAATGACAGTTGGTGAAAAACTCTGAAGCAATGAAAAGTAAAGTGTCTCTGGGTTTGCGAAACTCTTGTCTTGCATCTACATCTTCAACATCTGGAAGGTATCCTTTCTTTCGGCCTTCATCACCACCTCGACTGAAAGACAAATAAAAGTATCTATATAGATTCAATAATAAACACGCTTCAATAAAATCATAGGAACAGGGGAAAAAAATTCTACTATTAGCATCAATATGTGCAGTTACTAAAGCTAATGAAGCATTTATTTTCTTATTTTATAAAGCACTACAAACCAGTGTTATTATTCACTAGCCAAATCTCCATCTTATGAATATTTCTCTTAATATAAATAAAAATTGTGGGTTGGGGTGGGATAAAATTTTTAAGCCCAAGCCTCAAGGGGCCTTCCTCCCAGGTAGTACCTCTCCATCGGGAGGGGACTGGGTTTATTGCCCTGCACCTGAGGTATCCCCAAATAGGGTAGTGCCAAGAGTGCTTGGGCAATTCCCTCACAGTATTGCTGGTAAACCAACTTTAAACTTTGACCTTGTGTCACAATTGGTTCTCAATCCTTATGAAAAATACAATTGCTTATCAAAAATACAATTGCTTATCAAAGTGTCGTATCTGTCCTTATCAGCTTAATCTGATGCTCTCTCTCTCCACTTGTATCTTCCCTTCTTTCATTTTCTCCCTGAAACCAAATAGCGTCTTTCCTGTCTTTTCATGCAATCAAAACAGAATAATCAATTATTTTATAAGGTATTGGCAGAGCATAACGGTCGTGCAAAATAACAAAGGAAGGGACAAGCACAATTATAATAGGATATTTGACTCATATTTTTTTTTTTTTTTAACTGCTTCTGATCCCAACTTTATTCAGGCCATCAATCTACAGCCATGAGAAGAAAGAGCAGGGCTGGAAATAAAAGATAAACTTTTGCTGAGATTTGAACTCGAGTGTATTTTTGGCTCAGGAAATCTGGTGAATGCCAATCTGTTTTAACTGCTTTGATACAAGAATTTGACAGCTTTGCAGAACAAATCTTACTTATCATTCTATTTCACATTTCTCAATGCCATATTTGTTCTTATTGAATTGACACCAACAGCAGTATTATTTCTATTCATTAAATGAAGCATTGTTGATATTTTTAATTCCTTTTTAATCCATATTTATTTTCATCTTAATTTTTAGCTGTTTTTGATCCCAACTTCATTTAGGTTGTCAATCAACAGCCGTGAACAGACTATACACGATCGAAAATAAAGGATAAGCTTTTAGTAAGATTTGAACTCACGTCTCCTTTTGGCTCAAGGAAGCCCGGTAAATATCCCACTTACCTTTACTGTTATGCTACAATAATTTGATTGTTTTGTAGCAGACAAAAATGTAACTTAAAAATTATTATATGGTCTTTACTAGCACCATTTTTGTTTTTTCAATAGTAACAACAAGTCTTTTACTAGATAAAGTATTCCCAAATATTAATTTTTGAAGAGGTTTTTATTTTTATTAGGTTGGTGCAAAAATAATGACGTAATAATGTCGTTTTTTGACGTTATACGTCAAAAAGCGACATTATTACGTCATTATTTTTGCACCAACCTAATGGTTTCTTTTTATTGTGATTTTTTTCATGCTTTCAGTTTCCAGAATTGAGAAGAGAGTGATCAGGGTTGGAAATAAAGGATAAGTTTTTGGCAAGATTTGAACTCGTGTTTCTTTTTGGCTCAAAGAAGCCTGATGAATACCTTGCTGTTTTAACTGCTAAACTATAGGAATTAAACAAATTTGTAGATGCCTAAATCTAGTCAGTATTACTATTAGTTGGAATGAAAATCTTTTCATTAAAACAGTTTTTCAGGAAATTAGACTTCTGAATGTTAAAGCTTTTTCTAATATTGATGGGAGTTGTCTTCCAAACCTTTTGTTTTTGGTAGTGTGGAAACAGATTGATTATACAACGATTTTCTCTTTTAGTCACAAGTGCTACCCATTTTGGTTTTTGTTACAGCTTGATTTCTTCAAATGATGCACTTTTTGTTATTTGGTAAAAGCTCTTTTATTAACATTAGCATCTAGGGTCTGACAATAGATTGTCTTAAGACTTAAAGAGTCAAATTTTGATAAGAAGCATGAAAATTAAGATGAAATAAATTAGTTGTATTAAAAAAAAAAAAATTTATTTTTATCAGTGTTGAATAAATTAATTTATAAGAAATATAAAAGCTATTGGATTCTTCAACAATTATCTTCAGTGATTTATTAGAAAAAAAAATTATGAACTCTCAAAGAAAATTTAAAATTATCCTTTTTACAGTGAAACCACAACAGCTTCATAAATTTTCTAAACCAAAACATTTTTGTTGCTCAATGGAAAAATATTACAAATTCTATTACATTTTTGCAGGTATGAAAGTGAAAACTTAGTAAAAGTTAATGCCCCTGCTGTATATTTAGAGATTCTTGATAAAATCCAAACAAGAATCCGCAATGTTATTGGTTCTGACCTGGCATCTTGGCTCCAGTCAGTTCCCACCACCATAATGTAGCTTCATTCTGCATTTTCTATAAATACTTTCATGGTATTTGTATGAGTGACATCTTCACTATGTTACCATGAAACAGACTGTTGTTGCTTGGTGTTGACCTTAATGTTCACTTTCATATTTACATATCCTTAATATTGAGCACTTTAACTCATGAATATAGCATACCATAAAACTATATATATATATATATATATATATATATATATATATATACCTAAAATTCTCTTAAAAATATTCTTTCAAAAATTTTGAAACTACCTCACTCATTTCGTGTGCATGTGTAGATGTGGCAACATCAACAAAGCCCAGTCTGATGAAACCATAAGATAAATATCATTAATAATATTTATCTTGGAATGTGTATTATGATCCAGATTATTAAATTGGTTTAAAATTTTATTATTGTGTAACTTTATAATCTTCAAGATTATTAGTGCAGCTATAACTTAGTTTTAATGTGTTTCTGCTAAATATTTTACTAAGAGGGCTACTTATAGGAAAATGTTTATCAATCAAATAGAGGAACTTATGGCTTAACTTAGAACTGACTAATTGATCATAATACACGTTCCAAGATAATTATTATTAATGATACTGGCCAATGCTGAACTAAATCTCTTTGTACTATCTCTACAATAGAGAATCTGACGGTTGAAAAATTCTATATTGGGAGTACTACAAATTCTTTCAAGATTAGGTGGTATCAGCATATCTTGTCCTTCACCAATAGTACTTACAGAAATAATACATCACTTTCTAAATATTTTTGAGTTTAAAAGATGAAAATACTCCTAGGGTGAAATGGAAAATTTTAAAAATGGCAAGGATATGTAGATCTCTATATGAACACTGTTTTCTGTGCTTTCATGAAAAATTGGAAATTATCAGATTTAATAAAAATTCCTTATTAAATCAAAGAAGTGAATTAACAGTAAATTGTAAACATAGTTTACCTTTTACCTGACAATTTAGTTAAACTTTGGAATTTGATTATGTTTGTTCTTATATCTTTAGTTGAACTGCATTGCACCATATATGGCTTATCTTTCTATTTGTAGGATTAATTTGGATTTAATATAATTTTGTATTAATCCCCTGGTAGTATTAGTAACATCATGTATGGATGTATTGGTATTTGGTTGGTATTTTTGACATTTCTTTGCTTAGTTTAAATTTAATGTAGGTCATATTTGATTGGTTGATCAGAGTAAAGCCCTTGAACTTCATAATTTTCTTTCCCTTTTTTCATAAAAAGAGGTTGTATTTTGTTTTTAAATCTAAATAAATCATTCACTTGCCTGTAAGTTACAATCACCTGATGAGATGTATTGATATGCATCGAAATACAACTGCAATTGTGTAGCAATTTTTACGTTTTCAGTGTAATGTCCTAATTATATATATATATATATATACACACACACACACACAAATACATATATATTCACACACACATATACACACAAACACATACATATATACACACAAACACATAAATATATATAAACACATATATATATATGCACATATACACACAAATACATACATATATATAAGAAATAATGAATTTTTATCACCTTAAACATTATTTTAATGGATACCCATATTTAAGTATATATATATATATATATATATATATATATATATATATATATATATTATAAGATAAAGAACAAATAGGAAATGTATATCAATCTAACATGTTTCACTTTTATTAAAGCTTCAGCGGAGAATGAAAAGTGGAGAAAAAGAATAAAGAAATTCTAGTATTTTTACTTTTGTGTTGTTTGAATTTCATTGGTTAATCATATTTCACATGCATTCAGGGCCTATGAGAAGGACCCTAGTCGGTACTTTGTTCCAGGGCCCAAGAACTAAGAAGGATTCAACAGCAATCATGCAACACTCATCCTCACTCACCTCAAGAACAAGCACTTTCTTTTCTATTATCCTCAGCCCGACATACATTTACATTCACATACTTAAATATCACTATACTTACCACAACACACTTACTTTTTATTAATATTTATTATTAATTATTGTAGGCCTAGTTGTATGAACATATGATAACACCAAGAGTATCTACCTACAGCCCAGGCTAGATGCATAGATGCGTAAATTAGTGTAATGATGTGAATAGTACACAACAGAATTTTTGCATCATTACGTGCCTGTATGTATTATTATTTTTGCAAGGACTTTATGTATTGTAATTGTTAGAGAATTCAAGATATTATTATTATGAATGTTTAAATAGCATTTCACTATGACAAAACCTAAAAGCTGATTGGTGAATGAAACCATAAATACTGATTTATATTTTGCTGTATTCATTGAGTAAGTGATATTTGATTGAAAATAAAGCATTTACAAGACTTTACTCATAGATTTACTGAACATCAAATCCTCAATTTTGAGATAAATTTTGCCCATCTTGGGAGCTACAAAAGGGTCTTGTACTGCTTTACAAAATTTATCTTGGAGGCCCTGCTGCATTCAACTTGTTAAACAAATGTTAGTATAATTTGTGACATTCTGAATTCAAGGAGAGATGACACATCCATTGAAAGTTCCAAGAAATGATTGGATTCCAAGCCTAACTGAAAAACCATAAATATTTGATCTTAGGTATTGCCTTGATGTTAACTGATGTTTGAGAAATATATTGCATGACTCAACATGCAATCATTTTCACTTATGACACATATGGAAACTAACAATTTGTGAACTATGATTTGATATACATCAGCCATTTTTTTCTATTTAAGGAAATGTGGCAGTAAACATATTCGTTTATTTCTATGAATATATGCATTTTAATTGTTGACCCATAGATGAATATATGAATGTTTTTGTTTTTGTAGAGTGAACGAATAAATGTTTTATTGTCTGTGTTGTAGTATTCCTATGGATGATAATGTGTATGTCCCCATTCACATAAATACAGTAGTAAATACTGTATGTTAGTCTGCAGTTGGAGATTCGTCTCCAGCTGTGCTGGTCAAACTCTCTGCCTCTGGGCACAGAGGATCCCCAGATGAATCTATGTAGAAGGGCAGAGTCTCGTCTCTGAAAACAGCTACCTGACCCCATTTTATATGGGGTCTACAGGGAATTTTTGGCAGAGTCTATGGGCTTGGATACCCCACATTAAATTCAACCTTGTCCCACATCTGACCATGTGGGGTGGTTGGTAGATATCCTGTAGTTGGAGATACATTGTGGAATTCACTTGACTCACTTCTAGCAGTTGACTACTTCTATGCGCTGCTGGCGAATCTTATGTGTTTTTTTGTGTCCTAAATATTATCGTTCATTACCAACCTCTGTGTGATTATTCTATTCAGTAACCTTCCTGTTGTAGCATACCTACGAATGATAATGGGTATGTCCCCATTCACATAATTACAGTTGTAAATACTGTATGTTGGTCTGCAGTTGGAGATTCATTGTGGAATCCACTTGACTCATTTCTAGCAGTATACTTCTTCTATGTGCTGTTGGTGAATCTTATATGTGTTGTTCCTGTCCTAAGTATTATCATTCATTTTCAACCTTCATTTGATTATTCTATTCAGAAACCTTCCCTAGGTTACAACAGTCTACTTAGAAGAATCTATAAAACAATGTATTTTATTCCAGTCAAAATGGCAGTATCATTAAATCCTATTTTTATATTTGTTTCTTATAAGGATGGTGTAATGAAAACATTAAGTATGAAAAATCTTTTCTTGCAATCTTACCTGGCATGTGACTCTTCCTTATCATCATAGTAATATCCTGATGTCTGAGTGGAGTAATTTGTGTGGTTTTGTGTGGGCTTCATGTTGGCATTGACAGCATCCATATGGCGTTGGGTAAGAATTCTATTTCTGGTGACAAGAGAGAGAAATTCTTCATTAAGTCTTAAAATGAAGGAAATAGGTGCAAACTAACACTTAAAGAATTGATACAGTTTCTGAATTGATTTCCTATGTCAGTGGTTCCCAAATGGTGCAGTACACCTCATAGATGACGTGGAAGAGGATAGAAGGTGAATGATTGAAAGACAATCAAAGATTTAGAAACAGTTTAAAAAATTCCTATGCCCAAAATAAATATAATTTCAAAATTTTAAATATTATGAATTGCTTGTAATTGTATGCATGAGTCCCAGTGTAAATAGTTATAAATAATTATAGACAGATTTCAATATTGTGATATTTTTGCATTATATCAAATATTAAGAATATATTAACTAGGGTCTGCCAATTGGAGGAGAGAGTTATCACAGATAATGTTATGACTCTGAATCTGCAGTTATCTCCCTTTGACCCTCTCTCTGGACCTTCTTTACCATGGGGCTGCTTGCACTTTTTCAATTGGACTTCCCTTTGGTGAGGCACAAGCAAATTTTAATTCTGAAAATTCAATCCAGAGAAAAAAAAATTTAGGAATCATTGTCCTATGTCATCAAGTGTGAAATATCAATGTTTTTTTTTTTTTTCTTTTTTTTTTTCTATTTTTTTTCTAACTCAATCATTCACACAATACAAGACCCAATATCCAATGAAGATGTTTATTGAATGGGATTGTTTTATGGACATTAGAATTGTAGATTATAAGCATATGTAGGATAGATAATGGTTGACCCAAGAGTTGAAGTGGTTAAGATTGTTGTCATCATAGCAGCATCTTATCAGGAGTCTGTTCAACAAAGTAGTGGCCCTTGGGAAGAAGCAGTTTGAATAGAACTGCCTTCTTACTAATGGAATACAAAGGGAATGAGGGTGATTCAACTGTATACATGGCATGGTGGGTCTTAACTGTAAAGGTCTGAACTGGTGGAACTAAGGGATGTGGCTTGCCAGATCTTTTTCCAAGGGAATAGCGATAGGCTTGTAACATTGCTTCTATGAGAAAGGGGTTGTAGGATGGAAAATAATTTATCACTTACAAAACTGCGTAAATGCTATTTTTTTTTCTGTTAGTTCACCCAATACAAGGCCCAAGAGCCACTCAAAGTAGAGGGCTACTGAGCGAACTTGAAGAGACCAAGACTGTAGCTATGAGGGAAGCATCCTCTCGGGAGTTTTTTTTTAACAAAGTTACAGTTCTGGACAAAAAGTTGTCTGAGTGGAACTTATTCTTTATTAAAAGAACATGAATGGAATAGGGGTGATTTGCTCCCATGAATATGGTATAGTGGGTCCTAGCTCTGAATGTTTGTGCTGGTGGAACTAAGGAATGTAACTTGTCTGAACATCTACCATAGTAATAGTGATGGAATAGTAAGAGGCTAGCGGCATTTCATCAATTGGGTTGCAAGGTGGAGAATAATTCATAACCCACAAGGCTGCATAGTCATTTTTGAACTCTGTCAAGGCTGGACATTGAAAAGTGGGCAGCATCAGCCCAGATATGACAGTAATTCTCCATTCAAATTGTCATGGCTAAAGAGAGAGGGAGGACTGAGTGGCACCAGACCAGATATAGTAGCAATACTCCATTTTTGGTCTGGTCTGATCTGACACTTGTAAAAATAAAGCTTATAAAATAGTTGTGAACTGTTATCTGAAATCTGTCACCAAATTGTAAACTGCAATAAATTAAAAACTCTTTTCAACTGAGAACTAAAATATCAGGCTTATGGCTATATCACATTGAAACACTGATGCTCATCTGATCACCAAAGTTAAGCAATGTTAAACCTGGTCAGTACCTAAATGGGTGACTACTGGGGAATAACCAGGTGCTGTAAGCTTGGATGTGCACATTGTGTAATAAATAAAGGCTCAGAATGAGAAATTGGAGAGCCGAGTCCCAATTCCAGTTGTTATATTTACTTATGTACAAATGGCCTTGGAAAAGGCATGAATCCCCCTCTTCTCCACCCAGCTATTAGTTAAATAGTAAAACTTGTATCAGAAAATCATTATTATCTCCAAACAAAATCTTACAATCCAAAAATATGTTTTACTTTTAAATAACCTCAAAAAGGTTAAAAAGCTCTAAAAAGCAAATTAATTAACTAAATATCAAGTTTAAATTACTGTTTTCATAAATCTTTACTTCTTTTTTTTCTTGTGTTTTTATGCAACCTGGACATGTGTCTATTTCTCTGGTTTTAGAAATACAATGAAAGGTTTGACCAAGGAAAATTAGTGAATAAAATTTGAGCAAAGTTAACATTAAAAAATACAAGAAATGATCTTTAGACTTGTATGAGCAAAAAAACTGGAAGGAGGTGATAAAGCTTATTATTTACATTTGGACTAATATCCACATCTTTGTTGTTATTATCACAATGTTTCCATTGTTGGGGAGAGAAAAGATGGATTTTTCAAGGGTATTCATGCTGAAGTAAATGTCACAAACCCAACTAGAATTCAAACTCAGGTCTGCGATTTTTCATTTTGAGCCAATATCCATTGCACAACAATATACATTCAGTTTTTAATTACTTTCTTAATAAAAAATTCTGTAAACTTTTGGGTTGTGAAAAAAAAATCATTGTTAATTTTTTTTAAAGATTTATTTTTGTTTATTTAATTACTAAATTTTTTTAAATATTTTAAATTAGCTACTCTTTTGAATATTTCTGAAATGTTCTTCAATAATCATGTTTTAATAACTGTAGCAATATGTAAATGACTGCCTAATTAGCATAGCTAAGGCATAGGGACTATATAATTGCCCAAGCAGTAAGGGTAGAGCAGCTCTCGGTATGTGAGATAAACAACTATTGCTGAACTGACAAAATACAAAAGGAATCACACTCCATAACACAAAATGACAGAAGATAATGATGTTGCATTTAAATTTTTTAAGATTAGATTGAACAGCAATTTTCTGGTTTTTTTAAAACATTTCACCTCTAGCAGGGGAATAAAGCCACTAAGATGCAACAAGTTACTGAGAATGAAAGAAACTGAGTAAATGTTACCAAGGAGAAAGGACAATAAAAAGAACAGGATTCAAAGTGTAGTGATATGTAAATGACTGCCTAATTTGCATAGCTAAGGCATTAGACTATATAAATACCCAAGCAATAATGGTAGAACAGCTCTCAGTATACAAGATAAACAGCTACTGCTGGACAGATAAAATACAAGGAATCACACTTCATAACAATAATGTTTAAGAAGAAAATTTCAAGATGTATTTTCTGCTACAATTAAAATAATGAAATGTAGACATTTTAATCTTTTATTTTGTAGACATGTGCAGGTGAGAGTTTTAGTCTGCATTTTAACACTTATATAAGTGTAAAAACAACAAAAGCAAAGTGGGAGAGACATATACAAAAGACTTCAATAGGAACAACAATATGCCTTTGTTGTAAAAAATATAGAAAAGAGTAAGAGATAAAATGAAAATTGTTCTTCAGAAAAAAACCCAAAAAAACACTTGGAATTTTTCTTATTTGTTGAATAACGATAATTAAAAAATTGAACAAAAAATGAGAACAAGAAAAACTGAAAAAAAAAAAAAAAAAACCAAAACAAAATGATTTACTTTACCTGGTAAATGTTTCACATGAGTTGATGAGAGCTCTGATGGAAATTGCTATATTGGTAATGGCTTGGATCTCTGCTTGTGCAGCACTAAAACTGTCTTTCTGATTGGTTGCTTCAATAAGATATTTCAAATATTTTGGCACAACCACTTCAAGGATGGTCTTAAAACAAAAAAATATGTCATTAAGTATACGAAAATGCTAGATCACCTTCAACCATAGGTATTTTTTTCAACAAAGTAAGCAATTTGTCTATATTTCTGAGATGAAGTATTGCAATTATTTACACTATTTACATTGTTTGGATTTTTGTTCTCATCTTTATTGTCACATTCACGTTTCAGCCAATGTATGCTCCAGCCTTCTTCAGGTGATATTGTTTGAATTTTGAACCGAACACAGAATAGCCAATCTGTATGTTGGTGTTTCTGAAGATTGGTTTATTGACATTTGTGTAGATATTCTTCCCATGTTTATTTCCTGAAATGGGCTACCCTTCATATTCCTGGATCACTCAGTAAAGTCACTGAGAATCTGTTCCATTTCTTCTCCTTTATTATGTCATATATCATATTTATAATGAAAACTATGTGTAACATGACTACTGTATATAAAATAACTGTAAAATAAATTTTGTTCTAAGTATAAAATGTAAAATTCTAAGGTTTCTAATTTTTAAGAGCAATTGTCTCCCTTGAGATTTAAAAAAAATCAGATAATGGATAATCAGATCATGGAGAAACAGTCATTGAAGATATTTAAACACATTGGATGGGTTGAAGAAAAACTACAAAAAACAGTGTCATGAACATTTTTAAAAAAAGCAAACTGTACGAGGTCTGATCAAAAAGTATCAGGGCTGTTATGTTAATGGAGCTAAAGTAAACAAAGTGAAGCAAATTGGCACAGATTGACCTTGAACTCTGTCATGCATACACACTAAGTTATAATGCTCTCACTCACTTCCGTTGTTTATAGCAATGCTTGGAAGAAATGTGTGTAGAATGTGGTCATTTCACTGAGGTCCCATCAGTGATCATGGCTTGTGCAGCAGTTTTTAGCCAATCACAACATTCCCCAAGTCTGACAACCATCATATTCCCCAGGTCTCACACCCCTTGCAACTTTTTGCTCTTTCCAAAAATTAAATTTCACTTGAATGAAATTAAATTTCAAGATGTCAAGGAAATCCAAGAGAATGCAACAAGGCAGCTACTCGCTATTCCAAAAATGGGATTCCAGGAATGATTCCATCAATGGAAATGGCACTGGATAAAGTGTGTGGATTCAGAAGGGAACTACTTTGAAGGAGATGAAATACTGAATTGATATGTGTTGCAGTTTTCTTTTTACAGCACCAGTACCGGTACTTTTTGATCAACCTTCATATACACATAAATTTATCTTGTTAAAGGAGATTTGGTGAGGGTAATGATTATTGTACAACAGTTGAAAAATATTTCTTTGCCAAGTCCTCTTTAAACTTGTATATTTATATTTAGATCTGTGTTAAAAAATTATTTTGTAATTATTTATAGTAATTTATATTTTAACATAAACTGCAGATATATATATATATATATATATATATATATATATATAGCTGCCAACTTGTATTTGAGGATACTTGACTACTAGGGTGGCTAGCCAATCCCTATTGAAGATGCTTGCTCAGGTACATTTGTGCTTGTTCAACACTCACAGAGACCACTTGTAGTTTATACTGCAACTATGCTGAGCAGACCTTAGTTACAGTTTCTGGGAGAGAGTGTGTTATCTAACATGATCAACAATTTGAACAAGGCCAGCATGCTCAAACCCTCAGCAATGATGACTTTTGACCATGTGCTAGCACAGCTATCAATGGCCCCCAAGGGTTCTGTCTACCCAGTTTCACTCACAAGGCTTGGGTCAACCTATGTTATGGTTTTCAGGCTCATTCCAAAGGTGCTCCTTCCTGACAAATCAATCATGGTGAGATTCAAAACCAGGTCTCATCATCAGAATGTGAATGTTCTAACTACTCAGCCAGGTGTGTGTGTGTGTGTGTGTGTGTACACATGCATATGTGGAACTTCAGTTGAAAATTAAGCTATTTACAAATTGTTTTCTGTACAGTTGTTACTTTTGAAGGAGGCAGAGTCTCTAATATTTTGACATGTATCAGCTTCGCCCCCAAATCAATAAAATATTAACAAGGAAACTCAAATTATTAATACAAAGACATGATAGTTTAATCTGAATACTTTAATATTTCATTTAAAGAATGAGCCATGCTAATCATCAATTATCAGTATATCAAAATAACATGATTCAAATAGTACTAGGTTACCAGCAGTAGGGGAAAATTCCTGATTTGACTGTCTTCTTTACAATAAACTATATGAGTAACAAGATTTTTGGCAAAATACCTGACCAATAGGTCAGCTCAAAGAAAGAGAAAAAATGTCTGCATGTAAAGATTCAGATATAAATAAATATATATATGTAAAAAGACAATATGAATAAAAACAAAAGGCAAGCTTTTCTTTACCAACATGTCTTGTTTTCTGATGGACTTTATCAAGACAAGTACTTATTTTTAACTTCTGTTCATAAGCAAAATAAAATCTTTAAATTTGCCTTGGTAAAATCCATCAAAAGACATATGTCAGTAAAGAAAACTTTTCCTTTAGTCTTTATTCCCTGGTTTTATAATACCAGTACAATGGATGCAGTGTGATATTTGCATATATATATATTTTATTTATTTTTATGTCTTGTGTCTTATTTACATTTTTTTTATTTCTTTATTTTATGTCCATCTTATATAATATTGTATTTTATGCATTTATGAACACAAACTTTTATAAAAAGAGTTAAATAAATGTCTGTACTCACCAACATCTGACCACTACGAAATGAGTCAGGAGAATAAGCGATGACTGTCACGCACATATTGATTACATCAACAATATCAAAGGTTCCTGGATCATTTTCATAACAGAAGTCCTTAAAGTTGTGGAAAAAAAAAAGAAAAAAAGAGAGAATGATTCATTTTTATTCAGGATAGTTTCTAATATTTCTATATTGTAAATACAAATTTTATTGGCTGTATGACATTATTCGTCTATCATTCTAATATATGTATTCTTTATCTTTGGAGTATGAATGTAGCTTATCCCTGCCATTTTATAAATACTGATGAGCTTTCTTCTTTGGTAGCTCAACTTCACATCCCATTTCTCTACAGCCACCAACATTGTGGGGGAGGGGGGACGGTATATAGTTTTGGTGGCTAAGGCGGTACTTCCACCTCTGGTACCACCAACAGCTTTTGACACCAGGCAGGGTATTGTTTTTGTATATGTGTCAGTCTCTTGCAGTTTCTTTTTGCAACTGCAATTTTTAACATTGTGCTAAAATACACGTGCTCATAGTGACTGTTATTAACAACATACAATGGAAGGTAAACAGATGCGTTTCACGTCAGAAGTAGCACTGTGTTGAGAGCATGGTTTTATTTATCTTTATTTACTTTAGATCTTGACCAAATCCAACTTGATGCCTATTGAGCTGTGGTCTGGAGATGACGTGAAGCACACTTCAGGTTCTGGCCAGTGATACCCACCCTTCAAAAGGGAGGAAATGATTGCCGTCCAAAGAATCCACAGTACACAACCCTCAATAGGGTAGCACATGATATGACCACTCCTTTTCAATGCAGTCTGATTGTAGAGATTTGCAGCAGTTTTTCTTTTGCTCATGCACTTCTTCTGTTCTCCTCCTATGGTACCATTAATTCTACTAGTAGGACACACTTCTTAGAATCAGACTAAACTACAATATCAGGGTGTGTGTCTGTCTGAATGATGTGTATTAGAAATTGCAGAGGTGTTCTAAGATCAACTAAACCCCTCCAATCACAGCCTCCACTTAGTAGTATCATGTTGGGAGTTATTTGGGTCTTTCGCACAGGGCGTACACCTTCCTAAAGTAATAATTTCTATTTCCATGAGAAACACAACACATACAGGGAACAGAATAACACTATTGGATAGAGCAAGTTTTCAGCTACAAAAGACTATTTCCCCACATAGTTACTGCCATTGGCTATGCATTGTGGCTCTGAAAGTAATGCTTCCTGTTTATTTCCAAGGAACTACAGCAGATACAGGGAGTACAATAAAACTGTTGGATACAGCAATTTTCAGCTGCAAAACACTATTTTTTCAGTCACCACCATTGGCTATGCATTTCCACCAACAAAACATTCCTTGTTACATGCATCATCATTGCCACTGCTGAAAAACATTATTCATCACCTAATTGCACTCACATCCACTATTTGGTTCCTGTAAACATTCAGCAAACATTGATGAATGTCAATGGGGGCAATTTTTTTTTTCTGAGTGACATGCCTCTGCTTCATACACACCTTTGTGTCAGATTTTATTTTGCTACATTGTTGTTCAACTGCTTATTGCAAAAAGGCAAGCAAAAAAATATCGAGGGGCAAAACTTCCATACTGCCTACACCTACCTTTGATATAGTGGGCCAGAATAATAGAATAGGAGGCATTACTTTTAGTGCAACCTTCATAAAGACATTGATTTTATTTTTTTAAAGCACAAAGCAAACATTTCTGGAGCATCCAAATTATAATCAAATTCAACATCAATCACTTGTGAAATCTGCACATTTTCTATTACATTGTACAAAGCATTCATAGAGTTAATATTTTTTTAAAATATTGTTCTACCTTGTTTTTGGTAAATTTATTTTGGCCTACACACAGTATACTAAGTACAATGTGAACCGATAAGAAACTAGTAAAAAAATTATTTCTTCCAACACACACATGTTCATACATTTTACTAGAAACTTACAAGAGCTTTTAAGGGTTTTTCTCCAGTCACCAAATCTAAAATATCATAATTATCCGGACAATGGCCACCAATTTTTATCAACAATTTGAACAGTGCATCAGGCTGAACCTGTTGAAAAAAAAAATAAAAATTTTAAAGATATTTATGGACAGAAAATTATATTATAAAAAATTTGTGTACAAAAAAGTAAAAAAAAAAAATCAAGCAAAACATTATGATTTAATTTTGATCTTTTTAAAAATCTATAAGTTAAAAAAAATTCTTGATTGAACAGTAATAAAGAATGATCCACTTTAACATCAGCACAAAAATATTACAAGGGTATAGTCATTTTTAAATGTAGCATAGTGTTATTAGTACAGAAAGTAGGATTGGTGTGTCAAATTCAATTTTCAGCCAATGATGTTGTGTTCACATTTGTATAAATGTTCTTTGAATATTCTTTATGTTCTTCTTCCTCCAGCTAGGGATTAAATAGTAGCACAAACTAGGCTCCTGAGCTTTTGATGGCAACCAGTCTAAGAATAGGACAATTCTGAATTCAAAATTACTTAGGACATCTGGGTTAGTAAATCTACCTTGCAAATTGAACTTGTTACAGAAACTCAGTAGCGTGCAGACAAGGGGGCAGAGGGTGCGACAGCCCCGGGCATCCAATCAGGTGTATCTTGGCTCTGACTTCCAGAGGTTGACAGATGGGGTCAGATGTGAGCCATAATAGAGAAGTTGATTTTGATTGGCTGAGCTAGCATGGGAAAGAGATAGGAGAAAGATTTCAGCGAGTTGTTTTGTACCCATCAAGAGATGTAGACGTGTTCTCTTTTGTGTCTGAAACAGCTCCCCAGTGAGAAGTGGGGGTAAGGAGACTCTTACTAGATAGTTAGATAATGTACATGTCGACATGATTAATAAAAATAGTTAACATTCTCTGTGTTTGGAGTCTTTTCATCGCTGAACGAAAATGATTAACTAACTTGAGAATGCAACAAGTAAAATAAAAATTTAGTTTACATTTACTTTGAATAAAGTGTTTATTTCATGTTTCATCTGTTTTTAAACATTTAAAATGTTTTCTTTTCTCACATTTCTCAGTACAAGGCCCTATAGCTCCCACCCCACTTGAATCTTAGGGACATACAATCAAGGATTTGGCCCCAGGCATCACCAAATCTCTGCACATCACTGCAGTAGCAGTACCTAGAATGGTGAGAACTGTGGCCTTATAGTCCACAGGATTAATATATATCCATAATCTTTTGCAAAATAACCAGTTTGTGACATGATTATCATTATCAAAATTTATAAAATTGTAAAATGGTATAATATTGTAAACAAAAGTTTATTTTTGTCATTCATTTGTTGCTCCCAACAAAGTATTTTTAATGTTAAAATCTTGCTAATTTGCATATCAGTGTAAGCAAAATATTAGTTGAACCAAGAATGTAAATTTTACTATATTGTACATAATGTTAAGAGTAAATGAAATCCCATTTACCTTATTGCAATCAAATACTCTTGTCACAGAACTGTCCATATCTAGAATTGGTGCTGTACTGCCAAACATCTGTCAAAATATGAAAATACAGTTATATCAATTAATTAAGTACAGTATGAAGAAGTGGAGACATGTTAAAAATTACTATCGAAAGAAACCACATATTTTCAACAATTTAAGATTTTCATTCTCAATTGTGGTGTAATTTTTCTGCAAATATACAAACAACTTATTGGTAGTACAAAACTTAAGTACAGCAAGAAGAAGTGGAGACATGTTGAAAATTACTGTTGAAAGAAAAAGGGAAAGGCAGTGTAAATCCTGTTAATCGACCAATTTTTTGATCAGCCTTCATCACAGATGATCATTGATAAAATCAAGTGATTAAACAATAAAATTACTGATGGAAATTATTAGTAATTTTGCTACATTGCTTAATCTTTCTAAATGCTAAACACCATGATGGAAAAAAAAGTTTTTCTTGGATATTAGAAAATATAAAGGATTAATTATTTTATGCTTTACTATTTGGAATAGCAAATTTATCTTGATTGTTTTACTCACAACATTTTAAATTCACTAGGCCATGTGTCTCTTGGACAATTCAGAGTTGAAATTCTGAAAACTTAAACCTAATGAAGACTCAGAACACATGTGGCTTAGTGGATTAAAGCATTGGTTAAAACATTTTGTTCTGTGGTAGTTATGAGTTCAATCCCTGGTCTGGTAGTGATGAAAAGTTACATACACTTGTCCAGGTAAAAAAAAACAGCCAAGTGACACAAAGGTGAATAAGACTGGTGATTGATTTGTCTTTTTTTTGTTTTTTTTACGGCTTATCAACCCTTTGCAGGTTATTTAAAGCCAGAAAATATTTTTAGAGAGTAAGATTTTTTTTTTTTTTTTAGATAATGATTTAGTATACAAGTTTTGCTAATTAACATATCTGGGGAAGAAGAGGTAAATTCATACCTTTCCAAAGGGCACTTGTACATAAGTGGATATAATGAACCCAAGTAAAAATGTAACTTGTCTCTCTGATCAACAACTCAGCTATTATTCATTGCAACACCTGCACATCTAAGCATGCAACACCTGGTATTCCCACATGATCACCCATCTATTTACTGACCAGATGTAACATTGTTTAATTTTAGTGATTAGTTCTTGTTCTATCACCGAAGTTAAGCAAGGAGTGACCACTTGGGAATACCAGGTATTGTAATCTTGGATGCGCAGGTGGCGTAATGAATAATAGCTCAGAATTGGAAATCAGAGAGCCAAGTTCCAATTGTTGTTGGGTTGATTATATTCACTTACATGCAGATACTCTTCAGAAAGGAATGAATACCCCCCAGATATGGGTTAATTAACAGGTCTTGTATCAGTAAATTATTATTATCTCAAAAAAAAATTCTTACAATCTAAAAATATTTTCTAGCTTACTGAAAACAGTTTGAACAAAGTAACTATAAACAAATTTTTTTTTTTTTGCTATCCTCTGCCAGGCATAATGATGGAGAAAGCATTACCTCACACCATTACCAGTGAGACACACTGCAAGAGCCACTCCATTTTGCAAGGCTCGTCCCTTAATTGAGATGCCATCATACCAAACTCCAAAGGAACACCATTGAACAAGGGCCAATAACCCCAGAAGTCTCCATTGACACAGGAGTAAAATCTAATTCTAGCTTTAAATAACCTTCAAAAGGCTGATAAGCTGTAAAAAACAAATCAATCAGGCAAGCATCTCTTTTTGATCCTAAGTATGTGAGCCAAAATGTTGTTAGTATAGCCAACAAGATCAGCAGGATGGCCCAAATAGCAAAGAATAATAAGTCCTAATCTCAAAAATCATTAACTCCAGAAGAAATTTCTATCATTTGCATTTGAGCAATAGAATAGCTATGAAGGAATTTCCGATAATTTGGATTAACAGATTAATACTTTACTAGATTGTAGCTAATTGTTTAATATTTTAATGGATTAAAGTTAATAGATTAATATTTTTAATAATATTTTTAGATTTGAATAATTTTCAACTATTACCTGAAGAATGAAAGGTTTTCTATGAAGAATGTAAAACTGTCTGCATGTGAATTCTATACTTTTACACAGAACTGTGTTTGGCTGGTTGTTGCTATAAACCCTTAGCAGTGTTGGCATAACATGCAAGAACCTGCAATAAATAGAATATAATCAATAAAAATTATTGTATTTAAAAGCTCATGTGACTTTCTAGATAATCAATAATAAATAAAATTTTAAATATTGTCAGTATTAGTAAAATAGAGACTGGGAATAGAAATATAACTTTTCGTCTACTGGCCTGGAGTTTCCAAGAATATTTAATAAATATGACATTTAGCAAGGTTTGAACCTGCATTTGCCTTATGTCGGGTAAACCACTGTATATTGCTCAGCTACTGTGAGAAAATAGTAATAGGGTGGTTCATATTCAAAAATCATAAGTCCAGAATCGTAATTCCAAAATTCATAAATCAGTTTGGCAAGTCCAATATCAGAAAATGCTGGGAGGGTAAATTAAAAGATGTCTGGGGAGGGTAAATTAAAAGATGTCTGGGGAGGGTAAATTAAAAGATGTCTGGGAAGGGTAAATTAAAAGATGTCTGGGGAGGGTAAATTAAAAGATGTCTGGGGAGGGTAAATTAAAAGATGTCTGGGGAGGGTAAATTAAAAGATGTCTGGGGAGGGTAAATTAAAAGATGTCAAAATTATGTATTCACAACTTGTAACACACAACTACCTTCTTCATCCATGAAGAACTAAGTGTTTCAGTATTTACTAGCTATCCCATGCTGACAGGATGTGACAGAAGGTCGGTTTTAATGTGGGGGTCCTAGGTGTGTGCATTTGCGCTGGGGCCAAAAATTGCCCAGCAAATGCAACCTTTGGTTGCGCTGACATTGGTATTACTACTGACCCTGCTCTTTAGTGCAATGAGGGAGGTACTGCCACAGGCATCTGTTCCCCAAGACTGGGCACCTCTCAATAATGTTTCAGTTGTTTTATATCCACAGACAGAGACATAATCAAGTTGTGCTCTGTCCAAAGACAGACATGCAACTGAGAGATAATCGGAGAAACCTCAGTCCCAAGGGACTAAGAGACTCTTCCCTGTTGTTCAAAGTAACGTTCTTTTATTGGGGTAAGGAAGATTGTGATTGGTGGAAACTGGTAGGGAAGTGCAAGCAATTACCATATTCTAATGTCTACTAAAGTTAACCTGTTCTTGATTCTGATTTCCTTTTTTAACACATGACAAAGAGAACACAAATTCTTTTCTGAGATAAAACTTAGTTTTTACTTTTATCACCATAGCAACAAAGGACTTTCATGGCAAAGCAAGGTTAAATTACTCTTATGAAAGAAAGCACATCTTTTGTTAAGATCTTTAAGTTCATTCAATCTATTTCTGCTAACTTTTATTTTCATATTCAAAACATAAACAAAGTAATTTCTAAAGAATTAATGGATTTTTATCTACGATTTGATATAAAATTCTTGCTTTGCCATAAAAGTTGTTCATGGTGGGGTTTAAAAGCATGCCGGGCTATACAGTGGTTTTTTTCTATGTAAGTGGAATATAGTTTCAAACCCTGTCAAAGGGCACATTTTTTTCAAGGCTCTCAAACACCCAGGCCTGTATACAATAATTACACTGTTTAAAAAAATCATGGGCAAACATAAATTTTCAAATTTTATACATTTCTAAAGAAACAGAATTTTCATTGAATAAATTGATAGAGATATTAATTGAGTTCATTACATATAATGTAAATTAAAAATACAGGTTGTGGTAGAAATACCTCTCATATAAAGGTAAGGCATTGGTGGCAATTATGTCTTCATCTACCTAATGTCTTACCATTATGTGGGAGGTGTTTCTACTGCACAAACATTTGATATTAAGAAATTTCTTAAAGTTCAGCGATATCTGAAATGTATCCAGATATTATGAAAGAATGTGAGGCTTAAAATAGGTTTTAAAATATTCATTTTAGTAGTTAATAATATTAGAAATAAAAAAAAATATAATTTTACATGGACATGATAAGGTATTAAACAATAAAACAAACAAAAAACAGTATAATAATAATAATTAAAAAAAAAAAGCTTTAAGTCTACTGACCCACTTGTGGAGAAAATATGTTTGAAATGTTTTGAAGTGTTGATGAGTATCGCCAAACAGAATCTAAGTACAGCTGTATCTTCACAATGGAGTACAATGGTACCATTAAGAACATTTAAAAATAATGGAAGATCATTTGACCAGTTGAAAGTCTTATTCATTCTTGTGAACATTGTATCAATTAACTGAAAAGCAAAAAAGAAGGAAGCCATGAAACATATTTGATGAGTTACAAGAAATTTAAATCTAAAGGAAAAAATTGCCAATATGTAAATCATATAACAAACAATATGTAAATCATATAACAAACAATATGTAAATCATATAACAAACAAATACATAGACTATTTTCATACATACTTGCAAAAGTCTGCAATTCAATTTGGCTTGGGCTGAAACAAGACTTAATAGCGTTTTTCAAAGATGTGGCATTTAAAGAAGGGGAAAAAAGGTAGCGGATGTGATAATGCTCATGTGTTTTATGTCTGCTTCAGTGAAATGGAAATTAGGCCCCTACTCCTCAGCTTAATAGATGTGTTTTAAGCAATGACAGTAGCTTATTTCCCTTCCTGCCAAAGTAGATTTAACCATTAGACAGTATTTAATATTTTTTAAATTTATCCTCAGGGAACATTTTTCTGTTGTTTAGTGAAGTGTTGTTACTTTGTTGATTGAGCAAGATACTGTTTTAACAGTATGAATTTTTGGGATGAAGAATTATCATTATTTACACTATTTATTGATGTAATGGAATAACCTGTCACCCCCATGGGTATTAGCTACCTATAAGTATCTGTAAATCAATACCTATAAGTATCTGTTCCAGCTAAACAGTTGAACTCTCTGCCTTTGGGCAGAGAGGAACCTGGACGAGGATCCTCTGAAGGGCAGAGTTTTGTTCGGGGAGGTAGACTGACCCTGAACCTATTTATACGGGTTCGAAAGGAAATATTTTTGGCCGGACATATGGGCTTGGAGAACCCACGTTAAACCAGCCTTGTGCCACATGCAGCCCTCGTGAGAGGGGTAGCTAAATATACTAGCTGGGATATGTTGAGTACGACTCGGACTTACGCAAGAACTACCGAATTTCCAATAGTAGCACTCATTACGGGATTGACTTGCGACAACCTTGTGCATAACTGTTACCTTTATTCTTATTGTATTGGTTTTTTACAATAAACCTTTACTTATTTTATCCATCTTGTTTTTCAAGTATATATTCCTATAAACCTGAAATATAAGATTTATATTCAGACTATTGTTCTCATCTTTGTTGTTGTTATCCTAATGTTTCGGCCACTGTGCCTTCCTCAGGTGTATATCAATCTGGGTAACCTGCAAGGAATTCTGAACTGAATTCTTTATTTAATCTACAGGAGTAAACTGTTATCATTTCACTGCTCATATCTAGGAATATTGTTGAGTTCTTATCTTTATTTTAGTGGATGGATGGCCACTCATATCCAAGGATGCCTGTCTACTAGGGTGGCTAGCTACTCCCTGTTGAAGATGCCTGCTCAGGCACATTGCGTTTGTTCAACATCCACAGAGACAACCTGTGGTTTATACTGCAACTATGCTGAGCAGACCTTAGTTACAGTTTCTGGGAGAGAGTGCATTACCTAGTGTGATCAATGGTCTGAACAAGGCCAGCACACTCAAACCCTCAGTCACAATGACTTGTGACTTCATGCTAGCACAACCATTGATGGCTCCCAAAAGGTTCCGTCTACCCAATTTCACTCATACGGTTTGGGTCAACCCATGGAGTAGTTTTTAGGCACAAAGGTACTGCATGCTGAGATCGCCTCTTCCAGTTTGATAACATCAAGAAGTCACCTTCCTGACTAATCAATCTTAGTGAAAACCCAGGTCTCATGGTCAGAAAGGAAATGTTCTAACCACTAAGCCATGTGCCCATCATTATTTTAGTTCTGTTCAGTTATTGCTTGCTCATTTCCACTGAGTGCAAGTACATACTGACCGACCCAATGGTACATATGTGGTTGAATAAATTTATGTACAAATATGTAAATATTGTCTTTGTTACAAAAGCTCATTAAGCAGGTTATGAGCTGCTTTCCTCTGTCCCTCTAATCTTCAATATGTCCTGTGAGTGTCAAATTCTCTAAACTCTCTTTCCTCATTATGAGTCTTACAAATTTCAACTGTCTCTTTCTGATTCTATTCAAGGAATATAGTACTGACCACAATTTTGATTTAAAAAATGCTACTCTAACAATTTACTAAGACAAAAATGTTTAGAAAGTGCTTTAATTGCAAGATCATCCAAAGTAAATTTGCATCAAGGCTTTATGTTTCACCCTTCTTGGCAGATCTTTTATTATCACAATCTGGGATATTTAATAACAAAAGTGATGGAAACATAAACAAGAAGGAAAAGAATCTAAATGAAATCGACTAAGATTATGTAATCAAAACATATTAAAAAAGAAAAAGAAAAAAGAAATATTTTTAATTTAAAATTCTCAGTATTTCACTCTCTCATTCATGTGCATATGTAACCACATCAACAGAAACATAAACTTAGTCCAATGAAGTCCTGAAGGACGAAACACATTACACAAAAACTTTATCCATTCTGTCATTGTTCTTTTCCTAAAATTATTCTTGATATATAAAAAAAATATATATTGCTATCCCATTAAACATTAATACAATTAAAATATTGAATTATCAAACATATTATGAAGTTATACTTACTTTTACCCATGAGTATTTATGGAGAGTGTCCATTCCATAAAGTTCCTGGAAGGAATAAAAAACAATACTTTTATTTGATCCTGTAGATAATACATCAATAAAAATAAAGAAAATGAAGAATGTATCTTGAAAATATCATATATAACAACAGCTGATATTTTTTTTTTTATCTGTAATGAATTAAAAATATTTAGAATACTAACCTTGCCCCAATTTCCACAGTACAAACTAAATTCAGCTTCCAGAGCCTTCCGTGGAAATGTTGGCAATTTCATGAATTCCTCATGAAGAAATGATACATGAGTTTGGAGCTAGAAGAAGAAGAAAGAAAGGAAAAGAAAAAGAAGATAAAATAAAGAAAGTTTTTACTTCATTACTGGGTCATCAACATATTTATCAAACATGCATATATACTGTTTTTATTGATGCATAATTGAATGACTATGGAAAAAATTTTCTGTATATGTTACCTCTTCCAAAAGGAATACTTCAGGCTAAATAATATTTTTAATGAAAGGATTATATTTTAATGAATGGATTATATTTTTAATGAATTATATATATATATATATATATATATAGAGAGAGAGAGAGAGAGGAGGGAGTGAATGAAACAGAAACAAGCATCAATTATAAGGCAAATTTGGACCTTTGTACCCACAAATAGAGTGTCAAAAGGATAGATATTACATTTGTGAATAAGTTCTGAAAGTTTTGTTAAAATCCGATAATTATTCAATTTTTGCAAGAATTACCAAATCAATGTTTTTCATCACAGAAAGATGCCCAAACTTCCCATGCTAATTTATTGGCATTTATTTTAATGTTGGCTCAAGAAAAACAAATTTTTTTAACCAAAATTTTTAAAGTTCTAAACAAGATTAAAAAATATAATTTAATAATTAAAAAAATCCTTTGGTCTTTCCTTTTAATAATAATACAAATTTTGACGCTAAAACTTTTGTTTTTGTTTAGTTTTAGGCATTTTTAGCTAATCTTTGGAAGTATCTAATTTTATGACAGTGTATGTTTCCTTCTAGGCAGAGGATTTGTGGAATTCCTCTGTTTATAATATATATAAGAATCAACTGAATAACATTGGTAATGGTGAATGTTACTATATGCATATATTTTGTTAGAATGATCCAATTCAGTTGATATCTTGACAACCATTTTTTTTAACCATAAAAGACATAAATCAGTGATTTTCAACCTTTTTTTTACCCATGGACCACATTTACTCTTAATTGTTTTTTGGCGTACTCTCATAGCCATTTGATGAATAAAAAAAGTTTAATTTATTTTTTACTAATAGATGAGTTTAAGAATTGTATTATAGAAATAGTAAATGTATATGCTTTATTTTGAAGTAAAACTAATTTAATGAAAATAAACTTGTATTTAACAACTAAATTCTATGGAATATTTATGTACCTGAGTAAAATAACTCATAATAAACCATTTTAAAATCTGTGAGTAACTAATAAATTAAAAAAAGTGCAGATTTACTAAATGTGATTTCTGTGGTTGACGCTGCTTTGGAAGTTTTTTTATATTCCGCTCCATCGATGTCAATGATAGTTGCCGATCACCCCTTTTCATAATGTCAAGTCTATTACTATATTAATTAATTTATATCAATATTTTATTAATGTTTAAAATTAATATTATAATTTATTATTAATATATTAAATTAGTTTATATAATAAATTATAATCTTATATATATATATATATATATATATATATATATATATATATAAGCCTTCCTTTACATATCCTTCTCAGTTTTTATTTAACTTTTACAATCAAAACATCCAGTAGAGTAAAAGGGACACTAAAACTTACATCACTTGATATTGTTTTCTGTTAGTTTTAGAGTTGTTTTTATATTTTTCTATTCTATTTTTCTATTCTGTGTTTTTTTTATATTTTAATATGACATAGATTACTGTATAAGTTACAATTCTCAGTTGTAACAACCATTCTGAATTGGAATTGCTCTATGGACCACTAAAATATTACCGTGGACCTTCAATTTGCTATTTTTTTGTGTGGACCCTGTAATGCTACAAAGACGCCCAGGGTCTATATGGAGTCTGGTTGATAGCCACTGCTGTAAACAATGAAACCTGTCTATTTCCTAATGAAAAGAAGATTGCAGAATAGATTTTGCCCAAACATTGCAGTAGCAAGACCAGTAACACAGAGACAGTTATCCTAACAAAGCTCAGAATTGAAATGTCAAGTTCAGTGCAAAGAAGTTAAATGAATGAAGTTAAACTTTACTTACCTGATGAGGTTGTGTACTCTTTAAAACAACATTGCTGAAAAGCACTTTCCCAAATTCTACAAACTTCAAAATAAAGGCCTAAAAAGAGAAGAAAACAAGTGTTCATACACAAGCCTACATATAGTTTTATTATTATCACAATTTATTATTAATACAATGATAAAAAATGGTGCATTTTAAATTAAGATAAATTTGGTTATGGTTTGTTTTGTTTTATGCCATATCAACCTCAATGGGTTATTTAATGTTGGCAAAATCTTTATTGCTGGTAATATTTTTTGTTTCCAAAAATGTATTGCTGGTAATATTTCTTTTTTAAATGTATCCTTCAAAAATTTATTGCTGGTAATAATTTTTACAAAGTATTTCTGGTATTAAAAACTATTTTTACACTTTCATAGTATTTTGACCCCAGTTTAGAGGTTAACTATTTGCCCATAGCTGGGACCCTAACAGGTACTACCACCCCAGATCAGAGTGGACCTGGGAAAAACAACAATTAAGAGGTGGTTCCACACTACTCAAAACTTCCTGAACAGAAGTCTTGCTGTCGGATGTAGTTTATTGTCTTACCCAGGATGCAGATGTTACCCAGGATAGAAGATAACTATGTCACTGCTAACATTACTATCTTAGAATGGAGATGATCACTGCAATGTCAAAAAATTCCATATACATTGATAACCAATAAATCTATTGAATATAGTTATCTATAGAATGTTTTTTGGAAGTTCTGCTAGCCTGAAAAAAAGTCACCTTCTTGTAATATTTTTTCAATTTTATCTATATATCAATGCCCATATATTGATTGCATGGTGTGTGTCACACTAATCCTATTAGACTCAGACTGTGTTGTGCGTCCAAGAGGGAAATAGAAAGAGAAAGGGGAATAGAGAGTAAAACAGAAAGAGAGAGGGAGACATAGAGCGATGAAAAGGGAGTGCAACACAGAGAAAGATTGGAGTGTGGGTCATCTTAGATAAAGGCAATTGTTTGTAGTGAGAGGTTAAATCATGTTTTGTGACCTAATGATCTGTTGAGGTCAAAATGCCCGTGAACTGCATGTGACCTTTTGAAATTAAAATCTTTCATTTATTTATTTTTTTTAATTGTCTTTGCAAATTTGTTACAGACTGGAGTAACCCAGACTGTGTTAAGAGTCCAAGAGGGAAACAAAACAAGAGAGGAACATAGAGAGAAACACAAAGGGAGAGAAGGATGAAGAGAGACAAAAAAAAAAAGAATACAACACAGAGAGGGATTAGAGGCGAGTATCTTAAATAAAGGCAGTTGTTTGGGGTTAAATCACGTTCTGTGACTGTAAGCATTCTGAAAGCAATGGAAGTATTTGTCGCATATTACTTCCACAACACAAAGCAAAATCACTGTAAGTCCAGACTCGAATATCGGGGACAGAAAGAAATGCTGAAAACTCGATTCGCTGGTACTATCTCAAATCATAATGCGTGTAACCAGTCAGAAAAATAACTCTCTCTCTAACAAACGCCAAAGCCAAAAATGCCCGAATTATTCACCCCGAATCGAGAACACCAACTGCTTTTATCGGCAGAACCTATTTTTTTTCATTCGTCAACAGCTGGGATAGGATGTTCCGTAACTTGCATATCAAAATACTTTTATAGCGACTCCTGCAACGGACTTGTTTTTTTTCTTTAATTCAATTATTCCATTTTCAGCATGTTATGTGGAATACGTGCCCTTCTGTTTGGTAAGTAATTTTCTTTTTCGCCACTTTTTCTGTCGTAGAATACACGCGACTCGCTGTCGCTTGGTTTGACGAGGTAAGTCGCCGTTTTCTTCGCTATAGTGACCTATCAATTTGTTGAGGACATTTCAGTGTCTTTAAGAGAGACTGTCATTTTTCTTATAATTTTCTGAAACTTTATTTAGCTACAATATCGCCACCATGTAGTCACTTTTTATAGCCATAAATGTAGAAGAGTACAATAGAAAAGGGAGATAACTTAAACAGATTTTGTACAGCACTGCTATATTATGTAGATTGGAAGTA
This sequence comes from Acanthosepion lycidas, assembly GCA_963932145.1. Taxonomy (NCBI): domain Eukaryota; kingdom Metazoa; phylum Mollusca; class Cephalopoda; order Sepiida; family Sepiidae; genus Acanthosepion; species Acanthosepion lycidas. The sequence goes on from OZ010581.1 coordinate 104,594,687, forward strand.
ACTTGTCATTGATGTTAATACCTGTCTTTGATGGTCTTTAAGCCAGTTAGGTTAAATGCTTGATACATAGGAATAATGCTGATAGCAGACACAGAAAGCTACAAAAACTCCTAGGTAGTGAAGTAAAACGAGAAGAAAGGATTAAACATCAACTTCAAGAAAACAGAATGCATGGTTGTTAGCAAAAGGATGAACCCAAAGGGCCAATTACAAATCAGAGCTACCAAAATCAAACAAGAGCTGAAATTTAAATATCTGGTAACAGAGGACAGAAGGAGTGACACTTGGATCTGAAGGTGTATTGGGATAGCCAAGGAAGTATTCTAAAAGCTAAGCAGGGTACTAAGAAATAGGAATATTTTGCTAGAAGTAAAGAAAAGGTACTAAACTGTCACATAATATCTGTCATCCTGTATGGCAGTGAGTGCTGGATGATGTTCTCAAACCTGAAGAGGAGACTTGAAGCAACAGAAATGTGGTTCTAGAGAAGGATGCCGATGATACTGTGAACCAAACATGTGAGTAACAACAAAGTTTTGGAGAAAATGGAAACAAAAAGTAAACTAATAATTAAGATCAAGAAGAGGTAATTGAGGTTTCTAGGCCGCATAATGAGGGAAGAGGGCTTGGAAAATCTGATACTCACAGGAAAGATTGAAGACAAGAGGGACAGAGGAAAACAATGAATAACATATTTAATGAGCATGAGTAAATGGATGGCAGAACATGATTTAGAAGAAATAACAGAAAGACAAAGTTTATTAAGAGCTACAAGGGACAGAAAGTTGTGGAGAGTCATGATCGCTTGAGGGGATATGGCACATAAAGAAGAAGCTTTTGTAGAATGTAAACTTATCTTCTGGAACATGTGTACCAAAATGCTTTCAAAACTGTTACTGTGTGTAGTATTTGTTGATGTAGATAAGAAATTTCTTTCTGCAGACAACGAGCATGAAATCAATCATGGCTGCAACACTTACCTGTTTCTGTAGTGATTGGAAAGCAGCATCTGGATTCATGTAGAGCAAACTCAATTGAGGGTAGATATTTCGATGGAAGAAGTAGAAATCACGAACATATGAATTTAGGTTGTGCATGTGATCTGCAAAAAGAAGACAACATTAAAAAACCCCAAAAAAACAGAATTTTAAAAAATCAGTTTTATAAGTTTACATCTTTGAGTTTTCATTTCTTTTAATTTAAATTTTTCTTCAAATTTTCTGCCATGCTTAATTTAAATTATTTTTGAAATGCAAATATGTATCATCTAATGCTAACATTTTATATTGTAGTGCAGATGATAAAAAACAATTTATATATCTACCATTCATTCATATATTGAATATTGCTGTGCTGCAACATCTGGTCTGGTGCTTCTTTTTGTTTGACATTGTGAAGAAAGAATTTTGGAAGGATTTTTTGTGTTTGTTATAGGCTTACACATATGGGGACAAGTGGATATCCCTGAGGCCTGTATGAAACGTTTTACTGAACAGTAGGAAAAAATATGGAATACTTCATGAATTTGCATGTCACCAATGCTTAAAATCACCCTTAAAAGAAGTTAAATAAGTATAACAGCACACATTGCTTACAATGTCAAAACCATGCTAAAGTAGATAAATTCTGTTGTATGAATAATTCATCTGTTAGCTAATCTAAGTCATTCATTATCTGACAGGATGTGGGTATTATAAACATGCGTATGGTAGCATGAGAGAACAAACAATACAAGTACTGCTGATGAAACAAAAGGAAAGAAAGACAAAAATTGTTAATATAAAATTCTTCATATTGACAATACAGAGGATGTGAACAGAACATCTTTGTGGATAAGGGAAGAACCTTAGAGGAAAGGTAAATTTGGTAGGATCTGGAGTTAATGCTTGTGTTGAGTCAGTTAACCAAAGCCACAGTGGTGATGTTGAGAGGCGGGTTGCAGATTAGTTGAAGTTTGCCATGAATCTGTGTCAGTTGTTTATGAGTGGCATTCTTAAAAGCAAATATAGTGGCTCCTGAGATCATCTTTATTTTATGCTTTATCTTTGGTGACAATGTTCATCATTAACTTCTTTTATGTTGTATTTGATATTTTTTGAGGGGATTTGTTTTTGGGGCTGAATGAGATGCTTGGAGCCTCTGTGCAGAGGATGACTTTTTTTTATTTTTGCTTTATTCACATCTGGCCAACATGTAGAATGAATCAGAAAGATCTATTTTGAAAGAGTATGACATGAGCATTAATTCCTACATAAGTAATTACTATCATAATTATTTATACATTTCTAATGCTTTTTTGAGTCAATGATAAATCTCTATATTTTCTTCTATGTACAGTGTTCCTTCAGGACATAGGTGATCATGGATTGTCACAACTTCCTATCCCTATATAGAAGATATCTCTGTGTGACCTGAATCCGGCCTGACAGAGATTTTAAATGAGGTTAAGCAGTTTCTCTTGAAGATGTGGATAATAATGCCACTGCTCGGCTTCCTGCCTCTTTTTGCTTTCAGTAATATTTTCACTTTGTCGTTGTGGTAACGTCTTCCATCCATTTGCTAAAACATGTCAAGTATTGGTTTCTTTTCTCTACATATTTTACCTTCAAAGTACCCTGTGAGTTTTAAATTCTCTAAGTTTTCTTTTCTTGTTATATGTCACACAAAATTTCCATTGATTCTTTCTGATTATTAGCAGCAGTTTCTATTTTCCTTTGAAATTCTCCATTTTATACATGTTCTGTTCATGGCATTCGCAACAACTGGTGGTAGAACTTCAAATCTTTTCTTCATTTGTGAGGAAATAGTCCAATATTCACTGGCATATTAAAAGAGTTTTCATGAACCCATAAATGGTACTGTAACAAAACTAAAAGGCACTTAAGCCCAAGTATAGATTTAAAACTGAAAAACTTCTATTACACAAATAATAAAAGTATCTAACAAAAAATATACCACGTGTGTTGAACAGCAAAGGTGATTATGCACAATAGCATGTACATCTGCTGGCTTTATGACCATAAATATATAGGTGCGAATTTGTAAACAATGACTATTACTACTAACATTACAAGGCTCTTCCCGTTCCCTGAATTGAGCTCTTTCACTCATTGGCATGTTTATTCAAAGAATAAGTATATAAAAGTTTGCCTTTCTTTCAACCATGCGCCAATAACTTAGAGGGAAAATCTCTGACTGTTGCCGAATCAGTTGAGTTTTCAATCCTGGCTTGAAGCAATCAGATGTCTAGCCACACTGATGAGCAGTGCTACAACGAAACAGTCTGTCCGTGGATATATATATATAAGCACACACAAACACACATACAAATGTCTGATGCCACAGAACTTATAGTTTTAAACAGACAAAACTGCATATTTTTCCCTTAAAAAGGTAACCTTTTTTCAGTCAACAGCTCATCAGTAGAATCGTTGGTGAATAATATAATGTAACGATAATCACAGGGAATAGACATACTGGGAGGAGACAAGGAACTACAATTAAAATACAATTTAATATTAAAAAGGGGGGAGGAGAAAAAAGGGGAATAGCAAAAAAACAAAACAAAAAAAAAAAACACAATAAACAGTTCTAGTGAAAAATATAGACTCACAAACCACCCAATAGAGAGTAAATTTCTCCTTCCATTGGCAGAAAGACAGTCAATGCAATTTAATATGCTGCTTCTAAGATGTGCAGAGGCTTAGCCAACCCTGCTTTTTCCCAAAAATAACTGATCACTCTAATTGAGTAGATATTTAATTATATCAAATTAATCAGAGAGAAAAACAGAAAATGATCTGGGGGAAGAAGAAGAAGAAATAATAATAATAATAATAATAAGAAGAAGAAGAAGAAGAAGAAGAAGAAGAAGAAGGAGGAGGAGGAGGACGACGACGACGACAACGACTACTTTTCTATCTTAAAACAGAAATATTAAGAAAACACTTCAGGACAAAAAAGTGATGCAAATATTTCCCTTTTTTATACAAGACTATTTCTTAATTTACTTTCTTGACTGTAAAAAGAAGCTGCATCATAGTTATACTGAATTAGTATATGGAAAGTAATTTTGTAATAAAAAAAGATGAAGTTGGTTAGTAACAAAGTAATAATTAAATTATCAAATAACTCACTTGATTTAGTGTCAACTATGAAATACGAGTTGTGCTGGTCATCAGGAATGTTAAAGAAATCCAGGGAATCCTTAAGAATCTGTGAGAACTTTGTATCCTGGAAAATTAGACCAAATTAAAATATGTTAGTATTAAAAAAAAAGATATATTTAAATTTTCAGAATCTCCTGTTTGAGAACAATTTTTTAATCCATAGAAAAAAGTGAAGTATTCAGAAAATTCTATTGAGAATTATAAATTAATCCTTATTTTTGTTTCAATTATATATTTTACAGCTATTATGGTAATGATAATATAGATGTTTCCTTATAAGGAAACATTCAGCATTCATTCACCAAGCAGCCAGTGCTACTTAAGTTACACTTTTCTTCACTTGTTTCCTCCTCATCTCTAATGGTAATATTAACTGGAAACGTTCATTGACCAAGTAGTCAGTGCTGTTCTTAGTTAAAATTTATAAAAATTTTTTTCTTAAAACAATTTTTCAGAAAAATGAGTTCCAGTATTGATGGCGGGTTCTTTTTTCTTCTTTTTGTTTGAGGCAGTATGGAATGTCAACATCTTGATTATTCCCTTATTTTCTGTTTGAGTTACATGTTCTATCCATTTTAGTTGTTGCAAGTTCTCAAGTGATGTGGTTTCTGTTATTTGGTACAGATCTTTGTGATACTGTAACTCCAGTCCACAAGGTTCAAGGAAGGATGGTCCTTGCTGAGTTCTACACACTTCCCTTACTCAAAGCTTTTTTAACCAGCAATCTGAGAATGCAGTTGTATGCAGCCAACAGTTTAGATATTACTGAACGAGCTTGGTGCTACATCTATATGAAAGTCTCAATCTGATGAGGCTATTATGGAATTTAAAGGTTTGTGTGTTTGGGTATTTTAGGTGGTGTGTCTGTTCATATCTAAACAATTAATGTAGAAGCAATAAAAGCTTGAGTCTCTACCACAAACTGTTCATTCTCTTTTTTTTTTTTATATATATAAGCTGTAGTGAAACAAAGTTCTCAGTTTCTCTCAGGTATGTCCATTTTCTTTTTGGTTCAGATGTTAGGGTTATTAATGATAAGCATCATTATAATGGTTGAGCTAAAGTCATCCACGCACCAAGTTGGAACAACCAAAGAAAAAACATACTTCATTGATAGAGTGTGTTGGCATGGTTATGATGGTCAAGCTCAAACTGGCCTTATTCCGAGTTGGAAAGACCAAAGAAAAGGTTGATTTGCCTCATAGGTGGAGATTTTGGAAGACATTTGCAAACATCACGTGTTAGAAAATGAAAAAGAGAATTCAATCATCAGCAGACCGAGGAACGAGATGCTCACCAGCAGCAACATAAGTTCTATATTGTGCTACATCTTGCAGTAAGGAGGAGAAAGAGAGTGAGGAAGGAAACGGTTTGTCATTTTATAAACCCAAACAGCACCACCTAACGAGTGTTTGACAAAGCCAAGTCGGGGGTAATCATATTTCCAGTTCCTTTACTACTGGCATCATGGGAAAATGTATTTCTTTTTTCTTTTTCTTTTTTTATTATTCATTATTATCATTTTATTTATTGATTTTATTTCATTTTCCCACAATATAAATAATTAAGATTACAACATATGAAACTTTGCAATCAATCTATTGAAAGAAATATTGTTAGAAAGATATTCTTACTTCTTGCACAGGAAACTGTGATGGAATACTGGCAAGATCTGGTCCATGCACAATTATTTTTTTTGCACTTGGAACATTTGATGATACCAGAAGGAAAGGCTGAAAAAGATTTTGATATATAAAAGTAGAGAAAGATTGACAAGTAACTAAGACAATTTAATAAGAGACTTAATACATTAGTATGAGATTTAAGACTCATTAAATTTACAAATTCTAAACAGATAAATAAAATTTTTATCCAAATGAAAAATTTGATACGTCTATAATTAAGAAACAATATATTAAAAATACAAGAAATACAATTGCGTATCTGAAAACTGTTTCATTTAATAACTACGTGCCACAAAATATTATTTTATAAGTTAAACATTTTTAACACAAAAGAACTAATAAAAGATCAATTTTGCACAGACAGTTGTGCAGGTGTGAAAAAAAAAAAAAAAACTTTGAGAGATCTATGACAAGAGATATTTTACTTGAAAGCATGAAACTGGCTTTTGCCTGACTGTTTCTCCCTAGAGGTAAAACGGGCTGGGCTAAACAGTGGCTGCCTCTGCTCTGAGGGATGCAGGTTTGATTCTTGTCAAAGGGCTCAAATATTTTTTTTTAATAAGATTTCTTGAACAATCAGGCCAGTAGGTGAAAATAAATATACTGTTTAATAAATAAATAGAGCACCTACTCAAATATGGGTATCCATTAAAAATAACATTTAAAGGAATAAAAATCTGTCAAATTAATAAAAATCTATTCTAAAAATTACCTTTATTTATATTTAGATAAAACTATGTGCAGATGTGGAAAAAAAAAAACTTTAAAAGATCTATGACTGGAGAAATTTTGCTTGAAAGCATGAAAGTGGCTTTGCTTAGTTGTCAGTTCCTTCAGTCAAGCAGTAAGATATGCCAGACTAAACGGTGGCTCCCTGAGGGATGCAGGTTCAATTCCTGCCAAAAGGCACAAATTTTTCTTTAATATGTCTCAAACAATCAGGCCAGTAGGTGAAAATAAATAAATATAATGTCAAATAAATAAGTGGAGCACCTACTCAAAATTGAGAATCAACTTTAAAGTGATAAAAATCTGTCAGATTAATAAAAATCTATTCTAAAAATTCCCACAGACAGTTTTAAAAGTTTTCAGAATGAAAATCTTAATTTCTCATTGAAAATATAAATCAACTGCATGAATATATAGAACTATTTTTATTACCATTTCAAAAATAGACATATTAAATGGTAATGTGAATAGTAGCCATTTCTTTATCTCTACCTATAAAAGGCAGGATGTGTGTGTGTATGTATGTGTAACGAATGCACAGCTGCAATTTTCAACGGATTTGCACCAAAATTTAGATGCACATGCTCCAATTTAGTGGAAAGGCCAAGACCGACTTTGCATTTCCCAACTCCCATCAATAGTGGAAATAATCAATTTTTTCATGCTTCTACGGCAGTTTTCATGTAGTTTGTGGCCATTTTCTACTGGCCAGAGTGAGAGCCTATAGCTGGCTGCCATGAATAGGCGCGATATTTCCTGAAAATATGCATGAAGCTGGGTAAGCTCTTTGATCCACTTTTTGCACAGATTTGTACAAAATTCAACATTGATAAGAAAGTGGTAGCAGGATACTAAAAGTCTTTGGCAATTTCAATCATGGAAAGATTGACAATCAAACAATGTGTTAAAATTATCAAAGCCTATTATGAAAATGGACGTTCAAACAGAAATGCAATGAGAAGTTCTCAGGTAACATCATCTCTCGAAACAGTGAAGTCAATTGGCCACAATGATCATGCCACTTGATGCCTTTAGATTTCTTCCTTTGGGGTCATCTCAAAAGTAAGGTCTATGCCAACAAGCCAACAACAGTTCAAAAGCTGAAGGATGAGATTATAAGCATATTGGTGAGATCGAGAAGAAACTATACAGTGACATCATCAAAAAAATAGAGAAATAAATAAATTTTCACTAATAACACTGATTTATTTACTGCTGACTTTGATCCATCTTAATTAAACACCCTTTATAAAGACAAAAAGTAACAAAATGCTTAAGATTAAGAACAATAAGATTAAAGACAAAGATACATACGTCACATTGTTCTTTCCGAAGTGTCTGTTTTAGATCCTTGAAATAAATTCCTTCCACACTTGGTATAATCTATATCAAAATTCAAAAGTGAAAATATTTATCAGCCTAAAATCTACTTAGAATGGAAACAATAAGGATATCTGTAAATTACTTCAATGACAATTCATTAAATGTATTTTCTGTCATCATTAAATTTACTATCATCAGCCTAAAGGGCAGATTTAAAAGTAACATAAATTCTTCACAAGTCTTTGGTTTTTTATGCAAGTATGTTGGATACCAAGGGAGAATATGTTATTATTTTAACTCTTTAGCATTCAACACACACAAAATTGCCCCATAAATACCGGATCCTAAAGTCGCACTGCATGCCTTCCTGCGTTATTTGCAATGATGTTGTCATGTATTATGGCAGAGTATACATGGGGTGATTTACGGCAGGTTGAACATTGAGAGCCAATACTTAGGGGTGTGGGTGAATGCTAAAGGGATAAACATTATTTTTAGCAGAGACCCATATTCAAGTAGAAGCTCCATTTATTTTAATCAGTATTTATTTCGTCTTCTGGCCTGCATATTCGAGAAAGATTATTAAAAAAATTATGCCCTCTGGCAGGACTCAAACCTGCATCCCCTGTTGCAGGAGAATCCAATTTTTAATTTGACATGCTTTGACTCTTTAGCTATGAAGAGCTTCTCAATCAAGCAAGGTTCTATTTGTCTTTAAATGGTTGAGTGGTCAAAACATGTTGGATTAAATGATGGTTTCTCCTGCAAAGGGAGAAACAGGTTTGAATCCTGCTGGAGGACTCATCTTTCTTGAATGTACAGGCCAGTAGATTAAATAAGATACTGTTTAAAATAAACAGTGCATTTACTCAAATATGGGTATCCACTAAAAATAACATTTAAAATAATAAAAATATGTCAGATTAAAAAATAAAATTCATTAATTCTTTAGAATATGATATAAATTTTTATATATAAGAACAATGTTGGGTAATTGAAATGCAAAAAATTCTATGCAATATGTTTTTCCCTCTAAAAATTATATGTAATTCATTTTTTACTCTAAAGACCATATTAATGTGTGTAGTATTTGTACATGTACAACAATTGAGACAAATTTATCTAAACTTAATATAAAATCTGTTACAACTCCTAAAACAATAAAGGACTTAATTAATACAAAGCAATATAAAAGCTAAAGTAGGAATTTACACTATAAGCCTGTAATGATTGTCACAAAAAATACATTGTAGAAACTTTGAGGAATTTAAATAAAAAATTATATGAACACAAAATAGATTTTATAACAAAGCAACACACTCAATGCATTAGTTTTCATTGTGATTAATGTGACTATCATTTGCATTTAAAAAATGCTGCTTTCATTAAAAAACAGAAGTAATTTATGAAGGCAAAATGCACTGATTTCTGAGTCTTCTGTGGTAAACTTGAATTTAGGATTTTACAACATTTCACCTTTCTTAACAAATTTTGTTGTCACAGTGTGGGATATTTAAAAACAGCAGCAATAAAAACAAAAGTGTTGAGAAAACGAATATCATTGGCTGAGCTGTGCATCTGGATATGTTGGATGCCAAAAATTTTACATTCACACATCTTCATTGCTTCCCCTCAGTGCATAATTTTAACTGATGCATGTTAAATAAATATATATAAATAATATACACATATATATATATATATATATATATATATATATATATATATATATATATATATATATATAGAACATTACTTTAATCTAACAAAATCCTTTTAGAGGACTCTTATATTCCATGCTAAGGGAATAAATACTTAACACCAGGTGGATAATAGAAGAAAGATTTATTGTACACAACCAGTACAATATGAAATATGGTACAGTTATGCACACAGGTCAATTGAGTAGTGAGTGCCACTCATTGGAAGAGAGTTTGCAGCATCTCACTCTCACTCTTCCTCCAGGCATTTGTAGACAGTTGACTTTATAGTAGGTACTTACTACCTATAGTGTAATCAATCATTCATGGGGATCACTGGTTATTCTATTACATCAAGGACAAAATGCATTACATAGAATTTTTTTTCCTTTTTGTTATTCAATTATCCTATGTTGTACACTATCTAAACTGGTAATTAACCTTTATCACTCTGTATGTGACTTCATTTGCTGGACAAAAAGTTTCTTTCCATTGAAGGTGACTCTGATCCCCAAACAACAGTGTGTTTGAATTTCATAGTTGTGTTATCATATCCTGCCACGGCAACAGAAAACAACTTTGAGTGAAATTAACAATAAGGATACTACAATTGAGAGGTCTTGAAAAATAGTGCAGTGGAAAAGGAAGTAATATTAATTATGCAGAGTGCTAAAGAATAAGAAAATAAAAATAAAAATCATTAGCTTTTTCAAAAGGATTTTTTTTATTCCACTTTATTATACAGTGTTTCTTATTTCTGACTTACCTTTTAAAAAAATGTCACATTTTTCTTTTTTTAAAAATGGCCAATAGATTCTGATTCAAATAAAAACATTTACCTGCCACAAAAGTGAAAGCGCCCCTGCTATAGCCTCTTTGCTGCCTTCAGAAGGAGTCCGTACATAAAAGATCACATAACCAATCTAGAAAAAAAATTAAAAAAAGTAAATTTCCTTAATTAATTCTTTACTTACATACTTATATATAAAATACATTAACTAATCAACAAAAGGTATCAAATTAAAAGTAGAAATCTTACCAAATAGTTGAATAATGAATGTGCCATTTGCGCTGGAAGATCTCGAAAGTAAAGCAGTAGCTTTCTCAGAAGAAACATCAATTCCTCCTGAAGTGAAAATAGCAAAGTTTTAACAAAGAAAAATATTTACAGTGACATGAGCCAATAAAGGAGATAGGCTGACATTATTTGATTCCATTTGACTCATATTAGTTTTACAATTTGAATTCAAACAACTTCAGAACTTTATTAAAAAGTAAAGATAACTAAAAACGGATGGATGTTTAACAAATTATATAAATAAACAAATCTATTTTGAAATATAATGAAGTTCTATTTTGCTACTGGGTAATAAAAATAAAGATGGATAAAATTTTGCTTTGATTTAAACAGGTTTTAAAAAAATGTTCTTAAGTTTTCAAACAAAGAGAAATGTATATTTTTACACATATAAAAATGAACTGCAGAAAATGACAGATGTTTTTTTCTTTAATAAACAAAACAAGAAAATTATATTTTGTCTGTTAATTTTTGGTTAGAAGACTTGAATCAAGCTTTAACAAACAACTTTTATGTGATATTCTGAACACTCGTCTGTCCTCAGGAATAAGTTGTTTCCTAGTAATCTCCCTTTGATATACTATTAATAACCTCCCTTCATTGTCACTTTCCTGATGTAAAATGCAGCCATCTTGTTAGTTCATTGCTGCCTTCTAAAGGTTTCACTATCACGTTTTCCTGTCACCACTTCAATTTATATGTTACGTTTTCTGTTTATTATAAACTAAATTGAAAATATATGGGGTAATCTGAATATGTGTAAAATTATTTAAGGTAGTTTAATCAAAATGTTTAAATAAATATGCAGTTGTGATTTTTATAAAAATTACAGTAAAATTTAACTAATTTGTTTATGCATTCATTTTTTAAACATTTAATATTTTAGTTTCTTTAATTTTTGTTACAACTGGTATTAAATTAAAAACAAACAGTTAAAGATTGAATGGATCAAAATAAATATTTCCTAAGCATCTAAATGGTGTTTTTTTGTTTTTTTTCTGCTACGCACAACTATGATAAAATTAAAAAGCAAACAAAAAACAACTTTATTTTGATTTAAAATTATTATTTAAATTATTATTTTTTTTCAAGATGGTTCCCGATGATAGTAAGTAAAATTTAGTCAAGCCCCAATTCATTTCAATAAAATACCGATTTCTATCACCTCAACAAACAGCAACTGAAATGTTGACTGGAAATTAAAAATATAATCTAAATAAAATGAATAGTCTGATATTATTTAGTAAATCTATTCAAGAGGTTTTCTTTCTTGTTGAGAAAAAAAGTAAAGAAAAATTGAAACAAAAAAATATTAACAGCAAAATATTTCCAGATGACAAAATAATTTTTCTTCAAATTAAAGACTTGTAATGCTAAATCAGACACAATTTTTTTAGGACCCCTGCTGTAGCCTCTTTGTTGCCTTCAGAAGGAATCCGTACATAAAAGAATAGAATATTTAATGGAAAAAAAAAATATATAAACAAGAATTTATTTTCTATTTTGTTCTGTTTTTAGTGACAAATTCTTTTGAGTTGGTTTATTTTTATGAAGCAATGAGTTTTCTTTCAAGATTAAATAAACTACATTTGTGACACAATGGCATCTGACCATGATGAGGACATACATGAAGTCAAGTGACCTCTAAATGATTTTATCTGAGATTGAAAGGTTTGGTGTTTTATGACCAACAGTAAAGATCTTCAAAATGTTCACAAGTAATTAAAAAGAAAATGAAGTAAATAAATGAAAACTTTTGAGATCAAGTGGCACATGACCAGAAGTTGGGGAATTTCAGCCATAGTCTTGTATATGCAGGGTAACAGAGTAAGACAATTTTTAATATTAGTACATTTATAAAAAGCAATGATAGTCTTCTTTCAAGATTAGATAATCTGTAACATTCTTATTGTATAGACTAATAAGAACACACGTCTAAATTTCTCCTATGCAAAATTATTGTTTATTCAACTTTCAATTTTGTCAATATAGCTGAGCAGGTCTGTATGGCTAAGGATTCTCTGAATGTGGATTCTTCTCTTAAGGATGTAAGTGATTCTCTATTTATTTCCTCTTGAGTGTGTGCATATATATCCTCCTGTCATTGGTCATCCCATGTGTGCTCATCCTAAGTACAGCTGTGTCAATTATCTGTTTACATGCTGATGACAACCACTGACATAGCGTAAGGTATGAATCTGCATGTTGTAGTTAGGTCTCCATCCCAGGTAACTTCCTGATGCACCTGGCTTCTCTGATGTATGTGACACTGGGATGAGTAACATAATTAAAAAAAACTATATAAATGCAAATAAACTAGAAAAAATGTATTTAAACCTATATTTTTTTTTATTTAGATTGTTCCATTTGTAGAAATATATTTGAGTCAAGACAAATTTCAGTTCCATTTCTAGATTCAATTTCAAAGAAAAAAAAACCTAAAATGTAAAATTCAGCTAAGAATTAAAAAAATACTGAATGAACTCATGTACAATGAATAAAAATGTTTTAAGTTAATACATTTTTGGACAAATTTTAAATTTGAGAAAAAAATTATATTATTCAAACATGGAACACTTGTAGATAAGCATAAAACATTTTAAAGATGAAAAACTAGAAAGCGTCATCACCTGTCTCTCTTTATTGGTGAGTTTTTCCAAAAAATGTCTGAGGAATAATGCTGGGTCTTCAACTAGACATTTCCAGATTACTTTACGTGCCATGTCAGCCACTGAAATAAAAATATAGGAATTCAATCAAATTTGCAAGAACAGTGTGAATGGATATTTTCAAGATATACAGAAGGTAACCATGCCAAAAATTTCTATTTAAACAGGAGTAGAGGTTTGTCTCTTGATTCACATTTAGGATTGGGTTTCTGGTTCCTTCTAAAGTCTACCTCAGATCTATACTTTTAAAATCTCCACCTAAACTCTGACATTTTATTTACTATTTATTTTTATTTTTCTTTCCTCAGCAGGAGTAGATAGGTTTGCCTATGGTCCGGTTCACAATCCTTCTTGGACAGGAGTAGAGTTTTATCACTGGTTTTCTGTTTAGGGTTGGGTTTCTGGTTCCCTCTTCTTTTTCTTTCTCTTTCACTCCCAGTAACCCCTTGCATCTTAGTAGCCTTATTGCCTTGGTTATAGTGAATTAATTAAAAAATAAAATAAAATGATGTATTAAATAATTGGTGATGATTTTCCAAGACCTAAGTTTTGCTGCCATATCTATTAATTCAGACAAGCAGAATCATAGCTTAAAAAATTAAAATAATATAAGCTTGATTTGTTTTTAAGGGTAATCAACCCTTTGAAGGTTATTTAAAACTGAAAAATATTTCGATTTTTAGGAAGTTGTTCACAAATGGTTTCATATCTAAGTAGTCACTAGATGTTGCTTAACACTGGTGACCGAACTGCTGTTTTCAATGTGATTTAACCATAAGCCTATAACTACGAGATGAAGACAAACAACAGAAATAAGATTTAAAGAAAAATGTCATAAAATATTCAGTTAACTTGAGATTATTAAAGGATTAATACTTGTTGGAAAGAAGCAAAAGAAATATTAATCACACACCTGAACATTATACAAGAAATATTTCTGATCAAAATTGACCTAATAACTACAACAGTTTATAAACTTATTATTTCATTCTTGTATCAGACTAAGATTACTCTTGTATTAGAAGAAATTCAGTCAGAGTTATTGGTTTCCATAATAACTCAGTCAAAACAGAATGCATAATCTTAAAATGGAACAATCAAAACAGGATCTGGCACACATCTCAGCTGTGTAGAATTTACTTATCTAGATAGTAAAATCTTAAGCTGCAAAAGTAATATAAACATATATTGGTAAAGCATGAGTTTCCATCAACAGATTATTTCTAGTGTGGAAATCTAGATTTCAAGACAAGATGAAAAGAAGCCTCTTTCAGGCAACTGTTACCTCTGTTCTATTGTAGGACTGCTCAACATGAAACTTTATCTCAAAACTGGAAAGAATATTGGATTGAGACTACACTTGCTTGCCAAGAGCGGCAGTGAATGTCAGTTGGAGAGATTGTCTGACCAATGAGCAATTATATGGGAACCTTTGTCTATTATCAGACATCATCAAAGAGCAGAGAGTCAAATTTGAAGGAGATTGTTGGAGAGCTAAAAATGAAATTGTTAGTGAAGTTATTTTGTGGGAGCCTACACAAGGAAGAGCAAGCAGAGGACAACAAGCCAAGACCTATATGAAGTAGATTTGTGATGGCACAAAATACAATCTCTCTGACCTGCTGAATATGATGAACAATAGAATTAGATGGTGACAGAGCCATCGGGAATCTGTACAAGCAGTACAACTGGTTGATGAACTGGAGCTGCTCAATTCTCACTTTCCAACCTTGACAGAGTTCAAAAGTTTTTACATGAACTTTTGGGGGATGAATTCCACCCTACAACATCTTTCCCACAGACAATGCATTGTTAGTCTCTCGCTAATATATCACCATTTTGATGGCAAATATTCAGACATTATATTCCTTAGTTTCACCACTTCAGACCTTTACAAGTAGGACGTGCCATGCCACATACACAGGATCAAATCATCTACATTCCCTTTGTATTCCATTGGTAAGGAGGAAGTTTCACTCAGACAGCTTCTTCCCTAGAATTGTATTATAGACTCTGAAGAGGATACTTCCCTGATCACTATGATCTTAACCTAAGTCGAGGCTAACTGTTACCTATCCTACATATCCTCATAATATCTATTTCTTACTTCCTTCTTTTATGCCTTTACAACAACCTCATACAGTAATCCCCTACCTTGGGTGGCTCTTGAGCCTTGTATTGGGTGAACAAAAAAAAAAAAAATGCAACAGCATAAAGACAAATCATAAAAATCTTATTTTGGATAGATCTTAATATGTGTGTATGAACATCACACAGGCTGATACAGAGTTCAATAGATATTGTCTTTGTACCAAAAAAGATTCATTGGTTGACCACTCCCAAGTTCACCCAATACAAAGGTCAAGAGCCACTCAAGTTAGAGGGTTACAGTTATTGAATGAGGTGTGTAATATGAATGTAAAGAGGGGATGGCAGAAAGTAAATACAAGAAGGATAGATAATGATGGACACTTTACTTGAAGCGGTTAAGATTTTAGTGTTCAGGGAAGCATCCATGTGGGAGTCTGTTCTACAAATCAATTCTTGAGAAAAATCAGTGAGTGGAACTTCCTCCTTACTTTTGGAATACAGAGGAAATGGAGGTGATATGACTGCATAAAAGTAACATGGCAAGTCCTGGTTGTAAAAGTCTGAACTGGTGGAATGTAGCTAATCTGAACATTTGCCATGGAAATAAAGCATAATCACATAAATCTAATAAATAACCGTTCAATGATAGAATAGTAGGAAGATTAAACTCAATGGTTAGATTATTGGAACTAGACAAACATCTCAACACACCTGTTTGACACACTAATACCTTGATGACCACAGAATTAAATATATGATTAGAAATTAGTCAGTTATGATTATAAACCAAAATAATGCATGTGCATAGAAGTTAAATATCATATACTCATTATTTCCCCAAACTCTTTCAAAAATCACCCTGTGTCTTATTTTTTTTATATACTAAAGTTTACCCAATACAAGCCCCGAGAGCCACTCAAGATAGAGTTACTGTCAAAATCATTATGAGTGAGGTGAATGATATGAATGGAAAAGAAGGTGGTAGGATGTGAAGATAAGTAGGATAGATAACAATTAACCAACAATTTGAAGAGTTTAAGATTGTAGTGTTCAGGTAAGCATCCATGCAGGAGTCTGTTCCATAAAGTAGAAGTTCAAGAGAAAAAAGCAGTGAGTGGAACTTCCTTGTTACTTTTGGAATACAGAGGTGATATGACTATATAAAAGTAACATGGCAAGTCCTAGTTGTAAAAGTCTGAACTGGTGGGGAAAAAAGAATTTAAAATGAGGTTTACAGTAGCCATGATGGCAACCAACTGGCAATCACTGACATCATGATGGAAATGATTATTAGGCACTATGATGGCAACAAAAAGAGTAAAACTTGCAATTAGACAAATCAGTTTAATTTTCATGGACAACATGAGTGGCATGACCAACATCAAGGACTACAAAAATACTTCTGAGTTGTCTGTTCAACTTTGACATGAATAAGCCTAAACTTCCTCACTAAGACCAAACCAAACACCTGGTACTACTACTACTTCTATGTGCCATACTCCTTCTTGATGTTAGTGATCATAGCTCTCCACAATTTCCTATCCTCTGTAGCTCTTAATAAATTTTGTCTTTTTGCTATCTCTCATAATCCTTGTTTTGTCAAATTATTTACACAAGATCATTAAATAGGTTATGTGCTATTTTCTTCTGTTCCTCTTGCATTCAATATGTACTGTGAGTATCAAATTTTCCGAGCTCTCTTTCCTCATTATGGGCCCTAGAAATTTCAACTGCTTCTTTCTGATGTTAAGTATATTTTTATTTCCATTTTCTGTAAAACTTTGTAGCTGCTCATATGTTCCATCCATGGCATTCTCAGTATCCTTCTGTAGAAAATTTCTGTTGTCTCAAGTTTCTTCTTCATCTGAGGAGATTGTCCAGCATTCACTAGCATATAGGAGGATCAATATTACATAACAGTTTAGTACTCTTTCTTTCTAATAAAATTTTCCTGTATCTTTGCTTAGCTTTTGAAAGGCATCTTTTGCTATCTCAATGTGCCTTTGGATTTCAGTGTCACACTTTCTGTCTTCTGTTAAAACACTCCCCAGATATTCAAATTGTTGTATTGGCTTGATTTTGATATCTCCAATTAGCTGTTCCTTTTGCTCTTCTTTCTTCTTACAATTGATGATTAGTCCTTTCTTCTCACTTTCCTTTACTACCTTCAGTAGGAGTTCCTGTAGTTTCCTTTCTATGTTTACTATCAACACTGTGTCAAGTTTATAATGAATCCCTGAGAGCACCTGATCAATGGCACCTCACCTGGATAGTGCCTGATCAATGGCACCTTACCTGGATAGTGCCTGATCAATGGCACCTCATCCTGAGAACGCCTGATCAATGGCACCTCTCCCTGAGAGCGCCTTATCAATGGCACCTCTCCTGGATAGCACCTGATCAATGGCACCTCACCTGGATAGCACCTGATCAATGGCACCTCACCTGGATAGCACCTGATCAATGTCACCTCTCCCTGAGAGCACCTGATCAATGGCACCTCACCTGGATAGCACCTGATCAATGGCACCTCACCTGGATAGCACCTGATCAATGTCACCTCTCCCTGAGAGCACCTGATCAATGTCACCTCTCCCTGAGAGCACCTGATCAATGGCACCTTGTTATATTAGCAGCTAGAGAAGAAAACTTTTTCAGTTTGTTTTTGATATCTTACAAAGTGAAAAATTATCATAAAATCATATATCATAGTGGTCAATAATCAAGTAAATAGTCAAACTGAATATGACAACTGCTTGTTCTTGTGTAGAGGAGATAATTTCATAGTCTCACCACTTCACATATTTGAATTAGACTACCACAAGCAGAATTGTTAAGTACCAAGTTACATAAAAGTTGCATAAAACACTTATATAATACTGATAGTCATAGTTTTAAATCTTCACCAAACTATTTATCTTAATATACAGTAGTAATTTTAACAATGATTGTGAAAATTTCATGATTCTCCTATTTGAATTCTGTGATGTGTCGTAAATGGCGAATTCTGCGATAATAAAACATTCATAAAAGTTCCCCTATCACATGGTTAAATATTTGATCTTAACAACTTTAACAAAATATTATAACAATCATAAATATGAATGCTGATTGTTATTTTAAGAAGTGGGTACAAATGAAAAGATTTGAAATTAACAACTTTTCTATTTCACTGAAACAGCCTTTAAAGACTTCTATATTCCCTTCTTTCTTTCTTATTTTTTCATTTTCTCGCTGAAACCAAGTAGTTTCTTGTCCTCTCTTTCTACATTATGAAAATGGAATAGTCCATTATTTATGAGGCACTGGCAGGGCTTAATGGTCGTGTAAACTAACAATAGGAGGAACAAGCACAATTATAATAGAGTATTTTGACCAGTGGTGTTTCTGTAAAGAATTTCTTTCTTTTGTTACTTTTAGAAATAGTTTGAATAAGGAATCTCATTTCAATCATTATCTTTCCTCCTTTTCATCATAATCCTTATTTCCTATCACCTCTTTATACATTCAAATCACACTCCTCATTCAGTAAACTTCTATCTTAAGTAGCTCTTGAACCTTGTATTGGGTGAGCTTAAAAGTGTAAGTTATTCACTGCGTAGCCATATATAAGATTTAAATCTTTATATTTTCTAATTTTAAATTAATGAATAAATTTAAAAATTACCTGAGATTCCATCAGCATTAACATCAAAGTCATCCATTAAGTGAAGGATTGGAAGGACAGCAACACACATGCAGGAAGGAAAGAAACTTGGAACTTGTTGCATGTGATGGATGTGTTCAGTTCTCTCTTCATCTCCTTCGAGAAAACAAACATTTTTTTTTAAAACAAAAAAAAAAAAAGAAGCAAAAAATAAATTAATCAAACTTTGATAACATACTATTTATTCTATATTAATCTAAATCGGCTGAACATGTGAAACCACTATCTACAGGGTGATCCAAAAGTCTTGTCACACCTACATAATATAATTTTCTATTTCATTTTGTGCCATGAAGATGGTGTTCATACAGACCCTCTCAATGTGTGACAGTGTCAATAGAAGGGAATAAACTGAATCCAATACATGTGCTTAGTATTACTGTATTACTTATTGTTCTATTGTTCTCATTGTTTTTTGGTAGGAGTGATAAGACTTTCAGACTACCCTGTATAATAAACTCAAATACACTGTACATTATACAGCAGTTATTTTTTTTTCATATGAGTCACATGTAAAACATTAAAGAAATCAAACTTCAGATGTTTAGAACAATAGCTATAAGTAAAAATTTCATTTTGATATATAAAAAGAAAAAAAAAAGCATTAAGAAATTTTTGGTGAGTGTAAAAATATGGAATGGCCTTTTTTTTTTTTTTTTTTAATAAATCAAAATTTAATAAATATTTAATTACAAATTAAATGTTGGATGATAAAGTTTAATAAATGTATCCGCAAAACAAAAGGTGTCAAAAGAACGTTTTTTGTCTCTTGTCTCTTATATTACAGTATACTTGCTTGGCAATTTTTATTATTTTAAAAAAACTATTTTATAAAATCCAAACATTATTTACAAAATAATTTTATATTTACAAGATTATAAAAATATGTGAACCAACTACAATACAATTTTTATTATTTACCATATAAAAAAAACTATGAAAAATTTATTTATAAATATATAAAAATAGAGAATAACAGAACATAAAAAATTTAAATAAACACATAGCAAGTGACTGTAATTGTAATTTTTGAAAAACAGTTTTTCCAGGCATTTCTTTCATTTATTCTTGCTACATAAATTCAGTAAGTAGTTTGAAAGCATCTAGATTTATACAGTTTTTTTTTTTTTGAGAATTGACAACAAAAAATTAGATTGTTTATTTGCAAGAATAATTTAGCAAAGTTTAACAAATGCACACACAAAAAGAGGAAGTATACAGTATTAGCAGCATGAAAAGAAAAACTGTCCTTTTGACAAATTTGCTTTTTTTTCCCCCCAGTACATTTGTTAAAATTTGCCAGTTGGATACTATTTTTATTAAAAGAAAATTAGCAATATAAAATTAGCATGTTTTTAGAAATAAATTTTTATTTCAAATGAGTTCAATTCAAATATATACAAAAATTAGTAAAGCATGATGCTCACTTGAAACATTAAGGGATTCAAACTAGTTTTACTAATACAGAAACTGTCAATCTTAAACCGTTTGCTATAAAGATAGAATTCCTCAAAGTGATTTTAAAAGGATTAATTTGACATACAAGCTTTTTACACGTTTTTACATTTTTGAAATGAGCAAACTAATCTCTATAAGAATGACATAGACAATATTCTATTTACACTATTTACATTGTTCAGGCAGCTGTCCACACTTTATTGTCATATTCGCAATGTTTCAGCCATTGTATGCTCCTGCCTTCTTCAGGTGATATAAATTGGAATTTCAAACTGAACTCTTTATTTAGTCCACTAGAGTAGATTATTCTAGTTCCACATGCCATGCCTGTTCTAGATATCTTTGTTTCAGTTATTTTCCTTCAATAACTCTTTTTTTCTCTTGTTTTTAACTGAAACTGAGATATCCAGAAAAGGCATGGCATGTGGAACTAGAACAATCAACTCAGGGGACTAAATAAAGAGTTCAGTTTGAATTTGCAATGTATATCACCTGAAGAAGGCTGGAGTGTACAAGTCAAAACATTGTGAATATGACAATAAAGATGAGGACAATAGTTTGAATGATATAAATAGTTAGAATGAATCATCTCAGAAATATAGACAGAAGACAATATTCTGATACAAAAACTTTTTGCAATGTTAGGTTCCTTTTTTTTTTAAAAATATTGAATTATGCAAAATAGAACACATGTTAGGCCTTTTTAAAATTTTTTTTCTTTTACCCCAAAATGTACTTTTTTAGAAGTTTTATTCTTTTAGAATAAGTAAACAAATAAGTAATATGAGGTAACTAGAAATATATTCTACATTATTTAGTGAATAATTGTATACATAACATTGGGTAACAAAATTTTGACTTTTTTGTCTTTGGTCAATAAGTGTTATTACTTAATTGTTTTCGTCTAGAAAGCAAAAGAAAGGACAATTATTCCCTTCGAATTTTGCTTTTGTGACTTGGTCAGAGCAGAAAATAGAGCCATGAAATTCACAATCTCGTGAATTTAGAGGGAACCAACTGACCATTCAAGCAATTGCTTTTTCTGCATGGTGGACCCTTCTAAATGTCAAGATGGTAAGAATGCACTTGCTATCATATATCCAGACCTTCTGTCATCCATCACCCCAGTGCCACACTACACTCAGTTCCCCATACCCACTCCTCCAAAGAGAGAACAGCAATTCAGAAAAGGATAAAGTCATTGATCCAGATTACAGAGGTGCAGTTGAGGAGAGAAATACTACTCCATACCAAAAAGACCTTATGACCTGATCAGAGATCTTGGTCTCACAAAGCCCAATGATGAGCTTTTTATATTGTTAGATGAAAGTGTGCAAGTCATAGGTCAAAGAAAGCATCACCAGTGTTTTTCAAGCTTTTTCAACTGTCATGATGGGCTTTGTTTCTACCACAATGTGACTAATCTGTTCAAGTCAAATGGAATCACCTGCAACCCTAGCAAGTGGTACCTCTTCATCAACATCTCATCCAGAAGCCTCAAAGCCGTACTGTTTCATAACAGGTACATGTCTCCCTCATCTCTTCCCCTGGCTCATTCGGTCAGCATTGTCAAGATTTTGCTAGATGCATTGAAATATGAGTACAGTTGTGAGATTATTGGAGACTTCAAAATGGTGGCCTTTCTGATGGGTCTCCAAGGTGGCTTTACCAAGTTTTCATATTATCTTTGCCAGAAACAACGAACACAGTGGCACACTAACACAGACGGAACTGGCCACAGCTGACAGAGTTCAGTGTGAGGAGGGACAACATGAAATGGGAGCCACTGTTACCTCCAAGATTGGGCTTTATGTAACAATTTGTCACAGCTCTAAATAAGGAGTCTGCAGCCTTCAAGTACCTTCAAGATTTCTTCCCTAAGCTGTCTGTGGCAAAAGTCAAAGCCATGTTGTTGGACCACAAATAGAGAAGATCATAGAGTTTCAAGGAA
Organism: Acanthosepion lycidas; assembly: GCA_963932145.1. Taxonomy (NCBI): domain Eukaryota; kingdom Metazoa; phylum Mollusca; class Cephalopoda; order Sepiida; family Sepiidae; genus Acanthosepion; species Acanthosepion lycidas. The sequence goes on from OZ010581.1 coordinate 104,617,246, forward strand.
TTTCCCAAGAAGCTCACTAGGATGAAAAAAGCAGTGTTGAACAGCTTTGTTGCAGCAGTTCAAGACTTCTTGGGGAATCATAAGTCCCAAAACTCTGTGAGCTTGTTGATATCCTGGTGAAGAACTATGGCAAAAGAGCTGCAGGATTTCGCACAAAGTCCATATCCTTGATAATCTTGATAAATTCAAGAAGAAGATGGAAGCAACCACTTCCACCAGGATATACTAGACTTTGAATGCTGCTACCAAGGATTATATAATGAAAACATGATGGGAGACTATATTTGGGGGCTGATTTGTGAAAGTAATATACAGTATAAAAAGTAAATTGCAAAAAATGACTCACTTCTAAACTTTTTATACAATCCTAGAATAAATAAATGCTACTAAAAGTTACACAGTGATAATATATTAATGTAATCAAATTAACAAAGTTTAAAAATGCTTTGTTTATAAAGCACTTTTGAACTAATTCTGTAAGATAATTTTTTATAATTTTATTAAAAATTAAATTGAAAAGACTTTTCAGCAATCTTTGATCTTCATGCTAAAAAAAAAAAAAGATTGTCAAAAGGACAGTTATTGACATTGCTATTATTTTCTCTACCCCCACTCATTGGCAATATTTATTCCTTTAAAAAGTGATGTTTAGAACTATAGTAAAACCTAAACATATGATAAAAGTGAATTTATACATTTTCTTCAGTCTTGAGAATTTACAGCAAAAATGTTAAACGCTATTAATTAGATTGTTTATTTACAATAATTTTATACTTACAACATTCTAAAAACTAATACAATTTTTTTTATTCATAAATTTATAAATTAAATTATTAAAATATGTGGACCAACTATAAGTAAATCCTTATTATTTACCATTTTATAAAGTTTGAATTGATTGACAATTAGCCAATATTTTTCCAATAATCTCATTAAACAATATATTAGGTTGGTGCAAAAATAATCTCGTTTTCTCACATATGTTACTTTTATATATGATTTCTGAATTAATTCATTGATATACATAGCCATGTTATATATCATTTTGAAGCGCGTTTTTCGCTCTATTGAATTGTGTTATTTGTTACTGTTCTCAATCTCTTCATTCATTTTTTTGCAGGCTTTTCGACAGCATGGACAAAATTCAAATCCGCACGATTTTCTTGTTCCAGTTCAAACTAGGCCGAAAAGCTGCCGAGACAGCTTGTGATATCAATGATGCGTTTGGTCCAGGAACCACTAATGAACGTGTGGCACAACGGTGGTTCAAGAAAGTTCGCAATGGTGACGAGAGCCTCGAAGATGAAGACGGTCGCGGCTGGCCGACTGTGGTTGATAATGAACATTTGAAAGCCTTAATTGAAGCCAATCCTTGCAAAACCACACGAGAAGTTGCTGTTGAACTCGAGGTCAACCACTCAACAGTCGTTCGCCATTTAAAGCAAATAGAGAAGTCAAAAAAGTTGGATAAATGGGTGCCGCATGAATTGAACGATAATCAAAAAAATCGTCGTTTTGAGGTGTCTTCTACACTCCTTCTGCGCAACAAAAACGACCCATTTCTCGAGCGGATTGTGACATGTGATGAGAAATGGATCCTCTACGACAACCGGAGATGTTTGGCACAGTGGTTGGATGCCGGAGAAGCTCCACAGCACTCCCCTAAGCCGAAATTGCACCAAAAAAAGGTTATGGTGACTGTTTGGTGGTCTGCGACTGGTCTCATCCATCACAGCTTCTTGAATCCAGGTGAAATGGTTACAGCGGAGAAGTACTGCTGACAAATTGACGAAATGCACCAGAAGCTCCAACGTATGTGCGCAAGATTGGTCAATATGAAGGGACCAATTCTCTTCCATGACAACGCTCGCCTGCATGTTGCTCAACTGACCCTGCAGAAGCTGAATGAATTGGGCTACGAGACTCTGCCTCATCCGCCATATTCACAGACCTCTCGCCCACTGATTATCACTTTTTCAAGCATCTCGACAACTTCCTGCGTGAAAAATGCTTCAAAAGCCGAGATGATGCCGAATCGGCCTTCAACACTTCCAGAACTCTGGATTTCTATGCTAATGGGATAAATAAACTTGTTTCTCATTGGCAAAAATGTGTTGATTCTAATGGTTCTTATTTTGATTAATAAAGTTTATTATGAAAGGAGTTATGACCTTTTGAAGTTGAACGTCAAAAAACGACATTATTTTTGCACCAACCTAATAATAAATAAATAAATAGTGTAAATAAACAATTTATAAATAAAGTGTTTGTTATTTTTGTTGTAAATTAAAATAGTGATGTCAAGGGAAAAAATGTCCTTTTGGCACTCAGATTTTTGTGGGCATGAAAGTGCAAGATTGTTGACTGTCCTTTAAAAACTACCAAGAAGTTTTTGTTAAAAGTAAAAAGAGACAAACAAGAAAACATATTAAGATACTTATAAGAAAGTACTTATCATAGAAGTTCCCATGATGAAAATTTGAAGGAACTGGAAAGTTGTAAGCATAAATTCAAAGAAATACTTTACTGACGTTTTTGTTCTATAAAAAGCTTAAAGTGTATGATCTTTTAACACAATCAAGAAAGGAATGTGGAGAAAAAGAGACTGTAAAATATTTTTCTCAGTTTTTATATAACTAAGTTTAGAATTATTGATTTGAGGAATTTGATATAAACTATTTTTGTTAGTTTTGAACCTTAAAGAGCATAAGACTATAAAAAACACTATTATACAAGAACTGTAAAACTATACTAAAACTTGTCAACTCATGGTTTGAAGTATCAAAATTATGGTAAGCCTAATTAAGTTTATAATTAAAATAAATTTCTAAATTTCTAATTTCTACAACATTAGGGAATGATTAAGATTACAATGTTTAATATAAATATGTTGTTAACAATTTCAATAATCTAAAATTTGTCACTTGAAATTATTCTGTTAATGTTATATATTTACATAAGTTTGAAGTTCACTTTTATATTACAGGTTATAATATCAAATTGAATTTTTTAAGTATAAATTAAAAATGAGTGGTATCAAGATTTAAAAATATGTAAGTTGATAGATGGACAAGGTTATTATTGAATGTTATTGAGATCAAACAACATCAAATAATATTTAAAAAAGAATAGAAATTCATTGTGAATGAAACAATTGACATATTAGATGGATAATTATCTGTTGCTATCATTGAAATATACCAGAAAATTATTGTTGAAGAGGTAAATAAAATTAGAACACACTTTCCACTAAATCTGACACAGAGAAATCTCAAAATGAAAAGTTATTTCATAAGTTAATTTTGTTTTTATTAATTCTCTTCCCTGAGCTTCACGTCAAAGAATGAGTGAGGTTTTCACTTAGAGAATCAAATAGTCAAAATAAATGCAAAATAATTAATAAAACAAAACAAAAAATATCTAATAAAAATGAATAGATCAGAAATATTTGCTGGCCTGGTTGCATATTGAGGAAATAGAAACTGATTCAAAGAAAGATTTTATTTTCTGTTAACAATAAAAATTAAAAATAAAAATGTTTAACAAACGAGTCTATAAATTAAAGAAGATGTAAGGGTAAAAGACAATAATGATAAATGTTTCAATAAAGTGGCTTTTGTCAGTTTCAGATGACAATCATTAGTACTTGGTAGTTTTAGTATGTAATTTGTACAGTTTATCAAACCAGGGAACAAATACAATCACAGCCAGCATTAACTTGAAGACTTTATTTAAAATTCACCCCTAAAAGTCAATAGTGTAAGAAAATAAAACAAAATAAGTTTCACTAAAATTTGCTACAATTAAAAGAATATTGCAGAATAAAAATATTTAGAATAAAAATCCAACATGAAACTGTCTTTTTATATATATATATATATATATATATATATATATATATTCAAATAAAGAGAAAGAACAGACAGATTAACAATGCACAGTTCATAGTATTTACTTTTTTTTTTAAAGTTCTCAGTACAATGTAGACCAAAATATTATTATTATATTTTTATTATAATATTTTGTTTCAGAACTATGATGTTCTTTCATTGGGCGATGATAGATAACTTATGATCTTAAGTTATCTATCATTGCCCGAGGAAGGAACATTATAGTTCTGAAACATGAAAGATTTTGTGTAGCAATGTAAAATATTATAATAAAAATATCATAAGGTGAATATATATTTTATACAGCAAAAAATCCAAAATTACTTCATGTGGGAATAGTCTATTTCAAACTAGCACTGCTATGTGCCATCTATCCTCAGCCCAAGACTGTCTGGAAATGGTGTTTTTTGAATTTGGCTTAGATAGCTTTGGTGAAAACATATGGGCCACTTAAGGGGAGTCTAGGTTGATGACCAGGAGGTGGGCTGGGGTTAGGTGTTTATTTATGTAAATGAATTTAGGTTCCTGCCAGGGGATTGTCTTGAGCTGAAGATAGCTGGCACTTAGCAGTGCTAGTTTGAAATAGACTATTCTCACATGAGGTAATTTTGGACTTTTTGCTGTATAAAATATATGCTTTGTTATAATAAATACATTGAGCTCTCTGTGTGGATCAGTTCTAATATCTGATATTACTAGGATCCACCTGAATTATATACCAATGGATCTATTACTATATATATATATATATATATATATATATATATATCATATTCAATCTGTGCCTAAACTTATCAAGCTAAATAATGAATAAATATGAAATATGACCAATTTTACAGGAAGCAATTGTGTAAAGGTGGAAGAGCAGGTACATTTTCACAAATTGTGCTTGAATCAGATTTTTTAAATATTAGAATGACAAATCTACCACTTGAATGATCAAGAGAATTGAAATTCAATATTTTATTATAAAATTATTATATTACAAATTTTATTTATAAAAATCTGAACCAAGTTAAATCTTGATATAAAATATAATATATAATAAAATACTTTTTGTAAAATCAACTCATGGTTTAATAGTTAGTTATTGAGCTTATGGTTGACAATCAGGATTTTATACAAATTGATAATTATGTCTAGACCATCAAGTGATCTGAATGTTGGTTTTCTGGGCCTCCCGTGTAAAATAACATTCTACAAGAGTGTTTACTTCACTCATATAATAAACTATGATTAATGATATTCCTACCTTATATTCATTAAAATCAAGTTAGAGAAGAATTATTTTTTTTAATAGATAAGTAATGGTAAAAAAGCATAATTAATTATATAAAAATGCTTGTCAAGCCTCAATGAAAATAATAGTAAAAATTCTAATTTTAAATAAAATATCTGAAACTTAAATACAACAATAGTTTATATAAATATATTAAACATGTTGTTAAAATCTAAATTTTAAATACATTTGGAAATAATTGTTGTGTTTTTATATTTAGAAATTTAAAAAATAGAAGGAAAAAATTGATTTTGAAGATAAAAATAAAGATATGTAGAAATATATAGGCAGTAGAATCAATATTCTATCTGAAAAAACAAAATAAAAACAATAAACAAGCAAAACAAAATAAAAACAATAAACAAGCAAAACAAAAAACTCAACTGCTAGCCATGAAAATTCACCAAAACAAATTCTTTTAAATAAAATTAAAAAAAAATTCACAAAAAATAAATAACATTTATTTCTGCTTATAAATCAGAAATATAAAAAGCTACAAGGTCAATGTAGAGGACGCGATGGATAAATTGTCATCTAAAGTACACAAAAATGATAATAACACTGACATCTTATTTTAACAGATATATTTACCAAAATTACATTAAAAATATCTTGAAATACTAAAGAGTAAATTTATTCAATAAAATCGCCACTAACTTCAACCACGGCTTCCAGAAGATTTTGGAATCTCCTGCAACTCTTTTGGACAGTTTCCCTGTTTAAGTTGGTGAATGCTGCCATAATCCTTGTCTTCAGTTCATCTTTGGTGTTAGAAGGAGTTTTGTTGGTCTCTCACTCAACTGCACCCCACACATAATAATCCATGGTGTTGCAGTCTGGGGAGTTAGGTGGCCAGATGTAAGGGCTGATGTGGATGCAGAAATTGTCTGACAGCCATGACTGTGTCCTCTTGCTTGTATGGCATGGTGCAGAGTCCTGTTGACAGAAATAGGGTCTTCCAGCAGACTCTCTTGACCCAGGGCAGCACTAACTCCTTGAGGCACTTGATGTAATGATCCATGTTGAGTCTGAGGCCCTCACCAACAAATTCGAGTCCTTTTCTTATCAGAACAATCAGAGTGAGTTTTCCAAATTGCCATACCTTTGTAATCACCATTAGACTCATCCAACTCTTTCCAAATCCTCTGCATTGTCCTCAGATTACACTCAAACACTCTGAAATGTCTGTATTGGAGCTTCAGGCACGAATTCCAAGCAGTACAGCATGCCATTTCTAAATTTCTGGTGGAGTGAATTGCGTCATGGTACTCTTTTCCTCACAGATGGTGCCCAACTGACCCTACTATACTATGCAATCAACAAAATCAAAAACAAACAACATGCATGCATGAAATTAAAAATATAAACTGGCGACAATTTACCCATCGCACCCTGTATAATTATTAAGTATTGATGGGCAGATTTTAAAATAAAAATATAAATCATTTGGAATAGATTTAATATATTAGTTGCATGGTTTAGTATGCTTTACTAAAGAAAAATGCTTTACTAACAGAAAAAAGCAGGCCTTTTATTATAACATCTAACTTTTCAAATAACTCTCCACAGGCTAAGTAATTTTTAGTGATTGTTAACAAAAATGAAAATGCTTTCTGATGGAAATTTTCCAAAGCATGAAAAGAGATAAAGTGAATGAAATTGCAAGGAAGAAGATCATTCAAGTGGCAAGAGGAAAGCAGTGATAAGAATGAAAGGGTAATGTAAAATGTGAAACATAGAAAAGCAGAAAATGGAAGAAGGGTTATAGTACCTTCAAGAGTTAGTCTTCCCCAGTGTAAGCTACCATTTCTCCATGACATGCTACGACTTTGGACATTAGCACGATTGATGGGGGCCAGAGAAACACGTCGTGCAGCCATGTTTACTTCCTCCTGTATAGCTATGGGTCAAAATCAAAGCAACATGCAGGTTACACAGGCTCTACAAATGGCACAAGGCACAGAAGTGATCACAACTGAAGAAATGAATGAACTTGCCGAGATTAATGATCAGAAGAAGGTAACAAGTATGAAGAAAAGAAAATAGAGATGTAGGATGAAATAGAAAAAAAAAATTTAAAAGAACTGCTATTAGTTCCATAACTTCAATACTCGGATATGATTCTTACAGTCACAGCACCACAAGACTGACTATATTATTGAATAATCTATATGTGGAGAAAATTATTCTCTGTATACATTAATGTTTGTGCTTGTGCAAGTGCATAAAAAGAGCCAAAATAAAAAAAAATTAATGGCGCAAAATTATTTAAAAATTAACGTAACTTTTACATCAAATATAATCAATAGAATTAGAACTAAAGAAATTACTTTTATAATGTCTATCAAGGCTAAAATTGATACTTAATTTTTAGCCTTACTACAGTGAGTAAATTCAAGGGATAACTTTATAATTTTTTTCCTAACAAGCTGAGAAAACAATAAATATAAAAGACACATCAGAAAAAGAATATAAATAAATTTTGGATGAGAATGCGATGAAATGGTAAATACAGAAGATAATTTGTAAAACTTTTATTTAACCATGTTTTACCAATCACTCACTCAATCCAATGACATTGATTGATCAGCAAAACATGCCAAAATAAAAACGGTAAATTTTCATTTTAACACCCGAGCGTCATTTAGTGCTGAACTATTTTCTTTCAGAAATTAGTACGCGTTTCCGTAAAGCGATTTTTTTTTGTACTTAATTTAAGAATAAAGTTAACTTTCAAATATATGTAAACATCAACAAATAAAAGAATATCAAAAGAAAAAAAAACACCTAACCCTAATTTGAAAGTTAACTTTATTCTTTTAAAAAAAAAGAAAGAATAACCAAAAAAAAACACCTAACCCTAATTTGAAAGTTAACTTTATTCTTTTAAAAAAAAAGAAAGAATAACCAAAAAAAAAACACCTAACCCTAATTTGAAAGTTAACTTTATTCTTTTAAAAAAAAAAGAAAGAATAACCAAAAAAAAAACACCTAACCCTAATTTGAAAGTTAACTTTATTCTTTTAAAAAAAAAAGAAAGAATAACCAAAAAAAAAACACCTAACCCTAATTTGAAAGTTAACTTTATTCTTTTAAAAAAAAAAGAAAGAATAACCAAAAAAAAAACACCTAACCCTAATTTGAAAGTTAACTTTATTCTTTTAAAAAAAAAAGAAAGAATAACCAAAAAAAAAACACCTAACCCTAATTTGAAAGTTAACTTTATTCTTTTAAAAAAAAAGAAAGAATAACCAAAAAAAAACACCTAACCCTAATTTGAAAGTTAACTTTATTCTTTTAAAAAAAAAGAAAGAATAACCAAAAAAAAAACACCTAACCCTAATTTGAAAGTTAACTTTATTCTTTTAAAAAAAAAAGAAAGAATAACCAAAAAAAAAACACCTAACCCTAATTTGAAAGTTAACTTTATTCTTTTAAAAAAAAAAGAAAGAATAACCAAAAAAAAAACACCTAACCCTAATTTGAAAGTTAACTTTATTCTTTTAAAAAAAAAAGAAAGAATAACCAAAAAAAAAACACCTAACCCTAATTTGAAAGTTAACTTTATTCTTTTAAAAAAAAAGAAAGAATAACCAAAAAAAAAACACCTAACCCTAATTTGAAAGTTAACTTTATTCTTTTAAAAAAAAAGAAAGAATAACCAAAAAAAAAACACCTAACCCTAATTTGAAAGTTAACTTTATTCTTTTAAAAAAAAAAGAAAGAATAACCAAAAAAAAAACACCTAACCCTAATTTGAAAGTTAACTTTATTCTTTTAAAAAAAAAAGAAAGAATAACCAAAAAAAAAACACCTAACCCTAATTTGAAAGTTAACTTTATTCTTTTAAAAAAAAAGAAAGAATAACCAAAAAAAAAACACCTAACCCTAATTTGAAAGTTAACTTTCTTCTTTAAAAAAAAAAAGAAAGAATAACCAAAAAAAAAACACCTAACCCTAATTTGAAAGTTAACTTTATTCTTTTAAAAAAAAAAGAAAGAATAACCAAAAAAAAAACACCTAACCCTAATTTGAAAGTTAACTTTCTTCTTTAAAAAAAAAAGAAAGAATAACCAAAAAAAAAACACCTAACCCTAATTTGAAAGTTAACTTTATTCTTTTAAAAAAAAAAGAAAGAATAACCAAAAAAAAAACACCTAACCCTAATTTGAAAGTTAACTTTATTCTTTTAAAAAAAAAAGAAAGAATAACCAAAAAAAAAACACCTAACCCTAATTTGAAAGTTAACTTTATTCTTTTAAAAAAAAAGAAAGAATAACCAAAAAAAAAACACCTAACCCTAATTTGAAAGTTAACTTTATTCTTTTAAAAAAAAAGAAAGAATAACCAAAAAAAAACACCTAACCCTAATTTGAAAGTTAACTTTATTCTTTTAAAAAAAAAAAGAAAGAATAACCAAAAAAAAAACACCTAACCCTAATTTGAAAGTTAACTTTATTCTTTTAAAAAAAAAAAGAAAGAATAACCAAAAAAAAAACACCTAACCCTAATTTGAAAGTTAACTTTATTCTTTTAAAAAAAAAAGAAAGAATAACCAAAAAAAAAACACCTAACCCTAATTTGAAAGTTAACTTTATTCTTTTAAAAAAAAAGAAAGAATAACCAAAAAAAAAACACCTAACCCTAATTTGAAAGTTAACTTTATTCTTTTAAAAAAAAAAGAAAGAATAACCAAAAAAAAAACACCTAACCCTAATTTGAAAGTTAACTTTATTCTTTTAAAAAAAAAAAGAAAGAATAACCAAAAAAAAAACACCTAACCCTAATTTGAAAGTTAACTTTCTTCTTTAAAAAAAAAAAGAAAGAATAACCAAAAAAAAAACACCTAACCCTAATTTGAAAGTTAACTTTATTCTTTTAAAAAAAAAGAAAGAATAACCAAAAAAAAAACACCTAACCCTAATTTGAAAGTTAACTTTATTCTTTTAAAAAAAAAGAAAGAATAACCAAAAAAAAACACCTAACCCTAATTTGAAAGTTAACTTTATTCTTTTAAAAAAAAAGAAAGAATAACCAAAAAAAAAACACCTAACCCTAATTTGAAAGTTAACTTTATTCTTTTAAAAAAAAAAGAAAGAATAACCAAAAAAAAAACACCTAACCCTAATTTGAAAGTTAACTTTATTCTTTTAAAAAAAAAAAGAAAGAATAACCAAAAAAAAAACACCTAACCCTAATTTGAAAGTTAACTTTATTCTTTTAAAAAAAAAAGAAAGAATAACCAAAAAAAAAACACCTAACCCTAATTTGAAAGTTAACTTTATTCTTTTAAAAAAAAAAGAAAGAATAACCAAAAAAAAAACACCTAACCCTAATTTGAAAGTTAACTTTATTCTTTTAAAAAAAAAGAAAGAATAACCAAAAAAAAAACACCTAACCCTAATTTGAAAGTTAACTTTATTCTTTTAAAAAAAAAGAAAGAATAACCAAAAAAAAAAACACCTAACCCTAATTTGAAAGTTAACTTTATTCTTTTAAAAAAAAAAGAAAGAATAACCAAAAAAAAAACACCTAACCCTAATTTGAAAGTTAACTTTATTCTTTTAAAAAAAAAAAGAAAGAATAACCAAAAAAAAAACACCTAACCCTAATTTGAAAGTTAACTTTATTCTTTTAAAAAAAAAAGAAAGAATAACCAAAAAAAAAACACCTAACCCTAATTTGAAAGTTAACTTTATTCTTTTAAAAAAAAAAGAAAGAATAACCAAAAAAAAAACACCTAACCCTAATTTGAAAGTTAACTTTATTCTTTTAAAAAAAAAGAAAGAATAACCAAAAAAAAAACACCTAACCCTAATTTGAAAGTTAACTTTATTCTTTTAAAAAAAAAAGAAAGAATAACCAAAAAAAAAACACCTAACCCTAATTTGAAAGTTAACTTTATTCTTTTAAAAAAAAAAAGAAAGAATAACCAAAAAAAAAACACCTAACCCTAATTTGAAAGTTAACTTTCTTCTTTAAAAAAAAAAAGAAAGCATAACCAAAAAAAAAACACCTAACCCTAATTTGAAAGTTAACTTTATTCTTTTAAAAAAAAAGAAAGAATAACCAAAAAAAAAACACCTAACCCTAATTTGAAAGTTAACTTTATTCTTTTAAAAAAAAAGAAAGAATAACCAAAAAAAAAACACCTAACCCTAATTTGAAAGTTAACTTTATTCTTTTAAAAAAAAAAGAAAGAATAACCAAAAAAAAAACACCTAACCCTAATTTGAAAGTTAACTTTATTCTTTTAAAAAAAAAAGAAAGAATAACCAAAAAAAAAACACCTAACCCTAATTTGAAAGTTAACTTTATTCTTTTAAAAAAAAAAGAAAGAATAACCAAAAAAAAAACACCTAACCCTAATTTGAAAGTTAACTTTATTCTTTTAAAAAAAAAGAAAGAATAACCAAAAAAAAAACACCTAACCCTAATTTGAAAGTTAACTTTATTCTTTTAAAAAAAAAGAAAGAATAACCAAAAAAAAAACACCTAACCCTAATTTGAAAGTTAACTTTATTCTTTTAAAAAAAAAAAGAAAGAATAACCAAAAAAAAAACACCTAACCCTAATTTGAAAGTTAACTTTATTCTTTTAAAAAAAAAGAAAGAATAACCAAAAAAAAAACACCTAACCCTAATTTGAAAGTTAACTTTAATCTTTTAAAAAAAAAGAAAGAATAACCAAAAAAAAAACACCTAACCCTAATTTGAAAGTTAACTTTATTCTTTTAAAAAAAAAGAAAGAATAACCAAAAAAAAAACACCTAACCCTAATTTGAAAGTTAACTTTATTCTTTTAAAAAAAAAGAAAGAATAACCAAAAAAAAAACACCTAACCCTAATTTGAAAGTTAACTTTATTCTTTTAAAAAAAAAAAGAAAGAATAACCAAAAAAAAAACACATAACCCTAATTTGAAAGTTAACTTTCTTCTTTAAAAAAAAAAAAGAATAACCAAAAAAAAAAAAAAAAAACACCTAACCCTAATTTGAAAGTTAACTACAAGGAATTACTGTGAAGGGAGTAAATAGGCCCAAATTGTATACGTCCACCGACATAATTCAGCACTTAATTACTTATCAATAAGCCGGTAAGGGATGACAAAAAGAGCGAGAAGAAGTTCGATGTTTTTCTGGTCGTTAACATCCAAAAAGGTAGGTTTCTTCAATATCTAATTGTTGATTTGAGTTCAGCACATACATTTGCACGAAAATAAGACTATTTTGGAAAAATTTGAAGGGATAATAGCGCTCGGGTGTTGAAATGAAAATTTACCATAAAAACTTTCCAAATCATCTTATATATTTGCCATAGAAAAGAATACACATAATTTCAAACATATTGATTTCAGAAATTTTACTAAGTATTCTTGTATAATAACTGTAATGTTAAATAATTTTACAGCTTAATCTTTTTTAAAGTTTTGATAGCAAGTCAAAACTGACTAGATCTTTGACAATTCTTTACTCCGAAACTAAGAAATGGTTAACTCATTTTCTTCTGGTGTTAGTTTAAACTTATATCTTCTTTTCTCCATATATTTTGACCATTTTGCTTAAAGTTTGTATTTTTTTCATTTCAGATGAAAATTTAGAAAATTTTCAACATATTTCAGTGAAATTTTCACTTTCTAAGATTATAACTTATAATTATAGTTTGGATAAATTGAAAAAAAGTGTTAGTTTAAACAGATGTCAGGAGGAAATTTGTTAAACTGATGCCTTCTTTTTTCACATATTACAAACATTTTCTTTAAAGTTTATATTTCCTTGATTTCAGATGAAATTTTGTAAATTTTCCAATATATTTCAGTGAAATTTTCACTTTCAAACATTATAATTTATAATTATGATTTAGATGTAAGGAAAAATGAAGAATATTGCTTAAACTGAAATCTTTTTTTTCTATACATTGTGACCATTTTGCTTAAAATTCGCATTTTATTAATTTCAGATGAAAACTTGTAAATCTTCCACTGTATTTCAGTGAAATTTTCACTTTCTGAAACTAGTTTATAATTATAGTTTAAATAAATGGAAAAAAGAAGGTGTTCATTTAAATTTATGCCAGGAAGAAATTTGTTAAAATTTTTCTACATATTGTAACCATTTTCTTTAAAAGTTTGTATTTTTTTTTTATCATTATTATTATTATTATTATTATTATTATTATTATTATTATTATTATTTCAGATGAAAATTTGGATAGTTTCCAACATATTTCAAGTGAAATTTTCACTTTTCAAAATTACAGTTCATAATTAGAGTTTAGACAAATGGGGAAAAGAAGGAATCAGTTTAAACTGATGTCAGGGAGATATGTGTTAAAAGCTGTTTTTTAAGAACGTGAGATATTCCATTTGAACAAGAGTGTTATGCTTGTTCAAATGAGTGTCCAAAATAATGAGATTCTTTTACCAAGTAAATAATTTCTTATCCAAAACTTTCATTTTTCTAGCAATTTCAACTTTGCTTTTGAAACATATACTGAGTAAAATAGTTGCCCAGTGATTGATCTACATAAATGAACTTTTAAATTTATAGACTATATAAGTAGGATGACTTATTTTACCAATTAAAAAGATTTTTCTTTTAATGTTATATAAACAATAACACAGGTCAAATAACCAAACAATTAAAAAAAAAGCAAAGCGGCTATTGATTTTTAAAACTGAAAAATAAAAAAGGTATAACAAAGCAATTGATATACAGAAAAAAAAAGTTGTCGATGAATATACTGAAAAATGTATTAAAATAATATAAGCTTAGTTTTTATTGTAATAATATTAATCTGGGAAGCAAAAAAATAGGTTAATAAATAATGAAAAATACTGAAAAAGGTGAAAGTGAAAACTAAAAAGTAAGAAATTTTAAAAAGGAAAATTGTCACAAATTAACAGATTGAAAATAAAATTGCAACAACTTGAAGAATGATGCCAATTTTGACCTGCATACAGGATGTGCATGCTAATAGATATTCTGTTAAAATTTTCAAAGTCTACAGTCATCTTGCGACATAGTAACACTCATGCCAGTGCACCATCTGTGTCTGAATGTTAGACAATGATAATGATGTTTAGCATGGTGCAAATATCCAGTACAAGCAGGTGTCATGGCTTAGTAATTCACACAAACACCTTTTATTCAGTTAGAGCCTTCAGAGAATTCTGTAAATGTTGGATGTAATACTTCAATATTATAGGTCAAATGAACTTTCCTATACCTGTAGACCAGGTTCTGGATGGCAAGGTAGTGTATACATTTGCCAAGATAGATACATGGAATCAGTAGCAATGGCAGAGAGTACAGCATCCACAGAACAGATAAGAATAAATTTGGATCCAAATGTGACTGTTGAGAATTGAGTACAGGACTACAAGTGCATGTGAGACTTTGGCTTATACCACAACACTGTCATGCATATTTCTAGTGGTGTTGCCAGACAGTCACTTGGGAGAATGAATAGCATTCTGTAGTGTTCAGTAATGAGAGCAAATTCTGCTTTAATGCAAGTAATAGTCTATTACATATATGATATAGATTTGGAGAGCAATATTTTCTAGTGTACATTATTTACATTATTTGGACTATTGTCCTCATCTTTGTCGCCATATTATTACGTTTTGGCCGTTGTACGCTCCAGCCTTCTTCAGGTGGTTGGAATGTCAAACTGAACCCTTTAATACATGGCACAGTGTATAAAGGCAATAGTTAGATCCAGTGACAGGACCCAAAGAGTGTGAGTTCAATACCCAGCTAAGGCAGTGGAGAACTTTCAGAGGGAAATTAACAGGAGATAACTGATAACTGACATCCATTAAACATGGCACATGGAACTAGAACAGTCTACTCCTGTAAGCAAAATAAAGGGTTCAGTTTGACATTCCAACCACCTGAAGAAGGCCGGCGTGTACAACGGCCGAAATGTTGTAATAAATATGGCAACAAAGATGAGGACAATAGTCCGAATAATGTAAATAATGTACATAATACCTCATCTCAGAAATATAGACAGATTTTCTAGTGTATTTACCAATGACATGCAGGTCCAGTCCTTGTCATCATAGTGTGAGTACTCTAAGTAACGACTCTGTTAGTCGTTTTTGTGGAGCAAACATTTGAAGCCAGAACATTGTTTAACCTATTTGTGCAACAGGAAGATAATATTCTGTTCTTGACAAGATAATGCTTGCCTATGCAAATAAATATCTCTGCAAGATGTTTGACAAGATCTCTGATCAATTCAATTGCCAGATCTGTCCCCCATTGGACATGTATAGGACATGATGTGACAGTACCTGACACATTCAGTTAGCCCACCTACAACTCTAGCTATAACACTTGTTGGTGTAAGGTGAGGTATAGAATAATGTATCACAGGATGATATTTGCCATCTGTACATTTATATGCATATAAGAATACAGACTTGTGTTAATAGTCAAGGTGAATATATAGAGTATTAATATGAGGTCTGAGTACTGTTGATACACACCCTTATTTTAGAACTGGTGTAAGAGTTATATATATCATTTACTGTAAATCATCTATATAATCTGTATATTTGAGTAAATTGAAACACATATTCAGGATGTTGAAATTTTATTTTCTATTAGTATATATTGCAATGAAAATAAACAAATAAAGCAATTATTTAAAGCTTAATTTACAAAAAATATCAGCAAACATGGATAAACATGCTGGTAATAAGACATAGTGTTAAAAGGATGATTTTTCCCTTGACACTGCTACTATTTTAACTACCTTCACTCCTTGGCAATGTTTATTGTTTTAAAAAGCAATGATTAGAATTGGCTCTGAACAACTTAAACATGATGAAAGTGAATTTATACATTTCTTTTTGTTCTTGAGAATTTACAAGAAAAATATTAAACAATATTAGATTATTTACAAAAATAATTTTATATTTACAACATTCTAAAAACTAATACAATTAGGACTAATGCAATATCTATTATTTACCAATTTCTAAAGAAATAAATGTGAAAACAATTTTTATTCATAAATTTATAAACATTTACTAAATTATTAAAATAAAAATATGCAAAACAACTATAAGGAACTCCTTATGATTTACCAATTTAAAAAGTTCAAATTAATTGACAATTAGCCAATCATCCCAATAAACAATATAATAAATAAAAAGTGTTTATTTTTGTCGTTAATTCTTGAGAACCAAGAAAATATATAAATTCACTTTCATATGTTTAGGTTTTATTACAATTGTAGTCATCACTTTTTAAAAAGAAACATTGTTGAAGAGTGAAGATAGTTAAAAAAGTGATGTCATGGGGAAAAAACATCCTTTTAACACTCCATCTTATTGCAAGCACATTTATCCATCTTTGCCAAAACATTGACCAATGCTTTAGTCAAACTTTCACATAAAATATGGCATATTAAAATAACAGTAGGTGCAAAAAATGTAACCAAAGATTTTGATCTGTAATTCCTAATTTTTTTTTAAGTTGTTATGTGTCTGTAGTTGTCCTTTTTTTTTTATCATTAACCACCTGACAAAGTAAGCAAAGAACAATGGTGACTGACAGGTAACTTGTATACTTACCTGTCTTTTATTAACTGCAAACATGAAATATTGCTTCAGATGTTTTGCTCTAAAAACTACAACTGATTTTGAATCAGTTACATGTGTGTATGTGAGAGATATAGATGCTATGCTGCCTACATTGTAAGTAAAAATGCCAGACCTATTTGTCTTGTAAAAGCATATTCCAAATACGCATCAAGCAATAACAGAACAAAAAAGTAGAAAAAAAAAAATGAACATTCACTACATATGCCTAAATTAACAAGTATTGAACATGCTCTTCAAAAATGCTTACAACCTTTTTGAGTTCCTCTCAGATAAAAACTAGACATTTCAAAGGCATACACTGTTCTAAAGGGAAGTAAAAACTACAAAACTGCAATAAATTCTGTATCTGATTAACTTGCCCTTTGTTTTGCGTTCTCAGTGTATGATGAAGTTTAGTGAAATGGCTGACTATAGAATACACAGTGATATGAATTTTAAGAGCTGAGAATTGATATGAATAAAATACAATGGTGGAGGAAAAAAAGAAAGGTTGTGGTTGATGAAATGAAACAAATGTTGGCCCAGTTGTGATCACTTAAGCCAAGGTGCAGAATAACAGTGGTGTATTGTGAGCAACATCCATGGGAAAAAAAAAAAACAAAACAATGACATATACAATACATGGAGAATAATGTACAATCAAAATAAAGTGTAATGGTGGCTAGCTTGGTTGACACATTGTGATGGGTATACGAAAATATGTTAACACAATTATTTTCTTTAAAAATATCTGACATTTTCTTTTCAAGGAAATAACATCAAACTGAAGGTGTGGCAAAGGGTAAGATGCTTGTTGATTTGCACTGAGCCATGCATGCATGCCTGGAAGGTTAATGAGCGTACATCATTAAGTTTATCAACTGACAATCAAACAGGTAAAATTTATGCATAGACATACATAAGTTGAAATGTGAAGTCATGCTGCACAGGAATTTGAGCAATTTAAACATTTTTTTCTAAAAGATGAAAAAGGCCTAGCTAAGAAAATAGAAAATTCTACTTCAATCTAATCAAAAACTCTACTTTATGCCTAATAAAAATCTCTACTTCCACCTGATAAAAATCTACTTCCACCTGATAAAAATCTCTACTTCAACTTAATAAAAATCTCTACTGCAACCTGATAACAATTTCTACTTCAATCTAATAAAAATTTCTATTCCACCTAATAAAAATATCTACTCCAAGCTGATAAAAATCAAGTAGTTTTAATAATGTAACTCTACTATAAACAGTTAATCCAAATGCAAATTTTTATATAAATAATAAATTTTTAAGAGATAAATTTTAAATGCTTACTTATGGAAATTTTGGACAGCTAAAAAGAATATCTACAAGATTTACTTATATGTTAATCAATACACATGCTTCCAACCAATAAAATTCATGTCATGTAATTCAAAATAGACAAGTGGATAGGTATTTTGGCTTCTGAACAGGTAAAAATTAATTCAAGAATAAGAAATGAAAATGACTAAAAATAAATTCTGAAAGAGGACTTAGATATAAAAAAAATTGAATTTGACTTAAATTATAAATGCAAGTAATAATAATGATAATAGCATGTTGTTGGTTCAATAATAATAATAATATTAGTAGTAGTAATCATAATGAAAATAGTATATTGTTGGTTCAATAATAAAAATGTTAATAGGTTGTTGCTCAATAGCAATAATGTCATTAGTAGTAATAATAACAGCATATTGTTGGTTCAATAGCATAATGTTAATAATAATAATAATAGTGATAATAATGATAATAGTATGTTGTTGGTTCAATATCAATAATGTTGAGAAGCAAATTCCAAAGATAGGACCAGGGAAACAGTTATAGTGTCTAATAATGGTTAATAGTATTTGAATTCAAACTGTTATGGAAAGTTTTATAAGCAATATAACAATATAATCAATAAATAGATATGGAGACAAAGTAATAGATATCAGTGCAGAAAATGGAACTGTAATGCAGAATTCAAATTCTGTTTTGTTCACTTCACATTAATGGCAATAGTAAAATTAATGGTAATGGCAAAATTAACCATTTTCACACAGGATACGTTTGGCATTTCTTAAACAAATAATTAGAGATACTCTCAATTTCTCAGGAAATTAAAATTCACAAGTCCTCTGTCTCTGTCTTTGTAATGTTGATGAAAATTTCCTTCCAAACCTTTTGTCCTTGGTAGTGTGGAAGTTAACAGCTTCATTATATTGCTATTATCTCTTCTAATTACATGTGCTACCCATTTTTATTGTTGCTACTATTGAAAGTTTCTGAATAATATCATTTTAATACTCTTGGGAAAAGGCATGAATTCATCTTCCCTCAGCTAGCAGGACAGACTGGTTTTTCTTGCCTTGAGTGGCAGCCAGTCGAGAAGGAAAACAATTAAAATCCCAGTAAATAATACAGCAGTGTTCTTTAGCCTTGGTAGAACAACCAGTCTAAGAGAAGAACAATGTTGTATTTAAAACTAGTTTGAAGAGGAATGATCTCCATCAAGCTATCTTACCCTAGACACTTTTACCACAGCTGCAGTACATGTTGCTCTAGGGCTTTATGAGACTCATAATTTTGAATCAGTAAAAAATTAATAGATCAGTTCATTAAAAATATCTTTAAACAAATTTATCAATTTACCTGTTGAATAATAATTTTTGTTTATATATACGTATATAATTTGAGTGGGACACAATATTAAATTTTCTTAATGTTGTTTAGATGTTAATTTATGTGTAATTATGTTTATTATAATTATACAGGTATGTGTATACACACATACATATATCATTTCACTCCAAGCAAGGTGCTAATGTCACAAGGACACATGGGGTTACTGGAAGTGAAAGAGAATGAGAAGACTTTAGTGAGAAGAAAGGACAATAAAGAACAGGTTTCAGGAAGATAGTGATTGGCATTGCATTTAAATTTTTAAAGACTGTAGGTAACAGAGAAGCATGAAGCTGGAAGAGAGTTCTACAGGCGAGAAGTGTGAGGAAAGAAACTATTAGAGTAGCTAGTTCAACAGTAAAACAGTGAGACCTAGTTGCCACTCTAGTAGCACATTTAAAGTCATGCAGTCAAAGCACCAAGGAGAAGAGCTCCTTTCATCAGAACATTTGCCATGAAAATATTTGAAGAAAAGACAGAGTGAAGCCATATCACATCTGCAATAAAGCGACTGAAGTCGAGATGCCAGGTCAGGATCAATTACATTACAGATCCTTGTTTGAATTTTGTCAATATTTTCCTTTTTTAGGTAAAAGAAATTTATAATTTTCATAAGAAAGTTCAGAAAAAACAATATGACAAATAATTATTACATTTTTATAAAGAGAAACTTGAGTAAGAATATTGTACAATAAAACCCACTGAATAGTATAAAAGATTAAAATAAATTAATAAAATTATCAACTAGAATATAGGCAATATGTAACAATACTTGACTTTATCATGATGTTTTCCCATGGTTTAATTTGTAGAACACACTTCAGTTAAAGAAGAAGTGGTTTCTTTGATGGAAAATGAGAATACAGGTCCAATTCCTGTCAAGAGGTACATTTTTCTTGAGTAAGGTTTTCTCAATCTTTAGGCTGGTTGATATTAATTTCAATTTAACAGGGGATATCAACTCAAACACACATACCTCCAAAGAATAATGCTTCTATAATAATAAAGCGCAGTATACATGTATCTGTCTGTCCATCTGTTTTTTGATCTCATTGAATCATAAACAACCTGAAGTAAGAGGTAGTAACTACTGTAGTTACATGTGATTAAAATTTAAATAAATAACTCATTTGAAGTTAAATTTAAATATCAAACAGAGTGAAAGGTTTAAAAAATAATTGTTTATTAAATGTTTCATCACAATTGCAATTGATATCATCTAATTAAACTGTAATTAAAACTTAAATGTTGCTCATATGCTTTTTTTTTTCTTTTCTAGCATGCATACTGTGACGTATTCAAAATATCATATAGTTCGGGTTCCCTGATGTCTTTTAAGTGTTACTTTATGTAAAAGGATAAAAAAGAATGGTGCTTGCCTAAAGTCTGCCCAGAGGGCAGCTTCTAGGCTTGTATGAAATAATGTCAGATTAAAACAAATTCATTTAAAAAAATACACTTGTCGTTATAATTATGCTAAACAATTGCTGTTGCTTGAAACCCCAAAATGGAATATTCTTCTTCAACAATTATTATTAACTTTTCTCTAAAGCTAACATGCATCAAACTGGATATCAAAAGAAAAAAAAGGTATATTTTATTTAATGAATGCAAAAGAATTACTACACCTATCATTATAGATATGTTTGCTCTATAAAGAAACAAGCATCTTGAAACAAGAGAAGTTTACGATCACAACTAAAAGAAAAACAAGAATATTTTTCAAAGCAGAATAAGAAGGATGCAAAATTGGTTCTGTTAATTCTTCTGTCAGTACAAGGAGAATGTTTCAACAATAATTTCTAAATAAAACAAATGTCAAATACAAAAAAAACAATAAATTCTGCCAAACTTTTAATCTTCCACTGAATTGTAAAAGTCAAGAAAAAAAAGAAAAAAGAAAATTTATTAAGTTTTCTTTTCTTGAATATGCAGACTGGTAGACAAAATACTGTTTAAAATAAACTAAGCATCTACTCAAATATAGGTATCCACTAAAAATAATGCTTGAAGTAATAAAAATATGTTGGATTAAAAAATAAAATTCATTAATTCTTTAGAAATTTGCTTTGTTTACCTTAAGGATATGAAACTGAGCAGATATGCATTTCAGGAAAAATTTGAATGAGTGAGTGTACTTTAAGGGCAAAATATAACCTTGCTTTGTGATGCTCTTCATAGCTGAGTAATAAAAGCACACTGGATCAGATGGTGCTTCATCATGCAAAGAGGGTACATTTTCTTTAAGTTTTCTTAAGTACTAAGACTGGTAGATGAAATAAATACTATTTAAAATACGGGTATCCACTAAAAATAACATTTGAAGTAGTGTGTATAGGGTGAAATGGAAAATTTTAAAAATAGCAAGGATATGTAGATCTCTATACGAACCCTGTTTTCTGTGCTTTCATGAAAAATTGGAAATTATCAGATTTAATAAAAAATTCCTTATTAAATCAAATAAGTGAATTAACAGTAAATTGTAAACATAGTTTACCTTTTACCTGACAATTTAATTAAACTTTGGAATTTGATTATGTTTTTTCTTATATCTTTAGTTGAACTGCATTGCACCATATATGGCTTATCTTTCTATTTGTAGGATTAATTTGGATTTAATATAATTTTGTATTAATCCCCTGGTAGTATTAGTAACATCATGTATGGATGTATTGGTATTTGGTTGGTATTTTTGACATTTCTTTGCTTAGTTTAAATTTAATGTAGGTCATATTTGATTGGTTGATCAGAGTAAAGCCCTTGAACTTCATAATTTCCTTTCCCTATTTTTCATAGAAAGAGGTTGTATTTTGTTTTTAAATCTAAATAAATCATTCACTTGCCTGTAAGTTGCAATCACCTGTTGAGATGTATTGATATGCATCGAAATACAACTGCAATTGTGTAGCAATTTTTACATTTTCAGTGTAATGTCCTAATTATATATATATATATATATATATATATATATATATATATATATATATATATATATATATATATATATATAATCCGTTGTGTATAGATTGCAGTTAAAAATACAGGAAATTTCAGGAAAAAAAGCTTATTTTCATGTATAAATGTACCTGATTTTAGACCAAAGAAAATGAAGAAAACTTGTGAAAAACAAAGAAAACAAAAATGAAAAAGGTGGGTATTTTGTTTACTTTTGTGTTTCAAAACCATTATAAAAATGTGATAATGACTTTTGGGGTATAAGACCATTAAACTACTGATACACATTGAGAAAATAAATCAAAATAAAAATTAAATAAATATTAACTTGTTTGTTTGTTTAGTTGGTTGTAATTTGTTTGTGACAATCTGAGGTATTTCTTTTGAAATTATATTTTTGGTCCGGAAAGGAATGTTTGTGAGGTATCCATGTCATTTTTCTGTGCTTATATACATCCAAGTGTTTCTAGGCTGAACAACACCTGGAAAAAGTATGAAACTGTACAGGACTTAAAGAAACATTATGAAAGAATGATTTCCCTTTGTTGCAATACACCAATAGATAGATATTATCACTCTGGTAAGCAAATAAATTCAATTTGTCCAGATTTTGTCTATTCTGAGCTGCAGAAAAAATGGGATTGAGTTCTAAACTAAAATATAAGATGCAGTAGACTTTGGGACATGATTTTGGATGAAAAAAAATTTACATCGTATACACACAGGATTATGGTATATATCCGAATGTAATGAGAATGAAAATAATATAAATTCTAATGTTCACAGCATTAATTCAAAAGAGGGCTCAATACCAAGAGCAGAGCAATAAATTTTATTATAATTTTTAGATATGGGCAAAAAATGGTTCTATTTTTGGTTCTCACCAGTTGAGATGCAGCTGCATTGAAACAAGAATGCATCTTTGTAGTGAGTAAATTGTTTTTGTCCATATGTAAAAATTATAATAAATAATTATTGCTCTACTCTTGGTATCAAAACCTCTTTTGAATTAATGCTGTGAACGTTAGAATATTATTTTTGTTCTCATTACATTCTTATATATATATATATATATATATATATATATATATATATATATATAATTATTTATTTAAAAATATGATTCCAACAGGCTACATAAGAGATAAGAGGTCTCATGTTTCAAAACAAGACCCGAAAACTTCAATATAATTATTTGAATTAAATTGAAGTTTTCGGGTCTTGTTTTGAAACATGAGACCTCTTATGTAGCGTGTTGGAATCATATTTTTAAATAAATAATTATATTGATGCTCTACTTTTGTATCGAGCACTATTTTTTAAAAATAATAACAAAGAATACTAAAGAACTTTGGATTATTTACCTAACCAGTTCTTTCCTATTTTCTATATATTTTTACATATCAGGTTGGTGCAAAAATAATGACGTAATAATGTCGTTTTTTGGCGTTAAAAAATACGTCAAAAAACGATATTATTACGTCATTATTTTTGCACCAACCTAATATATATATATATATATATATATACACACACACACCATAATCCTATGTGTATAAATGGAACCATTTTTGGTTCTCACCAGTCAAGATGCAGCCACATCGTAATAAGAATGCATCTTTGTTTTAAGTTGTTTTGCCTGTATGTAAAAATTATAATATATATATATATATATATATATATATATATATATATATATATCTCATTTTTCATTGAATAATATAAAAACATTTAGTTTATAATGATCGTTTCCAGTTCTTTAAGCAGTTTCTTCCTTGATGAATTTCATTGTAACATCAAGAAACTGATTAGAAAACTGAAAAGGATCAGTATAAAAATAAATAGATATAATATGTCTATATTATTCAATGAATGAAGATATGCTGCATAAATATATATGTATATAACTTGTGTATATCTTTTGATTTATTTTAAAATATAATTCATAATGAATGCCAGCTGCTATCTATTTTATATAGTTTTGTAAGAATACTCATGAATGATAATAACAAGGATGAGGATATTTGTCTCAATGTAAGTAATGTAAATAATACATATTTTTTATAAGTTTTAATCTTTCCCACTCAATTATGACAGTGCATAAATAAAATAAGCAGTGATTGTGAATTCATGACGAAATGGTCAATTTACATCTAGACAACTAAACTGACCCTAAGAGTTTCTGAATAACATTTACAATATCAATAATATTTAAAAACTACAAGCTTACTCACCTAGAGCTGAAGACAAAGATATGACTGAAAGAGGAATAAAGATACTGTACTGCTTCTTAAAAAATAAGCAGACATTTAGTTCTGATCCCTTATTCGTAAATGGAAATAACTTAGCAAGAAACAATAAAGAATAAATTGTAACATTGTGTAAGTAACACCTGATAAGAATATGAAACTAAATTTTTCATTCATAAAAATAATTGTTTATTCACTTCTAAATTCTGTCAATTTAACTTCAGCTGAATCAAGGGTATGTGGGTTTCATTCCTTTCTCTAATCATTCAATCATTCTTGCTAGAATGTGAGGGATTCTTTCTCTTCTGTGTCTTGTATATATCCTAGGTTCAACTGGGTTCACTTCCTGTTTATGTTGGTACAGCCAGCAACATACTTTGAGGCCTGATTCTGCACCTGGTAGCTATGAGGTTACCTTTTAAGTCAACCCTCTGAGCCACCAAGCTCTTTTGATGTTCTGATGTAACACCAAACAAAGCTTACTTTGTTATCTCTTAGGGTGAACCCAGTACATATTGGGGTCACCACGGATCAACTCTTCTCAGATCAAAGGTTCCTGATGGATATTAAATTCAATTCAGACCTCTGATGAATTATATACTACAAAATTATAAATCTTTACTCATTCTTAGCTACAGTTTTGTTCACAATATTAGGATGTGAATAGCTGAAAATATTCCTGTATATATTAATACATAAGTTTAAAATGGCACATGATACCTGTGGTGAAGGTAACCATAGTTGTCTCCCTTTCAAATTACTCTACTATAAAATGTGTTGGTCGAACCTCACATATGTGCAGTGATCAAATTGCTTTGAATAAATCTTCATTACAAATGTTTATCTGTTTTCTTTATAATGCCTAATAATGGATAGTTTATAACTGGATGGATCCTTTTGAAATGTTAGCAGAAACCTGCAATATAAAACTGAAAAAAAATATTCCGTTGGTGATGACACATCAAAAGAAAAATCAGGATTTTATTGAAATTTGGAAGCTGATAACTCAGTGTAGGCTGAATGTTGGAAGGTTTGTTTTCTTTAAATCAACCTACCATTTTGTAAGATCTTTTGCTGTAAGGAAAAATTAAGTCATCAATAAAAGTAACATTAATAAAAATGAGACATACAGAAATAAAAGCAATTAAACAAATTAAAAAAAAAAAAAACTATACTAAAAATAGAAACTTGTAACATATCTGAAGCTGTACAGTTGTTATCGGCGATATTTAAAGACCAAATAAAACTGTTGAGCTCTAGTTTACCTTCCTCATGCTCTTCATTAACATGGTGAAGAGCAGGCTCATAGGCTGCCAGTTGAGCAACAGAGACTGTGGTCAATGGAAAATTCTCTCGTCCAACCCTTTTACGTTCTTCTTCAGCTCGTAGGGCCCGAAGAATCATTTCTTGCTGTTGTTTTCGGCGAGTTGTTGTAGCAGTCACCAATGTTTTCTGCAAGTTCAGAAAATATGTAGTTAGTGAAGAAAAAAAATCAAAATCCAAGCATTAAACAAAATAATAATTGTACAAAAATATAGGTGGAAAATTTCCTCACAGATTAAGAGAAGACTTGAAGCAAGAGAAATGTGGTTCTGCAGAAGATTTGGTTTGGTTTGCTTTACATCATATCAACCCATTGGGTCATTTAATGCCAAAATTTAATTTTCTTGGAAATATGAGTAACATTTTTCTTTTATAGAAAATGTATTGCTAGTAATTTTTTTTTTTAAATATTTTTCTTACAGAAAATGTATTGCTGGTAATTTTTATTACTATAAAAATGTATTGCTAGTATTTTTACTATAAAATTTTTTATACTTTCATACTGTTTTGACCCTAGTTTGGGGAGTCAACTATTTGCCCACAGCTGGGGCCTTAACAGGTAGTACCACCCTTGGTTAGGGTGGACCTGGGAACAACAGCAACTAAGAGGTGATTCCATACTTCCCAAAACCTCCCAGAGGCCTCGCTGCCGGATCTACAGAAGGAAGGAGGCTGAGAATACCAAGGATGGAGCACATAAGCAACAAAGAAATTTTAAGAAAAATGGAAACAAAAAGAGCATCTCAAAATCAGAAAAAGTTCGCTGAAATTTCTTGGAGACATAATAAAGGAGGTCTTTGAGAATTTGACACACACAGGACATATCGAAGGCAAAAGGGACAGTGGGAGGCAGCTGACCAAATGGCAGAAAGGAGTGATAAAGTGATACCCAAAAGACAAATGTTATGAAGCACTCTAAATGATAAGAAGTTGTGGAGAGCCATGATTGCCCATGGGACATGGCACATAGAAGAAGATATCTGCCAATGAGTAACACCAAACATGCATGGCAATTCTCTTAAATGCTCACAATCTAAACCTTCTCTTCTTTCTTTTTATGTGCCATATCCTTTCAGGACATAGGCAATCATGGCTCTCCACCTCCCTCTATCCTTTGCAGCTCTCAACAAGTTCCTTCCCTCTGCTATCTCCCACAGACCACATTCTGTCATCCACCTACTCAAGCTCGCCAGGTATGTCACATACTGCTTTCCCTTGTCTCTCTTTCCCTCTGTTCGACCTGTGAGTATCAAATTCTCAAGGCCCTTTTTCCTCATTATGTGTCCAAGAAACTTCAGCTTCCTCTTCCTGATGTTAAGCATGAGCCTCCCCCTTGTCTGCATCCTCTCCAAGACCTCATCATTGCTCACACACTCAGTCCACAAAATCCTCAGCATCGTTCTGTAGAACCACATCTCCATCACCTCGAGTTGCTGCTGTAAAGAACTTTCTCAAATGTTTCAAATTGAACAAAAGGAGAACATATGTATCTTTATAACATCACATCTGATTGTATAAAAACTCAAACATAGATATTAAATATAGTGTTACTATATCACAAGATGATATCCAGAGACTGAGAAAATTTTATCAGAACATTTATGACTCGCTAACATGCACATACTATACCTGACAAGGTTGCAATTTTATTTTCTGTCAGTGTAGTTATATTTCCTCAACCTGATATTTTTTTTGACAATTTTATTTTCATTAAGTCCAAGAAAGAAGATACTTGTACACATACAAGAAAACTGAAGATGATGAAGCAAAGTGGAAAATTTCCTCAGTTGAAAATGATTTTAAACTGAGGAAGCCAAAGAGAGCATGTTTCTCCAGTGAAATGAGTCTTTAATAAAAAAATTTTCCACTTTGTCCCATCATATTCAATGTTTTTTTTTTTTGGATACTATTACACATCCTACAAAGACATATACAAGAAAACAATAAAAAATGAAACAAAAGTATCTTTTCAGTCTTGCTCAATGAAACATATGATGATGGACTCTCCCGTCGTTTTTGAATTATGAGTATCTTTCAGTTTTTATGTTTATGTTTCGTATGAGACAACAATCCTGCATGGGATTTGCAAGCAAGTCCACATGAGGAAAATGCTGAAGGGGTGACCGTCATATGGGCTGATGTATTAGGCTGAGATTTAATGTTGGTTCTTAATTCTCTCAGATGGTTGAGACGATTGTTTTCAAAGTTAGTTATACCTCAGTGTTATATAGCAGGTGTTTCTCCAGTTTGGTCAGTTTTCAACAGCAAGTTCAAACTCCTCTATAAGGATGTTTGTAGCATTTAAATTGCATTTAAGTTTGTCCTTGAAGCATAACCAAGGATGACCTACATTATGCTTACCACGAAAAAGTTGGCTATACATGAAACATATATATAGCATATGTAAATATAAATATAAAAGTGGACACTGAGGTCAACACCAACTGTCCACAGTCTGTTTCATGCTTCAACACAATCTTCAGACCATTTGAACAAATATTTTATATATATATATATATATATATATATATATATATATATATGTATTCCAACTATCTTTATATATTTTAATTATTTCACCTCAAGCAAGTTGATAATGCCACTAAGACACAAGGTTAATGGGTGCAAAAGAGAATGAGAAGACTTTAGTGAGGAGAAAAGACAAGAATAGGATTCAGAAAGATGGTGATTGATGTTGCATTTATATATAATTTTTTTAATTTTAAATGAAACAATATAAAACAATAAGTTGACTAAATTTTCATTAACTTACTGTTTCTTCCTGGTTTAGTGTGACTTCTTCTATCTTCGCCTTAAAGTGTGGCTTCCATGGTGGATCAACCACAGTTTGAGTAGGTAGTCCAATGGTTGGAGAGGGCAGGGTAAAATCAATATTAGGAGGAGGAACCTGAAAAAGATCAAGGAAAATACTTTTTTTAATATATGGCCTGAGCCCAGAAGAAAATTATATTAACACTTTAAACTCATCATTTTCTACTTGAAATCTATATAGTAGATAAATATCCCTGGCAGCTACTCATTTCTGGACACACCCATTTGTCAGGGTAGCTAGCCAAACCCAATCCACAGAGAATATATAAGTGGACTTTAGTTACAGTATCTGTATGAGAGCACATAATCTGGTGTGATTAATTTCTTGAAGGCCATGATGATTTGTGACTTTTTGCAATTATCAACAGCTTCCAAACAGTTCAATAGATATTAAGAATAATATTCCCATAGTAGTACTGTTATATACCGTACCTATGAACTCTAATAGTTATATCCCAATCCTCATAAATACATTGGACACTATTGTACGTAGGAGTAATATGCTGTCTAAGTAGTCTACCACTAGCATTGGTTTACCTACTTCACGCCACTGGCGAGTATTGTATTTTGTTATTGTTATAAAGATTACCATTTCATTTCCAACATTTGCTTTGGTTATTCCTCATTCAGTAACCTTTTCTAGGTTACAACAGATAGATAGATAGATATGAATGTGCCGTAATAGATAGATAGATAGATTGTGTTATATACCATACATATGAACTCTAATGGGTATGTCCCAATCCTCATAAATACGTTAGACACTCTTGTATGTTGGGGTAATATGCTGTCTAAGTCGTCCACCACAAGCAGAGGGTTACCTGCTTCACGCCGCTGGCGAGTATGGTATTTTGTTGATGTTTCAACCTCTGTTTTGGTTATTCCTCATTCAATAAACCTTTATAGGTTACAGGTATGATACACAACAAATAAAAAGGAAAATTTTGTAGTCTTCAAATGATTTTAAATCTTCGTATGTGTTATTTTTGCTTTAGAACATTTCTGTTAGTGCATTTCTCTGTGATCCTTAAATAGACCAAAGAACAATCACTTTTTTATTATATAAATTCCATGTACTTTCTTATATTTGTCACAATGGAAAATCATAAGTTAGACTATAATTTTGGCATAGAAAAATGCAGTAAATGTTTGATTATCCAGACAGGGGTTTAAAAAACATATTCCTATAATTCAAAATTCTGGATAACTGAATACGTAAATTATCAAAAAAGAATGAAGGAAAAGACATCATTTTCTAAAAGAAATTTAACATTTATATCATCAAATAACATTTTCAAACACTTTGATACAACAATTCTTTTTTGCTTCACTAAATATTGCGTTCATCTCCTGTTTAACCATATTTTATCTTTTTTTTTCTTTTCCGGAAAAATGAAGAATTTAGAATCAGATTTGAATATAACTGTGAAAAGAGGTAAGTAAATATTTTACCTGATCATTTTCTCTACTCAGAACCCTTCTTATATCACTATTTTGTCAGTAGCACATGCATTATTACTATTATTTTATTACTTGTTTCTTTCCATTTTATTGTTGCATTTTATCTCAATGCTCTGAGTTGGTATACTCTTCATCTTACCAAGTAAACAAAGCAAAATAAAAAAAATTTAGTGATACTTATATTCATCTCTTTTTCTTTGAGATCCAATCTTTTTTTGTTCTTTTTACAGCAATTCTGTATTTTAAATTAATGTTGAATATAACTATTAAGTTATGTTGTTCAAGCTAACATAATAATTTCTCAATTACCTGAATTCTTTGGGACAGGGATCAAAAAAATATGTTCAGATAAGTAAAAATTCTGTATAAGTGAATACCTAAATTATCGAAAAAGAACGAATGAAAAAGCCATTTTCTGAAATAAATTTTTATCATCAAGTAACATTTTCAAATGCTTTACTTGTGCAGTTGATTATCCAGACACTTTAGAGTAGAGGTTGGAAAAATATGTTTTGATAATTCTGGATAATTGAATAAGTTATTAAAATAATAATTATAATTATTATTGAATAAGTTATTAAAAAAGAATGAAGGAAAAAGTCATTTCTGAAAGAAATTTAACATTTATATTGTCAAATAACATTTTCAAATGATTTGTTCAAGCTTTTGTCCAATTTATTCTTTATGTAAAAATACATCAGTTTTTATCCATTTTCAGCAGTCCTTGCATTTTTCTGCTGCCAACTCCTGAAGCTGTATTAAAGATGTGATAATACAAAAATATGTTCTTTGTATGAAAAACAATGAGGAAATTAACAAGAATTGAACATCAGTGTAAACATGACTTTAGTCAGATGAAGTCCTAAAGGATGAAACATGTCACACAAAAAATTTTTCCCCACTTTGTCATTAATTTTCCTCACATTTTTATGGTGTCCTTATGTTTGTTTATTATAATTTTTTCATATAGACAAAAACAATTTCCTCACTACAAAGATGCAACTTTGTTTCAGTGCATTTAGTTGCACCTCAACTGGTGAGAACCCAAATGGTTATGAACACTTCTGTTTGTAAGCAGACCACTCATGGAAAACAAACAAAACAAAAACAAATAGAATTGTTCATAAACATTTTGGTTCTTACCAGTTGAGGTGCAACTAAATGTACCGAAACAAGGTTACATCTTTGTAGTGAGTAAATTGTTTGTCTATATGAAAAAATTATAATAAATAATTATTGGTCTACTCTCTGTATTGAGCCCTCTTTTGAATTGATGCTGTGAATGTTAGAATTTATATATTATTTTCGTTTTCATTACATTTGTGTGTGTATATATATATATATATATATATATATATATATATATATATATATATATATATATATATACACACACACACATATGTATATATATATATATTGTCCAAATACTTTGTTATTGTTATCAAAACGTTACAGGGGTTGTGCCCTCTGGTCTTCATCAGGTGTATATCAATCTGGGTAACCTACAGTGAATTCTGAACTGAACTCATTATGTAATCTACAGGAGTAGACTGTTCTCATTCCACTGCTTATGTCTAGGGATATCATCTAGTTCTTATTTTATTTAGTAGTGTAGTGTTCTTTTTTAATCATTTCACACCAAGCAAGGTGATAAAGCCACTAAGACACAAGTGATTATAAAGTGTGAAAGAATCTGAGAAAAAAACATTATTAAGGAAAAAGGGCAATAAAAGAACAGGGATTAAAGAGACAGAAGATGACAATTGATATTGCACTTAATATTTTGAACATCAAAGTTAACTGGAAAGCAAAAAGCTGAAAAAGAAATCTGCAAGAGAGAAGTGTGAGAAAAGAAACTGTTATCTGTCTATATTTCTGAGATGAGGTATTGAATTATTTACATTGTTCAGACTGTTGGTATGGCCAGGAAATCCTATGTAAAAATTCTTGACCCCATCCACCACACAGGTCTAAGACTTGCTCTTGGTGCCTTTAAAACATCTCCCAGAGAAAGCCTATATGTTGAAGCTCATGAGGCTCCTCTAAAACTGAGACGTGAGAAATTAGCTATACAATATTACCTAAAACTCAAATCCAATCCACCAAATTCAGCCTATCAATGCACATTCAACCCAAACCCAAACTATAAACACCTGTTTGACAAAAAAGAAAATATTATCAAACCTTTTGGTCTTTACATGGAAAAAATGATAAAACCACTTACAGACAGTTTGATAGACAAAAATAGTATACATGAATTCAAGCTACCCAAACATCCACCTTGGCCATTGGAACGACCAAAAGTCATTTTAAGACTGACTACCCACACTAAATCTGACACACACCCCTTATACTATATAGAAAAACTAAATGATATTCTGGAACAATACCCAAATTGGGCCCACATATATACCGATAACTCCAAAGTCAAAAACAAAGTAGGATGTGCGGCTATCTTTAAAAGTACTGTTCTACAGAAAAGATTACTTAACAACTCCTCAATTTTTAGTGCTGAAATTACAGCCATTGATTTAGCTCTAGATCTCATCACTAAACTTAACTCAAATAAATTCATTATTTTTGCAGACTCATTATCAGTACTCGAATCATTAAAAAACCAAAAATTAAACAATCCTTTGCTCATCAAACTCCTACCTAGAATACATGCGATCTCACAAAATCATTTTCTGTTGGATTCCCAGCCACTCTGGTTTTCATGGAAATGAAAAAGCTGATGTGGCTGCAAAAAACTCTCTGAAACTTAACACAAGTAACAAAGGTTCCATACACTGACTATAAATGACTTTATTTTGAAGAAATGGCAAGACGCTTGGAACAACTGTCAAAACAACAAATTATTTAAAATTAAACCCTCTCTAAAGAAACAACTAACTGAACACAGAAAATTACGCAAAGAAGAAGTGGTTTTATCCCGTATTTGCATAGGACACATGCACATAACTCACTCCTTCCTCCTAAAAGGACAAAGATCCTCCTGAATGCATAGCATGCCAGGAGGCTTATACTGTGAAGCACTTCCTGCTTGATTGCGGTGACATGGCACATATTCGAAAATTATTTTACAACGTGAACAAATTGAAAGAACTTTTCGAAAAATCAAACCCCAATTTGATCTTGACCTTTCTTAGGAAAGTTGGACTATATAATAAAATATAATTCCAATTTGGTGTCTGATGATTAAAGGGGGAACTTTGATACTTGCCAGGTGAGAATTTTTCAAAGAACAACGCACCTCCGAAAACAGTGAATTTAAAAAAAACAAAAACAAGACAACATCAAAAAAGAAGGAAAGGAAAGGGAAAGTCTTTTTGAAAGCATTTCAACCTTATTTAAAGAAAAAGAAAAAAACAAAAAACTGTTTGACCTTAAATGATCTCTTGCTGATCGATGGGTCGTTAAGTCTTAAACAAACAAACAGACTGTTGTCCTCATCTTTATTGTCATATTCCCGACATTCTGGCTGTTGTATGCTCTAGCCTTCTTCAGGTGAGTGGAATTTCGAACTGAACCCTGGCCCAGTGGATAAAAACATTGGTTGGATTCAGTGACTAGATCCAAAGAGCTGTGAGTTCAATATCTGGCTATTGCAGTGGTGAAAAAAACTTGGAGAGTTCAGATAACTGAGACATCTGAAGAGACATGGCATGTGGAAGTAGAACAATCTAGCTCAGTGGACTAAATAAAGGGTCAAGTTCAAAATTCCAAGCACCTGAAGAAGGCCAGAGTGTGCAACGGCTGAAATGTTGTGAATATGACAATAAAGATGAAAGACAACAGTCTAAACAATGTAAATAAGAAACTGTTAGCATAAAATTTATGATTACATGTGGCAATTTCAACTGTAAAATGATGAGATCTAACTGCCAATCTAGTAATACATTTAAAGTTGTAAAGTCAAGGTACCAAAGAGGACAGCTCATCCGAACAATTACCATGAAAATATTTATAGAAATGGCACAGGAAAGCTATATTATGGTGATGGGAAATTAACTGAAGCTGAGAGATCAGGGCAGATAGGGTGACAGGAAATTTACTGCAAGTTTTGCTTCCTCACTCTGCAGACATAAATTTTGTGCCAACAAATGGATTAAAATCATACAAAGCTAACCTTAAGATTTTGTGAAATCACTGAATTGCAAGAAAATTTTAAAGTTTCCCTATAAATATTTTCATAGCAGTTTTTCTAATGAGCTCTCCTCCAAGGTATCTTGACTGCATAAATTTAAGTGGACTACTAGACTGTCAACTAGAATTCATTGTTTTACTGTTGAATTAGCTAGATGTAACTGTAAGTTCTATTCTAATAATTAGTTTTCTCGCACTTTTCACTCGTGGAATTCTCTTCTGGTTTCTTGCTTCATTGCTAACTACAATCTTCAAAAATGTAAATTCAACATCAATCGCCATCTACTGTCTACCTGAAGCCTGTTCTTTTATTGTCATTTCTCCTCACTAAAGTCCTCTAATTCTCTTTCACTCTCAATAACCCCTTGCGCCTTAGTGGCGTGGCATCATTGCCTTGCTCAGGCTGAAACAATAAAATAAAAATAAAATTACCTTGAAGATGTTATTTGCTCCTTCCTCCATGCGGGGCCAAACTTGATAGCGAAACTGCCAAAGAGTACCAAATCTACAAGAAATATTTTTTTAAAGAGTAATAATAGTATAATAAATATGATAGAAAATATTTGTTCATATGGAGAGAGATATTTTTAATGCAATTATTCAGCTGTAACACAAAAGAAATACAGATGTAAGTAAATGGTTGACAAGGTATGAAAAATTTAACATTTAAATGGTGCAAATTGTTACAAAAGAAATTGATGTTTTATTTTTACATTATATTCAGGTAAAATCACTTTAAAATATTCTCGTAGAACATAGTCAGACATATGTCTGATGTAAAAAAAACAAAAAAAAAACATGTAAATAATATTATTTTAAAATTCACTATTTCTTGCCAGGTTTTCTTTCATTGTTAATGTGGGACAGTATAAAAAAATATGTTGTATCTTAGGAATGAATTTGGTATTGACCTGAGAACAGCGTTGATACGATGGTTGACATTTTCATGCTGCATTTCTCGAACAACCATTGCTTGTGCCTTATCTGGAGCCTTTACTGATGTCAACAAAAACACTGTAGCTAAAAGAACAAGTCAAAAATAATATAAAGTAAGCAAACAATATATGCAAGGAAAATTAACAGGAATAAGGCAAAGCAACAGGAATATGGCAAAAATTTCACAAACTAAGAATTGGTATTGACACACAAGAGCAAGTTTGGATAAGCGAATGTAGAGTTCTGACTTCAAGACAAGACAGACTGGGACTGAGTCAGATGAAACCAAGAACCGGCCTATTTTATAGGCTAGGAAAATAATCCCAGCATGCATTTGTGTGTTTCGGCCTATAAATTAGGGAGGGGCAAGTGTTTTGCCATTATTCCTAATCAAAATTAGAATCAACTCATGAAGCAGAAACCTGTTAAAAATTACTATTGAAAAGAAAAAAAGAGGATGTAAATCATAAGTGACCAACTTTTTTGATCACCCCTTATCAAAGCGGATTGACGGAAAGTTTAAAATACCAAACAATGAAACAGAATTACCAATAAAAACATTCTAAAAGTAGTTTCTATTTGTCATGAAAGCTAAGTGGTATAACTTAATTTGGACTACTATCTGTGTCTTGTGTTTTCCATTTTTTTGTTTATCTTTATTTGTGAATATCTATGCCAGTAATACAACAGTATATGCATGTCCCCTCCAAAACCCCTGATGACCAGAGCTTGGCAGCTGATCTCACCCCTGACCTAACTCTAGCAGCTTAGTGAGGGGAAAAACTGGCTGGTCACATTCAACGCCTCAAAAACCAAACTAGTGACCTTCCATCATCACCGATTGAACCCAGGACTTTCACCAGTCACGATGAATGGATGTTCCCTCAGTGAGGCCCCATGCTTCAAGCACCTACTGGGACTCAGCCTAGTCCTTAAGTGGAACTCGTACATACAATCCATCACTAAAGATGTTGGAAAAATGGTCAATTCCTTGTACCAATCCAGTAAGTACCTGACTCCTTCTGCTATCTTCTACTTATACAAGAGTCAGATCAGGCCGAAAATGGAGTACTGTTGCTATATGGGGACAGGAGCTGCCCAGTCTTCACTTTCCACTCTTGATAGAATCCAAAAGCGTCTCTATGAACTTATAGGGGACAAATTATTCTCCACCCCACAACCCCTTTCTCACAGATGAATCATTGCAAGCCACTCACTGCTTTATCCCTATTTCATTGGAAAGTTTTCATTGGAACTGCATTCCTTAGTTCCACCAGTTCTAACCTTCATTGTTAATACCCACCATGCCATATACAGAACCACCCTCATTCTCTTTGTATTCTTTGGTGAGATGCAAGTTCTGCTTGAGCAGCTTCTACCCACAAACTTTTGTGACACTGTAAGAATGCTAATAAAATGGAGAGAGAAAAATGGATTAAATTAAATCAAAAGTGAATACAAAAATGAAGGTAGTGGATAGATTGAAGGACATACTGGAAACAGAAGAAAATATACTTTTTTTTTCCTCATTTCATGAATAAAGGGCCTCACTAGAACATAATGCTGAAATCCACTTGGGCATCTGGTTAAAGTGAGGCCCAAGGGATGATGTGGGAGAAGTGTGGTGATATGTGCAAATTAAACAAGGCTGGCATTTTTGGACAGAGACCACCAAGCTAGTTGCAGATAATTTTATAGCTACAAGTAGGAGAAGAAGAGAGTAAGGAAATGACTTTATGTCACTTGTTGATAGAGGTGGGGGTGTATCACTAAATAAATAAGATCTTGTTGGATACAATACAGAATCCAAATGACAATGGATTTAGTCAATTAACGAGACAACAGTTTCATCAAGC
Organism: Acanthosepion lycidas; assembly: GCA_963932145.1. Classification (NCBI taxonomy): domain Eukaryota; kingdom Metazoa; phylum Mollusca; class Cephalopoda; order Sepiida; family Sepiidae; genus Acanthosepion; species Acanthosepion lycidas. The sequence goes on from OZ010581.1 coordinate 104,654,464, forward strand.
CTTCTCCAAAGACAAGGGAGGAATCATAATTATCCAAGATGAAAAATCTGGAAAATATCAAAAAAAGACTTTTTATGAGAAAGGACATTTCTGATGATGTGAAGTTGAGACAGATAATTTTAATTAATGAATGCATGCTATTCATGCCATCCAGTCGAGGGACCTTAATTGGTGAACAAGAGAAAATAAACTATGCCCATTGGGGGGGGTATTGGTATAAGATACAAATAAGAGGAGAGAGTAAGTGGGGCAGGTCAGCGCCCTGCTACCACTACTCTCCAGAGGAGGGGTTTTCCAAATTTGGACATGCAAATTGTTTCCCAGGACACTGTAAGCAGAGAGTTGTGATTGGATATTTGGAAAATCCTGGAACACCAGATTGCATCAGACCCCATCCTGAAGTTGAGCAAGGATCCATAAAAGCATTAGATCAGAGAGGAATTGTCAGTAGCAGCTGAAGTGGAGATGCGCTTCCATTACACCAACAGGAGATGATCGCTTCACAGATCCCAGTGTGATCTACTGCCATGGAGAACTCTTGACTCATGCCTTGTTCCAGACTATTAGATAAATTGAGCAGAGTACCCTGACAAAATTGCAAAGTGGAAGAATAGAAAGTGATATAATGAGAGAGAGAGACACACACACACACACATAAGTGCTTCATCAGTATTTTATAATTTGCTACCTGAAGAAGTCTCTGATTTAGTGTTTGAAACCCAACTCCAAATTGGAAACAAAGAACAAAATGTCATGAACTCAGACTGCTAGGGAATGGCTATTAGCCTGCATGCTTGTAGATTCTTATACAAAAAGTGTTCCTGTATAAACCTCAGTTATATAAACCTTGTTGAGTTACCCAACTTTTTTTCTTTTTGTCTTATAACATCATAGCCTTCAAGGAATTTTGAATTGGTTCCTTTATTTAATCTAGGGAGTGAGTAGATTGTTCTTGTTCACTGCCCATGTCTAATGATATCTATTCTTGTTCTTATTTTATAATTACTCAGTTCTGGTTTATCTTGGTTCTACTGAATCTAAGTTTGCACTACCTGGCACAGAGATTGAACTCACAATTACTTTGTCACCAAATTCATAAACCAATGCTTTAACCCCATAAAGCTATTGTTAATCCTGAGTCTAGAACTTGGAGCCTTAAACATCATCTACTTGTTGCTGACACTGCTGCTCGTTATGCTTGACTGCATTCGTTGAGGCTTCTCTTTTCTTACTGCTGCTACTGTTGAGCCTTACTGTCATTTCTTTTCTTTATTTATTAATAGCTCCCACTGAGGAGGCCTTCACAACCTTGCATATGCTCTGATTCTTTCATATGTCTCTCTCTTTATTAAAATCTAATGTTCTTAGCTACTAAATAACTCATTCTAAAATTGCAACATATTGTGTATGCAGAACTTTCTGTATTTGACTGTGACAGTCAATATTGTTAAGTGAGTATAAAAATGCTTACCTGCAGAAGCAGCTAATTCTTGGTCAGTTTCCAAGATGAGTTCCCATGCTACAGGCATCATGTCAACAAAGGTACTCTCTGACAGAATAGGTGCTGCCTTAGTCACAACAGCCATTGGACACTGAGTCAGATTCTGAGCCTAAAAAAAAAAAAAAACAATAATGATGAGTAGAAGAGGAGAGCCATGAACAAATGGTAATAGTAAGATTAACCATTTCCATACAGGAAACATCTGGCATTCATTGACTGAATATATAGTGTTACTGTCAAATGAAATGTATAAAATCTTTTCTTTAAAATATTTTTCCACTAGCTGTTATTGAGCTTCCTAGTACTCATGGGAGTTTCCTTCCTAACTTTTTGTTTAAGATAGTGTGGAAAGTCAACATCTTGATTATATCATTATTTTCCCATCTAGTTACATATGCTACTCATTTTAGTTGTTGCTGTTGTTGGAAGTCTTCAAGTAATGTGGTCTTTGTTATTCGATAAAGTTCGTTATTTGTGATTTCGTATTGATAGTCTTCCATTTCTGATAATTTGCAGTCTTCTCTAGGACCCACAGGACTCATTCACTCAAACTCAATGATTTGATAAAATGGTTGTTATATAACTGATAGTTTAGACATTTCTGAACAAATTTAATGCTATGTATGACATCCCCATGAGAGTATATTTAGGAAATGACAATGCAATCATAAATATAGGAGAATCTTTTTTAAATAAACCTTTTAAATAGAAATTAACAGAGCAAAAAATGCTTAAAGAAAGATTATAGAATTTATTAGGTTGTTACACATATTTATTAGTTTTTCTGATGTTCTTACATAGCATTTTTTTGCTTTTTAGAAACTGGTCATCCTGTGAAAATGTTGTCTAATGTTATTTCAGATTAGAAAATCATTTGAGATGAACTACCAAGTTGACAATAATGAATATGTTTGACATCATTTTCTGTTTGTTTTTAATCAAGGCCACAAAGCTACCAAAGCAGCTCAAGACATTTGTGCTGTGTATGGAGATAAAAACAAAATTGTCAATGCTAAGCTGTATGTTGAACAAATGAACAGGCTCTAAGAGGCAATTCAGTTGAAAAGGCATGACCATTGATACAGTGTGATTATTCAACATGACAATTCTCATCCTCACATTGCTACCAAACATACAATTAAAAAGCTTGCTTGGAAAGTTCTACCACACCTACCATATTCCCCTGATTTAGCCCCTTCAGGCTATCACCTTTTTGGGGTTCGCTTTCTAAAAATTTGTGGGTTGTTTCATTAAACATTGATGGTACTTAAAACATGGCTTGATGAAATTTTTGAGTCAAAAGTGAGTAATTTCTATTGCTGAGGCATTGAACAGTTAGTGTTTTGTTGGCAGGAGGTCATAAATAATGAAGAGGAATAGATTGTTGAATGATTCATCAGAGCTATTAATAAATAACAAGTATTAAAATAAATGATAAAGAACGAACAAATTTATGTAACAATTCAGTATTTACTTGTCAGATGAAAAATAGCAGGGAAAAGTAGTGTCTCTAGACTTGAATGGCAGCCAGTCTAAGAGAAAGAAAACTCTGGATTCAAAATTGTAGAGATAGCAATGGGGGAAGACACTCCTCTATCTTCTGCAAGAATGCATGGAAATTCACAGACAATAAAGGAACCTGTGTAGAGCCACAAACTCCTGTCTTGAAGTTTTATGTTTCTTTTAGAAAAACATCCATTCAGGATATCTTTATTCCAACTAGCTTCTTTCCATGAACCACTGCTCTGTGGAACCAACTCCCGAAAGGATATTTTCCTGATCACTACAATCTTAACCTGTTCATGTTCAGAGTAAACAGTTATCTTCCCCACATATCTGCATAAACTGTTCTTCTACTCTGAAACCCTCTATCTTGAGTGACTCCCAGGCCTTGTACTAAAAAAATTTTTTTTTTTAAATATTTTGTAAATTTCATCGAAGCGTTTCATTACTGAAAATTAAAAATGAAATTATAGGAAAATTATAAAAATCATTCCCGCATCTTTTCATTCCAACTAGTTCATCAATTTGAAACTCAAGTGTATTTCCTGGAAGGATATGACATTAAAAAAAAATAAATAAAAACGATCAAACAAGTTAAAGGAACATAATCCAAAATCAATGAAGTGAGAAGTTCATTTTAGATTATGTCCCTTTAAAAACAAATGTAGATTTAAAAGCTTGTCTATAAGGCAAATTTTATTATAATGCTAAGAGAGTAAAAATGGAAGAAAAAATATAATTTCTAATTATGTTCTTGAAATAAATCTTTTTATAAATTCTTTTACATCTTTTCTTACTTAAGTTGTTAAAGACTTACATGATAAGGCAGGACCGATGCAAAGGTATTGTGCTACCCAATCTATGATACAAGCCCCCGACTCCACCAATCTACTATATCTCCATTTTCATGAGGTAGTATTCATATAAAACAATTTTTATTGTAATGTAATTATGAACAATATGCAATATAGGCGGACAATTTAAGCTGAAAAATTGAAAGTGAATACAATGGGTTTAAATACAAATTAGAGACATGTCATAATAGATCATTTCATCTTAAAATTTTCTTGTTAAAAAGTTGGATAATTTAACACATTCAACATTATGGATGAAAAATAGTGAATTTTATAGTGTTTTCTTGAGACTTAGCATGAAAAAACAAATTCAACAATTTGGATGAAAAAAAAAAGAAAAAAAAAAGAACCCAAAATAATATTAAAATTTGCAAAAAAATTTTCATCCTTTAATTTCAGTTGTGCTTAGTTTAATTTGTAACATATGTAGGTAGGAAAAAAATGCAAATGTTGATAAGATAGTGAAAGTCACAAAGCCTGGGACCCTCAATCAGGCTTAATAATATTAGGAGGTAATACATGCTGGCTCTGTGATTTTCAAAGGTTATTTCAAAGTACATATTTTTTGTAATAAGTTAAATTAGAATTACCAGAACAATAAAAATAAGTGACATAATTTTTGTGAGGCTTCTCAAAATTTGAAAATATAACAATAGGGAAATGTTAAAATTTCCATTGTCTTACTTGGCAGGTAATATATTTTACTATTGGCAGGGGATCAGGTTTTATTTCACGTGGCTTCTCTTCTTTTTTCCAATGAGGAGAGCTGAGTTTCAACTTGGATATAGATACATCTGACTTAATCTTTTCAAGAAGTGGTGTGCTTTCACGTCTCCGAGTTGGTGATGCTTGTTGGAAAATGGATTCCTGAAAATAATTAAGAAAATACAAATATATCAACAAATAAAACTAAAACACTAGCCGACACCAAATTTATTGTCTAAATATTTTTAGCTGATTTAGAACAATTTTGATGTGTTGAATCCAAAAATCACATTGGTTTTGTTCAATCAGGTCAACTTTTTGAGCTATGGCTACATGCTGTTTTTTACGTTTTTGTTTTGGTTGTCATGTCCATTAAAATACCTAAATATGCAACATATTTCACACAATAAAACTAATTATTATGCTAATTATAAACATTAATTTTAACCCATCTAACGCATTTTCAGCCAAATATAGCTTCATAATTGTTAAAACACACCTCCAAAATATTTATAAGCCAATAACATGCAAGAAAGTGTTTACATATCAAAACACCACAATTATACTGTACAATACAAAACCATAGAATATAAATCAGAAAGGTTGTTTTATTAGTCATTATAATTTAGGGCTACAACCAAAATATTGCACAGACATAGTATTAAGCATACCATGTCACTTTTTAGGGCCAATTAGGAATAACTAAAATTATATAATTCAGAAGCCAATTTCTCAGGAATAACAGTATAAAAATCACAATGAATCTCAGATTCCATTAAGGGCCAATGTCATTCTAACTGCTGATATTCAAGACCTCATTCACTTCCATACACACTATTAAGAAACAACTCAGCAGCTTGGTGACCAGGATCAAGCTTGGGTGCCTCACATGGCATGTAAGACATGTACCGATTACCTGCATTGGTGGACCAAGGGCAAGAAGAGTTGTCTAAAATTTGGAAGAGCCAACAAACTATAGCACTGACTGCTGCTTCTGTGCTATTGATGCGACTGGGATCAATAGAAAGAACTGGAGCCACCTCAAGTATCTTGATGTTTAATCAGCACGCCATCTTGTAGCTCATTGTGATGAAATTCCAATATCTATCTTTGGAGAACTTCCTGACATTAGTGAGAAAGATTTCTCAAGTGTTCAAAAAGAAAAAGTGGTTTTTGACAATCATGCTTCACATCCTTTTTCCCAAAAGAAACTAAATGATCTCATTCATAATCTCAGCTTTTCAAAGTCCTCTGCCAAATTGTTGGCATCTAGATTGAAGGAAAAAAAAACTCCTCTCTGACAGTGTTCACATCACCTTCTACTGCAACAGGCATCAAGAGTACCTCCATTTTTTCTCTGAAGAGAAGAACTTGGTGTACTGCACAGATATTGCACAGCTTCTGCACAAAATTGGAGTGCCAATTTGTACCCAAAGATTGGAGATTGTTCATTGGCAGTGACAAATGATCACTGAAAAGTGTTTAGCTGAGCAATGAGTTTTCCTCTGTAACCGTCACTCCCCCAACTACACTGAAGGAGAAATATGAAACAGTGAAGTATATTCTGGAGAAAATTCTTTCTGATCAGCATGAGTTATTTATTCATGTTGACCTGAAGATGTTGAACTTTTTGTTGGGACAACGGTCAATGTTCACCAAGTATCCATACTTTCTGTGCACGTGGGATAGTAGGAACACTGCTCAGCATTACACAAAAGAGGACTGGCCCGTTGGGGAGGAAATGATGCCTTGCAGTGCAACAAACGTCATCAATAAGTGGACAGAGACAGGATACCTTTCCACTGCTGCATGTCAAGCTCAGCTTGATCAAGCAATTCATCAAAGCTCTGACAAGGATAATGGCTGCTTCACTTACTTGTGCCAGGCTTTACCAGGATTGATGATGGAGAAGTTGAAAGCTACCATCATTGATGATCCTTAAATCTGTCAGCTCATTAGATACCCAGAGTTTGAAAACTCAATGTACAAAGTGGAACTGGAAGCATGGAAGGCTTTTGTTCTGGTCGTAAAGAACTTTCTTGGCAACAACAAGGCCAGGAACTCCACAGAACTTGTCATCAATATGCTGACTGCTTTCAGAAAACTCAGATGCAACATGAGCATCCAAATCCAGTATTTATTCTCACATATGGATTGTTTTCCTGAGAATTTGGGATCAATAAGGACAAACACAGAGAGAGATTCCATCAGGACATGAAAGAGATGGAGACCAGGTCACAGGGATGCTGGGATGCAGTCATGATGGCTGATTACTGCTGGACTCTGAAGAGAGACACCCCAACTGCTGAGCATTTTAAGGGTTTGAATAAATGGAATTTCAAGCCCTGAAGTTTGAACTATGATGACGTAACATACAATTTACATGTACTTACATTTATCAATGTATACTATTCAATTTATTGTAATTGATGTTTGTAACATTTAATTAATAAATTGTGTTACAAAACAATTTTTTCTCTTAAAAACTTATTTTCTATGAGAAATATTAACAAAATTCAAATGATAATGTCACAAAAATGTAATCGAGTTAGTCATAAGATCGGATTTTTAAAAACTCAACATAGCACCAAAACATGACCTGATTGAGAAAAACGGATGTCATTTTCAGATTCAGTGGTGAAAAATTGTCCTAAATCATTTGGAAAAATATAGACAATTTAAAAAAATATTTTTTTGTTGCCCAAACTTATCTCCCCAACTCAGTTTCATAGATATGGTGTCCATTCATTAAGAAGTATGACAGTAACATTCCAAATCTTATTATCACGTAACAAGTGGATAACATATCAGCAAAACTTTGAATCTGGAAGATAGATTTGAACATCTTATTTTATTTGTTGTTTTCAATGATCCATTTCTTAATATTGAGCACTTTATTTGCAAAGACTGCTTGCCTTAAAAATGTTATTCTCCAGATATACTGGTTGATTTTTCTTTTTTCATAATAATAATAATACACACATACACACACATATAGTAATAAATAAAGATGAAGGTTTATTTATCTGTCCCCTACTCTGAGTGCCATGAACATTAAGACATGTGCTAACTTTATATAGAGGCAGTACACTAAATGTCATCTCTTTGACCAATGGGGGCTGGTCCCATTATCAGTAGCAATTGGATGATCTGTCTGCATTTCTTTTCTGCTACAAAAACCTAAAGATATGTTATGTTGAAAGTGCAGGTAATTTTTAACTAATTTTTTTGAGTCTTATTTGTAAGCATTTACTTGGTTCAGAGAGAGTGAAATATTGTTAATTTATATTTGAGTCTAAGTATTTACTTGGTCAGCTTTTGTTCAGATGCAGCAGATTCATTTGACAGAGTTTGCTCAACCAACCAGGTAAATGCTGCAACAGATACAGGTAGGTAGTTTGATGTGGTGTAATGGTTAGCAAGCTTGTCTCACTAGATCAATCCTAAGTAGACAAATTTGATCCTCACTGAGTGCTCCATACTTTTGACACTGTGCCACATGTAAGCAATACTAACTAAATCTCTAGTTATGAAGCAAAATATAATAATTTAAAATTTATAGTGTTTAATGCTGAGCAGTTTTCATTTCCTGTTCAAAACATTCTATTTTTAATATCTCTTGAAATGTCTATAAAATGATTATTGTCAGTAACATATGGTGTTCTAATAACTTTGAAAAACTTTAAGTATGAATTAAGTTTAAGCGTTTAATGATTTTTTCTTTTTTCTTTCAGATTTAACAACTTAAGTCTTTGGCAATTTCAACCATGGGAAGATTAACAATCAAACAACATGTTAAAGTTATTGAAGCCTGTTATGAAAATAGACATTCAAATTTATAAATATATGGCCCAATGATTCCGCTAGCAAAGAATGGGCACCGAACAGTGACCTTTTGTTGATGCAGTGGCTTTTCAACAATCTTCCTTGGATTTTCATCAGCCCAAATCCGACAATTCTGCTTATTAACGAATCCACCAAGATGAAAATGGGTTTCATCACTAAAGAGGATTTTTTGCGAAAAATCTCATCAGCTTGTCTTTGCTCATGCACCCAATTAATGAATTTACGGCACTCTAAATGGTCAGCAGTTTTCAGTTCTTACGTCAATTGAATTTTGTAAGTGTGTAAAGACAAATATTTTGTCCAAATTCAATGTAACGTTGTTGTGGAGAGGTTCAGTTCCTGCACTCAATGACAAATAGAGGTGTTTGAATTTTCAACCACATTCTCATGCACTGCAGCATTGTTTTCAGCTGAACGACATAAATGAGCACACAGTGGTGTTTTCACATCTGCCACCAACCCAGTCTGTTTGAATTTATGAACAATTTTTCCAGTTGCACTCTCAGCTGGTTAATTATGTCAACCAAAAATATTGTGAAGTGTGTGAAATGCATTTCTGTTTGAACGTCCATTTTTGTAATGAGCTTTGATAAATTTAACACGTTGTTTGATTGTTAAAATTGCCAAAGACTTAAGTTGTTAAATCTGAAAGAAAAAGAAAAAAAATTGTTAAACACTAAAACTTAATTCACATTTAAAATCGGTCCAAGTTATTGGAACACCCTATATTAGAAAACTTCAAATTTAAATTTAAAATAGACAAAAGCAATCACTTACTCTTCGTTTGAGTTTTTCTTTGAATAATTCTCTTCGCACATCAACCACTTTTTCAGGTTTTTTTGCTTCATTTTCTTTTGTAGATTCATAAACCTTCTTCAGGGCAGTAATAAGACGGATGCAGCTGCGCCGTTGCCGTTCGTAGCAATATGGATGACAAAAATCTTGATGAGTACAAATGAAATTTGACAAATTGGCAAGTTGGACCACAATCTAGAAAACAAAAAAAGCAAAAACAAAACAAAACATTCATTTACAATTATAACACTTGCCATTGATCATCTACACAACTTTCAAATGTCTGTTTATCATTTTAAACAGTGACAAAATAACCCGTGAAAACATTTTCATATAACCTATGAAGAGTTACTAAAAAGAAAAACCAAGAAGAATGACCTACAGATTTTTTTTTATTCACCCTATACAAGGCCCAAAAGCTACTCAAGGTAGTGGGTTACTGAATGAGATTGATGCAAGTAAGTGAAGGTGATTATAAGGATATATAGGAAAGATAATTGTTAACCTTAGACTTAAAGAGGTTAAGATGCTAGTGATCAGAGAAGCATCCACTTGGGTGTCCATTTCAAAAGGTAGTGGTTCTTAGGAAGAAAGTGTCTGAATGGAACTTTCTTCTTACTAATGGAATATGAAGGGAATGAGGATGTTTCATTCCTGTGTATGTGGCATAGCCGGTCTTAGTGGAATTAAAGAATTTATCTTGCCAGAACCTTTGCAATGGGAACAGAGATAGAGTAGTGAATGGCTTGCAAAGTTTTGTCTGTGAAATAGGGGCTGTAGTGGAAAATAATTCTCTATCCACAAGTCCATGAAGATGCTACTGAACTGGAAAATGAGACAGGGTAGATCTAGCCCAGATATTTTTTAATCATTTCACCCCAAGCAAGGCAGGAATTCCACTAGTATACAGGAGGTTACAAGGTGTGACAATGAAAGAGAAGACTGAGAATAGGGGAGATTGAGGAAAGGACAAATGATGAACGGGATTCAAGAAAACGAAAGGTGGTGACTGATGTTGCATTTAAATTTTTGGAGATTGTAGTTATCTGGGAAACAAGGAAACAGAAGTGAATCCCAGGGGTGGGAAGTGCGAGAAAAGAAACTGTTAGTGTAGAAGTGGTGGTTGCATTTAGCTATTTCAACAGTAAATGTGTGGGACCTAGTTGCCAATCTAGTAGCACACTTAAATTCATGTAGTTGGGGCACCATAGAAAAAAGCTCATCAGAGCAGTTGCCATGAAAAAATATTTGTATAAAAGATAGATGGAAGCCATCTCATGCCAGTGAAAAAGTGACTTAAGTCAAGTTGCCAGTTCAGGATTGATTACATTGCAGATTCTTCTTTGGATTTTATCAACAATCTTGAGATGTACAGCAGGAGCACCAGACCAGATATGGCAACAGTATTCAATGCATGGATGAATGATAGATTTATAAATGTGAAAGATGGATTCTGACAAGAAACATTTTCTGGCAGCAGTACTCCATTTTTGGTCTGATCTGGTTATTGTAAAGATAGAGTTATAAAAGGTATATATCCGCACACCCACTCAAGTGGAATAAGACACAAGGAGGAATTTAAAGTTGGATCAGAGTGGAGGCATACATGAACTAGAAACATCAATTGCTCATATTCCTTGGTACTTCACATTTTGGAGATGCCTCAGGCACCTTGCTTGCCCCCAAAGGAAAGGTATTGCCTTGGCACCCTAGAGTTTGAGAACATATTAAATAACTAACTTACAGAACTTTTCAGTACCTGCTTGTACAAAAGTTAATATCATACTAAAGAAAAGAAATATAATATAGGGTCATTTTTGGAAGTACTAGTGAAAGTTAAAGACTGTTATTTTTTACAAAAACCTAGTATTTGACTGATTGATTTGTTTCTCTTTTGCTTATGAACCCTTTATGGGTTTATTTAAAGCTGAAAAATATTTTCGTTTGTAAGAATAATTCTTTCTTTTTTTTTTTTTTTTGCAAGTGACTGATTTAATTTTTTACCTTTAAAAGAAAATTGATTAAAAATTAATCTGCAGCCAATTTCAAAAGCAATGTTAACGTCTGCATTCTTACAAAATTTTGAGAAGAAATAATAAAAAAAAAGCTGCACGTTTCCTCCTCTTGATACATAGATCCAAAAAAAGAGATCCGGTTAGTTTTGTTATTGGTTTTGGCTCTGTGTCCTTTCAGGCTGATGATTGTGTATATATTTCATCACATGAAAATTAAATTCCTTTTTTTCCTTTATTCTCTTGTAGAAAGGTCCTTGATGCCAAAATGTAACAAGAGAATTTTTGTACATGCTTTTTTTCCTGCTAGCCAACCTTATTCATGAAGATAAAAGATTTAAAGCAACTGTATCCCTTAAACAGAAAAAAATATTGTAGAAAGTCAGATGAATTCATCAACAGGAGAAACCTTCCTGGGCTTGAAAAGGCAGACAAGATCCAACCAGATATCGATTCTTCCCATTCAACAACTCAGAGTCAACAAGACATGAATTGCATATTTGAAGAAAAGATATTTGGTTCATTAAGAACTTTAATTAAGATTGTCTTTAATTTAGATTTACCCTTTTATTTTGGGTGAAGTTTTGCAATAATCTTGCTTGTACAATCTCACTTGTTGGCTATTGTGGCATGTGGGGTATTATGATTAAGTACATTATTTGGACTCTTATCCTCATCTTCATTGCCATATTCACAACATTTCAGCCTTGTACACTCCGGCTTTCTTCAGATGATTGGAATTTCAAACTAAACCCTTCATCTCGTTCACTGGGGGGGGGTAGATTGTTCTAGTTCCACGTGCCATGCTTCTTCTAGATGTCTCATTTATTTACCTTTAATTCAACTCTCCAAGTTTGGCTCACCACTGCTGTGGCCTAGTATTGAACTCACAACTCTTTGGGTCTAGTCACTGCAGTGGTAGACCAAACTTGGAGAGTTGAGTTAAAGTGAAATAACTGAGACATCCGGAAGAACCATGGCACGTGAAACTAGAACAATCTACTCCCCAGTGGACAAGATAAAGGGTTCAGTTTGAAATTCCAATCACCTGAAGAAGGCTGGAGTGTACAATGGCTGAAATGTTGTGAATATGACAATGAAGATGAGGATAACAGTCCGAAGAATGTAAAAAATCTAAATAATAATAATAATACCTCATCTCAGAAATATATACAGCCATTATATCACTAGAAGCTAGTCACTGGATCTAAGCAAAGTCTTTATACACTGGGCTATGTGTCCTTGTGAATATGGCGATGTAGATGAGGATAACAGTCTGAATAATGTAAATAATATAAATAATCATAATACCTCATCTCAAAGATATAGACAGCCATTATATCACTAGAAACTAGTCACTGGGCCATGTGTCCTTGTGAATATAGTGATGAAGATGAGGGTAACAGTCTGAATAATGTAAATAATGTAAATGTTACTAACATGTTGGTAAAGTTAGTAAACATGTGTATATATATTTTTGGGAGAATTGTCTATTGTGTTTTCTGTATAGTATTTCCTGATATCATTAAATAGAAATTTTAATTATCAGTGAATAATTAGAAAACAGCATTTAAAGCTAAAAATATATAAATATTTTAATTTTTCATTAAATGAGAATCTAAAATGCAATTTTTTTTTCTGTAAAATTTGGATCTGAAATATGAAATTCAATGGACTTACTTTGATCCATGGCAAATTCTGACCTAAATTTTTTTCATCGGTAACCTCCTGATCCATGTAATTTTCCTGAGTTTCATGATCACTGCCTGTATGGGGAGATTCTCCATCCTCCATTTCTTCTTCTAATTTATCATCAGACCTTATCGACTGGCTGCTTATTTTTCGTGAACGTATACTACCAAATCTTTTTATACCTGAAGAAAAAAAAATTGACAAATATGGAATATGAATATATGTACTTAAAGAAAGAAAACATAAGTAATTTAACATTATTTTTTCCACATTTATTTAGTGCAATTCCTATTTTAAACAACTGAAACAGAAAGCCTAAAGACACCATGTCAGAATTAGATTTTCAAATACAGCATCAAAGACAGGAGCTTTCTCTTTCATAAAATTGGTCATTTTAGTTCATGGATTATGATTCAGTTCCACTTCATTATTCTTTATTAAACATCTATATCTAATATGTTTAATTTCAGAAAAAAATACACTTGATAAAAATGATTTAACTGTTTTCTAAATATTCCTTCATACACAAAGATATAAACATCACTTATTAAATGATTACTGATACATAAGTGTTATGGTAATTTACCCACACATGCATGGACTTTCCCAGTTATAAATAGGAGCAGGTACTGCCTTTTGGAGAGGGAAGTTTCCAGCAGTAAGCTCTGATAGTCAGACCAAACATTCTTGATGTAACACTCTAATTTGTATATGTTTGTATTACTGTTTCTTTTAATATATTTGTTTCACTCAATTCCTCTCTTTGCTTCTTTATTTCTGGCCCCTAACAAGGCCACAACAATAAGTATGTCAATAAATTCATATTCAAATGATGAAAAAAGTATTTATTTTATATATCAAATATTTATTTTTCAGCATAATCTCCTTTTTGTCACTGCACTTAATTCAGTTGAGCATATTAATCACATATTGATTACCAACTTTTCCTCCTGACACAATTTGCAAAATCTATGTGTACGAATTGCACTAAATTTTGATAAATAACAAGTCAACCTACAAGAGAGTGTGGTGCATATGTGACCAATGTAAGAATTTAATGTTGTTTGTTGATTATTAGTATTGGTGATACACTCTCCTAAAGGAAATAAGAATTCATAAACAACATTATTTTCAGATAAGGTGGATTTTTCAGCTGCTGTATTATTGCTAAGAATTAAATAGGAAGTTTTGAATTTTTTTTGTTTTTTAAATAAATAATAAAACTAAAGTATTTATTACGATTGTTATATAACAATAGGATCAAATTAAATTCAATAAGCATAGATACTTGTCAGTTTTCACTTTTTGGCTCATCTAGCTGCAGGTACCAGGATTACTAAGATGATGTATTGGTGGCAACCAAGAGTGGGTTATAAGACTTACCACAAAATGTAGGAGGGTCCATGATTATATATACCATCAATTTAGTTAGCAAATACATTCTTGAATGTCAAAATTTTGATAATACCCCTGACATTTGCAGCTCTGGACACATTGTAATTACCAATTTTTCCTCAGTGCAATGCTGACAAAATTTATGGTTGTTCCTCTAACTGATCATCCTTTTCATAATCTTCTACTTAACTTAGGGTCATATACCTTGTTTTCCCCTAATGTTCCACACACAGGTTAACAGGGTGGGGTTGTTTTTATATTTCTCTCCTGTAACGGACATTTTATGGTTTCTATTTATCTGCTTTAACAATTAGTCAGTTTATTTATTCATTTTATTGATTTTAATTTGATCATAGGTCGCTCTTTTTTATCTAAGGCACTGAACACTTTATAATAATATTTTGAATATTTCTTAATGAATATTGGCAAACATAATTATAACACAAACTGTGGAATGCAATGACATCTTGCAAATAATAAAAATCAACCTTAAAGCTATGCTTTTTGACAATACAGCAGAACCTCAGTTCTCAAATGTCTCACATGTCGAACAAATCAGTTTTTGAACAGAAAATTTGAGATGAAAATGCCATGATTATCAAACAAAATTTTGGTTCTCAAATAACGTAGCTGAACCAAGTTAACATGAATGGAATAATTTCTGAGTCGACTGCCGTGTTGTATACATTTGTGTGTTGTGTCGTGCTTTTCTTTTCCAATTTTATTGTACTGTGATTTTTTTTCTCTACATTGATTCCTATTAGAAAAATAGTTTTGGTTTACGAACATTTCACGTTACAAATGGCCTTCAGGAACAAATTAAATTTGTGAACCAAGGTTCCACTGTATTCCTCTTCTGAAAAAGCACTTTTATAGAATGTGTCTTAACATATGATATATAAGATCTTAATATATGGTCCAATACTTAAGTTTAACACAATTGACAAGATCTAATACATACAATACTTAAGTTTAATGAAATGCAATTAGGTTTAATGAATTAATATCAATTAAATAATATCAATAAAGTTTACTTACTGCCACCCTCTTGCCTCTTTAACCGGAAACTTCTATTGTGGCGAAAACTAGAATTGTGTCCGGGACCTGAACCTCGTCTAAAATGCTTTAGCAATTTTTGGCGACCTTGGGCAAGTCTTCTCCCTGATGAAATGAAAATGACATATTTTAAAAGTTCATACTGCAAGTACATAAAATAAAACAATTTTAATAAAAAGGTAAAAAAGAAGCTATACCAACCATTAACATTGACCGAAAATGTCACATACTTAGAGGCACAAATTCTCATATGTATAGTCATATTAACAAAAATCTCCACAAGCTTAGATGGAAATAATATATAAAATTTAAAAAAAAAAATTATTAAAATTCTGAATTTGTTAATATTTGCTAAAATTTAAGTAAAAGATTAATTTTTTTAAAAAATTCTTACTCTTTCAAATTTTGGCATTAGTTCCCTGAAATTATAAAAGTAGAAAATATATTATAAAAAAAACAAAAACAACTAATACTAAAATTGCTCAATTGTTAAAATTTTCAAGGAATTTTAATTAATTTTAAAAAAATGAGGATAAATTTAGAAATTTACAGTTTAGATTCACACTTATGAATTGAAGCACTATTAATTTTGTGACTTGTATCCATATATCTGGTGTATTGTCTTCTCAAAATATTTTAATCTAAACAATCTTTAGGTAAATAGTATAAAAATAATTTAGTTTTCACTGTAAAACGTAATATAATATTGTTACATATTTAAGACAAGTTGCAAAAATTTGTTTGAAAAATAACCATCTGTTTAAAGTATAGATAAATAAAAGTAATAAAAATTCAGATATTACTTCAAATAAACTTCTTGATAATATAGTAAATTCAGACCCTAAATCGAACACAAAAGAAGCCTACACTTTAAAAAAATGAACAAAAAAAAAAAAGAAAAAGAAACTGACAGTTTTCAGAAAAAAAAATATCAAACAAGAGACAATTAGAAGTTTTATCATTTTTCTTCCAATATTACAAGCACCAAATCCACTTGGGCATGTAATAACAAGATAAGAGACTAATAACAAACCATATGCATATATATATAGTCCTGTAAATAATATGATGTGGATTGTATTATGAGCTATATGAAAATATAATAAGCGTAAGTAATAACTAATATTTAACATAATACTAAAGACAAAAAATAGTTTTATTTTGATGCAAATATTTCTTTGGGATTTTTCAACATAAATTCAAAATACCTACATTGATAAGTAACCCACTGAAAAGTAAAC
Source organism: Acanthosepion lycidas (assembly GCA_963932145.1). NCBI lineage: Eukaryota > Metazoa > Mollusca > Cephalopoda > Sepiida > Sepiidae > Acanthosepion > Acanthosepion lycidas. The sequence continues at coordinate 104,671,064 of OZ010581.1, forward strand.
TGAAAAAATGAAAATTAATAAGAATAACCTTTCCATATTCTTAACACATAAGCATGTATATCCAATTTATTTGAAAAATACAGAATATGATGAATATCCCTTACTCATTCAAGTCCTGCAGACCCGACTGCTGAGTATGGGACTAAAACTTTAAATGTGCTAGTTGTTCTTAATGGTTTCCACAGCAAGCAGTTTGTTTTTTTTTTTTTTGTTTTTTTTTACAGAATGGAGTTGCTAGCCCCACACAAAACTGGTTTTGCATTCAGAGTTGTGCTTTTCCTAAACTCGGTGCCAACCAAGATTGAAGAATCCAACAAACACAACTGGAATCTGAACTTAACTCATCAACTTCTTGTTTCACACCACTAACAATTACATCACCTTGACATTGACTATTAAGAATATTTTTTAAATTTTTTCATAATTCTATAAGCACACAGGCATGGCTAATGCTAATCTTCAGGAGTGTCACTCATTGCACCTTCCCAGGCAAAAATTTTCTGCTTACATGAAGTGGAAATATTATATTGAATCAATTGCTAGGTTTTCTGCTAGGAAAATTGGTTCACTTTATTGTGGTAGACAATTTTTCTCCCTAGAATCTATTTTACGCATTTTTAAGATTATCATTCATCCAGGTATTGAATATTGCTGCCACATCTAGCCTGGTGCTTTTGCTATGTATTTAGAGACTCTTGATAAAATCCAGAGAAGATTTTGCATTATCATTGGTCCTGACCTGACATCTCAGCTTCAGTTACTTTCTCATCACCTAATGCAGCTTCCTTATGCCTTTTCTATAAATATCTTCATGGTAATTGTTCTTTGGTAACTCAACTTTACAAATTATGAAGTGCATTACTAGATTGGCAGTTAGGTCTCATCTTTTTACAATTAAAATTACTAGATGTAACTATAAGTTCTATGCTAACAGTTTCTTCTATCGCACTTCTCGCTTGTGGAACTCTCTTCTGGCTTTTTGGTTTCCAGTCAAGTTTGATCATCAATGTCCATCATTATCTTCTGTCTTCTTAATTTCTGTCCTTTTTATTATCTCTCCTTAATAATGTTTTTTCTTTTTCATATATTTTTTTTACTTAATAACCCTTTGCATCTTAGTGGCTTTATTCCCTACCTTGTGAGTGAAATGATTTTTAAAAAGATGTACTGTTAACTATGCTCTGCTACCAGAAATGTTTAACCTGTGCAATTGTCCAGCATAGATTCCAGAGGCTAATGAATCTTTCCACTCTAAACAAATTGTTTCTCTTACAGAAAAGCTGTCTTCATATCCATCCAATGACATGTCCACCTTAAAGCAGCAATGGTGGTCAGGATAATCTGTAGGCTCACCTTTGAACAAGTAGGCGAGTCACTTCTAAACAATTCTGAGTCTTTGTCTTGGAACATTTTGCAACCAGTCTTGCCTTGATTATAATTACCTCTACAACTTTTGACCAAACATGGATACACTATCACTTTTAAAATCTAGAACTGTATTAGATTTCAGATATTGTTACATCAGCAGGAATTTCAACATTTTTTTCTGCACTATTTACAATGCTCGGACTATCATCCTCATCTTTATTGCAATATTTATCACAATGTTTTGGTTTTTGTACGCTCCAAGCTTCTTCAGGTGGTTGGAATGTCGAACTGAATCCTTTATTTCACTCATTGGGGTAGACTGTTCTAGTTTCATGTGCCATATCTAATGGATGTCAGTTATCAGTTATCTCCTGTTAATTCTGCTCTCCAAATTCTCCACCGCCTTAACCAGGTATTGAACTCACACTCTTTGGGTCCTGTTACTGGATCTAACTAATGCCTTTATCCACTGTGCTATGTGTCCTTGAGAAGATAACTGATAACTGACATCCATTAGACATAGCATGTGGAACTAGAACAGTCTACCCAGCGAGCGAAATAAAGGGTTCAGTTCGACATTCCAACCACCTGAAGAAGGCTGAAGCATACATTGGCCAAAACGTTATGATAAATATGGCAACAAAGATGAGGATGATAGTCCAAGCAATGTAAATAATATACATAATACCTCATTACAGAAATACAGACAGATTTTTTTCTGCTAATATACAGAGTAGCTTCACTTTGAATATAGACTTCTATACTGATGCAAGTGTCCCCCAGGGATCTATCCTTGGTCCTAGTATGTTTTTAATCTTCATCAATGACCTTCCTGATAACATCAGCTCTCAACTTGGTATCTATGCTGATGACACAACAATTTACTCCTGCCTCAGTACTAAGTCTGATCAGTTTGATACAGTCAAATTGGTGGCTGATCTCAAAAATGATGTACAGTCTGTTGTTAACTGGAGCAAAGAATGGTTTGTTAATTTTAACACCTCTAAAACAAAATTGATCTCTATTAATCATCTGAGAGACCCCTTTCTGCTTCCATCAGCATGGCTGATGCTAATTTCCAAGAGAATGACTCTCTGCATGTTAACATTCTCGGCTGAAATGAAGTGGAAAGACTATATGGAATCCATTGCTAGGTCAGCTGCTAAGAAAGCTGGTTTACTGTGTCATGCAAGACAATTTTTCTCTCCAGAATTTATTTTACGTATCTACGTCTACCATTTGTCCATGCTTAGAATATTGCTGCCACATATGGTCTGGTGCTCCTGCTAGATATTTAGAGATTCTTGATAAAATTCAAAGAAGAATCAGCAATATTATTGGTTCTGACCTGGCATCAAAGCATCAGTTACTTTCCAACCACCATAAATTGGCTTCTCTGTGGCATTTTTATAAATACTTTCATAGTAATTATTCTGATGAGCTATTCACTATAGCACCTAGACTTTATGAATAAAAGCACAGTACTAGATTGGTGGCAAGGTCTCATCAATTTACAGTTGAATTGGCTAGATGTAGCCATAAGTTCTGTACTAACATTTTCTTTTCTTGCACTTCTCACTTGTGGAACTCCCTTCTACCTCCATACTTTCTGGCCAATTTTGATCTTCAAAAATTTAAATGCAATGTCAATCACTATCTACTGTCCTCTTGATTACTCTTCTGTTGTTCATGTGCCTTAATAATGTTTCTGTTTTCTAACTCTTTCACGCCCAGTAACCCCTTGTGCCTTAGTGGCTTTACCGACTTACTTGGAGTAAATTCGATTAAAAAAAGAAAAAGGTTTTGTCCATTTCAAAATCCAAATGTAGGCTTACTATCCTCTACTTTCAGGTTTCTTTCGATTTTTTCTCTGTAAAGTGTGTAGGTAAAAATTATACCAAGTGGAACCGCACACTGACCCGGATCAACTTGAATCCAAAACAATGGCACCAATAATTTGTCCTATGAGTGTATTATCACCAGGGTTATTGTGACTCACAAGTAGAATATTGGCTTCAAATAGGAACCACATCAGATGTAATAACTTCTGTATCAGTCAAATAAATTTGAATAGATAGTGTAAAAAATATGAAAACTTGTTTTCAGCACAATATTTTTGCTTTGTGTTTTATTGAATGTTTTTTTAGGAGGTTAATTATCAACTGGCTAACTACAAAAAAATTCATGCATTTCAATTTTCTAGAAATTGACTTACAGAGGAACATTAGCTAAACATAAAATCATTTTTATGTGAAGCCCCTACCTACAAAGATATTAAAAACATCATGCAAAACTAAATGATTTCATCAAACATCTTACTAAATACAGAATGAATGTAAAAAGACTCCATAACATAGTCTGATGAGCAGTGTTGCAAAAGAAATTTTCAAGGAAAGAAAAGCTGTAGACCATTTTGAAATCAAAACAACTTTTGATCAAAAAGTAATAATACCAAAAGGCTTAAAAAAATAAAGAAAATAAAATGAAACTCCAAGATGCTCGATATTATTTCAAAGTCTCAATTGAATGTGCAAACATTTTATGGCAAACTTGAAACAACATGCCCACAAAAAAACAAAAAACAAAAAAAAACAGTGTCAAAAAAGGATTATTTTCCTGTTAATACTGCTATTATTTTAATTACCTTTCACTCTTCGGCAATGTTTATTCTTTTAACAAACAATGATTAGAATTGTAATAAAATCTAAACATATGATGAAAGTAAATTAATACATATTTTGTTCTTGAGAATTGACAACAAAAATAATAAACACTATTTTATTTAATAGATTGTTAATTACACTATTATATTGTTTATTGAAGTGGTTGTAAAAACATTGGCTAATTGCTAATCAATTCAGACTTTATAAAATGGTAAATACTTAAAGATTTCCTTATTGTTGGTTCACATATTTTAATAATTTAGTAAATGTTTATAAATTTATGAATAAAAAATTGTTTTCATATTTATTTCTTTATAAATTAGTAAATGATAAATATTGCATCACATTAGTTTTAATTGCATTAATTTTTAAAATATTGTAAATATAAAATTATTCTTGTAAATATACAATCTAATAAATAAATAGTGTTTAATATTTTTGTTGTAAATTCTCAAAAATAAAAAAATGTATAAATTCACTTTCATCATATGTTTAGGCTTTATTACAATTCTAATAAATGCTTTTTAAAACAATAAACATTGCCAAGGAGTGATGGTAGTTAAAATAATAGTGGTGTCATGGGAAAAACCATCCTTTTGACACAATGTTTTTTGTGGGCATGAAGATCCAAGTTTGCACAATTTACTTTATATACAAGAGAAAGAAAGGGTATGAAAATAAATCATGACAAAATTAAAATCAAGATTATAGAATGAAGTAGAAAAATGTAGCCAAGAGAAAGAAAAAGTGGACAAAAACACAAGAAAGAAGAAATAGATGGATTGTAGTTAGGTATGTTGATATGTCTGATTGTGTATGTACATTAAGAGAAAAAAAAATTGAGGAGAGAACAGATATTACCTTGAATATGAACCCATCAATAAACCAAAATATTGATGAACATAATTTAGGAAACATCAGATACTGTGAGAGTAAAATACATCAGGAAGAATAATAATAAAAAAAAAAAATTATTAAGGAGAGCTGCAAGGAAGACACCAAAATAAAATGATCTCTAAATAGAAAAACAATAAATGATAAATGTCCCAGGAGAAAATGTCACTATCACAGAGATGAATGTCATTGCAACAAACACTGGGATGAAATAAACCAAAGAAAAATTTATTTAGTAAAAACCAATTTTTGTTGATAAATCTAAAAAAAAAAAAAAAAAAAAAAAAAAAAAAAAAGATTTGTGGGCAGACCAGATGATTTTATTTATCACAAACAAAACATTTTTGTATATAAAATAAAAATGAAGAATAATAAATTTGAAATTATCAGAGGAATTTTTCTTTGGTGGATGGAATGTTTAAATAAATCACAGCTTCTTCAGAATTATTATGAATTTAATTCATTAATGCCAACTGTCCCATTTTTGGGACAGTAGGCATTACAGGATAGAAGTCTAAAAATAATACTGGATTTTTATGAACCTATAATACAGACTCTTTTTTTAAGTAACAGCATTTTAAAATATTTTTTAGAAACTTATCATTTTTGTTTTAATTTCAATAATTATGACCAGATTTTAAGATGGATGCTGATGTTAGAATATAGGGGTGCACCTCCAAAACTTATGATGGGCAGAGATTGGCAGCTGTTCTCTCATCTGATCAAGCTCTAACATCCCAGTGGTGGGGGGACTAGCTGGTTACATTCAATGCCTAGAAAACCAAACTAGTTACAGTCCATCATCACTGATCAGACCCTAAACTACCACCAATCATGATGAATGGATGTCCCCTCAGGCAGGCCCCATGCTTTGAGAAACTATTGGGCCTTAAACTCACCCTAGATCTAAAGTAGAATTTGTACATACAATCCATCACTAAATGTAAAAAAAATGTGTACCACTCCAGTAAGTGCCTGACTCTTCGTCCTATCTTCTACCTTTACTATAAGAGTGAGATTAAGCCAAAAATGGAGAACTGCTGTCATATTTTGGCAGAAACTGTCCAGTCTTGATTGAGTTCAAATGTGTCTCCACGTTCTTGTGGGTGACATTATTTACCACACAGCAACACTTCTCTCACAAAGGGGATGTGACAAGACTCTCACTGCTCTATCGCTACTTCCATGAAAAGTTCTTGGACAAACCGAATTCCTTGGTTCTGCCAGTTCTAACCTTCATGGCTAGTACTCGTCATGCCATTCTGATTGTAGCAAACCACCCTCATTCTCTCCATATTAAATTGATGAGAAGCAAGTTCCACTCAAGTAGATTCTTCCCATGAACCAAGAGGATGTTTCCACGATCATTACAATTTTGACCTGTTCAAGTCTAGGATTAACCGTTATCTTTCCCTCTGATCAGCATAAACTGTGCCTCTTACTCTGTAAATTTTGAATGGCCACTGTAAGTGCTTTTAAACTATAGTTTAAAGATTTATTTCCCTTAAACTGTTTACCGTTCAACAGTTACCTCCTCTTTACCTCGTTAACATTCAATAGTTATTTCCCTTTATCTCGTGGATATAAAATTTATTTCTCAAGTAGTAATGGAGAGCCATGATCTCCTCCGTCCCAAAGGGATACGGCACATGAATAAGATTTATTAATCCGACATTTTTTTCTATCGAAAATGATAAAAATATGTCAGTTTGGTTTGGTTTGTTTTATGGCATATCAACGTCAATGAGTTATTTAATGCTGACAAATTTTTTTATTGTATCGCTAGTTATACTTTTTTTTTTCAAAAATGTATTGCTGGAAATAATGTATTGGTGGTAATACTTTTTTACAAAGTATTTCTGGTATTAAAACCTATTTTTACACTTTCACTTGCAAATTTGAATGCAGGTTCAAATCCTGCTGAAGGGTGGATTTTTCTTTAATAAGATTCCTTGTAGACAAAAATTAAAACTATTGTTTTAAAAAATATATACAGAGAGCCTACTCAATTATGGGTATCCACTAAAAATGACATTTGAAAAGTGATAAAATTTATATAAAATAATAAGAATCATTGCCCAATTCCTGACAATTTATTATTTTTTTTTCTTCTATGTGTCATGTCTGTTCAGGACATTTACAATTCATTAACTGATGAATAATATTTAAAAAATCTCTTTTTCTCAAGACTAAAGAATTATTTTTAATATAACGGATTTCCTTATCATACACAAATTGAATTTAACAATATAAATATCACGCAACTTCAGAATGGAATAGATATTTACTAAGCTTAGATTAGTTTTGCACAAGGCCAAAAATACAGAGCACTTGGTGAACACTGAATTCAGTATACAGATATAATGGTCTGCAAAATTAACTTGCTAACAACTGTCCCACAGCAAGGTGATAATCTTACAATGGAATATATTATATGGAATTTCAATCTTTTTCATAAAATTTTTTTTAGTTTTAAATTTAAATTAATTATGCAATCAATTTATATGGGAGGGATGTGCACATAGCATAGACGCTATCATCACTGAATGTGAAATCGACATGCCAAGTTCAAATTCTGTCCAAGTTAGCTGCATTCACTTTTGTACAAAGGTCCTTGGGAAAAGGTATAAATCCACCTCTTCTTCCTCCAGCTATGGGTTAAATAGCAGGGAAAACATGGTTCTCTAACCTTGCTAGGTAACCAGTCTTAGAGGACAATACAGGACTCAAAACCAATTGGATGTGGGGCTTGCAACTTCATTTTGTAAAACTCAACTTGCTTCAGAAACCAGTGACAACACCTAGCATAGTGAAACTATGGTCTTGTTCCTCAAAATGGCATTGGCACAAAGGAGGAAGATATATGAAAGCCAATAAGAAATATGTTATTTTAATAGGATATGTGTATCACACATTGCTCCCAATGTGGTGGTGTTATGAATAAGACATCTAACAAAAAGATCTCAATCTTTACAGTGGCACAGCCAAAGACAGTTATGATAAGCAGTAACTACAAAAAATGCTCTTATAAATTACATTTTACAGGCATTTATAAATATATACTGGGTGCGATAGATAAATTGTCATCTAAATTATGCAAAAATGAAAATAACACTGACATATCATTTTAACAGATATATTTACCAAAATTACACAAAAATATCTTGAAATACTAAAGAGTAAATTTATTCAATAAAATCGCCATTGGCTTCAACCATGGCCTCCAGATGATTTCGGAATCTCCTGCATCTCTTCTGGATGGCCTCCTTGTTTAAGTTGGTGAATGCTGCCATAATCCTTGCCTTCAGTTCATCTTTGGTGTTACAAGATTTGTTGTTCTCTTGCTCAACAGCACTCCACACACAATAATCAAAAAGGTTGCAGTCTGGTAAGTTAGGTGGCCAGATGCAAGGTCATGGGGTGATGTGGTGGCAGAAATTGTTTGACAGCTATGACTGGGTTCTCCTGCATGTGTGGCACAGTGCTGATTCCTGTTGCTTGACAAGAGGTCTTCCAGCAGCCACCCTCTTGACTCAGGGCAGTAGTATTTTCTCAAGGCACTTGATGTAGGCCTCCATGTTGAGTGTGAGGCCCCGTGGGAAGATGAATGGAGATATAACATTGCCAACACTAGTGATCACTCCAAACACCTTTGTAATCACCATTAGACTCATCCAACTCTTTCTGAATCTTCTGCACTGTCCTCAGATTGACACCCAAACATTATGAATTCTGTTTCCAAATTTCTGGCAGAGTGAATTGCATCACCATGCTCTTTTTTTCAGACAGTGCCAAACTGACTTTTATACTGTGCAGTCAACAAAATAAAAAACAATGCACATGTGCAAAATTTAAAATATAAAATGGTGACAATTTACTCATCGCACCCTGTATATATATATATATATATATATATATATATATATATATATATATATATATATATATATATAGCTTAAACTACTGTCTCCAATGAATCATAATAAAGCTATAATATTTAAGTAATCTGTGGCAGGATACAGACATCAGCGTGATGTGGAATATATCAGCAGAACTATTTTGAGTTTGGAGATTAGAATGGATCAGCATATACCAGCTAAGATCCATTAAAGGCAGCATGAATGTTTGCATATGCTTGTGAATACATCTGGATCTGTGATTACATAATTCTTAATAAATAATCCAATTTATGCCTTGTCTTTCAGCAGGAATTTTTTCACCACAATCAGAAGAGCATATTTGGATTACCATCTGAGAGTTCTTGAGAGCATTTACATTAAATCAAAGCAACCTTCTTTCTGTAAGTTGAAGGAATGGTTGCTTGGTCTTAATATAATCTGACTGTTATTCATTGTACCATTTTTCTGGTAGTACTTAACTCCCCGATGACTTTAGGTGCTGTGCACATATTTATATTTTTTTCTTTGATTGACCTTTGAAAAGTGAGGAGTGATAACTGCTTAGGTTCTATTTTATTGCAGTTCTCTCTTGTTATATTTTCTGATTCACCACTTTACGGTTAGTAAATTTTTTATCCTTACACATCCTCCTCTGTTTTAATATATACTCTTTTAAAATATTCATTTTTAAAGCCATAATTTGTCAATCGTCCAGTTTACACCCTCCCTCATCTTTTGAACAGGGAGTAGAGGTTTGTTTCCTGTTTAGGACTGGGTTTCCAGTTCCTTCTAAAGTCTTTTCATTCTCTTTCACTCCCAGTAGCCCCTTGCATCTTAGTGGTATTATCACCTTGCTTGGGGTGAATTGATTTAAAAAAGAAATATGTAAACAGTTTACAACTGCAGAAATGAAGGTTGAAAAATGATTTTTAAAAATATCTGTAATGTTTTCAAATCAGAAAAATTTTAAGTTTTTGCCTTTTTATAAAGAGTTATAAAGAAACCCACCATTTTTACATGTTTTACAATTTTTATTATTCAAGACTTTTTGACATATTCATACATAAATGACACAATTCAATGTCTAATAAATGATAGTAAGTGATGTTTTTGAATTTAAACATTGAATTGTGTCACTGTCCCCTATAGCTTATGACATTTTGACCAACTGACAAGTATTTATAAGAGTTCTTGAATTTAAAAATTTTGAAAAACCAATAACATTGCTCTTGTATATAAATACTTGTTACAAAATAAAATCCTTGCATTTACCTTGATAAAGTTCCTGAGAGGACGAAATGCATCAGCTAAGTTTTCCTTCTGCCTTTATTTATATTGCCCTTTTACAGATATACTCTGACATACAGATATAATTTGTATAACATTTATTTATAGGATTTCTATTTATAAGTTTATATTTGCTTCTATGTCTTTTTCATTTTTGAATTCTTTTCCTGTTAGAAGAAGAATGAAATTGTTTTATTATAAATCTTTTAATGTAATAAGTTTAATTGTCATGTAACTCATCAAGTACAGTACTTCATCTATTATCTGGAGAACTTGGGACAGGGGTTAAAAAATAATTTCAGATAATTCAAATTCTGGCTAATTGGATGACTAAATTATCATAAAAGAGTGAAAAAAAAAAGAAAAAAAAAGAAGGAAAAAATAGTAATTTTCTGAAAGAAATTTAATATATCATCAAATAACATTTTCAAATGATTTGTTCAACTTTTGCTCAGTTTATTTTTATGGAAAAAGTCATAAATTTTTGTCTGTTTCCAGCTTAAAATATGTTCTATATATGAAAAGGAAGAAATTAACAAGAATTAATTGAACTAATTTTTGTCTGTGTTTTTTATCAAATGTTGTGTACGGTATTCTAAATTCTCAAAACGCTGGTCTGAGATGAAATATTAGAATGGGTTTAGTTCAGATAATTGAAAAATGTTCAAATTATTTCAATTTTTATCTTACTTTCATGTCCAAATAATCGAGGGAATATGGTATTTAGTTGCTTAACTATTCACTTAACTATTAACTGAATTCCTAGATTTAATCCTAAATAAGAGAATTTTTCCAGGGGATTTCTGGATGTTATCTGATTGCAGGAATCATAAATCTATCAGATATAACGTAAATTTTTGCATAATTCAATTTGCATCCAAACAAAATAAACACAAAAATACCAGGTGTGCATCTGCTCTTTACTACAAAAGTGATCCGTCCAGGTGATCTAATTAGCATATTTGTGAAGAAAAAAATCCCAAATTCAGTTATGTTGTGACCTAGGGAAGGTTACTGAACAGAATAATCACACAAAGACTGGTAATGAATGATAATACCTAGGACATAAACAACACATATAAGATTTGCCAATGGCGCATAGAAGAAGTAGTCAACTGCTAGAAGTAAGTCAAGTGAATTCCGCAATGAATCTCCAACTGCAGGATATCTACCAACTTCCCCATGCAGTCAAATGTGGCACAAGGCCGAATTTAATGTGGGGTATCCAAGCCCATAGGCTCAGCCAAAAATTCCCTGTAGACCCCATATAAAACGGGGTCTGGTAACTGTTTCCCAAGATCAGACTCTGCCCTACGACATAGCCTCATGCGGGGATCCTCTCTGCCTGAAGGCAGAGAATTTGACCAGCACAGCTAGAGACAAATCTCCAACTGCAGAACATCTACCAACCGCCCCACAGTCAGATGTGCCACAAGGTCGAATTTAATGTGGGGTATCCAAGCCCATAGGCACTGCCAAAAATTCCACATAGACCACATAGAAAACAGGGTCGGGTAGCTGTTTCCCAAGACGAGACTCTGCCCTTCGACAGCCTCATCTAGGGATCCTCTCTGCTCGGACGCAGAGAGTTTGACCAGCACAGCTGGAGACGAATCTCCAACTGCAGACCAACATACATTATTTACTACTGTATTTATGTAAATGGGGGCATACCCATTATCGTCCGTTGGTATGCTACAACAGTCCTATAGATATTTTGTTTTGTAACCTAATGCATTTACTTTTGCTTTAAGTCTCTGTTAAATTATTCTTAATTTATGAATTTTTTAAATAGCATAAATGTAAATATACCAAATAAAATTCTATGTGATAATTGGCAACATTTTATTTACTGATTCAAATTTTCTAAACATAGGAACATTAACACATTGTGCAATTAAAATTTCTATTTGCTTCATTTTATTATAGTGAAAATGATGATATGGAAATATTATTTAGTTGTCACAAATAATGAGATTGTGGCAAAAGGATATCAATCAACAAGTTGTCCAACCAGCATAATTGCATAGAAATATATTTGGGTTTGGTTTGGTTTGGTTTGGTTAATTGTATATCAAGACCTTATGGGTCATTTAATTTTCAACTGTAATTCACTTGCAAATGCTTCCATATTATGATTTATCACAATTATATGTAGAGTTTGAACAGAAGTATATATTTCACTTCAGATAGATGACATTTTCACCTGCTGTCACTTTTATCAATACCATATTTCTGCAACCTGATAACCATAGGCTAGCTAGCTAATTAAGAAACTGAAACTGTGAAATAGAGTTAGGGTGCTGTCAAAAGTTTTCACTCGTGAAATACAGTGATAATATGGTATTTATCAAATAAAGGGAATCTGCTAAAGTAATTGCTTTTTGCATCTCAATATACTCATTTGTTTGTTAAAAGAAGGTGCATTGAGAGATAGAAAAAAGATGTCTTCCAAAACCTAAGCAAAGTATAAAGAAACAGAAAGAAACTGTTAGAAAGAAAAGAGTACTGAACTTTTATGTGATATCAGTACTTCTATAGGACAGTTAATGCTGGACAATCTTTTCACAGATGAAAAAGAGACCTGAAGCCATAGAAATGTAGTTCTAAAGAAGGATGCTGAGAATATCATGAACCAGACATGAGAGCAACAACAAATCTTTAGAGAAAATGAAAACAAAAGGACACATCAGAAAGAGGCAGTTAAAATTTCTAGGGTACATAATGAGGAAAGAGGGCTTGGAAAATTTGATACCCACAAGCCAGATTGAAGGCAAGAGGGACAGAGGAAAGCAGTGCATAACCTATCCTAGCAAGCTTGAGTAAATGGATCTCAGAACAAGGTTCAGGAGAGAACAAACAGACAAATTTATTAAGAGCTACAAATGACATGGTGAATAGAAGAAAAAGATATGCCTATTTAGTTGTAATAAAATATGTGAGAAAACAAAACTGCTCTCTTTTAACTTTTTCAGAGAACCTTTTTTGCATGGCTGATGCTAATCTCCTGGAGAGTGATTCATTGTGCCTTCTTGGGCTAATGATTTCCATTGACATGAAGAAGAAATATTATATTGAATCAATTGCTAGATCTGCTGCTAGGAAAATTGTTTCACTTTGTCATAAGTATTCTTAATGCATTGAATATTCCTGCCATATCTTGTCTGGTGGTTCTGCTATGTACTTAGAGATTCTTGATAAATCCAAAGAATCTACAATGTTATTGATCTTGACCTGGTACCTCGGCTTCAGCCACTTTCCCACTGCCATAATGTTGCTTCCCTGTACCTTTTCTATAAATATTTTCATGGTAATTGTTCTAATGACCTTTACTTTTTAGTACCTCAACTTTATGAATTCAAGTACAGTACTAGATTGGCAGTTATGTCTCATCATTTTACAGTTGAAATTGCTAGATGTAACCATAAGTACTCTGCTGACAGCTTCTTCTCTCACACTTCTCACTTTCCAGTTAACTTTGATCTTTAAATGCAATGTCAATCATTATCTTTTGTTCTTTTATTGTTGTCTCTTCTTTATGATGTTTTTCTTTTTCTCATATTTTTTCACACTCAGTAATTCCTTGCATCTTAGTGGACCGATTATCTTGCTTGGTATAAAATGTCAATAATGCCTAAGAGTATACTGCAAACATTTGTGGACATCTATGCCTGATTATACCACAATATATGGATGCACTCTTTTGGTTCATCTTTTCTTCACTTTATTGTCGATTTTTATCACAAATTTCTTGATTGAATTATGGTATTGTTCATGAATGAGCTCCTAGGATTATTCTTCTATATGCCATCTCCAGTACATAGGCAATCATAGTTCTCCACAACTTCCTGTTTTTTGTAGCTCTTAGTAAAATTGTTTTGTTTGCTATCTCTCCTAATCCCTGTCCTGCAAACCATTTACATAAGCTCATTAGGTAAGTTATGTACTGCCTTCAAGCTGTCCTGTGAGTATCTAATTTTCCAAGCCCTCTTTCCTTGTTACAGGATGCAAATTCAAGTTTTGTTGGAAGCAAGTTTATTCCTCTATAATGCTGCTTAATTTAAGAGTTAAATGAGATTTAATTATGAAGCATTAATTTTTAACTAGTATTTAATTTTTTTTAAATTTCTGCCTGCTTTTTATTACAACTTTACTTGGGCCACCAATTCTATAGCAGATGCTGGCAAAATAGCTGTCTCACTCTATTGTTCCAGAAAGTACTAGACTCTGTCTTCCATTTACACTATTTACATTGTTGGAACTGTTGTCCTTATCTTTATTACCATATTCATAACATTTCAGCTGTTGTACACTCCAGCCTTCTTCAGGTGATATTTGTTGGAATTTTGAAACAAACCCTTTTAGTCCACAGGGATAGAGTGTTCTAATTCCATGTTCCATACCTTTCATAACTCTGCAAATTTTTGTTCCCTATTCTGTGGCCAGGTATTGAACTCACAACTCTTTAGGTCAAGTCACTTTTGGATCAATCAGCCAAAACTTTCATCCTTGTGAGTGAATTTTTGGGATTTATAAACCTAATGCCTCAATAATCCATTTTTTTTTAACAGAACTCAATTTACAATTTTTTGTTATTGCTGTTTTTCTCTAGCTCTATGTATTACTGGTTCCCATATTGTATTCATCTCTATATTTAGCCTCCTGCCATGCTTTATCTTTACAAGAGTCAGATTAAACTAAAAAGGAATTATTGCTGGGATATGTCCCTGAAAGGGATATATTTGTTCAAAGTAGCAAAATGGTTGTTGACTACTGTAACTGAGTAGGACAATCTAGCAGGTAACCGTAATGGACTGGTCCTCGTCGTAGTGGTAGGCAATAGGCGTAGGCAATAGGTGAAGACAATAGGCGTCGTCTTGTACCTTCACATCAGTCTGTATTTGTGGCTGACACCAGCCAATCATATTACTGTGAGGGGGATCCCAGGTGTATGCATATTCATTACATCATGCTGCTATATCTGGGCTGGAGCTGCTCAATCTTCACTTTTACAGAGTTTGAAAGTGCAGATATAGTTTTGTGGGATAAGACTTACTCTTCACTCTGCAGCCTCTTTCTCACATTATAAACCTCTTGCTACTTTGTTGAGATTTCCATAGCAAATGCTGTGATAAGCTCCATTCTTTAGCAATACTAATAATTATTTTTTAAATAATGAAACAATTAAACCTTTACAGCTAGGACATGCTATGCTACTTCCACAGAGCTGAGTTACCCTCATATCCTCCACGCTCCAAAGGTAAGAAGAAAGTTCCAATCAGGCAATTTTTTCCCTAAAACTGCCACTTTATTGAACAGACTCTCAGGTGGGAACTTCTGCAAATCCTACAACTTGGACCTCTTCAAGTCAAGGATCAATATTTATCTATCCTCCTTATAATATATTAATGTTCAATTACTAGAAATTACTTTTATTCATATCACATACCTCTCTTAATGATTTTAATAGAAACTCTCTACCTTGATTGTCTCTTGAGTCTTGTATTAGATGAAGCTTGACATTAAGAAAAAGTAAATAAATGTAGACAGCATGAATTGAAAACAAAAGATAATAATAAATGAAAGAATAATAATAATGGCTGACAAGGATTCATCCAGCCCAAAAGTTCACACAATCTTAACCTCTTCAGCTCAAATGGTCAATCATTATCTATCCTCCTTATCCTCATAATCTGCACTTCCTAATACTTCTATTAATATCATACTCCTCATTCATCATTACAATTTTAACATTAACCCTTAACCTTGAGGGACTATCGAGCCTTGTATTGAGTGAATTCTAATATTAAGAAAAGGAAATGAAATAAAAAAACATTATTACTTAACTGCTTAATAAGTTATGTGTTAGTTTGTAGCAAAGTACATATAGTGCTTTGCTGTATACTAACATATAATTTACATATTTTTTTCCCTTAACCTGTAGGTGATATGCTTAAAAAAAAAAAAAAAAAAATGAAGTAAGTAGACAGCATATATTGAAAACAAAAGATAAGCTCTTGGTGAGATTTGAACTCAAATTCTTTCTGCCTCATGGTAGATTAGTCTGTGCTGTCTACTCACTGCTATAGAAGTGACGGCTTTAGTAAAGTTGTAGTAAAAAGCAACTGAAAATTAAGATGGCAGTAATAATAATTGCTGACAAGGATTCACCCAGCCCAATCTCTAAATTTGAAATTGTATCAAAGATGCAAATAAAAATAAATTGGTTGCTAAGAAACTGTGATAAAAACTATAGGTTGAGAAAAGACTATTCACAAATTGATAATGAAAGAGTTTTATCTTAAAATTTAAATCCAAAATAATAATAATAATAATAATCATCCCCAGACCTGAATCCTCTTGAATAACAGTATCTGGTTATCTTAGAAAGCAAAGTTTCTGTACAGCCCACCACAGTTTTGAGTCTCTGAAGGCAAAAATCTTGAAGAAATGAGACATGTGTTATCTGTGCCTCATGCAAGTCATTCACCAAGTTAGCAAGTTATTGATGCAGAAGGTGGCCAAATTGAATAGATAATGTATCAAATAAGTTTATGGACATTTAGTTTTTGTTTCCACTTTGTAAAATATTTACAAATTTTTTCATTTAATAAAGATAGACAAAAAAAATTTGTAATGGTAATTATTGAACATCCTGTATTTTTACCCCAGTTAATGTGTGGGTAGTGGAATTGGTGATCCAAGTTCAAATTATGACTGAGCCTGTTGCATTCACTTTCACACTAATGTCCCTGGGAAAAGTATGAATCTGTCTCTTCTGCTCTTGATGTGTTAAATAGCAGGGTAAACTTGACTTTCTAGCCTTGGATGGCAAGCAGTCTAAGAGAAGGGAAACTTGTAACTAGTCTTTTC
This sequence comes from Acanthosepion lycidas, assembly GCA_963932145.1. Taxonomy (NCBI): domain Eukaryota; kingdom Metazoa; phylum Mollusca; class Cephalopoda; order Sepiida; family Sepiidae; genus Acanthosepion; species Acanthosepion lycidas. The sequence goes on from OZ010581.1 coordinate 104,688,048, forward strand.
TTAGCTTATTACTTTTTATCACAGTTGCTTAGCAACTATTTTATTTTTATTTGCGTCTTTGGTATGATTTTAGAGATTTTGCTGTTGGTTGGATGAATTCAAAACTGAAGGAGATAACAGGAGACCACTCCACTATCTATCCAAAGAAGGCATAGCAATTCACAGATGATAAACAAAAGGAAGCTGTGGAGAGTCCTGATCGTCTACATTCTGAACAGACATTTAAGGGATTAGATGATGACCCCAGTGTTGGCTTGCTGCTCTCTCACTCAATAATAATAAATAACAAATAAAATAAAAATAAAACCCTCAAGTATACACCAAAAATTTGTCGTAAAAATGTTAAATATAAGTCTTCATCCTATAAAAGTTTTAGATTTCCTAAATGAATTCCCAGACATACTTGGTATTAAAATATATAGTTTTAAAAGTTATGCAAAAAGCTTTTGAACAATACCAAAAGTCTACTGATTAGAAAATAGCTTATTCACATCTATTTGGAGGCAAAAACTTAAACTTTTATAATTTAAAAACAGTTTAAACTTTTCAAATCCACATAAAAACCAATAATATCTGTAATATACTTGTTAAAAAAAGAAAAAAGATCTGTAATTTAAACTGAAAAACCATTTTCCAAGCTTGAAAAACAAATTACAATTTCAGCTAAAATTAAAAAAAAAATTTTACTATGATAAAATATTCACATATATATATATCCCATCTTAGCCATGTATACATATATATTGGCTTTTTATTTACAATCTGATATTATTTCTTTTTACTATAAACGTTATATTTAGTGGTTACACATGTTTGAGTGGACATCCCTGTTTTTTAAACATTGTAATTTATTGGTCAGGTGTGCTTTAGACCACTCAGCCATGAAAGACTTTGCTGTCTAAAGCAACTCTGACAAAGGTAGTTTCCCCAACATAAGTGGGGATGCAAGTTCAAACACTTCTGAAAGGTACATTTTCTTTATTAAAACTATCAAATGCCGAATCATAATGTTTAAAAACAAGTATGTCGACTGAAACAAGTACCTAATGAATATAGCATTTATAGCAATAAAAAATACATATATACATAAAAGTTAATCACCCCAAAACATGAAAACATTTCTAAAAATGTGCTTTCAAGTAAGTACGACTGAATGGTTGACTTAAATATATTTTCCTTTCAAATGGTATTGACAAGAAAATAAAGAAAAGATGAAATGAGTTTTCTGAAAATTAAATCATGTACAATATTGTAAACAATTCTGAAAATAACAGAGCAAGAAAAAATTCTAGATATGTTACTTCTATGATAATGAAGATTGTGTTGATGTTGGAGAAAAGTCTAGAAATATCAGATTTCAAGAGGAAAATAAAATCAAAAGAAATCATTTTTGTTGTGTAAAACAAATTATACACAAGTATTCCTTTCAAAGACATTTTGCACATATAGTACAAAATTTACATTTTTTTTTCTTTTCATTTTATAAAAGTTATCAAAATATGAAAAAACAATTACATCAAATTTAAATAAAAATTTCTGCCTGCAAAAATAAAAAAAATGTTAAGATGCTTTTTAAATTGAAAACAATATGAAAATTTTAACATGAGACAAAAGCTGTAAAATGAATATTGTCAATGTAATTTAGAAAGAGAACATTTAGCAAAACTTGAGTCAAAATAAGTAAAAACAGTTCAATTGCTAGAGAATAAGGTTAAAAAAGAAATGATTTCAGGAGAAAGAATATTCTAGAAAGCTTATTGATTTCATGATTCTAGTGTAGATGGGCATGAAGGTGAATAAGAAGTATAATACAAATTACATCAAAGTGAGAGAATGGTAAAAAGGATAGTATCAGTGTGAAGCAGAGGTAGACAAGTGCAAGAGAATAAGACATATATATTAATCAAATATATCACAAATACAATGGTATTGACATCAAGAACAAAACACAACCAATAAATGCTGATTCAATGTCACTGAATAACCTTTTTGTTAAAGTTTAGGTTTTCAGATTAACATTCATTTATACAGACAAAAAAAATAATCATTTACACATTCAAACATATGCAATCAAATATATCAAAACACATAAGAGCATATTCATACATATTAATTTTTTTTTAAATATACACATACAAAATATATACTTTATATATATATATATATAGGTACATCAATAAGTTCATTAATATGGAAAACAAAAAATCTGTTTTAGTCAAATATTTTTCGAAATAATCTACTTTGTCAATGCACTTAATTCAGTGTTGATATTGAATCCCAAATCAAAAACTGAACATTACACTGCAAATTTCAGAACAAAATTCTGTTAAAAATTATATTCCAGGCTACAGACTTATTGATCTCCTTTCATATATATATATATATATATATATATATATATATATGTACATATATATATATATATATAAAATTGTGTATTTGGGAAGGAATCCCTCTTTTATATAAGTTTCATTAAAATGACTGACAAGGTACTTCAGTTTCATTTTTCTACATAATTTATGTCCAGAAAAGAATAAGAACACAAGAGGGCAAAGAAAATTAAATAAAAAAACTTATCCACAGTACCATCCCAGTCATTTTTAAAGAAACTCATGTGTGTATGTATGTATGTATATGCATGTGTATGTGCACACACTTTCTCTTTCTTTCGCTCTCTATAGTTTATACTTATGGTTTCTTCATTTTTAAAACTGAAATGATGACGTGTATAATTTTAACAAAATACAATCCATATTTGAATCTAAGACCAATAATAGTGGCTGGTGATAAGGATACTTACATAATGCTTTATAATATGTAAGAATACTTCAAATATCTTTCCCAAAAAGGTTGCTTTCATGTGCCTATTCCATAAATACTTTCATGGTAACTGTTCAGATGAGCTCTTTACTATGGTGCCTTGACTCTTTGAAATTAAGTGGCAATACTAGAATGGCGACCCGGTCTTATCAATTTATCGTTGTGTTGGATAGATGTAACTGTAAATTCTATGCTAACATTTTCTTTTCTCACACTTCTAACTTTTGACCTCTCTTCCGGCTCTATGCTTCCCAGCCAACTTTAATCTTCAAAGAATTTAAATGCAATATCAATCACTATCTACTGTCTTCATGATTACTCTTCTTTTGTTCTTGCTCGTTAGCAATGTTTCTGTTTCTAACTCTTTCCCGCCAAGTAACCTCTTATGTCTAAGTAGCTTTATTGCTTTGTTTGGGGTGAAAGTGATTTAAAAAGAAATAATTATATAATACTAAAAATATATAATATATAATAATACTTATAAAAATAATAAAATATTAGAAAATTGCAGGTTTCTTCTAATTTCCATTTCAAAACTTATTTTTGGATTTTCCAGGAAAAGTGCTAAGACATACCTGGTAGTATGTTTTAAGGTGTTAAAATCATACTTTTCTGTTTGATATGACTATTATATATATATATTAATAAATTATGAAAATAAAAAAATATGGTCATTCATTAAGAATGAAGATAGAATCAAATATTACTGACATATCAAATACCTTTTGTAAACAATTGTTATCAACACCTGTCTACTCTCTTTTGTTATCTATTATGCTGAGTGTAGTTTCAAATAAGGTTTTTAAGTTGAGTATTAATTTCTAAAAATGTGTACTTGTGTATAATATAACCCTATTTGTTTGCATTTAATTTCTGTTTGTTTATAATACGACCCTATAGTACAGCCTTCCTAATGTAATTTTTTTTTTTAAAAGTTGGACTATATTATCCATTAAAAACTCAATGTTGTACATATATTTCAGTAAAATATTTAGATTTCCACAATATTAAAGAAAAGAAATGAACCAGATGTTTAGCCATTATGTGTTCCTTCTCCTAATCAAAACTTATTTTCAAATTTTCAGAAAAAAATGCTAACGAGACATATATAGGGTAATCCATTTTGAGGTGTTAATTAAGCTATCATACTTTTCTGTTTGACAGGATGTAATTATATTTCTATATATTACTAAACTATGAAAATAAAATATTGTCTTTGATTAAGAATGAAGAAAGAAACAAATATTGCTGACATATCAAATACCTTTTGTAAGCAATTATGAACTCCTGCTTATTTTGTATTTTATTAGCTCTTGTGCTGAGTGTATTTGCAATCTTGCTGTTTCAAATAGGAGGGTTTTTTAAGTGGAGTAAAACTTTCTGAAAACTTGTACCTGTGTATGTGACCTTCCACTTTCTTGCCTTTAATTTTCTTTCAAATTTTCTCACATTATACACCAGAAAATACGGTAATACAGTGATTCTTCTGCAGAAGACAACCTCAAATATTTTCTGGCAAAGTCATACTTCTAGTGGCTTTACTTATCATTGATGGTATTTTGTTATAACAAATACTGATGCCTTTTCTAGAATTGTAGATTTTCTAAGATTTTATTTTGTGAGATATGTCTGAGCCTCTTGATGTTCTGTGAAATGGTTCAAGTTTGATAAGTTCTTTAAAGGCATAGAAATTATTATGTAAAAATGCTTGATTGAACATCCTGTCCTTTGTAGCTGTCAGCAAAGTTTGTCTTTTTGCTATCTCTTCTGACCTCTCTTCTGCCAACCTTTACAAAAGCTCGTTAGGTAAGTTATGTGCTGTTCCTCTTATCTTCAATATGTCCTGTTAGTTTCAGATTCTCCAAACCCTCTTTCATTCATTAACAGAGTAAGTACAGTAATGTGATTCTAAAATTTACAGACAAATTTCAGGAACATTCTCTGTGTAAGTAAAGGAAGGATTTTCTATATTTTGTTAAGATATAAATAATTTTATTTCATTACAAATTGAGATGTTAAAACAAGAAAAATTTAAAAAAAAAAGGTAACATAAAAATACATTACCATAAAATGGTAACAAAACATTACCATAAAGTGATAAAAACAAAAACAAAAAAAAAAACAAAACAAAAATAAACATTACCATAAAGTGGTAAAAACAAAAACAAAAAAAAACAAAACAAAAATAAACATTACCATAAAGTGGTAAAAACAAAAACAAAACAAACATTACCATAAAGTGGTAAAAACAAAAATAAACATTACCATAAAGTGGTAAAAACAAAAACAAAACAAAAATAAACATTACCATAAAGTGGTAAAAAAAATAAAAAAAAATAAAACATTACCATAAAGTGGTAAAAATAAAATTACCATAAAGTGGTAATATTGAAAAATGACTAACAAAGTAGTTTTAGCCGGTTTAGCTGCATTTTTTGTTAATCATGTTTCAATATTACCACTTTATGGTAATGTTGTCATTTTATGTTACCTCTTTTCTTGTAAATTTTTCTTCTTATTTTAACATGGCCCTTTTTTTTTTTAATTGCTTTAATTAAATTTTGTACCCTTGCAAAAATATTTAAATTTTTCATTCCCTTTATTTTATGAAGATAGAAAAACTGTTTGATCTGAGCTAAGTAGACAGATTTCACATGTATCACAAAATCTGTTTGAAGACAAGAAAATCAATAACTGTGTGGAATTAATACTCAAACTGAAAGGAAGTATTCAAAGGAAAAGAAAATATCTCATAGCAAAAATAAAAAATAAAAATGTAATATATTTGTGAATAAAATCTCCCAACAAGTACAAGCAAAATTATTAGTTTTATCATGAAAAAATAATCTTTTAGCAGCCTGTTTCAGATTTTTTCAAAATAATCATTAGAGTGGCATACTCCATATGAACACAGTCCTTGGCATCAATTGCCTTCCTTCTCAGCAACATCATAAAACCAGAGAAAATACTGTTTATTATTTTAGTTATAAATTCTCAAGAACAAAAAAATGTATAAATTCACTTTCATGTTTAGGTTCTATTAAAATCCTAATTGTTGCTTTTTAAACCAATGAAAATTGCCAAAGAGTGAAGGTAGTTAAAATAATAGTGGTGTTAAGGGAAAAACATCCTTTTGACATACCATTTTTTTGCAGGCATGAAGATTAAATATTGCCAACCAGAGATTATAAACTATGAAAAATTATAGTGACTACAATGATTAAAATATAGAATCTCTATAGAGTTTATTTGAGAAATCAATTGCAGATTATTATTAATATTATCTAATCATTACGTATATATCAAGAACAATGTTTTTTTATTGGCTTATATTGTAACATATTTGTTGTCAAAGGCATTATAATTTAATACCAGAGACGTAAGTGTTGCATTAATTTTCCTCTTTATATTCCCTTGCTTTACCATCATTATGAGCACAGTGAAATAGTCTCTGAAAAAGAACATTATTATTAATAAAGCACTACTTAAAATTAACTGGACCATTTATAAAAAAATAGGGAAAAATTGGGTGGGGGAGGCACAAATAATTTTTATAGATTAGTATTCATTAGACTTTCATCAGACCACAACATTTGTCAAAATCAAAAAATATTGCTTTTTTTTATCATTTTGGAAGTAGGAGAGGTTCTTATCAATATCTGATTTCTTAAAGAGTTATCTGTACTTTGTTTTTATTTACAAATGTCAAGTTTGAAATTGTGCTTACCTTATTGATAACTGCTTACTTCTGGTGTTTCCCTACCCCCAATTCATAATGGTATTCAGTTATCAATGAAATAAGCAGTTTCAAACTTGACATTTATATACTGATTAATTGATTGATTCATTTTTTATGGCTTGTCAATGCTTTTCAGGTTATTTAAAGCTAGAATTTTTTAGATTGTAAGAATTTTTTTTCTTTTTGGAGATAATAATGATTTTGTGATAAAATTTTTACTAATAGCTGGGAGGTGAAGCGGTGGATTCATACCTAATCAGAATTTGATAAACAAACAAGAAGTTATAATATGTATATAAAGTGGGGGATCAATTATATATTACAAGCAACATATAAAATGAACCCTTACTTTGTAGACACTGTAATTTTTATACATTAAATTCCAGAGAATGTAAATGAATCTAAAAGACATGCTTGTATAGCTAAATCAGTATTTGATTGGTTTGTTTTATTTGCAGGTTATTTAAAGCCATAAAATATTTTTAGATTGTAAGAATTCTATTCTTTTGGGAGATAATGATTCAGTGATACAAATCTTACTAATTATTCTATAGCTAAGGGAAGACGAGGTGGATTCATGACTTTCCCAAGGCTATTTCCACGTAAGCAAATATAATGACCTCAACTCGAATTGGACCTCAGCTCTCTGATTAACAGTTCCAAGCCATTATCCATTACAACACCCACATATCCAAGCTTAAAGCACCTGGTATTCCCAAGTGGTTACCCATCTAGGCACTGACCAGGTTCGATGTTGCTTAACAGGTGATGATATGGAAACCAGTGTTTCATTTCAATGTTTGACATTTATAAATAAAAACAAAGTATAGATAACCCTTTAAGAATTCAGGGATTGATTTGAGATTGTATTTATATCATGAACAGGACCCCCACCTTCTAAAATGCTAAAAAAAACATTTTTTGTTTTATTTTTGACAAATATCACAGGTAGGGAAAGATATAACAAATGCTAATTTACAAAAATTCTTTCCTGTTTTTTTAAGCAAACCAGTTAAACTTACTTCTGTCATAAATATTTCCATTATTATAATGCTGATAAATAATGTTGTGTTATATATATATATATATATATATATATATATATATATATTTAAAATACAAAGATGAACAACATTAATGTTCTGAAGTAATAAACATTATATAATACACAAGGAATATGAACCAAATTCCTTTCTATACCAATGAATATGAAGTTCAACTTCAATCCAAATTAATGTTGGACAAGAAAATACCAAAAGGAATAACTTTGTGAAGTTGGATTAAATTGTGCATACTTATAAAACTAATGCTGGCCAATATATCAATAGTCAAAATATTTATTCATAAATATCTTTGTCAGTTTTAACACTCAAAATACTGATCAACTTCCAGACACACATATTTGGACAGACACAGATACATGTCTCTTTTATACACACTAGCAAAGTCATCATATATATGTATACAAAAAGCACATATGGCAGGAATAATGCTGGAAAGCAATATGAACTAAGAAAGTCTTGGAGTGTTATGCAAAACATGCCATGATCTAAGGGAAGAGGACAAAATTGAAGTTGACATATTTGAACAAGATTAGGAAAAGGAAGAAGGTAAAATAAAATTTTTAAAAATAAAAGAAGGGAAAATGCCACATTTTTTTTTCCTACTTGAACATCAAAAGCAAGACAATGGCAGAATCAATAATAGAAAGAGCGGGAAAATGAAAGGAAAAGAAATGGAATTATGAAGGTTGTATTTGAAGAAAAAGAACAATAACAAGGTGCATTGGGGTAGGGTACTGAAAATTAATAATTATATGATAGGAAAAATAATAATTATAAAAAAAAAAAACATTAAACAGTGAAATGGCAGCCAAGACTACAACTAAATTGGACATCTAAGAAAGTGCTATGAACAAGATTGCCAGTTCTTTAAGACAGAAACAGTAAAGATCACATTTAAAATATGGTTAAATTACGAAAGAAAATTACCTCAAATTTCAAGTAAATTGAAGCCAATGATTTTTTTTGAGAATTATGAAATGGTCAAAATAGTTTTATTTATGTTTTTAAATAAAACTTTTGTTTAATTCATATTTTCCAAGAAAGTAAGAAAGATAAGAGATACATAAATAGTAAAAGAATCTAAATATTATTGCATAAATAATTTGGAAACTGCAAAATGTGCTAGACTTGTTAAAATGGATCAGACAACAACTTGGTTGGTGGCTTGGTTTTATTTAGCAGCATATTAATTTCCAACGGTTATTTAATGCTGAAATCTAAATATTTTGAACAAAGTTGTATGCACTCAAATACAGATAAAATGAATTGTTGGCCATTTTACTATAAATATGCATTTTTGGTCATTTTTTAATATAAAAATGTAAGTTTCATAGAGACTTCTAAGTACATACAGAGGCAAGTATAAATATTAGATACTGTAACAGACCTTAGTAATAGAGTGTGACTATAACAATGCTAGAATTAATTAAATATAATAACTGTTTTAAATGAAACAAACAAAAGAAGAATGGTATAACTAATGACTAGTATCAATAGTAATGATTAAAGACGTTGATTTCACGACTTATGAATGACTGCAAAACACTTGCTGCCCCCCTTTTATAAATGCATGCTGGGAAAAAAGTTCTTAGCCAATAAAATAGGCCAGTTTTCAGTTTTATATGGTGCAGTCCTGGTCTGTCTTGAAGTCAGAACACTACATTCACTTGTCTGAACTTGCTTTTGTGTGTCAATGCCAGGTTTAAGTTTGTAAACTTTTTGCCTTATTACTGTTAATTTGCCTTGCATATATTGTTTGCTTGATATTTTGACAGTTCTGTTATTTATTTTGCATTTGAACATAGCTACCCACTTCACAAAAGTAATTTTAATGTTCTAATTTGTATTTTTTTCTTATCAGAATTTATCCCTAGAAGCATCAGCTCCATTTTCCAATAAAATATTCCTTTGACAATAGCCCATCGCACGACGACATGACCACCATTTTACCTTCATTAAACATTGCTTTCTCCCTCCAACTTATTGTGTTTCAAGTAAGTCTCTATTTTATTGCCGAAACAGTTAGATATAACCTAAGTTCCATTCTAATAGTTTTTTTCTCTTGCACATGTTGCCTGTGGAAATATCTTCCAGCTTCTTGTTTTCTTGTCAATGACTATATTCAAAAATTCAAATGCAATGTCAATCATCATCTGCCTTTTTCAAACCTGTACTTTTATTGCCCCTTTCTCTTCACTAATATTCTCATTTTCTTGTATCTTAGTGGATTTATTTCCTTGCTTGGGGTGAAATGATTAAAAAAAAATTGTAAAACTTATATCACTAAAAATTTTCATATTTATGTTATGCTTTCCAAATTTCAGTTATAAAAATGCATGCAAATCACTCCTATTCATATTCTAAAGACATATTCTGGACATAGAACCTTTCTTTCTGTGATTCATTTATGCTTAATAATCAATATTCAATAAATGTTTATCATACTGATTATATTGGTACCCTTTCATTTGTCCTCATTTTATGAACTAACCTATCTTACATACTATAAGCAAATGTGGACCCTTTCTTCTAATCACATGTATATATATATATATATATATATATATATATATAAAGAAATATAGTCTTAAGATTTGCTATATTTATGGGATAAAGTGCTCAATATCAGAGATAGAGTGTGTGTAAATATAAAAATGAACATAGAAGTCAACACTTAGAGGCGACAGTCTGTTTCATGCTAGATGTAATCGTCAGGCCATGAGTGCCTGACAATTGCATCTAGCATGAAACAGACTGTTGCCTCTAAGTGTTAACTTCTATGTTCACTTTTATATATATATATATATATATATATATATATATATATATATATATATACACACACACTAACAAACAAAACAGCACTCAGATCCAAATCAGAATTCCAATTTTCATGCAATGTGATCATCAGATGATAGATGATAAGTACTACTCTTGCTATCTGATGATCAGCATAGCGTGAAACTCAGACTTACAATTTTGATCGGAGTCACCGAGTGTTGTTTGGTTTGTTAGTGTTACTGTTCTGCCTTAATATTATTTATAGTGGTATTGAGCACTTTAGATTTTTTTTTGCAGAGGTAGTTGCATTTTTTTTTTCCTTGTCTTTTTTTTCCTTTGTTTTCTAGGTTTTTCCTTTACCTTTTAATGTTTTTCCTTTGGAAGGCCTTAGCTTTGGTAGGGTTGTTATTTGATGCTTTAACCATAGCTCAATTTTACATATATGTGTGTGTGTGTGTGTTTCTGTTCTCTTATCCCTTTATTACTGCAATCATCAGGTAGCAAAGGAAAAACTATGCATATGGAACACTCTACGTGTATAGTGCCTTCTTTTGTTGCCTGAAGACAAACAAAGTGTATGAAACTAGTTCCTTCCTTTGTCACTAAAAGAATGCTAAACTGACAGTAATGGAGAAGATAAGAGGGAAGAAACATATATTAAATTTTTACATTTAAGTCACTTTATTTTGTGTTTTACATTTTACACTGAGCACTTATTTCTTTTATTATATGTGAACTTCTAATGTAAATATTAAATTATATCTATCTATCTATATATATATATATATATATATATATATATATATGAAGAAAAATATACGGAAAAAACAAACAAAAATGAAAAGACGATGGATATAAGAGTAAGACTAATCAAAACAGACAACTGAAATGTTGAATTAAATATAGTCTAATGTTAATTATGTTTTATGAATATGTCCTGAAGATGGTTTATTAGACCGAAACGTCTGACGTTGACATTATATTAACATTAAAACAGCATAATTGCATATTAGGATTTTTGTTTGTTTTTTCCGTATATTTTTCTTCATATTGTCGGATCTATATCAATATATTTGCTTATATATATATAAATATATATATATGAAGAAATATAGTTTTAAAGTGTGCTATATTTATGGGATAAAGTGCTCAATATCAGAGATAGAGCGTATGTAAATATAAATATAAAAATAAACATTGAAGTCAACACTCAGAGGCTCTGAGTGTTGATTTCAATGTTCACAAGGAGCAAGTGTAAAGTGAAAAAAAAATGATGAAAAGAACAAATAATGATATCTGACATGTACACACACACATGTACACTATAAAAAATAACAAACAAATCAACCTTGCACCAATGAAAAGTGCATATATCTATATAAAAATTGAGAAGTATAAGCAGTCAATTGCCGATATCCCCTCACAAGTGGGTGAACGGAGTGATCCCTGGAGGGTCCATCTACAAAACTCAAAACAGGTTGCTGAAGCTAACATCAATCAGCTAAGAGACAAAGTTTTTATTTGCAGTAATTATATACATACATACATATATATACACACATATACATATATATATATATATATATTAGTATGTAAGTGAATTTAATGGATTCAACTGTAAAAGTATGAATCCTCTTATTCTCCCTACATCTATGGGTAAATAAAATAGCAGGACAGACTGGGTTCTATAGCCTTGGATGGCAACTGGTCTAGGAGAAGGACAACTCTGAATTCAAAACCTGCGGAGACTTGTCAGGGGACCTTGTGGCACATAGTGCACCAGGTCTCTGTATTGGGCCCTTTAAAAAGAGTGGATGGTTCTGCACAAAACCTTCACCACTATAATCAAATCTCATGTGCTGGTGTCAGGCTGTCAGTTCCTAGGAACTGATCTGCTTGACCCATACATTGGATTCAACAGGAGAGTCAACTGTATATTATATATATATATATATATATATATATATATATATATACATACAGGCACACATATATATATATACATAGGTGCATAAATTATTATGCATTATATAACATTTACTAAGTAGAAATCTTAAGAGTAAGAAAAAAAAGCATACCATAATTCTTCTTGCTAAAATGGAATATTTGATGGGTGGTACTTAATATATGTCTTCACTTTTAAAATTCCATGATGCTTTAGAAATGGTACAACAGAAGAATATACAGAAGCTCATTTATCAAAGAAGCTGCTGAATGTAATTTCCTTTGGAAAATCCATAGTAAAAATGGTTAAGGAAAAGAAAAGTTCTAAAAACAGATATGATTACTATGTACAATAATTTATGTCAAGTAAAGAAGTGTAGAATACATTTAATGATTAGAATTCAAATCACAGTTGGTAATTTGGATAATGTTCAAAATTGCAGTTAACAGGCAGATTTATTAATTATGTATTATTTAGACTAATAATAATAATGACACAGACTTTTCATTTTATTAAAAATCTTTTTTCAAGATATATATATCTCAAGATCACATCTAATACAACATAATAAAGGAAACAGTACAAAAAACCAAAACTTTCCAGCTTGATTAATCAAATTCTAAAATAGGCATTTCATTCTAATTTTGCAATATAAAAATGTAGCTACCTGGTAAATTGCCAACTTGGAAATTCTTTAGTAGCTTTCCATAATTAATCTTCTAAGTCAATGGTAGGCAAACTGCAGCCCACAGTAGGTTTGAGTGCATTGCGCATAGGCATTTCAAAAAGATTTTTTGTGCATTATTCGATTTTTGTCTAATGAGTTGTACTTTTTTTTTCAATTTTAATTTCCAATGAATGGAACTAAATGTCAAGTCTATCACAATTTATTCATTTCATTGTATCTTCATGAAAAATAACCAAATTTTTAAAGACAACTACGTTTGCTAGTTAATTTTGTACTAGCCGATCGGTGTATTCAGTTTACTGTATAATACATAAAGAGTCATGTTTTTCATCACTTCCTACATATCAGTTACTGATTATTTTTTGCTACCTACAGGCTGCCATGAACCTATTAAAGAACACATCTCTCCACCCACCCACCCCCAAAAAAGGAAAAAAATGTTTGCTCACTCCTGTTTTAAGTGAAGTTAAATAAACAGATTTCTGAATTTTGAAATTATTGATAGAGAAAAAGAAAAGATATATACATTATTTATTTAAATACTTCATTCAGGATTATCAATGTTTAGTTTTCAACTTGGAATTGAAATACTAAATGGTTCTGGACAACTCTTTTTGTTTATATCTGTCTACATTTCTGAGATGAGGTATTGTAACTATTTACGTCACTTGGACTGTTATCCTCATCTTTATTATTATATTCACAACATTTCGGCTGTTGTAAACTCCAGCCTTCTTCAGGTGATATTTGTTGGAATTCTGAATTGAATTCTTTATTTTTTCCACGGTGGGTAGATCATTTAGTCAATCTACCCCCTTGGAATAAATAAAGGTTTCGATTTGAAATTCCAACAAATCTCACCTGAAGAAGGCCAGAGCGTACAATGGCTGAAATGTTATGAATATGACAATAAAGATGAGGACAACATTCCAAACAATGTAAATAGTTACAATACCACATCTCAGAAATATAGACAGATATAAAAGAAAAGAGTTTAAGTATATTTTCCCAGAAGCATTTAGTATTTCAATTTCATGTTGAAAACTGAACTTTGATAATCCTGAATGAAGTATTTCATTTTGATATCTGATATCAGTTATCATCATTTACACTATTTACCTTTGGATCATTATCCTCATTAGATGTATATTGATCCAGATAACCTACAGAGAATCTCAAACTGAACCCTTTATTCAATCTATGGGGGTAGACTGTTCTTGTTCCACTGTCCATGTCTATGTTGATTTGGTTTTCTTTGTTTTATGGCATATCAACCTTGCAAGGTTATGTAATACCAACAAAAGATATTTTTTTGGAGGGGGGTTTAGTTCTATGTCTAGGGATATCTAGTCTAGTTCTTATTTTTAGTACTGTTCAGTTATTGTTCACCCTGTTTTCACTGTGTCTACTCGGTAAGTATTAACTGAGCATTACTAAAACTAAGAATGAGACAAGATACCCCTAAACATGTGCAGTGGAACAAGGACAGTCTACCCATATAGATTAAATAAAAGGTTCAGTTCAGAATTCCTTGTAGGTTACCCAGATTGATATAAACCATATGAAGGCTGGAGGGTGCAACAGCCAAAAGATTGTTATTAGGTTGGTGCAAAAATAATGTCGTTTTTTTTTTTACGTTAAAAAATACGTCAAAAGCGACATTATTTTTGCACCAACCTAATATAACAATAACAAAGATGAGGACAATAGTCTGAATGTATATAATGAAATCCTCATCCCAGAAATTCAGACAGAAATAAGTTATCAGGTTTTTATCTTTACATACAAGGAATACAGGGATATCTGTTAACACTAACTTTACTTTGGTTTAAAGTACAATAAATGTAAATACATGCAGAAGTTTTTTCATTTTTACCAGAAAACAAGTTATCTGTTGAAACATTCATCATTTTATTGTTTATAACATTGTAGTTAGAGATTAGCAATAAAACTAATCTAATTTAGATAACCTTTATTGTTATTTGATCATTGAAATAAATAAAAAATTGAGTATATGGCCCATTACAAGCAATAAAGAATTTTATTTTCACTTTGAAAATTTAATTAGAAATTATCTGAAGAATTAAAAAAAGAATTCTAAAATTAACCAATATATATATATATATATATATATATATATAAAATCTGTATATTCCTTTTCTTATACTCTATAAGAAAATTATTTTGAAATAACTTTTAAATAAACATAAAAATAATATTTTTGTTTTATTTATCCATTAACAATGCTTCCAAGATTTATTGTTCTTTTCATATTTTTCAAAAGGAATGTGTCAGCATGTGGACAGTTCAAAATAATTTAATTCCCAGCATTTATTGATTATTCACATTCTTAAATTCGATAAGTTGTAGTTTCTCCTCCATGTATAAACTGCAATTTCAGTCTCTGACACATTTTTATTTTTGCTATTATGTTATATATATCAAGCATGTGCCGTCACTAATTACTCAGGGTACCCAGTTTGTGACCTTTATGTATTAAATCTACAAAAAAATAAAATATTTCATGCATAATAATCAGAGTTATCTTCACAATTTTGTTGGATTAGGTGCATATTGTGCCACAGAATGAAAATGTCTCTGCTGATCTATTTTGTTCAGGCTAGGCACTGCCTACCTTGCCTACCTAGATGGCACATCCCTACTATATATATATATATATATATATATATATATATATATATATAGCTTTTAAGCTTACAACAAAGGTTATTATTGAGTTATGTTTAATGAAGGGGCTAAAATATTTGGACAGTAAGCACAGAGGAAAGAGGAAAAACAGGGTGGTTGTAAAGAGAGAGGTGAAAGGTTAAGATGTGATTTTGGGGAGAACATTGAGTAAGCCTGGCAAAAGCGCAGTCAGTAGAACTGGCAAACTTTGTTTGTCACTCTCATACAAACATTGACAGTTGTTTCATGAGTAAAAGAAGTAAATAAAAGAATAGGAAAAAAAAAAAAAAAAAAAAAAAAAAAATCACAATAAATGCTTAAATCTATGGAGCCAGTACCAAATTTATACTAAATAAAATAGAACAGCTCTGACCAAAATAATATTCTTTGTGGAATATATGTACATTTTAAAACTTCAAAATAGTTTAGGAAAAAATTTTAAATGTTTTTTTTCTTTTCAATTTTGATTAATAGCTTAGTTCAGAAAATAAATAAATAAATAAAATGAAAATATTTTCAAAAGTGTTAAAAGTTAAAAATATCATTTATATTTTATTTTCCCATAAATATTGTTGGGTGGAGTTGTACAATAGGCCCTACAACCTGAAATAATCATTTTTTTTTTTTTTTTATATTACTGAAGATTTGTATTTCTCAACCAGTGTGCCTGGGCACACTAACAGGCTATGAAAAGTAGTCAGATGCAACCAAAGTTAACAGAAGACTATTTTATGTATTATTTTTATATTTAAAAAAAAAAAAAAAATCTTTATTTTTAAAAAGCTAGAGAAACTAAGTACATGGCTTCCATGTCTAAATCAAGTTTTTGTCATTTGATATTTTAAACTGGATGGTAAATTCTTTAATCCTTAATCAGTGGATGATCCTTTCTCTTTTGCCTTCCTTAAGCGATTTAAATCTGTCATTATCAACCTCTAACTAAAAAGATTCTTCATGAATCATTTTAAATGAAAACTGTACCGCTAATCTTTGGGAATACTAAACCAAAATTTCATTTAAATTTTATTAAGGAATATATATTTCCTTATTAAAATTTAAAGTGAAGTCAACGGTTTTAGTTATTCTACCACTGCCCCAGAAATAAAAGGATTGAGAAACACTAGGTTGGAGGATTGACTTTCTAATATAAAATAAAAGTTTTTATATAAATTGTTAAAATGAAAAAATAGTAGCAAACTTTTTGTCATTTGATATTTGAAACTGGATGCTAAATTCCTTAATCTTTAAGGAGAGGATAATCCCTTCACTTGAGCCTTCATCAAGGGATTTAAATCAGTCATTATAAATCTCTTCAAATAAAAAATGTAACACTAATCTTCTTTGGGAATGCTAAACCAAAATTTCATATTTTCAAATTTTATGACTAAGTTTTCCTTATTAAAATTTAAAGTGTGCCCCAGAGGTTTAGTTATTCTACAAGTGCACCCCAAAGTAAAAAAAGAAAAAATGGTTGAGAAACACTGCTGTAGATTAAGCATGCCGTACCATGAATATGAATTAATTATTATTAAATTTTATAAAAGTTAATAGACAAGTTCATTTTGCCTTGTAAATTTATTGTAAATTGATCCCTTCCTTCTATGTTAGCAAAAACAATATGTAAATATACCAAATGATTTCTTACAATTTAAAAAATAATATTCTTTCTCAATATCATTATCTAGAATGCATAATTAATAGTAGAACATGAAAAGAAGCCTTCCAGATGACAAATTTAGACTTTAAATTTTAAGATATTATGTGGTATATTCAACTTTAATAAAAAAAACAACAAAAAAACTTGTAGTCAGGAGTGTTTAATGAATAGAAATACGGCAAAAAATTGATAAAAAATGATTATTTCTAGTTGCAGTGTTTACTGTACAACTCAAACGAAAAATATTTATGGGATAAACAATATATAAATTTTTATATATCAAGAACAATTTTAGAGAAAATCTATGACAAAATGGAAAAAGGTTTTGTGTGACACATTTAAAAGTTCATCAAAATAAAGTGACATTTAAATTGATGCAACTACACATGCTCACGTACCCTCTCTTTCGTGTGCATACAAAGTCACATCAATGTAAACATCACTTTACTCTGATGAAGTCCGAAAGGACGAAACACATCACGCAAAAACCTTTTCTGCTTAGTCATAGATATCCCCAAAATGTATATTAAATGCAAGCACAAAATAAAGTTATGTGCAATGTTTAAAATCAGCATTTCAAGCAGTTTTAATATATGTTACTGCTTTCGGTATGTGAGCCATGGATTTACATGGCTGGTTGTCATTATAACCAATCAAAAATAAGGTTAAAAGGTATATTAGAATTATCACAGCAATCAATTCATCACAGGATGAATGTTTTTGAGGATCCTTTAATATTTTATATCATAATTTACTTCTACAAGCTATCACAAATACAAAATAGAAACAACAGAATATAAAAAAGGCAAAAAAAAAAAAATAAAAAAAAATAAAAAGTAATTGACCAAAGTTTATCCAATATTTGTTAAGCTTGCAAAGTTGATAAAATGGTGACCTCTTCATCTTTAGAACTTTGAAACTGGTTTTGTTAAAATAATTTATGCAACTCAGGGAACAGTTGGAAAGAAAATGTCATTAATGTTCAATGTGTATTAGGTTGGTGCAAAAATAATGTCATTTTCTCACATATGTTACTTTTATATATGATTTCCGAATTAATTCATTGATATATACATAGCCATGTTATATATCATTTTGAAGCGCGTTTTTCGCTCTATCGAATCGTGTTATTCGTTACTGTTCTCAATCTCTTCATTCATTTTTTTGCAGGCTTTTCGACAGCATGGACAAAATTCAAATCCGCACGATTTTCTTGTTCCAGTTCAAACTAGGCCTAAAAGCTGCCGAGACAGCTCGTGATATCAATGATGCGTTTGGCCCAGGAACCACTAACGAACGTGTGGCACAACGGTGGTTCAAGAAAGTTTGCAATGGTGACGAGAGCCTCGAAGATGAAGATGGTCGCAGCCGGCCGACTGCGGTTGATAACAAACATTTGAAAGCCTTAATTGAAGCCGATCCTCGCAAAACCACACGAGAAGTTGCTGTTGAACTCGAGGTCGACCACTCAACTCAACAGTCGTTCGCCATTTAAAGCAAATAGAGAAGTCAAAAAAGTTGGATAAATGGGTGCCGCATGAATTGAACGATAATCAAAAAAATCATCGTTTTGAGGTGTCTTCTACGCTCTTTCTGCGCAACAAAAATGACCCATTTCTTGAGCGGATTGTGACGTGTGATGAGAAGTGGATCCTCTACGACAACCGGCGACATTCGGCACAGTGGTTGGATGCCGCAGCACTTCCCTAAGCCGAAATTGCACCAAAAAAAGGTTATGGTGACTGTTTGGTGGTCTGCGGCTGGTCTCATCCATCACAGCTTCTTGAATCCAGGCGAAACGATGACGGCGGAGAAGTACTGCTGACAAATTGACGAAATGCACCAGAAGCTCCAATGTGTGTGCCCAAGATTGATCAATATGAAGGGACCAATTCTCCTCCATGACAACGCTCGCCCGCATGTTGCTCAACTGACCCTGCAGAAGCTGAATGAATTGGGCTACGAGACTGCCTCATCCACCATATTCACCGGACCTCTCGCCCACCGATTATCACTTTTTCAAGCATCTCGACAACTTCCTGCGTGAAAAATGCTTCAAAAGCCGAGATGATGCCGAATCAGCCTTCAATGACTTCATCGCTTCCAGAACTCCAGATTTCTATGCTAATAGGATAAATAAACTTGTTTCTCATTGGCAAAAATGTGTCGATTCTAATGGTTCTTATTTCGATTAATAAAGTTTATTATGAAAGGAGTTATGATCTTTTGAAGTTGAACGTCAAAAAACGACATTATTTTTGCACCAACCTAATATATGTGGATCAAATATAGACTGGAAAAAGAAAATTCTAAGATTTTTAAAACAGTATTTAAGAATACCACATTGCAGGCTCTGTCAGTTAATAAAGAACATTATCTAATACAGTAGTTTCCAAAGTTTTTTTTAGCTGCCATTCCCTTACCTCATACTCTAGTATGAAGATCCATTTTTCTTGAAACTATGTATACTGTAAATTCAAAATACCAGTTTATCTAACACTGTAAACACACATATGCATATCATATTCTTTTAGATGCCATTAAAATAACATGTCGACAGAAGAACATCAATGGCTATATTGCTATACCTACAAGCCTAGAGCAATGACTCTTGCAGACATCGGTTGCCAGTTGTAGCTGGTTAGTAGTGCATTCTATCCAGATAATGTCAGCAAAATACAAACAAACATTCAGAAATTTGACAAAGTAAAATAGAACCATACATTTGTTCATAATTGTTAATTTTATTCTTTATAAAACATACATGTTTCTTAAGTGTAAGTGACTGAGATTTATTCATATAAATTTTGTAAAAGAAAAACAAATTTATTTGGTTCTAAATGCTGCCCACTATAGAACCATTTTCTTCACTGCCCCACTTTCTACCCCCCACCTGTGGGGAGGTAACACCCACTTTGGGGAATCACAGGTCTAACATATAGTAAAACAAGTATTTTATTGAGAACTGTTTTATATTAAAACATGAAGAAAGTTTTACTATTCCTTAATTGAATAACTATGCTAATGTAATGCTACTTAATATATATTTCAAAGATGCACTGGGTGGAGGGGGGGCATCATCAGTGATGTTAATACTGGGTTTATTGATAGCTTTTGGTCTTCCAACATCACACCATCGCACCCAGCTGACCCCATCAGCATTGATCATGCCAAAGTTTGAAACCCAGTAGCAATCTATGTTTAACCTTTAGTGCATTGAACAATAATAGTACAAGTTTGTAATAACTGGTTAGCAGGGCTGGTGCATACTAGTCCCAAACATGCTGGCCCGGGGGGCCCTAGGTAGTGCTTTGTGACCCTCATTATCTTATCAACACTTGCTATTTTTCTACCTATATTTACATAAATTACAAATGAAACTACGGACAACAGACTATTAAAAGAACGAAAAGTTTTCACAAATTTTCATGTAATTCTGTTTTGTGTTGTCCAAATACATGAATTTGTTTTAGTCATGTTAACTCTTGAAAAAAGCACAATATAAAATTCACTATTTTTTAATCCATAATGTTGAATGTGATAAAATTATTCAACTTTTTAACAAGAAAAACATCAAGTTGATGTTAAAAATTGCTGTAAAACATTGATTTATTTAAGATGGAATGATCCGGTAAGACATGTTTCTAATTTGTATTTAGATATATTGTATTTTATTTCTAGTTGAATTGTTCACCTAGATTGCATATGATCCATTATTGTACATAATTAGGTTAGAATAAAATTTGTATTTTATATGAATACTACCTTATAAATGTAGTAGAGTGGGGAGCCCTGTATCACAGATTCAGGGTAGATATCATAGATTCTGTGTGGGTCCATGATACCCTTGCCCTGCTGGTCAGGATACTGACAAGTAGGAGATACACTTTCCCAATTCCCACAAATTCTTGCATTTCTAATTTTACTCCCTTTTCAGCTAATTTTTATAATATCTCATTAAAAGGATTGTTAACTTTTTAAACTTTTAAGAAAAACTTTAACAAATCCATGTAAATTTCTTTAACCCAATTAAAACAACTAGAACATTAAAGAATAAAAAATTAGTTAACATTAGCATTTGGTAGAGTTGATTAAAAGAGTGTTTAGAACAAAACTACTTTCATTTATTGGGTGTGCAAATATATCCCCCTGAAAAAAGTTAACATTGTGCAGATATATAGAAATTATTTAAGTAGTAATATTCAATAGCTTACAGTGGTTTTGGCATTATCAAACCAATCATCTTTTAGCAGAGAAAAATTAAAAAATATTTTTGTTTATGAAGGTAAAGTCAAGATTTATATGGAGATGATGAAATAATTTATCACTGAATATGTTTATTTGTACATTCCTTTACAATATAGAAATTATATTCCTTTTGTCATATAATTTCTTTTATAAAAGGAAATGTGAAAGTTGATCCTTGAGAGGATATTCCAATGTGCAGAACATTTTATGGATAAATAAGAAATTATGCTGTGAAGGGATTTCAAAGTCATTTATTGTAAATCATTAATTATATTAGGAAGAAAATTGCCGTGATTTGAGATAATACCCAAATCTAAAAATGTTTTAAACTTCTGAAGGCAAAGAGGTCCAAAGAAAAAGAAGAAAAAAGTTATTGAAAAAGTGAAAAAAAAAAAAAAAAAAAGATTAGAAGTGAAAAATGAAAAAAAATGAAATAAAAATAAAATAGTAAATGTGACAAACACTGTAGCTGTTGTATTTCATATATATATATATATATATATATATATATATATATATATATATATATATATTTGTTTTTAAAATATATTTGTGTGATCTGCATATTTCCATCCATTCAAAGAACTGGGCTGTTTGAACCATCAGTCATAATATGATTTTGAACACGACATGTACTGGCTGAAAAACTAAGGTGCAGACTAAACATAATGACGTAACATCCAAGTTTGTGAGTGAGTGAGCACTGTCGGCCTGGTGCAATGTATGGTGAGCCTACAAGATAAGTCGAATGAAGACAAACAGTATATAGTCAAGCAGAAGGCAGCAGAAAAAAAACTCACAGGCTGAGTGAGCAGCCGAAGCGTTTTGATCCACCAGTGGTTCTGGAATGAAATGGAGATTTGGCTGTTGCAAACAGAACGATCACCAGTGATAGAAACTTACACACATACACCCACACAGATAAAAGTGAAAGGCACATTTAGAATCATTTAAAAAAAAATAAAATAAATAAAAACTAATTAAATATTCAGAGAAAAAATTGAGAAATGTTCATTCTTAAATGTGACATACAATTTTTTGTGATGTGTTTAACAAACATCTTTTAATATTTGAGCTTATTTTTTTTTCAGTCGGTGTAAGTGCATTAATTATTGAAACTGTGGTGAAAATAGTGATAGATTTCTGCAAATTATCAATAAGAGAAAATATGAAGGAAAGTGACAAATTACTTATATTCTACCTACCTTGCAATTTAAAATTTGAAGAAATCGAAAAAAGTTACAAAAAAAAAAAAAAAGGACAAAGAAAGAAAGAAACATGAGATTCTTGTAAAAGAATTTGCATTTGGAGGGCCCAAAAAATATTGCATTTAGAAAAAAAAAATAATAATATGCATTAGGAGGGTAAAGAAAAAAATGGATTTGGAGGACCCCCCCCGCCCCGCCAAAAAAAAAGACATGCATTGGAGGACAAAAAAATGCAATGAAAGACAAAAAAATTTGATGGAAAATTATGAATAATAGCAGTAGTCATAATCTTGAGATTTTAGTGGCTAGATAATCGATTAATTTAAAGTATTGATTAAAATTAATAAAATCAATAACGAAGGAGTGAAATAAAATGAATTATTTATTGTTTTCCCATATAATTCAAGTAATTGGAAATGAAATATTGTTTTAAAAACAAAAATTAGTTTGGTGGAAATGTTAATGTTCAAAATGTCAAAAACAAACAGGTAGATGGAAGCTATTAGGTTGGTGCAAAAATAATGTCGCTTTCTCACATATGTTACTATGTGAGAAAATGACATTATTTTTGCACCAACCTAATATTAAGTAATGAAACAAGATATAGCAGACATCAAATGTACAGCCATAGAACTGCTGATTAAAAAGAAGAGAGAAAAACATGAAAATATACAATTTTTTTTTTAAAGGATAACAAAAAAACCTATTCTTTCAAGATACAAATAAGTAAATAGATATAAATAAACCAAATGGTGTAAATTCTGGAAGAAGGCAATTAAAATTATGAGTGTTTATAAAAAAAAGAGAATAATAAAATAAAAATATGAATTTATATAAAATTATACTGTTTAAAATTTTGAAAATAAATGCAGGAAGAATGCCAATAAAGGGGATATAGATATAAACAGTGTGGACATAGAAATCAATACTGCATGGCGATTGGTAGTTTCACACTTTAAGCTATCATATGACCATGGTCAGATGACTGTTCAAGGTATGAAACTACAGCTAGTCACCATGCAGTGTTGAGTTCTATAGCTATACTGTTATATATATAGGACTAACTTAATAAAAAGTATCCAAATGTTAGACAATTTTTGTCTTTATTTTCATCAGAAATTAAAGCAAGCATTCGAACATTAGAATGGCTCATGATCAAACATAATAGACATTCATTGTCTGTTATATTATATATATATATATATATATATATATATATATATAGAAAGAGAGAGAAAACCAAGATTGTGTATCATAAAATATAAGATGGTCAATGAGTGTATTTTTGGAAGATTACACTTTTAAGGCGAGCAGTCTTTGTAATTAAAGTGCTCAATATAATATCATGTAATAGAGCACAAATAGCAACAAATGTAATTATATGTTCAACTTAGCTCTCTCTACTCAGAGTTTAACAGGTATGGTATCTGTCAGTGATAGTAAACCTGAATTTATTTGCAGAATTCATATCATTATTCTTTAATATAGTTTCTGTAAATAAAACTGCGTAGGGACAGATAAGTTGAACATTTAATTTTATTTGTTGCTCTCTCTCTCTCTCTGTATGTGTATATGTGTGTGTGTATATATATATATATATATATATATATATATATATATATATATATACACACACACACAAGTATAGTATTGGTGTAGATAGAATAAATTCCAGTAACCAAAAATACTGTTCTTAAAAGAGTGCTCAATACAGAGTAGAGTAAATATTATTCATTCAAAAATTATAACATAAACATGTTATAACATCACTACAAAAGTAGCCATTTTGTTTCAACACTTGTGGTGTTTTCTCAAGTGATGGTGTTGAATGTATTCTACATTCAACACCATCACTTGAGAAGACATCAGAAGTGTTGAAACAAAATGGCTAGTTTGATTAAATCCCAATGAAAGTTCTTTAAGAAAATCTTTTTCCTACATTTTAGATCATTTCTTAGTTTCAGATACATATTTAGACATAAATTGTTTAAAGTCTGAGTACTTTTGGCTACCATTAGCCATTGTCAAATGCTTTTGTCTTTTGATGCTATGTTATTGGTTTCTTCATTTGACAATTTATTTCTAAATATGTACCTGAAATCAAGAAAACAATATGAAATGTAGAAAAAATAAATTTAACAAAGAACTTTTATACACACATATATGATAGAATAAGGAACAAATAGGAGATGTTTAATATGTTTTGCTTTTATTTAAGCTTCTTCAGAAATTTTTGGAAATGTGTTATGGAAGAGAAAGCTCCAATACTTTGAGTTCTGTTTCGTTTGTTTTTTATTCATCAGGCAGATTCAGGTGTCTTTGTCTTGTGGTGTGCATTTGTATGCTAGTTGGCGCTTTCTCTTCCATAACTTATTTTCAAATATTGCTGATAAAGCTTAAATAAAAGCAAAACAAGTTAAATTTATAAACATTTTCCCTTTGTTCCTTATTCTATCCTTCTGTCGGATTTTAATCCATATTTGATTCCAATTCATATATATATATATATATATATATATATATATATATATGAGAAATAAAATCTTTCAAATACAAATATCTAAAATAACAATGAACTTTACTTCATAAAGCAGTGTTTTTTTTTTGTTTTTTTGTTTTTTGATAAACTGATACTTGTAGAACAAATCTATTAAAAGAAAAATTTTAATCTTTAGATGTGAGAATTCCTTTGTTTAAGCACAAATACTCAGCAAATAAAAAAAAATGAAACTTAGGGAATTTAAACAAATATAAAAGGTGAATTTTATGAAATTACTCAATTTAAAAAAAATTAAAAACCACAATCAACTGTACCAATCATCATCTACTAATGAACTAATGAAGAGAGTCAGTAACATACTAGTCTAAGAACCTGATTAAGTCAGCTAATCTAAACTTACTGATTATTCATGATTTGTAAGAAATTAAAAATAAAAACACCATTATTTAAAAATTACTAATCAGTAATCAAGACAATACTATTAAATAGTTATTACACTTTCCATGAAAATAAGAGTGGAGTCCTAACTAAATTGTTGCAAAATCTGAATAAGTAATGTTAATACAATTAAATTGATATATCTCAAAGATGGTTGAAAATCAAGTCTTACAAATTGACTTAATAGGAAAGTAAATTGATTTCTCTTTCAAACGGTGCCAAATTTATTCTTCTTAGTATAACTTCTTATGAGATATAGTTTTGGAAGCTTACAACTTTTACAGAATAACACAAATGTGCCTGATTAGGTGTCTGCAATGGGGATTAGCTAATCACCTTAATAGACCCTGTAATCTCCTAAAACTGAAGAATGCCTAATACTATTTTTACAAGTTATTCAGTTATTTTGTAAATTCTGCTTACAAATTTATAATCCTATATGAAAGACATACATCAAAAATGAAATGTTAATGACAACATCAAAATTAAAACTATTTTGTTTTTTTATGTTGTAGAGAAATAAAATCCTGAAATGTCTTATTGTTATTTGAACTCAAGTTTCCAATTTTACACATACACGATTACAAAAGATTTATTTTTAGCAATTTGATACTTCTTCAGGTATGAATATAGATAAACTTCCAAAAAATATTTTAAAAATGAAAAATTTTGGTGTGATTTTGAAACTGTCATTCTATACAGTTGATTGAATTTTTTAACCAGAATTTTTTTTCAAAGATTGGATATATTAATATTGTCACAAATATTTAGATATAAAAGTGAAATGTTAAAATAGAAATAAAATTTACAAGAAGCTTACATGTGACATTTTTCAAATTTTATTGTCAGGAATATGATTATAAAAAAGGCAAAAAAAATATCATTTAAATTATGATTATTAATATATTATTTTTAATTAAGTACTTTTTTCATTTAAATATCCTGAGTGATAAAGTTTTATTAAATTTTAAATATTCATATTCAGTATAAAAAAAAAATATATGATTTTAATTTTTTTTCACAACTTCAAAACTCATTACAAAATTATCATCATCATAATGAGCCTCCTATGATCAGATGTGGTCATAAGGTTGCTGTGCAAATGAGCATTTGACCAGTTTCCTCCATATATCTGGTCTGAAAGCCAGAGAGATATTCATTCATGCATAACATGTCTTAGGCAAATAGACCTGGCATAGCCCATCCTTTTCCAGGTCAAACCACAGCTGATATCCTCTAAAACTTGCCTTGGTCATAGACACATGATCACTGAGTCGATATTTAACAGTCCCATCCATGGGATGTATGTGGCACAAGGCCGAGTTTACCATGGGTTCTCTGAGCCCGTAGGCTTGGCCAAAGATATCCCCACAGAACCCGCATAAACGAGTTTGGGTCTGTCTACCTCCCCGGATGAAACTGCCATTTGGCATAGCTTTGTCTGGGTTCCTCTCTGCCAAAGCAGAGAGTTTGACAGAAGTCACACACAGTCCATCAAGAGTACTCTCTGTTCTGGCTGTTGATTTCAGTCTAGGAAACCCTCTACCCAGTGATGGTATGTCATAACCACATTGACTGTGTACATAGCTATGGAGCCCAGTTTAATCTATTGAGTTAGATGGCCATTGCTGCTACAAGGTTCACCCACCCTTTGATAGATTTTGTTTTTAATCTGGTTGAGTATCTAGCCACCCTCCTCACCAGAAAAAACTGTTGAGAGGGAACTGGTTTAGTCATGAATGGCACAACCATGCAGCAGGTCATGCTGTTCTACATGGTATCAGTTACACTTGATATAAGCTAAGCTTCAGAATATATCTTCTGGTTGTTATTGAAAAGAAGTTGTGACTGTCTGCTCTAGAGTTCTTTAGGATATGATTGGGACATGAGGTATTCTAATCAAATAAAATTTACAACATTGTGCCAGTTAAAAGCAATAAGTTTGTTTCAAATAACATTTTGTGCTTTGAAATAAAAGAAAACAAAATGTACTTTTATTGTAGAGAAACAAAAATGATTCAAAGGAAATATTTTCTTTTCAAAATTAAAATGTTCAATTTCTTGATGTTTTTCAATATTCATCTCAAGTGGACAACGAGAGGATAATTCATGCATTTTGTGTAAAGAAAGCTTCAGTAATGTATACACTTTAACCCTTTAGCAATCAACCTGCCTAAAATCACCCGTTAAATATCAGCTTTCAATGTCCAACCCACTGTAACCTGCCCCAAGTATAAACTGCCATAATATATGACATCATCGTAAATAACACAGGAATTCACACAAACAGTGAGTCTTTCACCATAAACAGTGAAACCCTGAGAGCCTATATATATATATATATATATATATATATATATATATCTCAGAGAGTCTCTGAGTGTTGATTACAATGTTCACTTTTATATTTACATATGCTCTATCTCTGATATTGAGCACTTTATCCCATAAATATAGCATACCTTAAAACTATATTTCTATATATATATATATATATATATATATATATATATATATATAAAAAGAAATATAGTTTTAAGGTATGCTATATTTTGGGGGCAGCTTTGAGCATGTTGAATTCTAAAGGGTTAAGCTATGATTTTAATCAGTTAATCAATAAAAAAGTATTTTTTTCCCTAAGCTAAAATATAACATTAAGTAGATGAAGTAAAAGAAAAATTTAAAAAAAAAAAAGGAAAATAAAGAAGTCTTCCAAAAAATTCAAAAGTCCTTAACAATTCATATATAATTAAGTAATGTTAATATAATTATATGAATGTTATTTCAAATGTTGAGTATTGTTTCTTTTATTATTTATTTCATTGCAGTGAAAAAATTAAATATAAGGCATTTTTTATTTTGCTAATGATTGATAAATGCATTTTTAACTTCTTAAGGGAGCCAAATATTTACAGTTAAAAAGAATTTTAAATTCAGAGTCCATTTTTCATATACAGACCTGTAAAATGAAGGGAACATAACAGAAAGAAAATATATATGAACTAATAATTCTTTAGATTTTTATCACGTCAATTCTATTTCAAATTTATTAGATAGATATGCAATTAATTTTTAAATGAACATTATAACCAATAAAAATGTTAAGATAGATTCTGAAAGTTGATTATACAAGGTCTGATCAAAAAGTATTGGGTCTGTTGCTATGGTAACAGAGCTAAAGTACACAGAATTAAGCCGCTTGGTACAGATTGACCTTGAACTTTATCACACATACAAACTAAGTTATAATGTTCTTGCTCACCTCTGTTGTTTATAGCAGTGCTTGGAAAGAAAGTGTGTAGAGTGTGGTCGTCTCACCACACCACAGAGTTTCCATTACTAACCATTGCTTGTGCAGCAGTTTTTGGCTAAGCACAACATTCCCCAGGTCTGACAGCTGCCATATTTCCCAGATCCCATCCCTTGCAACTTTTCCCTTTTCCAAAATCAAATCTCACTTGAAGAGAACAAGATTTCAAGACGTCAAGGACATCCAAGAGAATGTGATGAGTTACCTCTTTGCTATCCCAAAAAAGGAGTTCCAGGAATGCTTCCAATCAATGGAGATGATGCTGGATAAAGAATGTGGCTTCAGAAAGGGATTACTCCAAAGGAGATTAAATGCTGAATTGATACGTGTTGTAGTTTTCTTTTTATAGCACCAGCCCCAATACTTATTGATCAGACCTCGTATTTGTGTTTTAAAAATCTTTACAAAGGAGTAATTTAGAAATATAACAATAAATAATTAGAGTTTAAGACTGAAAAGATTTTGAAGCAGTTATGAAAATAAGGGAAGATTAAAATGCTGTTATTAATATTGATATTGAAAAGAAGGGTGCAAGATTTGATGGACATATTTGCACACATTTCTTAAATAAGATTAGAAAAAAAAAATACAGTTAGTGCAAAAAATCTGAATAAATAATAATTAGTAAGTATCTGCTATCATGAATTTATATTTACTATTATATATACAAAATAACTTTTCTTATTTAACCCATTAATGTCCCCATCCCCCAAAATATGATGGTTGGCATTAATATGTTATAGATAGAAACATAATTAGAATCAGATTTCTATAAACCTATTAATATGGAATTTTTTTTTCAGAAAGCTTTAATTAATAATGGATTTTTGAAACCTATTATAGAATTTTTTAAAAACCTATAATCCATACGATTTTACAGATTGCGCCATCATTCAGATGAAATTTAAATTTTTATTATTACATTATTCCAAAACTTTAACATAGTTTTCGAAAATTTTAATACATCAACAGATCGTTATTAATTTCAACAAATGAGCATTAAAAAAAATGGTAATTAATGTTTAATATTATCCATAACTACATGTACAAGAATGTCATTTTTGATAAAAGTTTTAAAAAATCCATAAATATGTAAAAAATGCATATATTGTTGAAAATTCCCTTTTCCACAATACAGCTATTTGTGCTATGTTATAATAGTTATTACCTAAACAATAATAATATTGAATAAATTTTTTTTAAACATTAAAGAATATTTTAACACATCTCCCCAATAGTTGTGGCGATTTGTTAATTCTATTTTTTATAATTAATATTTGACTTTACAGTGAGTATTAACAAGTTAAACTATATTATTAGGTTGGCCAGAAAGTCCTGAATTACTTAAGAAATGAAAAGAAAACAAGAAAATTTTATGGAGCAATGCCAACATTTATTCTTGACAATCTTCTGCCAGTGATCAGCCAGCATCCAAATTTGTCCCAGATATCAGTTCGCTGGCTTCGAATCAAAAATTATAAACAAGCTTCCTTCACTCCATCGAATGTGTCGAATCACTAGTCATGGAGGAAGTGTGCCATTGAATGGAATAGGCCATAGTCACTCAGAGCAGCATCAGGACTGAATGGTGGATGTGGAAGAAACTCAACACCATCCATATGTTTGAACTTCTCCTTAGTCAACCTGGCAGTGTGTGGCCTCGCATTGTCTTGACCTTGATTGACCAAAGCAGGATACTCCTTCTTTAGTTTGTCATATACACAGTCTAGCTGCTGGCAATACAGTTTAGCATTGATGGTGTAGCTGTGTGGAACAAGCTTAAAATGCAGTACTGCTTGAAAATTTCACCAGACAGAGATCAAGATTTGTTGTCTTCTTTCTGCTTCCTAAGAAAGTCAGAACTTTCTGGCCAACCTAGTATTTCAAAAATAAAATTAACACTACAACAACCAAGTTGATGACTTGTTGTTCAATAGATTGATGTATACTTAATTGAATACTTATCTTAAAAAATAGATAGATTAATGTACAGTTAATTGAATGCTTATCTTAAAAAAGAAAATAAACAAATACACCAGCCACAAATGATAGTTTTTAAACTTGGTGTTCTATATCACAATTTTCTTTTCAAACATTAGGTGCACTTTCTATTGGTTCAAAGATTGTGTTACAGCCTAAATATAATTTGTTGATATCTCAAATAAAAGTGGAAAGACATTGAGGTGATTGATTTATTTTATGAAATATTGAAATAAACAGAAACGGAGATAGGAAAATTTCCCTTCTGTACAATAATTTATTTGAACTTAAAATATCAACAAATATGGATAACAATTCTGAATAAATTGTGAAGCATATAAATTTTGACAAAGAGAAACATCACTTTTATTACAAGAAGCAGTAATTTGAATTCATATCCACAGTACTTGCTTGAGCCAATATACCAGAGATCCAAAACAAGAATAAGAAATAAAAGTCCAAAGTAATGATTGCTCAGACTGTTATTATAAATGTGAATGATTCAAATTAATTATTTAAGTACAATGAATTTAACTTATAAACATTTTTAATCATATTTTCTTTCCAAGGAACTGGAGGGGGATTTTTCTTGGTAGAACTCGTCAGCCTGGTGAAGAACCTGGATGGAACATCTTCCAAGATATTAATCTCAAAAAAAAAAAATAAATAAATAAATAACTAAAACTCATGATCAATAATCAGAAAAAATTTCAACCAAGACAAAATTTGGTGGTGAGGAACTTAAAATAGAGCCAATTCAAATTATGAACTATTAAGATTATTGGTGAAGAGGGCTCCAGAGAACCATCTGGAAAAACAAGAACCTCTGGATGGAATCAAAGATCAGACTGTTGCATGCATTAGCCTTGTCAGTCTTTCTCTATGCCTGCAAATCTTGGACATTAACAGAAGAACTACAGCATAGAATTCAAGAACTAAAAATGAGATCCTACAGAACCATCTTAAGAATCTCCTAGCTAGACTGTATAACAAATGACCAAGTGCATATGATACCATCAGACTAGAAGCATGTCTGTTTGGAAGACCTCATAACCACGGTCAAGAAGAGAAAGTTGAAATGGTATGGACTTGTCATAAAAGCCAATAATGTTTCCACTTTCATCCTAAAAGGCACTAGATTAGGCAAAAGAAGAAGTGGCAGACAGAGGAAAACAATGGATTGACGTCATCACTAAGTGAACTGGAAGATCCTTCACAGGGTTTTGGGTATTGGTATGCAACTGAGGTATATGGAGGTTGCCAGTCAAGGGCTCAGCTGTACAGCAACTTTATGACCACACCCGATTACAAGACTGATGATAATGATTCTTTCCAAGAGAGATAAATAGTTTTATTTTTTTTAGTCAAAAACTAATTTTATAATTTTAAACTAAAGTTTAAAAATAAGTAAAATATGACTTTGTTTACTTACTTTTTACATATTTACATTATTTACATTGTTCAAGCTGTTGTACTCATCTTTACTGCCATATTCATGACATTTTAGCCAGTGTATGTACCAGACGTTTTCAGGTGATTGGAATTTCAAACTTTTTACATTACTATAATTTTTTATATTACTATTTACTTTTTATATTACTATAATTCTTTTTAAGAATGTTTTTTTTAATTGTATATGCTTTTAATTTATATTGGTTATTAGAGATAGAATTACATATCTATTCCATACACAACTGACAAATACTTCTAAAATTTGTTTGTTCTCAAATTCTTCATGAAAGAAAGATCCAGTAATCCAAATAGTTTCCAGAATAACTGTTTGAAGAAACATTGAAATAGTAACAAAACCAACTACACATTTGTAATCAAATATATTTTCAGCTTTAGTATTTTATATTTTCAAATAGAGATGCTACTTATAAAGTAAAATGTAAAAAGTAATAATTCTAGTTGTATGTTTCAAAATTATAAACAGCTGACACAAACTGTGCTATGTGCTTTTGAAGCTAAGAAAAGCCTATAACAGGCATAAAGCAAAACTGCTGCTTATAAAAACTCAATAAAATAAAATAAATAAATGTACTACTTTGGGATAGTGATGAAGATATGTACCATCAAACAATAAAAAGGTTGCTTTTGGAGGAAAGGTGTAAAGAGAATTTGAAATAAGAAAGTAAGTGCGTTGATAAATAATTTTGATGAGAAAAAAAACATGCACAGAAAGGCTGCTTAACTTCTATTTTAATAAGATATGTATATCAACATACTTTACCAATAAACTGACCGTGAATACTGCTTGCTCAAGTACTATATATTTCCTGGTTAGAATAAGAATACAGGTCAATGCAATTTTTTTATAGTAAAAAAAACCCACAACTGATGATGGTGGGCAATGCAAAAAAGAGAACAATTTTTGTCTTATTATTATTATTATTATTATAAGTTGTTAGTAAAATGGAGTGTACTAATAAAAGAATGTTCTTGAATAGGCAAAATAATTTAACACTCACTCATAAAAACTGGTATTTAATATTTCCAAAATGATTAAAAGAAAAAAATATTTATTTTTAGATCACCATGTCTGTATTTCCTTTTACCATCATTTTAGCACAGAAGAGACTATGTGATATCAATTGACCATGTGATATCATAAAGAGATGTACAATTGACCATGTGATATCATAAAAACCTTTTTTTATCACTATTAAGTCAAAATAACTTTAAAAAATGAAATTTTAATTTCTATTTTTGTTTCTTAGAATATTTAATCTTATTTTCTAATTGAATTTAAGTCTTCAAGAAGTTAAGAATTTTTTTTAGCTTAAAATGATTCAATTACTTAAAAGAAACAATGAATTTTATATACTCATAACTCCTTAAGCAGGAAAAATAGGAAAAAGAAATTTCAGAACTTTAAATTTTATAGATTTTTTCTATAATCTTACAAACATGTTTGGCTGAATAACATCAACATGTTCTGTCTATTGAATATTTGAACTTTTTCAAATTTCCAAATAAGTTGTTTTATACAATTGGTAAATTTACAAAAGTTCATATTTATTTATATCCCCCAACCCACTGAGTACTTTCCAAAGTTCCTACATTCATTTCCAAGGATTGAGTTTTGTGTATGTTTATGTAACTATTTCTGGTTAATTTCTAGGATTTCAGGTTAGCTGGAACAAATGGCGTCATTTAAACAGTGAAGCTGGATTTTTTTATGTATTTTTTTAATTTTCCTTTTTTTGTAATTCACACTTCAATATATGATCCCCAATAGAAAAAGATATCTCTCTCTCTCTCTCTCTATATATATATATATATATATACACACACACAAACACCTTACCAGTTTATGACTAGAAGGGATAATTCCGTGGAGGATATAAAACCAGGGAGAGCTTAATGTAGACTATAGAGCATTATAATAATAAGATGGAGACTTTATTTATCCATTCAAAATGGATAAAATCTCCGTCTTCGTATTATATATATATATATATATATATATATATATATATGTGTGTGTGTGTGTGCATATGTATGTATGTCATTTTGTAGATTTAATTGAATAAGTTCTTAAGAATGCTGAATGTTAAATCAACAATAATTTCCTTTTGCAAATGAAAATTTGTAAAAAATAGTTTTTGTTGAATTCCTTGAACAATTTGATACTTTTTATGGCTTATCAACCTTCTGTGGATTATTTAAAGCCAAAACATATTTTGAAGTGTAAGAATAATTCTTTTTTGTGAGTGAATATTGCATTAACAATTTTTTAAGAATAAAAATAGTTTTTCCAGATACATGTCCTACTATTTAACCTATATCTTGGAGGAAGAGATACCTTTCCTAATCATATTTGCACATAAGTGAATGTAATGAACACAACTGGAATTTGAACTCGGCTCTTCGATTTCTCATTCCAAGCCACTATCCGTTACACCACATGCAGATCCTCCTTGAACAATACCAATAAAGAGAATTAATAGAGAATAATTTTAGATAGGCAGTTGATGGGCCTACATATTTGCCAACATATTTGAAAATAAATCTGTCAAGATGTCATGCAATAATTGTCAATATAGTTGTCCAAGTGATATTTGTAGAGAAAATAAACCACATGCACTGCTTGAGTGATATTCATCGTTCATCTAAGTTACTTCTTAATAGAATGAATTTTTCCCAATTGCAAACACTTTTTATGAAGTTAAAAGAAATATAATTTTGAAGAATCAATTTTTTCAAAATATTTGTGGTCATGCAACCAGCTATCTAAAGTTATTTTAAGAAGTGAATGAATGGCTTTGAAAGGACAAAATATCTTGGTTATGAGTTATAAAAAACACATGCAAAAAAAACAACATTTCTGATGATAGTAACTGGTTAATTACAATTTCAAAATAATAAAAAAAAAGGAAACTGTAAATTTGATTCAACCATGTCAAGGGCATGGAAAGTGACCGTGACAACATGACGAGCTATAAAAGCATTCATTTCACATCAGGTGATTTTATTCAAGATTATTACTCAACTTGTAGTCAACTGTTTATAAAAAACAAAGGGATTACTAAAAATATACAAATTGAATTTTTGGAAGACAAACCTTTTAATAAGGATAATATAGAAGTTAGATATGTTTTACCTTTCTTTTCTTCTGTTCCCTCAATCACAGAAAGTGATGTATTACTACTGTGGATTGAATCTGATCGCTCGGCCTGGACTGCAAAACTTATTTTTCTTTCTGTTGGGCTACCAACAGCTGAAAGAAACAATGACATATCAGTAAAATCATTTCCTGGGAACATGTTCAGAAGTCAATGAAAAAAAATTAATACTGTCAGTTTTGATAAAGAATTTTTAAATTTCTGCCAGTTAAATATTTTTCATTACACAATAATATAATTGTGGTTATGTTATGAAAAATGCCTTCCAAAAGCTAAGCAAAATACAGGATGTTTCAGAAAATCTGATATCATTTTGTAATTTAATAACTTGATCAATTCTCATTCAAATGAGCTAAAATTTTAACACCATGTGTAGAAACAACTCAAAATTCTGTTTAATGTTTTATATTTTTTTTCTTTTCAGTTATAGAAATGCCATTCAGTGGAAAAGAAAAGGGGTTTGTATGTTAGAGCATGCTCAGAGTCAAATAAGGCTGTTGTGCATGCATTTGTGAGTGAATTCCCTTAAAATGCACCAACTGCAATACAGATTTGGACATGAAACAAAAAAGTTCAAAGATGAAGTCTGTGCAGGGCAAAAGGAAGAAATATCTGAAGAGATTGTCAAGCGGGTTTGGATAACAATTTTGTGGTGCCACAGAAGTCCATAAGAAGAGCAAGTCTGGATATTCAGACTCCTTCAATGACGGTTTGACATGTCACAAGGAAACAGTTGTGAATGAAACCCTGCAAGTTGAAGCTCATTCAAGCCTTAAAGACAAATGCCAATCAAAAGCACAAGCAATTCTGTGTCAATAAGCAAGAGAAACTTGAAGCTTGAAGAACATCTTGTTTTAAGTGATGAGGCCACATTTCATACGAATAGCAAAGTCAACAAGCATAAAACTCACATTTAAGGCAAAGAAAATTCCAAGAAGCTGGACTACTGACTTGATGTGTGCCATATCACAGGCTGTGTGCATATTGAAAACTTGTGAAATCATTCATGAAATCCACATACCTTTGAATTTCTCATACAAATTTTAATTAATAAATCTTATTTTGATCAACAATAAACCTGTTTAAATTCATATGCCTAGACCAGTGATTCCCAAACTTTTTTTTTTTTTTTTACTGTGGCCCACATTTTCGGAATGAAAATTTGCTTGCACTTCACCAAATTTTATGTTATAAAAAGTACATCTAAAAATAGAAAACAGAGAGAGGTTTAAAGGGAGATAACCGCTGATTCAAAGCCAGAACATTATCATTGATAACTCTCTCCCCTAATTTGCAGATCCTTGTTACTATATTCTTAATACTTGATATAATGCAAAAATATTACAATGATAAAATCAGTCAATAATTATTTATAACTATTTATACTGGGACTCATGCATGCAATTACAAGTAATCCATAATAATAAATTTTGAAATCAAATTTCATTTTGGTATATGAATTTTTTTAAAACTGTTTCTAAATCTTTGATAGTCTTTTAATAATTCGGCCTCACCTGCTATCCTCTTCTGCCACACCCATGAGGTGCGCTGAGCCATGTGGGAACCACTGGCCTAGACTATGTAGTTACTCCTAAATGATATCAACTTTTTGTAAACACACTGTATTAAAAAACAGAAAAATGTTGTGAGAAAGAAAAGAAAAGAGTACTGAATTTGTGTAATATCAGTTGATCTATATGGCAGTGAATGCTGGACAATCTCCTCATAGATGAAGAAGAGATTTGAAGCAACAGAAATATAATTCTACAGAAGGATGCTGTGAAAATCATGGACCGAACATGTGAGCAACAAGGAAGTTTTAAAGAAAATGGAAACAAAACAGACACTTTATACTTCACATCATGAAGAGACAGTTAAAATTTCTAGAGCTCATAATGAGGAAAGAGAGCTTGCAAAATTTGACACTCACAAGTCAGACTGAAGGCAAGATGGACAGAGGAAAATAATGTATAACCTACCTAGTGAGCTCAAATAAATGGATGGTGGAACAAGGTTTAGGAGTGATAACAAAAAGAAAAATGTTTAAGAGCTACAAAGGAAAGGAAATTGTGGAGAGCCATGATTGCTAATGGCCTCAAGGGACATACATAGAAGAAATTAGAACACTTTCACAGCTGTGGATAGACTTATATGTCTTTAAGAAACTTACATTGCCTGACGTCAACATATATACACATTTTTAAAACACTATGAAATGTTGGTCCTTAGCATTTGTGTTATAAATTATCATTTAATGCCATTATCAAACCAGTGATTAGTCTGTACTGCAGATTATCCTATTAAAACCAAAATGACGAAGCACATGAAAAATTGCCATCAGCGTCTTTATCATTTATTTTCAGTAAATGCCAATTTCCTATTTACCTCCAAAAGAGGGCAGCACTGCCAGGCAACAATGTTATACAGTAGTGTACAATAAAACCTGTTTTATTATGAATTTTTATTATTTTACATTGAGAATGTCATTTAGCTTAATCTGCCTGCAGATTATTCTTTCAAAACCAAAATGGCAGTCAGCATCTTTATTGTTTATTTTCAGTAAATGTCAATTTCTTAATCTCCAAATGGGCCAGCACAGTCAGACAACAATGTGATAACAATGCAGCAGTTAAAGTGTTACTATTATAACTTTAATCAGATGCAACATGAAAAAAATATCTTAATCCTAAATCAATTAAGTGAGTTTTATTTTTGTTATGGTGACCTATCTACATTAGAATGAACTCTTCCTTCTTCATGAATACTAACCTGCAAGACTTCCTAAGGAGGCAGTCAGGATGCAGTGTAACCTGATAGTTCAGACGGACACTTCTATCCACTGACTAATAACTCTCTTATTTTGTATATATGTTCTGTTATTTTAATACATTTGTTCAACCTACTTTCTTCTTTCTGTGTCTTTCTTTCTGGATCCTAACAGGCCACAACAATTTTTTAAAAATTAAATGAAATTTCATGTTTGACTACAGAGCAGATGAAGCAGACATATATTTCACTGAGAAAAGTGAGAAGAAAAATAAAACTTACTTGTTGAAGCAGATTGCATAGTTTGTGGCAAATCCCCAGTATTGGATTCTATGCTTTTTTCTGAATGTCCTGGGCTGCCCACACCACTGCTCCATCGGCGACTGGTACTAGCAGATCGTTCCCACACAGCATCTCTCTTGCCTGTGCGAGATTTTGGCAAGTACTGGTATGTTTCCCTCATAAATGTTGTGATTTCCAACAACACCAAACATGCAATCATCTTTAGGGCATAAGGACAATCAGAACCACTAAAATTCACAGTTGCTATAAAAAAAGAACAGAAAGTAAAAGAAATAAAAATGTAACAGAATTCAATACTTATGAGGCATATACATGAGCATTCTGTATGTACTGGTAGGAAGTACTTTCTCTTTCTTGGCAGTATAGTTTTTGGTAATTAAAATGTACAACTATGCTTAAGAAATAGAATGACAAAATGAAAAAAAAAATAGGTAACTCATTTCATCCTTTAAAAGGACTTCAGACTAATGTTCTTATTGATAGAATTTTATATAATTTAGTGGGAGGTGGGAAAATATATACAAAAATGTTATAAATACACAACAAGAAGAAATACTGAAGATGTAGGGATGCTAAATTTAAAAATTTTCTGGCATCCAAAATTAAAAATCAATTAAAAAAAAAACAATTTACTAAGGTGAAAATGTATAGAAAGTGCACTGACTTCTGAGTTTGGTTCATACAACATTTCACTTTTCAAATCTTCTGTTGTCATAGCATGAAATATATTTAAAAAAACAGTGATAAAAACAAAAACAAAAGTATTGGGAAACTTAATGAAATTGGCTGAGTGCATAGACACATCAGATACCAAAAAATTTCATTTGTTCCAACTGGGTGGGTGGGTAGGTAGGTAACATTTGGGACAACTTCTACCATGATTTCAGATTAACAGATCAACTCTTCTCTTCAAATCTTCCTCTACCAACCAATTGTGACCTATCTAAAATGAAACCTTTTAGACCAGTAGTCTAA
This sequence comes from Acanthosepion lycidas, assembly GCA_963932145.1. Taxonomy (NCBI): domain Eukaryota; kingdom Metazoa; phylum Mollusca; class Cephalopoda; order Sepiida; family Sepiidae; genus Acanthosepion; species Acanthosepion lycidas. Next base: position 104,727,786 of record OZ010581.1, read on the forward strand.
ATGCACATTGAACTTCGTATCAGAAACTCATATCCAAGCATGGTAAACAATGTTCTAGATTATCTCTCTTTTCAAGAAAAAAAAAAAAAACATAGAACCCATTATCAGATGCAAAATCTGCTTCAGTAAAAATCAATTCTCATCATACCTTTCAAACTAACATCTTCAGCCACCACAGCAGAACATGCTTGTCTTTTATTAATCTTGCAGGTCTGCACCAAAACTGAAATGCCTTTACAGATCTTTATAAAGCCAAGACCAAAATAAAAGTATTTTCTTCTTATTGGTTGGGGTGTCTGCCATTGAAGAAGAACAGAAAAATCAGCAGCGCCAGAATGAAACACTGGACCATGACAAGCAGGACACAAACAAGAATTCCACACAGGAGCCCCATACATATGGGATGAACGCAGACACGACACCAGAAATATAAAGATGAACAAATCTGAAATGATGTTAGGTAACATGAACAAAAATCCTTGGTAACACACGGCAATCCTGTTATAGGATCAACATGGCAAACTGCTTTCTAGAAAATGTGCCTGCTTTTACGGAGGAACTATTTGCATAGCTCACCATCCTGACTATTTTCTTTCTACACTTTCTTCATAACCAGATATTCCAGGGGTTCACACCGGATATGTTCCGGCAGGGCAGCCATTTACTTTTTTTGACAGAGACAACACACTAAGTATTGTCTTTTTGACCAACAGGGATAGGTACTGTTATCAGTTTCTGCCACATGATGTTTATAAGCATATATTATTATTTTTTATTTTATTTTTAAGTAAAGCATTTTTGCTATTTTTAAGTTAATCTGGTTTTAATCCATCTAATTATCGTCACTTTTTTAACTTTCTAGGTCACTATATGTCTGGTACTATTAAAGTAAGTTGAAAAATCAGAGAGAAATAGTTTCTGATGAGATTTAAACTCACATCTCACACTTCACAATCTGTTTTCCATTAACCTGGAGTACTGATGAAAAACAATAATAATATAGAGTAAAGCTAGTAATAAATTAATAATAACATATGAAGTTGTCTCAAATGAAATGGTTGATTATAAATAGGAAAATAAAATATTACATTTTCAAATATTTTCTGTTATGTTTTATTTTAGATATACTTCATTTAATTCTATAAACTTTTCACAATGTGTTTCTAAAGAAAACATCCCATTTTTATAAAACTCTTGATTTTAAGTTAAAATAATTGGCTTGGCTTGATGAATATGTCATTAAGGATGAAAAACTCAAAAGGCTTGCAAAGCTAATAGTTTGTTGCAGGTCTTATCGGTGAAGATGGAGAATGACCTAAAAAGTTTTCGTTTAAGTTAGATTTGTTAGTGGTTTATGTGGCATGGGGTCTAAAATTATAATCCCACAGAATTGGTTCCAAAGCCCATGTCTTGTAATACATTGATACTAAGGATTATCATAAGGACATAAAAATTATGGTAGGCGAGAAATATTGATTTTTCAGTAACTGGACATTGATATTTGGTTACTCAATTCCAAAAAAGGACATTAATATTTGATAGCTCAATTCCAAAAAAGGACATTGATATTTGATAGCTCACTTCCCCACCCCAAAAAAGGTCAATATCATTTGTTTGTTCAATTCCAAAAACAAAAAAAACTTGATTTGTGATTATGAGTTAGACAAATATGATAATCTTCAAACAGAATGCAGAAGCAAAAATGACAACTGGTTGGTGCTAATGATTTTTTAATCTTTTTTTTTTTTTTTAAGCTGTCTGATGAACTCTTTTCTTGGCAGTCAGTGCGTAGATATATATATATATAGAGACAAAAATTGATTTCAGGAAAATGTTTGTATCAAAATCAGAGCTGGAGACAAATTTATTATGATAAAGACAGGAGGGAAAAAACTGGAAAATATCTAAATTTACATATTTATATTTGGCAGATACAATATAGAAATGGTAATATTAGCAGTTTCCTTATAGGGAAATATTCACCATTGATTGACTGAACCGTCAGTGGTACTTTTGGTTGAAATTTATAAAATCTTTCTATTAAAACAATTTTTCAGGAAAATAGGTTTCTCAAGTCCAGTAACTTTTATCACACTTTCCAGTATTAATGGAAGCATCCTTACTAACCTTTCATTCAAAGTAGTGTGGAATGGCATATTAATTATGTCATTTTCTTCAAGTTATATATGCTTTCCATTTTAGTTGTTGCTTCTGTTGAAAGTCCTCAAGTGATGTGGTTTCTGTATATTTGGCACAGTTAATAGTGGGTAATTGAATAATGAAATGGAAAAAAATCGTGTGCATTTCATCAAGAGAAAAGACTTCTTCATACTAATAATGTTTTTATTTACAGAATCATATATATATATATATATATATATATATATATATATATATATATTATATATAGTGATTTTCGAAGCGTAGCTTAGATGCAGCACAAGGCTGAAAGTATGGGGCACCCAGTGAGGATCGAACTCACTACTCAGTCATAATTGTTCTAGCAAGACACACTTGTTAACCATTACACCACCTGTTTATTTTTATACATTATTTTAATAGATAGAATTTATTTAAGTAAATGCTGTTATTTTTATTTTTTAAATAAGCAGTATTAATTACATTTACTGGCCTCAATGCTCGAGAAATTTTGTAGAAAATATGTGCTTCTCTGACAGGAATAAAACCTGTAACCCCAATGAGAATTGTTGCTTGATCTGATGTGCTGTTAACCATTCAGCCACAAAGAAGCAAAGTCCAAATTACTGTTTATAAGCAACAAATATAAGTACTGGGGAGAGAATTTCTGAGGTCTGGCACTCAGATTATTCTGACAGTTTGTTTGTCCCAGGATCTCCTTTTCTGACTTATTTAAACTCAATTTTACAAGACTGTAAGCATGTCTGTCTGTCTGTCTGGTAGAGTTGTGAAATGTTAAATATAATTTTTCTATTAAGGTCTTTATTTGTATTTTTTGTGACAAATATGAACTTAAAACAAAGAACTATCAAGACACAACAATGCTTCAAGACCACCTTACCAATTTGGAAACCCTTGCGATCAAGTGTGATTTGGTAGGAGAATTAGACTTTGAGGAACTCATCATTCATTCTGCTCCAATGAAAGTTTGAAAAATGCACTTTTAAGCTGTTTTGGAATTGGTTTTAGTTTTCATATTTTTTCAATAAAATACCGATTCATAGTTTTGCTTTCTACTTTTTGTAAAGAAACCCCCACCCTGCTAAACCCCTAAAGGTATTTTCTTGAGGCTCCTCAGGTTTTGAGGCCTAGCACTCCCCGCTCTTGCCACGACTGAGATATATATATATGTGTGTGTGTGTATATATATATATATATACACATACATATATATATATATGGGAGAGGGAAAAATTTAGTAAATAATTCTACATTGAGAAAACACTGAAGATATAAGCACACTTAAATTTTAAATTTTTGGCATATGATGTATCTAGATTGTATACAAAGATTATTTGGTTTTCTATTACTTTTGTTTTTATTGCTCTTGTCTTTAACTAACCCACATGGTAATAGTATTAGTAGTTTTGTTAAGAAAGATGTTGTATGTTCCTAAACATAAATTTACTGTGGAAGATTCTGAAATTAGTATATAGTGGAAGTTCGATATGTTAGTGAGGTGACTATAAGTAGCTACAGCTATTGCTGATGAGGCAGTTGAGTGTATACTACTTCCCATGAGTCAGTAACACTACAGTACAGTAAGGATAGCAAGATGTACCAATGAAAAGATTTAATCATATAAATACCTTCATCTAAAAAGTTTTCATTTTCATCTTCTGCCCGTAATTCTCTTTTACGAACTTCATCTTTGATTTCATCAATAACAGCCAGTCTGTCTGTATGTTCTTTAGCCATTATATATTCCAGTTGACTTCCAAGGTTCTGTCAAAGAAAATAAACAAAATTTTAAAGGAACATAAATCAATACATTAAGAATATGTTCACATGGCAGTTGTTGTTTCAATGCTAAACTTGAAATGATTATTTATTGCAATATAATTTTGGCACAAGGTTGAAGGAGAGGTGGGATGAGGTGGGGGGTGACGCTTGTCAACACTGACTATCCTAAACCTAGCTAATCTTATTTGCAACCCATTCATTCATTACAATTTACTCTATCACCACAAGAACTCACTCATCACCATTTAATCCAACATATACTACAATACTGCATATTTGTTGGGATCCTAAAATACCCATGACATAAATATTTGATAATATACAAACTGTCTTTTTTTTTTTTTTCTTTTTTTACAAAAATATACAACATTGGAATGACTGCAAAATACTTCCCCCACCCAAATTTATAGACAAACCCACACATGCTAGGATTTTTTCATAAACAATAAGTTCCTTTCCCAGTCTCATCTGACTCGGTTCTGGTCTTGCCTTGAAGCCAGAATGCTAGGATCACTTACTTGTTCATATCCCATTTTGTGTGTCAATACCAATCCTTAGCTTGTGAGCGTCCTGGGTAAGACGATAAACTACATCCTGCAGCAAGGTCTCTGATCAGGAGGTTTTGAGGAGCGTGGAACCGCCTCTTAATTGCTGGTGTTCCCAGGTCCACCCTAACCCAGGCTGGTAGAACTTGTTAGGGTCCCAGCTATGGGCAAATAGTTAACTATTACCAGCAATACAATTTTGAAGGAAAAATATTACCAGAAACAGATTTTTAACAAAACAAAACATTACCAGCAATAAAAAAAATGTTGTCGGCATTAAATAACCCATTGAGGTTGATATGCCGTAAAACAAAATAAAACCAAACCAAACCTTAGCTTGTGAACTTTTTGCTTTATTACTGCTGCTTTGCTTTGCATATATTGTTTGCTTGCTTAATATTTTTTGCCCTGTTCTTTTCCTTCTCTTGTTATTGTTTATTAAAAACTTTAACAATTCTGTTTGGATGTGACACTGTTATTGGTAAATAACAAGAAGGGTTTTTGGATAGAAGGTATGATATACTGACAGATTACTGGTAAATAATAAGGCTTTTTGGATAGAAGGAACAATATACCAAAGACCATCATGGGAATGATTGAAGATTTTATTTTTCAAAAGGCCAAGAACCAGATAGCTAGCAAAGAAAACAACATTCAACTACAACAGGTCATATGGCAAATATTTTGACACTTGATGGATGACCTACAGCTAAAAATACAGGTTGACAGCGATTTGATCTTGGCCTGCCTTATGATCAAAGCAAATCACATCACAAGGTAGGATGGGGCAAGACCTGGATCGAAGCAATCACCTATTTGATCAGTTGCGGGTGTTGGACATCTTGGACGACCAAGGAGGGGTTTGAGGGTAACAGTCAGTCATTTCTGCCAATTACATTTAATCATGGCCAATTACTCTACAGCAATTTTCATGTTATTGCTTCAAATTTATAAATTCATTAAAAGTCTCATAGAATGTGGCTAAAACTAAATTTTAAATTCCAATCAAATAGGACATTATATCTATTATAATTTAATATACATATTGCTCTGCTTAGTAATTTCAGTTGTAATTTTATCTTGGCTTCACTTTCTCACTGCTGTAATGTAGTTTACTTGTGCCTTTTCTATAAATACTTTTATAATTGTTTTGATGAACTTTCCACTATGGTACTTTCATAATAGGATTGTTTCATTTTCACACACCAGTTGAAATCCTCCCATGTGCCAGACATGTTTTTTTTTGTGCTACTGAGAATCTACTTTTTTATTTTCTGTCCACAAAGAACTGGTAAGTTTGCCTTAATTCTTCAGTTAAGTTTGCCTTAATTTTTCTTACGTTTTTGTTTTTTACTATTTTGTGAGAGTTTTTTTAATTTTCTTTTTCAATTTTATTTCCTTTATTTATTATCAAATTTATAATTTTTGTAATAATTTTTTGCATTTTTGTTTAATGTTTTTGTTTAATCTTTTTTGTCACTTTTTCTAATTATATTTTTCTTTAACCACTACCTAGATTTCCCTTGCATTTTAATTTTTGTTTCATTTTTTTGGTTTAATTTTTTACATGTTGCTTCATCCACTTTGTTTTGTTTGCAATACTTTATTCACCTGCCAAACTATTTTTTAAGTATAACTTTCATTTTGATTTACTTAATCTTTTTTGTTTTGTCAGCTACGCATTTTTTGTTAACTCCCACTCATTGTATATATTTTGCTTTTCTATTTGTTTATTGCTGAATCTGTTTGTTTTTATTTTATTTTCATGTCACAATGGCCAATTGTTTCATTAGCAAAATTTTTCATTTTTTTTTTTTTTTTTTTTTTTTTTTTTTTACATGTGTCAACTTTTTATTTTTCCTTTTCTAGTATTTTTTTCATAATTTGTTTTATTTTGGTTTTCTAATTAGAAAAAAGAAAAAACCCTTTTATGTTGTTTGTTATTTGTGTCATTTGAGTAAATTTATTTTTTTAGTTTGCACATCAAACCCTTTTTTTTGTCCATTTTGTTCCTGTTTCTACATTGTTAAATTTGCTATTTTTTCCATTCTCTTTATAGAAAGACTTTGCTTAATTTGTATATATTTTAAGTTAACTTTTTAGTTTTCATGTTAAACCTTTTTGGTAAGCTAGCTTGTGTCAGTCTTGTTATTTTAATTTTCATTTGTTTTTGTTAAATTTGTTTTTCATTTTGTGTATGATTTTGTTTACACCACCAAATTGTTTCTAGAATTGTTCTCCCTGCCACTGCAATTTTTTTTAAGGTGTAAAACACATAAGTACCTACTGTTTTAAAATTGTTATGACTTTCTTTGTATTGTGTGCATAGATTTTATTTTTTGTATACTAATAAAAGAATGGGTGAGTAATATTTTGATGTAATGCATTATGTTTTGTATGCATGTTTTGACACTAAAACACTAAATAAAAAAAAATACATTAACAATTTAGCATAATTTAATTTTTATTACTCCTTGTGGAGTTCTGGGTGTAATAAGTAGCAAAATGACTAAGAAGCCTTTCATTTCTTCAAAAATGACTTCCTTCAATGTGTTTACATACAAGCAAACACCAGCATTTGTTTGCACTTTCTTTCACCTGACTAGCATATTTATTTGTCTCGTTGACAAATAAAGTTATTATTTCATCGTTTATAAATTGACAAAATAATTCACTTTCAGAAAGGTTGTCAGGTACATCCATGGGACCAGTAGCTTCCATAAAATTAGTCAAGTATGGATGATAGTAGCCACTTGGCATTGTTATCATCTCTTATCTCCAACCATTTCACCATCAATATCCACTGAGTAAAACCTTCAAAATTGTCATTGGAGTCCAAATCAAAAAAAAATACTCCTGAATAAAGGCTTTGTTGGGTGTTGATGTAGCCATTTTTGTTTAAAATTGTGACAAAATTAATATGGGTTTAACTGATGTTACACCTCATGTAACGTGTAGAAGAATTCAAAATGGTATTGGAAAACAAAGTTTAGCCTCATTCCAAAGTGGTCGCAGGCTATTTCCAGCTTAAAATACCAGAAATAACAGTTGACAAGTTTATTTATAACAAACCCCTCAAGGCGACAGAATGCGACTAGATCGGGAAAGGGTAGAGAATTCTACAGCAACAATTTTGCCTCCAGCTAAATAAAGGTTAAGATTATTACCTTTTTGTTTATTTGTTTTTTGTTTTTTTTTTAAATTCCATTTTAAAAAATTTAAAAAGTTACCAGAATGGCTGACATACATTGGTTGATTAAAAAAGAAAGACCCCCACTTCCTCCAATAAAAAGACTAAACCTCAGTCAACATTGACTACTGAGAATGTAGCCATTACAAAAAATGATGAAGACCAGTTAGATACAAGTATGGAGGCCAAGAATGACTAAATTGAAAACAAAGTAAAAGGGTTGTCAACTGTGACAAATAACAACAACAAAAAGGATAAACACTGTAGTAGCCATCACCCTCATGCTGGAAGTGCTCACTGAAGTGCATCATCAACATTATAGAGTTCCTCAAGAGTCAAGAGCTATGAATGTCTTATCAAAGAAGATGGGCTCTTGGTAGATACTGAGGTGTTACAGAAGATTGAAAAAAGAATTGTGTCAGTCTTTGTGGTTGACAAGCATTTGAACAAAATTTGTTGCTCCCCAAAAGACCTGTGTGGAAGCATCGAGTTGGGATCTGATAATGAAAGAACCCATTAAGAACTGAATATGAGGGCAGGTGAAGGACCAACATTTCAGTAATCGAGGTCCCTCCTCTAGTTTTAGGGGAGAACTTGGCTGTTTATCTGGTTCAATTTGGACAGATACTTGGTGCTACTTCCAATGACCAGAATGAGGAATGAAGCTTCAAGATTGTGTTTTGTCACAGAGCCTTTATCTCTGTCCCCGACCGTCTGGACGAAGAAAGCCAGAAAATGCCACACATTGTAAGACACGAGCTTAGCTTTAAAAAATTCAAGAAGCACAAAAAACTTAGTGAAGCCCTAAAGGAGAAAAGAAAACAAACATCATCTATTCGTACAATTGACTCTTCCTCCTTAGCACTGTCTTCCATATCAGCCAAAAAATAGCCCATGGCTTCTCCTCCAATGACAAAATCATTAAATCCCACCCCTTCCAAAATGACCACCCTCAAAATGTCACCCATTCCCAAATCTCCATCCAAAAAATCCACACCAACTATAACTCCCAATCCATCCCCAGCACAGACCCCAATCAATTCACCAAAGAAAAAAGCTGAGTATCAAAAAAGGCAACAAAGCCCCTCATTCAGATTCAACAGAAAAAAAAAAAAAAAAAAAATCAAATCTAAATCTATTTTCAACACTATAGGAGACATGTGCTGGGTGTCCAAAGAACAGGCTGATAAAGCTTTAATGAAGTCCCGAAAAATAAAAACTTTAAATTCCTCCTAAACATCAAAAAAGTGAATATGGATGTAGAAAATAAAACAAAAAAAACTTTCCCAAAGCAAAGAGGATTCTGATGGTAGTAGGATCAGGCCAGAGTGCCCCCCAAAATATGGGTGATGATAGAATACCACCTTTGATATTTATCCACCTCTAGCTTTCTTCGATGAAGAAAATGTTAAAAGTTTAAATCAACATTGTCCTGGGAGGCTCCTGCTTTTCATTCACCCCTGTCTGTATAGAGCTTTAAAACTCACTTTCCCCTAGGATATTCATGGTCTGTCTCCTGATGGTACCATCAAGAATGAGATAGGACAGGCTGTCAGTGTCCTTATCCAGTCCATGTTCAAATCTGATGATCAATGCTAATCGGACTGATCATGGCACTCTGGTTAGCTAGTATAAATGCCCAGAGCCTGAAGTTGAAATCTCACAGCGTAAGACTTGCTTGCAATCTTCAGTGTCTCAGGGTGAATGTGTTGTGTACAAGAGACCTGGTTTTCAACTTGTGACTGTTAATACATTCTATCTAAAAGGTTTGTTCCCTATTCAGTACATTTTGATGGATGCTTGAGAGGTGTATCCTGGCTAGTGACCAAGTCTTTGAATGTAGCCTGTGCTTTTGTCTTCGCAGATTGGGCAGGCAAGCTTTGTGTACTGGATGTTACCATAAAGGATAAGTCTCTTTGTCTCATTGGGGTTTATGTGCCGAGTGACCATGCTGAGCAGCCGAATTTGTTTTGGTGGATCGACTCTTTTTTAACAAAATCTCATTGGGTAGTTTTAGCGGGGGATTAGAATGACGTCCTTGATCCTGATATAGAGTGTATAGGGGAAAGATCAGGTACTAACAACCTGGATGTGAAACCATTTCAGGATTTTATTGACAAGTTTGATCTTGTCAATAAGTATAGTAATGTGCATCCCCTGAAGGTAGTGTAGACTTTGACTAATAAGCACCATTCGGCTTCAATGGTGTGTTCTAGTTACATCAACTGAGTTTTACTTAAGTGAGTCAATGTAGGGCTCTTAGGTTGTCCAAGTTTTCATTTGATACTTTACACGGATCAGAGGCTCATCCAGATTTGTGTAAATTTAGATAAGACTAAGATTAAGATGGCTGGCTACTGGAAATTGAATGCATCATTGTTTGGTGAGCAAGCAAGATTTCCAGGACCAGCTGCTACTAATGCTACAGTAGGAATTGACGGGGACTGTGGTTGGCAATATATGGTTGGATAAATTAAAATAAAAAATTAGGTTTTTTGCTGCTTATTATAGTCATTGACTCAACTAGTTAGATTAGCATTCCAAATAGCATGTGAGGAAAAAGTCAATCGGGCGATTAAAGCCTGTGATAGTGGGGAAGTAGCTTTAGCTAGGGCAGAGTTTGTCTCTTTGCTTATCAGAAGGATCAAGCTGTGGTAATTAAGGCTAGGTTAAAAAGATTTTCATCCATGGCAATGAATATGACCACTGAATTGTGTACAGAGGAAGTTAGAAATTAATTGAATAAACATATCATGTACATCACATTGCCGAATAAATGAACTATGGCAGCAAATGCAGGCATATGTGAGGCTTTTTATGACTATTTTCAGGACCTGTTCACCACGGAGCCTGGTATGAGCTCTGCTCAGTTTGACGCCTATTTGGCTGACTTTCATTGCCTTGAGGTGGCTGAAACAGCTGTGTGCGAGGTTCCCATCACAGAGTCAGTAATCTGGGAAGTTCTGAAGCTGGTTGGCTGAGACAAAAGTTCAGGGTTAGATGGTCTTCCTTACAAAATGTACTTGAGGCAGTCACCCATTCTTGTTCCTCTGCTGGAACTGAATTACAACAACTGGATGAAGCAGAGGTCTATACCTCAATGCTTCACCAAGGGTGCGATCAATTTACTAGGCAAGGACAAAAACAGTGGGGATGGGATAACTAACTTTCAGCCTTTGATAATGTTCAATACAGCACTGAAGATTTTAACCAAGATCTTAGCCAACCATTTACAGGCTGTCCTCTCTTGTCTGATTGTCTCTAAACAGTCTGGTGTTGTGAAGGGCAGTACTATTCAGGACAACCTTTATTTGGTACGCTTGATCATTGAGCAAGTCGATAGTGAAGCTGCACTGACCAATTTAGATCAGTCCAAAGCATTGATAGGGTTGACCATCAATTTCTTGCAGCAGCTGGTTTCAGGCAGTACTTTCACACTTGCAGCTGACTTCTGTATGCAACTACTTGTGCACTGGTGGAAGTGAACCGAGCACAATTGGAACTTTTCGTATTGTATTGCTCCATTTGTCAAGGTTGTCTGTTTTTGCCATTGCTGTACGTTCTTGCATTGGAATCTTTCCATAACAAGTTAAAGACAAATACACTCCTACACAGAATTTCCTTATCTGGTGCTACCACCTTGACCAGGCCTATGCCAATGACATTTCATTTCTTATATCAATCAAAGCCGAGAGTGACAAAGTTGGCAAAGAGATCAGAGGGTATGAGACTGTAATAGGAGCCAAGATCAACCACAATAAGTCTGTTGGCTTGCAGTTTGGTACGTGGAAGAGAGTTTCTCTTTCCGAGCCTTTCCTCTGGACGAACAGGCCAGTCAAGATACTCAGCATCTGGTTTGGTCCCAATCTCCTCTTGGAAATGAATCGGTCAAAAGTTTGGGAGAAGGCTGAGATCACATTTCATCTGTGATTTCAGAGGAATATTTCCTTAAAGTGGAGGGCAGAAGTATGTACCTCACACATTTACCCAATTCTCCTTTACCATGTTTCTGTGCCTCCACTCCCTGTATCACACTAATGGATTTAGTTAGATCTGTTACCTCCACCCTTCTGAAGGTGGGGTCTGGATATGCCTAGCATTGAGATAAAGATTGTGAGAGGTTTTATTACAAACACTATTTTGCTTAGTTTCCTGTATATAAATTGTATTCTTTGTAAAGATTCATTGGGGTTTCATTTTTAAATATTATTTTATTCCCACCCCTGCCAGACAAATTGTACATTTGGGAACCAGTTAGGACTGCATAGAGACTTTGAGGTATTATGGTGGCTGTAGTAAGGATTGTAAGAACGTGTTGTTTTGGTGTAAGAAATACTGTGGTATGTTTAGGTCAGTAATTGTAGGCAAATTAAAGATAAGACAGATTGAAGACCAGCCTTCCCCTATCCTCCCCGCTTTTGGCCTTGTGTCACATTTCTGCATTAAAACAAAAATATTACTTTCCATTATGGTACCTAGATATTATCAATATAAGTGCAGTACTAGATTGGCAACAGTCTCATCAATTTAAAGTTGAATTGGATATACGTAATTGTAAGTTCTATGCTAATAGTTTCTTCTTGCTCCTTTTCTTATTATTCCACAATCAGTAAATTCTTGTGTCTTAGTGGCTTTACTGCCTTGCTTGGGGTGAAATGATTAAAAAAAAAAAAAAAGACTGTTTATTGAATTCCTTTTGCATATACAAATCTCTTTCACCCTGACATAGAAATATTTTTAAAATATATATATATATATAAAATCACCAAAGATAAACTATACATTAAAAAACATAAAAAATACTTGTGATACAAACAACACATGTAAAAATACTAGTCTGAATCTTCTTCAATGACTCTCCACAACTTCCTATCCTTTGTAGCTCTTAATAACTTTTATTTTTTTGCCATCTCTCCCAAACTCTGCTCTGCCATCCATTCACTCAAGGTCAGCAGGTAGGTCATGCGTTATTTTCCTATCTCTCTTACCTTCAATATGTCTTGTGAGTATCAAATTTTCCTCCTTCCTTTCATTATGTGCCCTAGTAATTTCAACTATCTCTTCATGATGCTAAATAAGAAGTGTCCTTTTTGTTGCTATTGCCGCTACAACTTTGTTGTTGCTCACATATTCAGTCCATGGTATTCTCAGCATCCTTCTGTAGAACCACATTTCTTTTGCTTCAAGTCTATTCTTCATCTGTAAGGAAACTGTCCAGAATTCACTGTCATATAGGAAGACTGGTATTACACAACAGTTTATGGACCAAACATGTGAGCAATGATGAAGGTTTGGAGAAAATAGAAACAAAAAGGACATTTATACTTAACATCAGGAAAAGATAGTTGAAGTTTCTGGGGTATATAATGCATAAAGGGGGGCTTGGAAAATTTGATACTTGCAGGATTGCAGGCAAGAGAGACAGAGGTAGGCAATACATAACCTACCCAGTGAGCTTGAGTGAATGGATTGTGGAACAAGTTTTAGGAGAGATAACAAAAAGATTAAATGTATTAAAAGCTACAAAGAACAGGAAATTGTAGAGAGTCATGATCATCTATGTCCTGAAGAGACATGACACATAGGAGAAGAAACATCTCACAAAAGAGGCTATAGAAATTAACTCACCTCAGCCCATTGGTAGAACATTCTTCCAGCAGATCTTTGCAGTATTAAGCTACGTCGGTAACCTGATGGTTGCCCACGGCTATGTAAAGCAGCTGTTGACTGACGAAAAGTTGGTAGATTCAATTTCATCCAATTTGGCCAATCGCCTCGATTACACCGATGGATGAAATGTCCACATTCCAACAACAATGCTGCTCGAGCCACTATTGGTGCTTCCTTCAAATAAATTAATACAGTTTTAGAATACAAGAGACAACTTTTTATTAATGACAGCTGAATAATGTTTATTTAAGATAGTCTAATACATGGAGCATTAAATCACAGATGCAGTATGTATTCATGATCAAAGAAAAAAATAAAACTGAACACTTGTAAAAGTTTTGATTTTGTTGAGGCTTTCTTGTCCAAACTTTGCTGGAAGTGTCAAGTTCTTTGAGAGATATTCTGATAATTTGCATGTAGATACTTTTATCTGGATTGGGAATAAAATTCTTGAACGAAAAAAAATGATTCTGCAATTCCTGTCAGTAAATGATTTTTTGGACATTTTTTACTTGTTTCTTCAACTGAGTGCTTTATTTTCTTCCAGATTCAACTTATCTTTTCAACAATATTTTTTCTTCATTTTCTTATATTTTTATAATCTTTGCAAATAAATATTGCCAAGGGAAGATGAAGTGTATACATTAATAATGGTGTCAATAACCAGCCTTTTGACATACGTTTTTTTTTAAGCTGTGAATGTTAAACGTTATCCCATCAACTGCCACAGAACGTGCCATGTTTGATGGATGTCAGTTATCAGTTATCTCCTGTTAATTTTCCCTCTAAAAGTTCTCCACTGCCTTAACCGGGTATTGAACTCACACTCTTTGGGTCCTGTCACTGGATCTAACCAACGCCTTTATCCACTGTGCCAAGGACACATGGCACAGTGGATACACGTGGAACTAGAACAGTCTACCCCAGTGAGCGAAATAAAGGGTTCAGTTCGACATTCCAACCACCTGAAGAAGGTCGGAGCGTACAACAGCCGAAACGTTGTGATAAATATGGTGACAAAGATGAAGACAATAGTCCGAATAATGTAAATAAAGAAATAGATTTGTTTAAAATTTTATAAAAATTACAAAATGATCGAAATATGTAAGAGAAAAATGATGCTCTCACAATCTATTTTAGTGAATTTATGTGCCAAGAGCAAACGAAGGAAATACCTGAAAAATGCATTTTTTCAAAATTTATAATTATAGTTACTCATTATATGCTTATTTAAATTTTCTTGTTCTAACATTTTTATAAACTCATAAATAAATAAAAAAAATTCTCTTCATATTTATTTCTTTATAAAATGTAAAATAATAATTTTATTATAGTTGATTCACATATTTTTATAATGTTGTTAATATAAAATTGTTGTATCCTTAAAGAAGGTTACAAACAGACAAAGGTGGTACTCAAGTGAAAGGAACTGCAACATAGGCATAGATGAAAGAAAGAGAGGTTTATTGTAAAAGAGAATAAACTACTAAAAGACAGGGAATCGGTTAGCAAGTTAGTAATTCCCAAAGCAAGTCCACCAGGTATATCCTGTGCTTAGTATATATATCTACTGATATAGTCAGTCTATATAGGCGATAGGAAGTGTGGGGCATCCCATTACAACACCTCTCCTGAGCTAATTTTTCCCATGAAATTTTGCTCAATACCTCTTCTTTTTGAGGTCAGGATATAACTGACTTTTTTCCTCTTTCAAGTACTTTTCTGTCTCACCAAAAATTATTCTTGTAAATAAGCAATCTAATAAATAATGTTTAATATCTTTGTTGTCATTTCTCATGAATAAAGGAAAGGTATAAATCATCTTTCAAGTGTTTTAGTTTTATTAAAATTCTAATCATTTGGTTTGTTGTTTTATGGCATATCAACCTCAATGGGTTATTTAAAGCTAACAAAATTTTTATTGCTGGTAATATTTTTTCCTTCAAAAATCTATTTCTGGTAATATTTTTCTTCAAAAATGTATCAATGATAATATTTTTTAAAAAATATATAGCTGATAATTTTTTTTTTTTTGCAAAAATGTATTGCTGGTAATAATTTTTTTACAAAGTATTTCTGGTATTAAAACATATTTTTACACTTTCATAGTGTTTTGACCCCAGTTTGTGGGTTAACTATTTGCCCATAAGTGGGACCCTAACAGGTGCTACCACCCCAGGTCAGAGTGGGCCTGGGAACACCAGAAATTAAGGTGGTTCCACACTCCTCAAAATCTGATCAGAGGCCTTGCTGTTGGATGTAGTTTATTATCATACCCAGGAAAGCCTAATCATTGCTTTTTAAAATAATAAAGGAGTCAAAAGTGTATACAATAATCGTGGAGTCAAGGGAATAACCTCCCTTTTGAAACACAGTTTTTTTTAGGGGGCACAAAGGTTAAACATTGCCAACAATGGAATATCCAGTTCTTTTCCCCAGCTTGATGTTTCTGAATCTGGCTTTCTTAAAATGAGATCCTTTCCCTGCCTACTTTTCTTTAGTGAGGGTCACCAAAGCTTAAAATAGATTGAAGCTTGTACTACTTAATCACCTCAAAGACAAAAAAAAGTCATGCATCTTAATATGTAGAATATTAAGAAGAAACTGAATTTCTTTTTTTTTCTTTGTTGGTTTTCACTTCTTGTTTAAATACTGAGAATAAAGGTATTTGAAGAATTTTGTAGGTAAAACTATTAGAAATTACATTTCTAAACTTCTAACAGAAATAGCCTAAAACTCAACTCTTTGGAAAATTAATGGAATGATTTTGCTTTGTGTTGTTTTTGGCTTTTGAAAAAGTCAAAACTAATCATTCCCTTGCTTCATTGTCAAACATTTGTTAATATTGAAAATGTATTACAATTTGTTTCTCTTGTTAAATTGCAACACATTTTAAATGTTAAACAAAATTTGACAAAAAGTAAAAAGTTTGGATTTCTTCAAAAGCTAGAATGAAACAAAAAATATGATGATGATATTAATTTTCAGTGTATAATCCATGAGGTAAAAAAAAAAATCAAGAATGAATTCTCTGAACTCCCAACAGAAGTAAACACCCTAAAACTGATGTCTTAATAAGAGAATTAAACTATAACAAATTTTAAAAGTTAGCAAATGAAAAATTAAAGATAAAAAAAAACAAAAAAACGATCTGTTTAGAGTAAAAATGAAATAAAATAAACAAGTTCTAAAATGATGTTTTGCAAGAAAACAAAGGATCAAAACAAGTGTTCAATTTTTGTTTTTCATTAGTAGTGTACTAAATGTTACTATAAAATGTAAAAGTAAAACTTTTCATGCATTTTTCAGTTAAAAAGTGAAAATGTAAACAGTGTTTGAGGATTAGGAAAAAGTTACCATCTACAAGATTATTCTCTGACAAATTACTGTTTAAAAAAGTTACTGTCTGATAGATTATTCTTTTACAAGTTATCATCTAAAAAAGTTACCATCTAAAAGATTATTCGCTTACAAACTAGTTTAAAAAGCCACAATCTAAAAGTTTATACTCTTATAAGTTAAACTAGGCACTTTACAAACACATCTGATTCTGAATAGAACCTTAGAATTAAAATTCTGAATTTCAAGTGTTTTTAATGGGTGAAAATTATGGAAAAAAAGTTTCAAATCCCTAAAAATTAAAAGTACCACTTAATCTGCAAAAGCAAAAGATTTTGGAAAAATTGATCAATCCAAATACATTTTTATATACAAGTACTGTACAATGTTATTTACTGAGAGAGTCATAAAAATAAATAATACAAAAGTGTTATATGTACTTACAAGTACTAACATAGCTGCTACTAACTGAGGATCTGGTAAAGAACCTGGAGTGCAACACTCCAACAAAAAGGAGAATCTCAACATGCCTGATTTTATGATATACTGGTCAACCAGTTTCTTTTCTTTTTTAATGAAAAAGTCTTTACTCTGAAGTTCCGTAGAATCATTGGAGCCAGCAGTCCGCGTATCTATAGTACAAAATCAAATCATCATACAAGGATGCAATATAAACATTTTTATTTTTTTATTTTTAATATATGAGTTTATGCATCTAATGTTAACAGATGAATTAGTAATTCTAACTTTACTCTCAAGATATTTATTTTCATTGAAATAAAAAGTTTGTTTCAAGTTTATAAATGAAAATCAATGAAACTAAGTGATTACCATATATTTCCACATATAAGGTGACCTTTAGCTAAGACAAGTTAAAAAAATATAGCAAATTTTTATGAATTTATCCTATACCTGTAGTATAAAATGACAGCTTATTGATTATATAAAGATGATATTATTGGAAATGTTGCCTCTTAATGTATCTGTAGAAATTGAAAAGAAACAAAATAACAAAACTGATTCTATATCATGTTTTTCTTACACATGTCCCCTAAAAGGGAAATCATTGTTTTGCATATGTTTCATTATGTGATCTTTTACGAATACTGAATCTTCTTCTTTTCCTATATTACATAGTTACAAACCACCTGGTGTACTAATGTCCATTTACTTATACTTCATTGACAAAAACAAAATACTACTAATAGCAGTATTACGATAATAGTACATTCCATTGCTGTGAATGCAATCATAACGTGATGCTTACATTTTCTCAGCTGAGCTTGTATGGATACAAGTTGATTTCATTGATATGGAATTATTCTTCAAATAGGCAATTTATTATGAAGCTATGCCAATAATATATAGGGTAGATTGGTTTTATTACTTATATTTTCTGTTTATTTGATAATGCGAATCTTTTCATGTACATTATTGGTTATGTCACTGAGGCTGAGGTTAGCCTATTGACAAACACCACTCAGAATTTAAGGTTTCTTTTTTAGAATTGTAGTATGAGACGACCCCAAAATTTTAAGGGTGATTTTTGTGATTTAAAGGTTGTGTTATACATGGAAATATACAGTAGTTTATGGAAACATATTAACACATGAACAAAAAAGAAAAAGATTAAAAAATAATTTTAAGATAAAATTACCACTATTCCAAGAAATTTTAAAATAATGTCTATTTAGATTTTAATTTTTAAAATTATGTCTATAAGATTTTAATGATTGAAATCTCCATCAGAAAAGAAATATGAAAATATATAATTAAAGTATACATTAAAAAGAAATTACATATCTATATAATTGTTTTATTGTTTTTTTTCTTTTTAAATACCAAAATTAGGTCTGCTTAAAATAGAAAGTTTCCAACAAAAAGCTGCTCAGGAGAATGCTTTTAATATTATTAAAAATGGTAAAATGAAGAAGGCAATAAACAAGAAAATTTGCTGGCATAATTTATTAGCTCCTGGTTCTGAATAGATTTTGACAGTAAGATATGATAATAATCCTTTGACTGATTGATTGATTGATACTGAGCGTTATATTTTCAGACATAGAAATGAAAAACAGAAAAGGAATAAAATTCAAAAAAGATTTTCATAACAAAAGCATATTTTAACAGTATTATTGATATTTCACAATGACATCGTTTCATTCATACTCTGTTGCCATAGCAACAAACACAGATCCACCAAACATGTTTACCAACACAGAACATTTATAACATATTTCAAAATAGCCACACACATTGCACAAGATATAAATAAATATAAAAGCAAAGTTTGGCAAATGCATGCAAAATTAACTATACATATAGACAGTAGAATGAAATAATGTTATATAAATATAATCATACATACACACACTCAGACACACAATAGCAAAAAATAAAAAACATGGGGATTGCCTTTGGAAGTTTAAATTTTTATAACTGTAGAACTCCCTTAAAACAGCTGATGTTTATAGGATTTCATTGGTTCCAGTTAAAAGATTAATAAGTTAGTGTATTAGTAAGACTTAAATTAATTTTTATATCAAGATACTTGGAATTTCCTTGAGTGACTTATTTGCTTCGCCAACTCATGAGTTTTGAGTGGAAATGCTCATCAGGGCCAGAACTTATTAATAGATCTTATATTTATACTCTTTTATAACGAATGCAATTTCTAATTTTCAAATTTGAAATGTCTTAATACACTAGGGTTTTGCTATAAACATCACAAGATTTAAATTTAGTGAAAAGGTTAATATATAATAAATATCAATTTTATTAACAATCTTGGTATCATTTTGTTGGTTTTTTATTCTTCAAATTTTGTTAATTGTTAACCAGCCTATTAAATATATATATATATATATATATATATATATAAAATTGTGCCATTATTGTAAATTTCTAAGTATTGTATAAGTAAGCAATACTAAATAATTGAGAAAAAGAAATAACTTGATCATTTTAATAATTATTGTAAATAGTAACTGATGATTTAAGATAAAAATATAAGAATATATCTTAATTTTTACAATGTGGTCCAATATGCTATATCACATTATTGTTATATATTTTAAACAAAGTATATTCAGGTAGCAATCCTTTGTTTATACATGTTTTATTAAATAGAATGGGCTAAAAATTGGTGATTTTCTCTTGGTGTCAAAACAAGTCAATTGATGTTGGGAGAAAACATGTAAAGTTACTTGCCAAAATTGTGTGTAATGTTCCAAGTACTTTCAACCATTGTTGCTCATTTTCAAAGAGAGAAGGTAGAAATTGAGAGAGTCAGTGGAGTGTTTATGTTGCTATGCAGGTCAGGAGTTTGAAATGAAAGTGGATTTACATGCTACGACTGTTCAAATAGATTTTAGTGTCAAATGACTAAAATGAATCTAACAATTTGAAGGTATTTTAACATGTGCATACCATTGTTAAAACAAATTTTATTGACAGTCGGTTACTGTCTTATGATGTAAAAAGCCTCCAAAATTTGTAATTGTTTTTTGTTCAGTTGGATTGGTAAAGTATAGTTGTATTGTTGACCATTATCTGATGGTAATTAGCAGATGCCGTGGATTTCTGTTAAATGTTTTTATACAGCATGTTGCTTGGAGAGGAGACAGGTAAAATTAATTAAAAGATTGAAGGATAAATTGAAAATGAAATTGCTGTACCTGTATTTCTGAAAATAAATAATTAAGTGTATATACATGTTATATATATTCTATTATTATATAGAACAGACAGGGAGTATCTTTTGGAGAGTTTCTACTGGTGTTAAATCAGTTCCTCTGCAAATAGCTTGTATCATTAAAAACATTCCCAGTCCATTTTATTAAAGAAAACATGTCTAAATGAAGGGTTTCTGCTTAAATTATATTTTTAAACTAATACATTTAGATAATGAAAATGTATTTAAAAAAAAAAAAAAAGAATATTTAAAGAACAAAATATTTGAATATCATTGTTATGAAGTGCGATTTCCTTCCAGCAGTAGTCATTAATCTTGTGTATTATATTCTGCCCCACCCCTTACTGCTTGGGCACTTATAGAGTCTCTATGTCTTGGCTATGCTAATGAGGCAGTTATTTACATATCACTACAAACATAAAAGTTATAAAGAAAATAATCTAATTTAATATTTCCAGTTCATATATATATCATCATCCACAGACAGACTGTTTCACTGTATTATAGCTCATCAGCTGGGGCCAAAACCCGATCGATTTAGCATCAGTCGGAGATTCTAACCCTAGGCTATCGGTGCCTGGCAGAGAGAAAGGCAAATTTTTTCATATTTATTTTTTCATAAACATGCCAGTGACCTAGAGAACTCAATCCAGCTGGAGAGTCTTGTATTATCAGCAGTAATAGTCACTGTTTACAAATTCGCATTTCTCCGCAAAATACTTGACTGAATTATATATATATATATATATAATGACATAAATATGTACAAAAGAAACAGCTTAAAAAATATGCTTATATCAATTTTGAATATTCATAATTAATTTTTAAAACACTCAGAAAAACTAAAATAAAATAAAAATCATGCTAATTTGAAATAAAATTATTTTTACAAGGCAAATTTCTGTTGTAGTTTAACAAGCTAATGCAAACAACAAATACAATGCAAACTTTTAGAAAAAATTTGAATGAAAATCTCTTCTAGTGCATGTGTATATCAGTATTTAAACATAGCAAACAAAGAATTATGTTGTATGAATTCTAATTAAAAAAATATAAAGCTTGTTCTGTATATGAAGCCTTGAAACTAAAGCAAAAATAGTTGACAATAATAAACTTTTCTATATTCTTATGTTTATGCTTTAAACTCCTTAAAATGGTGATAAAAAACAATTTGCAGTAGATAAAGAGAAATTTTATTTCAAAATGTATCAAGTTAGTATTGTTACTTCAAGTTTTTAATAACCTAAAAAAAAAACAACAAACAAAAACAGGACTAAATATCTAAAAAAAATTTTATTTCTTTTTTCTGTTCCAATAAGACAGAAACAACTACTTTTTTTCTCTCAAAGTAAAAAAAATATACTAAAAATCTTGGCCAACAGACAATTTTACAACAATAAAGATAAAAATCTAAAAATCATACTTGTAGTTAATATCAATACTCAATTATTTTCTTGTTTGTTAATTACATACGAATTTCTGTTGCACTTATTTATATTAAGAAATTATATTTTATATGCTTTTCCCTCAAATGTAATCCAAATCTTAAACCAGATGATACCAAATTTTATAAAAACCTAAGAGCATCTTTTATAGTTTAATTCTGCAAGTTAATTTGTCTGAAAAATATACTTTTTTAAAATTGGAAAGTGTGCACACTTGAAAGACATCTGAATTACTGTATAAAAAGAAAAATATTTTACTCCATATGCACTTTTTATTCTGTTACTGAGTATTTTTTTTTTGTAGCTAAAATTGTAAGTAAATACTTGAAAAAAAAAAAAAATGGTATAATGAAATGAAAGAAGTGATTTTTCACAAGCATTGGATGCCATAAGCAGTGGCACTAAATACAGAGAAATTAATTCAAGAAATACTCTTTATTCTATATATACTGATCATTTATGGAAAAACTTTTTTTCAAATATTAAATCAAGAAAGATTTTTAAATTCATGTTTATCAAAATGCAATACATTAATTGATTTTCTGAAATTTTCTTTTAATCCTAGAATATTTCTGGAAAAAAAAAGTTAAATATAATTAGTTTAATCTGCATAACTTCAGAGTTTTTATAATAAATTCAATAACGTTGAATCTTAACAGAAGCTTTGTTTTGACATCTAAATTAATCATTTGAAATTTGATAACAAATTTCAAGTTATTGAGGTTTATGTTATTTGCATAATAACTTCAGACGGACTGTAGTTGTTAAATGCAAAATGATATCGGCTGCAATTCTTTTATGTGCAATGTTCCTTGAAGACATGGGCAATCAAGACTCTCCACAACTTCCTATCTGTGGTAGCACTTATGACTTTACTATTCTTCCTAGTATATGTTCTACCATTCATTTACACAGGTTACTCAGTTTCCCTCTGTCCCACTTGCCTACAATATGTCCTGTGAATGCCATATTCTCCATGCCCTCTTTCCTCATTATGTGTCCAGAAATTTAAACTTTATTTTTCTAATTTTTAGTATAAATATTCTTTTTGTTTCGATTTTCCCTAAAACTTCTTTGTTACTCACTTGTTCAGTCCATGGCATTTTCAGCATCCTTCCATAGAAATACATCTCTACTGCTTCAAGTCCCCTCTTCATCTGTGAGGAAATTGTCCAGCATTCAATGCCATATAGAAGCATTTATATTGATTAGTAATGCAGCACTCATTTCTTTCTATTTACTTTATTTTGAAGTATATTTCACAACATATAAAACAACTTAAATTTTGAATTCAAAATGGCCACTAAATAAAAATGGCCATTATTTTTTTTTTTTTTAAAACATCTCCGATCATAGTTTTGCTAGAAATAGAGTATTATTAACACTTCCCCTACTGTGGATAAATGTATACATCATTATAAAGCTTACATTGCCTGCTGTTGATGCACACACACATATATATATATATATATATATATATATGTTTTCTTTAATCATTTCACCCCAAGGAAGGTGGGAATGAAAGTGAAAGAGAAGATTGAGGGAGGATTGAGGAAAAGACAGATGAATGGGAATCAAGAAGACAGAAGATGCCAATTGATAAATTTTTGAAGATTGTAGTAATCAGGGAAGTAAGTAAATAGAAGTAAGTTCCAGGGGTGGGAAGTGCAAGAAAAGAAATTGTTAGAGTAAAAATGGCTGTTGCATCAAGCTATTTCAATAGTAAAAGAGTGGGACCTAGATGCCATTCTAGTAGCATTCTTAAATTCATGTAGTTGGATCATCAGGGTTAATCATCTTTGTCGCCATATTTGTCACAACATTTCGGCCGTTGTACGCTTCGGCCTTCTTCAGGTGGTTGGAATTTCGAACTGAACCCTTTATTTCGATCCCTGGGGTAGACTGTTCTAGTTCCACGTGCCATGTTTGATGGATGTCAGTTATCAGTTATCTCCTGCTAATTTTCCCTCTGAAAGTTCTCCACTGCCTTAACCGGGTATTGAACTCACACTCTTTGGGTTTGTCACTGGATCTAACCAACGCCTTTATCCACTGTGCCATGTGTCCTTGAGGGTTCAGTTCGAAATTCCAACCACCTGAAGAAGGCCGGAGCGTACAACGGCCGAAACGTTGTGACAAATATGGCGACAAAGATGAGGACAATGGTCCGCATAATGTAAATACTGCCTATCATTTGTGTTTAAAAATTGTCATGAAAACTTGTGTTAACAGAACATTGAAGTTGAAGACAAATATAAAGTGAAAGTTTTCAACTGATGCATTTTTTGTTATTTGTTAAAGCTCTTTGTAATTTTGCATTGCCAGTCTAACACTGTTTTAAGATTGATAGGAGCCATTTTTAAACAGTAACTAAACTGTAGGTATAAAAAAAAACCAAACTAATAAATGCTAAAGTGTTAACAACAGTTCTAAGCCATTATCAATTACAACACTTGCATATCCAAGTTTATAGCACTTGCTATTGCCAAGCAGTCACCTATCTAGGTATTGACCAGGCTCAATGTTGCTCAACTTCAATGATCAGATATCATGTGGTCATAAACTGTACCACCTGCACATCCAAGCTTACAGCACTTGGTATTCCCAAGTGGTAACCCGTCTAGGTAATGACCAGGCTGGATGTTGCTTTTCTTATTATATTTTTTTTATTTAATCGTTCACCCTAAGCAAGGCAGTAATGCAACTAAAACAGGAGTTACAGTGAGAAGTGAAAGTGAAACAGAATGAGAAGACTGAGAATGGGGAGGATTGAGGAAAGGGAAAAAATGAACAAGTTTCAAAGACAGAAGATGGCAATTGACATTGCATTTAAATTTTTGAAGATTGTAGTTATCAGGGAAATAAGAAATTGGGAGGAAGTTCCATGGGTGTGAAGTGCGAAAAAAGGAACTGTTAAAGTAGAACTGGCAGTTACATCAGGCTAGTTTAACTTTGGTGATCATACAACAGTTGTTTCAATGCTACATGGCCATAAGCCTTATATATATATATATATATATATTATATATATATATATATATATAAAACAGAGGATGTCTGTGTGTCTGTCTGTGTGATACCTTTTCACTAGAGTTCCATCCAATAGATGTTGACCAAATTTGGCACATACATTGTACAATGTAAGAGACAGATTCTTAGCGTAAAAAATTGATAATTTTTAAAGAATCAATAATCGATAAAGCTGAACAAAAATCAATAAATTCAACTTTTTTCCTCCGATTTTGTTCAAATTCATTATGTAGGTTACTTACATGATGATGATCTCAACAATACCTCATTTTTATTTATACACCACTGAATTTAGCAAAAAATGAAAAATCGATTTCAACACAAATTTTAAAATAAAAACTCCCTCAATTTTCAATCAATCGAATACAAACTTCACTCAATTGTAGCCAACAATAACTTGATTGTTTAACAGTCATTTAACTTGATAATTGAGTCCACCCATAGAGTGAAAACCCATGTAAATAGTGAAAAATGGCAATTTTTACTGGCTTCTTATCTGTCGTCGATCTTTCAGCCAATTTTTATCAAACTTAATAATTGCTTTATAAATGTATCCTCTTTTATATCCCTGGTAGCAGACGGACAAATTGAATTTCAAAAACTTCAAAATAATTGTCGTCTGAAGTGGGTCTTCATGTTGCCTGTTTTACCCCTTCATGTCTTTGGCTAACTTTGATTGAATAAATACAGACTACTTCTGTTATATCACGAACTGCATTCATTCAAAATGTTTTTTTAATGAAAGTACTTTAAAGTAATTGAAGAAGATAGACTGTTACATGTAAACATGATGCTGCTTTTGCTCCATTCTAACTGAATACTTTTTCTGATTGACCAGCTGGGTATGGCTGCTGGTCTTAAATAAAGACATTCATTAGAAATAACAATTAGATATATAGAAACATTGTTTTCTATGCAGATATTGACTAAGCTTAACTGAGCAACACACAGATCAAGAATGGGGTTAGAAAGATTACTTCTGTCTGAATTTCTGTAATGAGAAGTTGTTATTATTTACACTATTTATATTTGTATTATGATTCTGATCTTTGTTGTTGCTATCACAATGTTTTGCCTGTTGTTCACTTTAGCCTTGCTCAGGTGTATATTAATCTAATGATTGTGATTTCAAATTCCCAGTATGTACAGTGGAAACAGGTGAGCAATAACAGAACAGTACTAAATAAAAATAGAACTAGATGAAAAAGGTTCAGTTTAGAATTCCGTATAGGTTACTAAGATTGATATACACCTGACAAAGGCCGGAGGGCACAACAGCTGAAACATTGTTATAACAACAACAAAGATGAGGACAATAGACCAAATATAAATAGGAAGATGGGGAGGAGATGTCTGACTTGAAAATCTCCTTTTTAATCATTTTTATACTTGAACACAAACCATTCTAGCGGGAGATACATAAGGAGATACATAATCATACTAATCATGTGCACACTTATACACGCCAATATATAATTTCTAAAGAAGTGATGGGTTTTTATTTTATAATTGGACAGATTTTATTACTTAAAAGTTATTTTTAGTGAATACCCATATTTGAGTATATGCTCTGTTTATTTATTAAATAGTATATTTTAAAAAAATTCACCACTTCTTTAAAAATTGCTTTGTTTACATTAGGGTATAAAACTGAGCAGATATGAATGATTCAAGGGTCTGAGAAAGATTTGTGTTCATAAGGCACTTTTCAACTTTGCTTGATCATCAATGCACATCATGGCCAAAATGGTCAAAAGCATATTGGATGTAATGACAGTTTCCCCTGCCAAAGGGGATACAGGTTTGAATCCTACTGGAGAGCATATATTTTCTTTAATATGATATTAAGATTGAACAGTAAAGCCAGTAGATGAAAATAAATATATTGTTTAATAAATAAACAGAGTATTTACTCAAATATGGGTATCTGCTAAAATTAATGTTTAAGTAATAAAAATATATATCTGCATGTATGAATGTGTGTGTACAAGTTTTGGTATTCAACCAAAGAAAGTTCCATGTTTAAAAGTCTTTTTTTTATTTATCTTTTCTTTAACCAGGTTTGCCAGTTCTCGTCTATCTCAATTCCCTTTGAGTCACAAGAGAGGTGCTTCTGGCCAAGTGTGGGGGCTTATCCATTACGCAGAGTTGTCCACCAAAATGTAAATGGCCTTGTCAGACTCTTTGATTCACAGCCATCTCTGTCACCGCCATCAGGGAAGAGAAAAGGAATAGGGGGAGAGAGGATGACAATCCTGATGCTCAGATGCAAACAAGTGCAAATCTTTTCTTCAGTTTGTGTAGGCCATATAGACACTTTTGAACTTTATCAAAGGCAGGAAGAAAGTTAAGAAGGTGCAGCTCCAGCCCAGATATGTTGCCAGTTATTTATTGATCTGTATAAACATATATACCTCTATATCTCTAATATTATTTTAATTAACAGACTGATATATTCAAGATACAATGCATTTACTAATTAAAAAAAAATGCATACAGTTTAGTCTTAAGTGTTTCTATAATAAGCTATACAATAATTAATACAGTGAAATGTCTATGACAATTTCTTTTTTTTTCCATCAGTTTGTGAAAACAAATGTCTGAGATAGGAATTTCAGCATATCAATGCTCATTTTAAATTCCTGTTAGCTTATCTAAAGAGTAAGAAAATTTTGATCGATATGTATTGATAGAAGAGGCAAGCCCTAGTGAGAGGCATGTACTAAATATCTTGCAATTAATTAACATGCTGCTTAATGAAATAATGTTGTCAGTTGAAATATATCAGTTAACAATTAAATTCTGTTTTTTCTATGAAATGGTAGTCTATAATTAAGACAAATGAAAAAAGAATAAATCAATAAATCAAAAATAAGATACCGTCTCATTTTTTTTGTATTGCAACGTGTGCATAAGTGAGCACTATCATGCATCACTGCAACTAGAGTTCCATTTACCAGACATGGTGCAAGATGGTAGTAGGCAAGCAGTATGAAAAGTGTATAACAATGTCTATAAAATTTGTAGAAACAGATCATTATTAATTTGTTAAGTTAGAGAACTGATAAGATGAGTTATTTGCAGTAAGATTTGAATGGAATTTTCCCATCAACTACTACCCCAAATAATGTGAAACTGAATTAAGAACAAAGAGTGTAATGTCAGCTATTAATACACATCATCATTTTCAGGAGTGGCATGGAAAATAGCTTCAGAGAAGAAGAAACAACAATCAGTCCCAGACTTGTTTTGCACACAGATAAACCTAAATAGAGAAGAAAGGTAAGAAATAATTCTAAATAGGGAAGAAATGTGAATAAATAATCCTAAATAAGGAAAAAATGTGAAAAAATACACCTAAATAAGGAAGAAATGAGATAAAGCTAAATAAGGAAGAAATAAACCTAAGTATGGAAGAAATGTGAAGAAATACACCTAAGTAAAGAAGAAATGTGACAAAATACACCTAAATAAGGAAGAAACGTGAAGAAATACACCTAAATAAGGAAGAAACGTGAAGAAATACACCTAAATAAGGAAGAAATGTGAAGAAATACACCTAAATAAGGAAGAAACGTGAAGAAATACACCTAAATAAGGAAATGTGAAGAAATACACCTAAATAAGGAAGAAATGTGAAGAAATACACCTAAATAGGAAAGAAATGTGAAGAAATACACCTAAATAAGGAAGAAATGTGATAAAGCTAAATAGGGAAGAAATAAACCTAAGTAAGGAAGAAATGTGAAGAAATGATTTTTAAATTTTAAAAGCATTCTCCCAGAAGTTTGTTCTACAATGCAGCAGCTCTTGAGAAGAAGCTGTTCAAATGGAACTTCCTTCTTATCAATGGAATGTGAAGGGAATGAGGATGATTTGACTCCATGTATGTGGCATGGTGGGACCTCGCTGTGAATGTCTGGATTGTTGGAAACTAAGAGAACAAGAAGGATTAAATATAAAAGATTATCTTTGCTTTTCATAAAACAATAATCAACTGATGATAAACATCCTCTATTTTGAATCCTACAGCTTTCCTACTGCTATCTTGCAACATGACCAGTAAACGGTACTCTAACCAATTGTACATATGAATGAACAGAAATAAGATGCAAGCAACTGTGACATAGATTGATGTTAAGTGAAATAATCTGGAACATAATTGTGTGCTTGTATAAGCATGTGTGAGTGTAAGACAAAAGGATAGATAGTAAATTGACAAGTGAATAATGTATTCAAAAATACTTTTAAATATTTAAAAATGGGTTAAAGTAGAATGAAACTGAAGTCCATTGAAAACAAATAAAGATGATGAAAAGAGCGAAATTAAATTAAGGTTGGCCTTTATTTTCAAAGTATACTTAATCCTTATCACTTAACAATGAAGTACTGCAGGATTTCCAAGCCTGGGAAATATTGCCCATCGGGTGCGTTTTCAACTGTTGTGTGGGCGATGAGAAACTGAACAGAAAATAGTGGGTGATCGGAAATTTTGATGGGTGATATGGGATTTTGAATATTAAAAAAGTATTTCAACATAATGTACATTAAAAAATATTCAAAGATATATATATAACAAACCTGTATACAAAAACAATCAGGATGGAAATTACTAGGTAAGAAATTCCTAGATAAGATATAAATATCCCTGTAAACAATAAATATTTTGGTATTTTCTATAGTTTTGAGAAGGATCATTAACATTCAAATAGTTCTTCAGATGAAATAACTTTTTTTTTTGGATATAATATTCACTGAATTTTTAATAGTTGCTAGTAGTGTATATACTTTTTAATTTTATAATTATGAACAGAAATCATTTAATTTTTTTTGTTAACACTTGCAATGCTAACCTTAGCCATAAAACTGATGCTAACCTTAGCAATAAAACTGAATCATATAGTTTTCAATGGTCAAGTTTGCTTTTGTTTGTTCTTTAATACAGCACTAGCAGCAGCAGCTGCATAACAGTGTTATTTGGTATCATAAACTCAGTTTATGATCCAGTAACAAACTTTTACCAAACAATTTTGATATGATTTTGAATATTTACTATACCAGCAGGCAGTGGAAAATTTCCCCATATGAAAGTGGGCGATGATACCAAAAAATCCTGAAGTAAAGGGAAGAGTTATATGTACTTCAAAAGATGGTACATTAATAACAAACCTATATTCATACTGAATTTTTAAATTGAGGAGTTATTATTTATAGTCTGATTAATATCCTGATCTTTGTTCTTATTATCATTATGTTTCAGCTCAGACATCTGAAGATGGCCAGAGGGCATAATAATGGCCAAAACATAATAACAACAACAAGAATAAGGACATTAGCTCAACTGTAAATAATATGAACAATATTCGTAAATAACAAATTCCTTATATGAGGGATGTGGAAAAAAATTCTCAGCCCTCCCCAATTTTCAAAATCAGTATTTCAATAACCAAGCATCAGAATATTGATCAATATGAAAATTGAAGAGTTTCCCAAAAAATTGTATCTTTTGGTAAAACAAATGAAAGAGGAATTCATGTTAAATACTAAATAAATGTTTGATGTGGTTTCCATTTTATTGAATATTCAAATGCAAGAAACTTTAGCTAATTAAACCTCTTTCCTCTTGGATATAATCTCTACAAAATAGAA
Organism: Acanthosepion lycidas; assembly: GCA_963932145.1. Taxonomy (NCBI): domain Eukaryota; kingdom Metazoa; phylum Mollusca; class Cephalopoda; order Sepiida; family Sepiidae; genus Acanthosepion; species Acanthosepion lycidas. The sequence continues at coordinate 104,758,290 of OZ010581.1, forward strand.
ATCTGTTTTTCTTTGATCTACATTAAGATAACTGATGAACTCATATCTGCCTGGCATCAGTTTAAACATATTTCTAAACTAAAGTATAATTTTAGAAAGTGAAAATTTCACTGAAATACAGGGTGTTTCAAAAGTCTATGTCTCATTCTAAGAACTCTTCAGGGTGTTTCAAAAGTCTATGTCTCATTCTAAGAACTCTTCAGGGTGTTTCAAAAGTCTATGTCTCATTCTAAGAACTCTTCAGGGTGTTTCAAAAGTCTATGTCTCATTCTAAGAACTCTTCAGGGTGTTTCAAAAGTCTATGTCTCATTCTAAGAACTCTTCAGGGTGTTTCAAAAGTCTATGTCTCATTCTAAGAACTCTTCAGGGTGTTTCAAAAGTTTAACTACAAATGATAGACATGATAGACCTGGTACCATTTAAAAGCTAAAAGTGTCAAGTTTTCTTCTGTTAATTTAATTAAATTTAATTTTGTTTTTAAGCTAGACAGTATCTAAACCCCACTCTACCTGACAGATATGTTGGATGTTCCAGACAGACTAATTGCATGTTCTTGTGATGGCCACCTGGCCACCTAGAACTCCAGACCTCACAACATTTGACTTCTTCCTCTAGGGGTATGTGAAAGGCCTTGTGCACGTACCTCCCCTTTCTAGAGATATGGATGATCTGAAGACGTGAATAACTGAAGCCTTGACAACCATTGACAATGCTACACTTGGTCGCATTTGGCAAGAATTGGATTATTGTTTGGATGTGCGTCATGTAAACTGTAGTGCTCACAATACCTGTAAAAACCTGTATAGAAATGTGGAAATATTAACTTTAAGGAAATATAAATTGTGTTTGGATATCCTCAATACTTAAGATATAGTGTTTAATGTGACAGACTTTTGAAACACCCTGTATATTGGAAAATTTTCAAGTTTTCATCTGAAATCAAAAAAATATGAAACTTTAAGCAAAATGGTCACAGTATATGGAAAAAGAAATCAATTTTCTTTTCTGGGTTACCTTTGTAACAATATGATTTCTCACACATCCTTAGAAGATAAGTAGATAAATTCCTAATTATCTGAGTTTCTTAGGAAATTTGTCCCCAGTCCATCTTTGAGTCAACTTAAGTGCCAGAGTTTTCAGGATTTCTGTTTCCAACTGCCTTTAAATTGGCAAACATAAAATTTTGTCAATGATTTTAGATAAACATAAAAATAATCCTTTGAAGAAAAGAAAAAAGCCCAATGGGTGGTCACTTGTTCCATAATACAAAGGGATGGATAGGGGTGGTCAGACTCCAGCCAGTATCCATATAAACAAAGAGAGGCAGGAAGTCAAATATTGTCTTGCAGTAAGTAAGTGACCAGTGAGGAAGGGACCAGCAGTCAGAGAAGAGGAAGAGAGCAGTGTGAAATCAGCAGTCGCCTAGATGGTCAGTGAATGTAAGGGTCCATTTACCGTGACTAAAAGTTAGGGAGATAGTAGTTCAGCTAAAGGAAAACATAGACAGCTAAGTGAAAATTTGTATTGTTGCTATTTCCTTACCAGTGTCTTGAAAAGCATTTGTCATTATTTTTTGTTGAATACAATCACAGCTAAGGAGACAAATCTGTGAACATAGTGAGTCAGGTGTATATACAGACACAGTTGACCCTGGATGTCATCACCAATACAGTGAACGACAAACGATTGAGGCACATTGAAAATTATTTTAAAAATATCCCTGTAAAGAATAAATATTTTGGTATTTTCTATAGTTTTCAGAAGGGTCATTAACATTCAAATAGTTCTTCAGATGAAATAACTTTTTTTTGGGATATAATATTCACTGAATTTTTATTAGTTGCTAGTAGTGTATATAGTTTTTAATTTTATAATTATGAACATAAATCATTTAACATTTTTTTGAGTTTCATATAAAAAATTCTTACATACTAGCTCCATTTAATATATTTGATAAGATATGACATCTTAGAAAAATTTTTCTCTATCATAGATTAAAAAACACAACGATGTGTTAATGTATTTGATTTTTATTACTTATCTCACAAAGCATTAACTTCCTGTTTGACATGTTTGTTCTGAGGGTAAATCAATATTCTGCAACAGTGTTCTTTTTTTTAATATGGAATTTAAATGGCAGAACAGATATGGTAAATTTTAATCAGTTATATGGACAAAGAAAAAAGGTAAATTTTTTTTTCATCACAACAGGACAAAAAAATGAGAAAAATTTCATACCAATATAAAATTGTCACAGCAATATCGAAATTTGTTTTAGTTAATGTCCAAATTTGTGTACTTTATGACAATATATTTATCAAATTTTTCTCTATATAATACAGGATGAGGAAGTAAAGCTTGCAGTAAAATTCGATTGCAATTTTCTCTTTCAACATCTACACCAAATGATATGAAACCGAATGCAGAATAAAGAGGATAGTGTCAGTTATTAATATGCAACCTATTTTTCAGAAGAAAGCATGGAAAATGGTTTCACAGAAGGTCAAACAGAATAATATCAAACTTGCTTTATACAGAAATCAATCCAAGAAGCATTCTTAACATAGTTTGTGCAGAAATGTGCACCGTCTACAACGTCAAGACCTTGTTTTATTGAAACGTATAGACATTCTTTGTCTATTAAATTTAATCATCTTTTCTAAATTGCAAATAAATTTCTGCAGACTTGGTTACTGGAAATGCACAAAATATTCAACTCTTCACCTTAGTGACTTTATCATCTTGCTTAGGGTGAGATGATTAAAAATACAACTACACTAAATGATGTGAAACCAAATGCAGAATAAAGAGTTTAACATCAGCTATTAATACACAACCTATTTTTCATAAAAAAAACATAGAAAATGCCTTCACAGAAGGACAAACAATGACGAGTCTTAGACTTACTTTGTATACAAACAAACCCTAAAAGCATCCCACATATATTTGGTATGCCATTGCACACTGTAATATCAAGAAGATCACAAACATTGGTAACTGTATTCTGTAGAAGCAAGACAGCAACAGAGCTAACAAGAAGTACAACCAGGAAATTCTTAATACAATTCAGACAAAAACTGCAAAAGACCCAACAACATCTATGCATAAGACAGCTGCTGAAGTAAAAGTGAACCCAAGACTATCAGAACTGTTGTGCACTAGGACAAGAAGACATCTGCTAATTGAATTTATGAAGAACAAAAGGCTGGAAAGTGCACAGGTAAATCAACAATAATATGTCCACTGTTTAAATATTTTCTGATACGAAAATCTTTACAGTGGATATTACTTTGAATCTCTGAAATGACCAATATCTTGCAGAGTCAACTATTGATTTCAAGGAAACTTTAAGGTTCAAACATTCATTACATGTTATGTTCTTGGTTGTTGTGGACTGCTGGAAAAAAAAGATACCTCCCTTTCTTCTACAAGCTTGACAAAAGTTTTTTTTTTCCACATTCACACTGCTTGTTTTATCCATGCATGTTATAGTTTCTCTGTGTGGGACAAATACTAACAGGTATATGCATATTTTTTTTAGAATTTCTTGTACAACATAACAGTATATAAAATTTCTTTAAGAATAATCTGTATTTGGCATTCATTACTTTCAACTATCCAGGTCTTTCCTTCCATTGTATTAAGGTATTACTATATCACAGATAAACTAATGTGTATGATGGGGAACTGGAACAGAAAATATTCTCTTTCCAGACATCACTATTAACTGGTAACCCCAATATGATCCAGACAGACAACTTTTGATTCATCAATGTCCATTTCATGTCCAGATAATCCAGGTAAAATCATGGTAGACATAATCAAGGAAGTACCATATTTTGAACCAATTTTTTTTTTATTTATTGACATTTGAAATCATTTAAACTAAAAATCAGATTTTTTATATAATTTAACTCTTTAGCATTCAACACACTCAAACCCGCCTTGTAAATATCAATTCTCAATGTTCAACCCACCATAATCAACCCCATGTATATTCTGGCATAATATATCATTGCAATTAACACAGCAAATCACACAAACAGTGAGACTTTGACCATGTGCTACTTCCGCCATTCAATTAGCAAAGAAAACTCTAGTTTTATGACCTTTTTTTAACGAGAAATCAAGCATCTCAACAAAATGGAATTTTGTGATTCAGAGGAATCCTTTGAGATTATTATTGATAATCCAGATTATTTTAGAATTTGAGGAAAAAAAATGAAAAAACTAAAAGAAATGCAACATGAATTGAATATTAACATTTCTGACATTAATATATGGGTTGGTGGAAAAGTTCATAGGATGACCAAGATACCCTCATGGAATGTGTCCAACTGAGGTATATTTTTCAACATAGTCCTCCTTGTGGTCCACACACTTCTTCCAAGCACTGCAACATAGAGAGAAGAAGTGTGTAGACCACAGGGGGGGACTATGTTGAAAAATATAACTCATTTGGTCACATTACATGAGAGTATCTTGGTCATCCTATGAACTTTTCAGCTGACATGGTGTAATGGTTAGCAAGCTTGTCTTGCTAGATCATTTACAACTGAATAGTGAGTTCAGTGCTCATTGGGTGCCTCATACTCTCAGCTTTGTGTCACATCTAAACTATGCTGAGAAAAAACACCATACATTTGATCCTTCATCACGTTTCTAATCATATTAAACTTTGGGAATAAGAACTTCATAAATTTAAGATATGAGATGGATCATTTATCAGTAAAAACAAAAATAATCTGATGTTTTTTATAGATAATCAATGAATAGGTTTTATTGATTTTTAACATAAAAATGTACAAACCCTGATCAAATTGCTTCAGTAAACTATTTTATGTAGAGAGCCGGCCGACTTCTTTTTATACCTTGCTACAGATACACATGATGAATATTGATATTAATATATAAATATGATTAACCCTTCAGAATCCAACACACTCAAACCCATCCCATAAATATCAGCTCTAAACGTCTCACTGTTTGCATGATTTCCTGTGTTATTTGCAATGCTTTAATAGGAGTAAATAGGTTTGCCTATCGTCTGGTTCACATTCCTCCCGGACTTTTGAATAGAGTAGAGGTTTATCTGTCATTTCCTGTTTAGGATTAGGTTTCCAGTTCATTCTAAAGTCTACTTCAACTCTATACCTCTAACATCTCCACCTAAGCTCTGAAATTTTATTCACTATCTATTTCAATAGGAGTAGATAAATTTGCCTATCATCCAGTCCAAAGTCCTCTTTGATCTTTTGAACAGGCGTAGAGGTTTTATCCCCTGTTCCCTATTTAGGATTGGCTTTCCAGTTCCTTCTGAATTCATTCTTCTTATATTCATTCTCTTTCATTCCAAGTAGCCCATTGTGTCTTAGTAGCATTATCGCCTTGCTTGAGATAAATTGATTATAAAAAAAAAAAGCATTTCCATATATTATGGCAGAGTATACATGGGGCGGGTTACAGCAAGTTGGACAGTGAAAGCCAATATCTGGGGGGGGGGGAGGGGTGAATGCTAAAGGGTTAAAATCATATGAATACGATATTGATATAATAACTATGATTAAAATCCTTCTTTGTAAAACATAGTAAATATATTGTTCATGATTGTGAAAATAATTTAAGCATGCATGATTTCATGACAACTTGATATTTCTATTAATTTCTGTCTGAATTTCAGGAATGAGAAGTTATTATTTACACTATTTACATGCAGACTATTGTCCTCATCTTTGTTGTTCTCATCACAATGTTTCGACCATTGTGCTCACTGGCCCTCATCAGGTATATATCGATTCAGATAACATATATATTGGAAATTCCAAACTGAACCATTTAATCTACGGAGGTAGACTATTCTTGTTCTACCGTCCATGTCTAGAGATATCTTGTCTAGTTCTTATTTTTAGTACTGCTCAGTTATTGCTCACACTGATTTCACAGAGTTCACGTACATACTGCCTGGCCCAGGGATTGAACTCACTCACAATTACTATGTCACCAAATTCTTGAACCCATTAGACTATAGCTTAGTTACCCAAACTAATATACACCTAAAGAAGGTCAGAGGGTACAATAGCCAAAACATGATAACATCAATAAAGATGAGTACAATAGTTCACATGTAAATAATGTCTATTCAAAGCACAGATTAGATGTACTTTAAACTATACAAGAAAACTTGGTATTTGAAACCATTTTTGTACAAATAATATTTATGTAATTATATATATTATATAATTATTGATGTCAATTTAAATGTAAAACAAAGAATTCAAAAACTTATTAAATTATTGTGAGGATAATGTTGGCTGTATAAAAACTATAATTTTCTTTAAATATAAAAAATTTAGAAATTTATATCGGATGAGAAAAGAAAGAAAAGGTTGTATTAGATCTTACTGGACATTAAGTTAAAACCAATATTTTGAAATAAATAATTATAAACAAAATTATTTAAAATAACATGACAGAAATTACTGTAACTAATGCATGTTAGTAAGCCGTGGAATAAAAGTGGAGATAAAATAACAAAGTAGAAAAGCTGTCTAAACAATGCATTTTGCCTCATTATAGCAGACATCTTCAGGGTGGAATGAGAGATAAACCCATGTGTAACTGTTGAGATCTGAGGAAGAAGTAATAGATATCTTTATCTGGTGCTATGGCCCAAAACTTGTGTTTCTTTTCTTGTTTCCATATTGAAGCTATTCCTCATCATCATCATCATTCAACCTCCCTAGGGTTGGTCGGAACTCCATTGACAATCCCTTTCCATATTCTTCAGTCCTATATTGCTGTCCCCAGATCCCAAATGCCCAACGTCCTGGGTATGATGGTAAACTACATCCGCGTCCTGGGTTGCCAGCTATACGTTTTTGAAACAATAATGTTGACAGCTATATGTTTAATAGTACTGTATATTTAATATATGTATAGGTATATATATATATATATATATATATATATATATATATATATATGCCTTGATTTGGCATTAAATGACCCACAGTGGTTGATATGCCATAAAACCCAACCAACCCAAATACCCACCCCTGAGTCTTGAGCTATGGTGTCTGGGAAAGTCAATTTTCATGAGAAGACACTTCCAGAGGGATGCCATAGGAGTAAGGATGAGACAATTTCCTGTTCGCTCGATGGTAGTGGCTGGCAAACTGTAAACATTTTTGTTTGAGCTTAAGAGAGATTGAAGCTATTAGCACAAGCTGGATTTGAAATTAGCCCACTCTGAGTAGATCTCGAGTGATTGATTTTTTTTTCTTTTTTACAGCTTATTAACCTTTTGCAGGTTATTTAAAGCCAAAAAATATTTTTAGATTGTAAGAATAATTGTAAGATAATAATGATTTCAAGTCTTACTAATTAATCCATAGCTGGGGGAGAAGAGGTGGATTCATACTTTTCCCAAGGGTATTTGTACATAAGTGAATATAACAAACCCAACTGTAATTGGAACTCAACTCTCCAATTAACAATTTCAAACCATTATCCATTACACCATCTGCACATCCAAGCTTACAGCACATGGTATTCACAAACAGTCACCCATCTAGGTACTGACCAAGCTCAACATTGCTTAACTTCGGTGATCATACAGGAACCAATGTTTTAATATGATGTGGCCATAAGCCAAGTAGATCTCTGATCTGTTCTCTAATAGAGAGTGATCCCTAGATAGATTCATTTTTTTTTTTTTTTATAGATTATCAACCTTTTTCAGATAGAAAATATTTTTAGATTGTAAGAATTTTTTTTTAATAATGATTTACTGATACAAGTCCTACCATTTAACCCATAGCTGGAAGGAGAAGAGGTAGATTATTCTTTTCCCAATGGTATTTGCATGTAAGTGAATATAATGAACCCAACTGGAATTGGAAATTGGGGCCCTGATTAACAATTCCGAGCCTTTATCCATTAAACCACCCACACATCCAAGCTTACAGCACCTGGTATTCCCAATCAGTTAATCATCTAGGTATTGACCAGGCTCAACATTGCTTAACTTGGTGATTGGATGATCCCTAGTAGAGAAAAAAAGAGTATAGTGTAATAGAAAGATTTCTAGGAGAGACAAAAAGAACATATCTACTTGGAGTGAGCTAATTTCAAATTTAGTAGACATTAATGACTTCAATACAAAAAGAAGAAACGAAAAGATTTTTCTGGTCATAACATCTTAGAAAGATATTTATTACCTCTAACTCAAAATTCCAATGCTTACACATGAGTTGTCTATCATTCCAACCTGAAGATGCCTACCATAAATAGACAAAACGTGTTGTCTGGACAGCTTTTCCACTTTATCATAACTTATATATATTACTTATATACAATAGATTTTAATTAAATTTATTAACCACAAATGTATTACAAAGTCAATTTACACTATACACACTACCCAAAAATTACTTCTAAATCAAACAAGTACAACAATTTAAATACCTGGGAAGTGTTTTAACAGAGGACAGAAAGTGCAACACCAAAATCCAAAGGCACATTGGCACAGTGAAAGATGCCCCCCAAAAGCTAAGCCAAGTATTAAGAAATAGAAAGATTTTGTTAGAAACAAAGTAAAGAGTACTGAATTATTATGTAATATCAGTCCTTTTATATGGCAGTCAATGCTGGACAATCTTCTCATAGATGAAAAAGTGACTTAAAGCATGAGAAATATGGATACTGAGAATACCATGTATGGGACCTGTGAGCAAAAACAAAGTTTTAGAGAAGATAGAAACAAAAAGGACACTTAAACTTAATATAAGAAAGATACAATTGAAAATTCTAGAGCATATAATGAAGAAAGAGGGCTTGCAAAATTTGATACTCACAGGACATATCAAAGGCAAGAGGGACAGAGGAAAACAATGCATAACCTACCTACCAAGCTTGATATATGGTGAAGCAAGGTTTAGGAGAGATAACAAAAAGACAAAATTTATGAAGAGCTACAAAGGACAGGAAATTGTGGAGAGCCATGATTGCTTACAACCTGAAGGGACATGGCACATAGAAGTAGAATTAAATAAAAAAATTTAACCAACATACAAGAGTGTAAATAATGCTGAATATAAGAAAACAATGAAAAGATTGTAATAATAAAGTAGAAGTGGTCTGTTTAACCTTCCATAGAGCTTATCTGTTTTATGGAAAGAATACATGATGTTACGAATAAGAATGAGAACACAGATGTTAGTTCAACTTTCCATCTGACTGTGTGCGTAAATGGTCAATATTGCTATATTGTAAGCAGAGGTAATAGCACACAAGAGACTATCTTTCTATCTTGACATCATTAATTTGCAAGAGTCAGGCATGCTATAAAATGGACAGCGATGATAATGGCAGCAGTTAGCCTATCTAGCCACGTCTGATCTGTAAAGAGAAGTTATCATGTTACCAAATACCGGATACCAGTAATAAGAACATATGAAAAGTCAGTCTAACTTTCTGTCTTGATGTTTCTGCTCTGTAGAGAAATCAATGTTACTTTAAAATGAACAAAAAATGATGATTATGATGAGGATGATGATTGCAACAACATAGAGCAGGCCACCTGTAAAGCTTTCTATCTAATCTTATCAGATAGAGACAATGGACAATGATGTTCTATCAAACAACGCTAATGCCAAGGCAACTAGCAGAAGTGCCTAAACGCTAAAGCAAGCAAATAAAAAAAAAAAAAAAAAAATTGGAGTTTAATAAGAAAATGTAAATACTAATGAAAATTAGAAGGAATTATTAAGGATTGATATATAGAATAGCCCCCAAAATAAAAGGTGTTTCTATAAATGGACAAGCAAATTGTACAAAGTAAAACAAGTAACACTTGCTTATTTTACTTATTTAGTTAATTTTTACATTTAGGTTGGAGTTCTCAAATGATTATAATAGTAAGTGAATGTTACCATAAAAAAGTAACTGTTGCACATTATTATAAAATAGACAGGAAATAGTTCCACAAGATGAATTATGAAGGGATAAATATACACAAATTAAGTTTCAATCAAAAATATTTTTCCTTTACATTAATTAATCAAATACATCTTAATTATAATGCCTGTCCTAAAAATGAGAAGCACCTTTTCAGTAGCCTTACTGTACTCTTTTTTTCGAAACGAGAAGTGCAAAGCATGCACCTTCAACCAAAATGTAAAGAAATCAAGAAGAGAAAATAAAAATAAAAGCTGTGAAATCTTTTTAATGTAAAATACAAGCCAGAAAAATCTAATATTCTCACACAGGTTTCCTTGTTATCTCATTTTCATAATTGTGCTATCTGCATTTATTTATTAATTGCCTTTTCTTAAGACATTTATTTCACATAAAAAAAACAATCATTATGTGGACAATTTTATTTGTTTTATGAACAAATAAAGATTGAGAATTTCACAAAAGTCATCCTATTCTTCATTTTCTTATTTTTTTCTAAAATATTCTATATTACACTAGAATTTTTTTTTTCTGAAAGGTGGGGGTCAGAATAAAAGTGTAGAATGGAAAATTCATTTAAAATTAATTTTGGGGAGGGAACGAAAAAGTGGGAGATGAGGTTGAAATAAAAGGGTAAAGTGGAAAACTCATTTGTTTTTGGAATAAAAAAAGGAGTAATAGGAAGTTGGAATAAACAGATAGGTTGGAAGTAAGTGGAAACTAATATAAATGGGATGGGTCTGGAATGACAGTGGTAAGGTTGGTAAAAAAAAAAAAAAAAAAATAGCCCACCTAGCCAATCTATTCTGGATGCAAAAATATGCAATATATGACATTTTTATACAGATAGTCTGGATAACAATTCGATAAGAGGTAAATAATAAAACTAATACCATAGATTCCAGTCTATATTTAATTGGGAGAGACTTTTACAAAGTTTAAATAGTTATTCATCTATTTGCAATCAGAATTTAATTTGAGAACCACTACTGCAATGTTTTACAAGCTCACATTCTAGCCTCTTTTCTTATGTTTGCCCAGACATACACCCCTGATTCCAAAACCAGCTCCCAAACCTTTGATTCTTATCAGAGATAAGAATATATTTTCTGACAAATAAGAGGGCCGGGGAAAGTGTACAAGTAATTTTGGAGGGAAAAGTTCCCAATATTTTTGAGCCTTCTAATCTTGATAAATACCAAGAATATGTGCCTCTTTGGCAGTGAGTATTTGACATCATCTGTGATAACATCAGGTTGGCAACAATAACACCACTCATCTTCGGAACCTGTTTCAAGGAAGAAATCTACATGTTGGTCCCTAAAGGCATAATGTTGACCCTCTACTACTTGAGATCTGCTTCCTAGGGCCTGAAAATTCCTGTCATCAGCCGATGAACTGACTCAACTACAAACTATGTATCTTCCAACTGTTTCTCCCTCAACAAGAGCTCTGAAGTAATCTTATGTTAGTGTTAACCCCTTAAGAACAATTTATTTATTTAAAGAACTTTTAGGTTCTCAGAGAAATATTTTTGAGCAAGCCTTTACATGAACACTTTTTCTTCCTTTAAGTTAAAGGAATTTTTTTCTTCCTTTCTTTCTTTCTTTCTCTCATACTTTGTGTGTGTGTGTGTGTGTGTGTGTGTGTGTATATATATATATATATATATATATATATATATATATATATATATATATATATATATATATATATATATATACATACACACACACACAAAAAGGTAAAAGGTACATATATATATATATATATATATACATCTCCCTTTAGCTTTTTTTATATATATGTAAATAAATATTTTCTTCTATTGTTACACCCCTAGCAGGAATTTGAGTCTTTATTTGTCCACTTAAAAGAGAGAATTCTTCACTTTCAAGCCATTATTGCTTTTACTGATTCTGTCACCTTTAACTTTTCATTTGGAAAAGCCAGGACGACAAATTTCCAATGTTGCATCTAAAGTGGTCCTGACACTATTGCAATAAGTAATCTATATAATACAAAAACTATAATCTTGTATGTATGTGTGTACCCAAGATACAGCTTAAAAGATACATAATACCCCAACCAGTTTAGGAGAATATTGTACTTTAAACTTCTGCTGAGTGCAGTGCTGAATTTCATTAAAATTAGACAAGGACTGCTTGAGCTAGAAATGTTTTTCTATTTTTACAGAGTTTTTTTAATAGGAAATTCAGTATTTATTTTCAATACACATTATTATATCAATCAAAAGAATTAAAACATATATCTATTGATATCATAAAATAATTTATTCTCATACTTTAAATCATTAAGGTGTTTTGGATGTTTTTCATTTATTTGTTGCTTCCACTTTTAGCAGCCAGTTTGATACAGTTTTATCTTCTACCATACACCCAGTGGAACAATAAACCTTCTTTTGCCATCTTTAGTATTACTTAATAATTTTGTATTCAAAATAAATCTTATAGAGGACATTTCTCTTTTAATGTAAAGAAGTAAAATATATCTATTGATATCATAAAATAATTTATTTTCATACTTTAAATCAGGATATGTTTGCATTAAGGTATTTTGGGTGCTTTTCATTTGTTTTCAGACTGGAATTTTTTTTTTACTTATTAACTAAGGATTAACAAAAAATATACTTATTATTTTGAAAAAGACTATACCTGTTTTAAGCTATTACTCCATATTTTCATAAAATGTGATAACAATGAAATCCAGTGGAACAATAAACCTTTAACATCTTTAAATACAAATTAAAATATGTAATTAATAATAAAATTGGCAATATTGTTACCTCATCATTTTGTATCATGGATTGTTTTTAAAAGAAACCCAAGGAGTTTATGGGTAGTCTAGTCACCTCCTAATTGGCTTAGAAACAAATTAAGTACATGTAAATAAAAACTTATGAAAAAAATTTTTTTTCTATTTATTTAAACACCTTTGACTACATTTAACCTTCATTCCCACTAGAAATTGTTTTATTCTTTTGAGAAAAATAAGCAATTTTTATAGTAGAAGCAATTGAATCAGTGCTAAAGTGTATGAGCAATCTACAATGTAAGGGTCCAGTTTAGAAGATATTACATTGTAAAATCAACATCAGGTGTCACAGAGTGGGCCACAAACTAAGGGTCCAGTTTTACAATATATGTACATTGTAAACTGATCACCTAGTTTAGAGAGAATTTATTATTTTCCTCAATAAAAGTGATTTCAGTGTTAGAATATATTAACCTTTACAATTATCTTACTGGGGCTCCTGAGGACTGGCTGTGGCAGTACAAAGAACCATGATGCATAAACTCTGGCTTAGAGTATTAATATAGAAAAAAAACCTTCAGTAATTTCATAAAATAAGTTGTCTTCAAAATTCACAATATATGATTATTAAAAATTGTTACCATAGTAGATTTTAAGTATGATTTCATACATAAAGTCTAATATCATAGTCATCAATCTTCTTTGGGCCTCATTCCCATTGGTATCAACAGCATTCTGGGTAATCCCTCTCCAATGGGGTTATCCATAGTTGTTGAAATCTATCATGTTTTTCTTTTAAATATATATTCTGCATCCATGTCTAAACATCTTTATACAGATTCTGGTGGCTGAGTTTTAAATTCACGGTTGTCTTTCTCCTAGACTGGTTACTAACCACAGCTACGGGGGACAGTCTATCCTAATATTTTTCATTGGCTAGTGGAGAGGGGAGAAGAAACAATGTATTTATACCCTTTCCAAGAGTACCTGAGTGAAAGATAGCAGTTAATATAATAAATATTGAAAACATGTAAAAAGACACACAATATTGTAAACAGTGTTAATTACTGGACAAAATACTAAACTCAAATCTTAACATTAACTTTTGGAAGAGTTAAAAGTGTTTATTTTTATTGGGATTATTTCACATTATGTATTAAAACTAAATCCAATAATTTCTTTTTTTACTTATTAAAAACATATTTACAAGATCAGTTCTACAATAGATATACAAAGATTTAATATCTGTAAATAACATGACTTCATAAGATAGTTGTTTCTCTACAGATTTGAATTTGGAATTGTCCTATTTAATCTATAGCTGGGGAGGATTCATGCCTTTCCCAACAGCATTAGTGTGAAGTGAACATAACAGACTTGGTCAGAATTTAAACTCTACTTTCTGTTTCGATTTATTACGTGTACAGATCAATGTGCATTTTAACTATCCCAAAAATCATGAATTAAAATATTTTCTCAGATTAAAAAGATTACAGCGTAATTATAAATTGAATGAGAATGAAATTCTAAAATAACTAATTTTCAAAAATGCTGATTTTTTTTTTTCATAGATTAAAATATTTATAGACAAAAAAAAAAAAAAACACACAAAGCAAGAAATTCTTGAAATTTTTAAGGGTGCTATTTTTAACTAAATTTTCCTATTCAAAAATTTCTTTAGAAAACTGCAAAATTGAAACTTGTTTTTCAAATATGTTTCACTAATCATAACATTTAATCTTTTCCATGAAATTTATACCATTATGATCATTGTTTTAGATTTTTAAAAAATCAATATCAAAGGGTAAATAAATAAATCCATACAAAACCATGCATAACAGACTAAATATTTAAAATATTTTCCTAAAAAATTTAATGACACATTTAATATTACTTGTAATAAAATTGATAGTGTATTACTCAGGTTATATTACTATTTGGGATAATACATTTATTAGCAAGCAGAATTGTTATCAAATATTTTCCAATTGTGTCTTTATTTTAAAATGTAAAATTAAAGAGGTAAAATTCTAGTTAAAATTTAGAGATTAAAATATGTATTATATGAATGAACAGAGAAATAGCAAATCATGACAACAAAACATTTTAAACAAGCTAAGATACAGCATAGATCAGAAGCTGAATAGTCAATAGTAAAGACAGAAAATATAAACTGCAATGCATATGTTATACAAGCCATAGAAAAAAATTACATTTAAGATTGTTAAGTTCAGCAAGCAAGCAGCCATGTTGTTTGCCATGCATCAAGTTATGGAAAACATCAACTTTGACTAATATTTTAAGTTTAATACACATTCACAAAAAAGTTTTACAGGAGAGAGGTAAGCAATGGAGAAAGACGTAAAATTTTAAAGGGATATTAGTCAAAGTTTATTTTTTAGTATACACAAATAATAAAGAAAAAAAGAAAAACTTGTGTATATGTTGATACATTTTGGAGCTTTAGTCAATATAATAAAGGAAATACAGAGTGCCTCAAAATATTTGATGAGAAGTACTTTTAAAAGATTAGTCAAAACGTTTATAACAAGTTTAGATCTTAGATTTGGAAAGTAATATTAGCATCTGTTGCTATTTGGTTCTATATTTACTTCATTACAATTAATCAATTCAATGACCATCTAATAAGTTTTTTATTAGCCTATGTAGCACATGCTTTTATCATGCTTTTGTTTTGTTCACATTTTTATGCATCTCCTCTTGACATCAGTTTAAACCGACACCTTTTTTCCATATATTGTGACCATTTTGCTTAAAGCTTGAATGTTTTTGATTGAGATGAGAACTTGGGAATTTTGCCAAGTATTTGAATAAAATTTTCACCTTCCAAAATTTATAGTTTATAATTATAGTTTAGATAAATGAAAGAACAAAACAAAAAAAGGCGTCAGTTTAAACTGATGCCAGGAGGATACCAGTTAAAATCTTATTACTCAGCTTATGCAAACTTCAAAATTCAGGTCGAACCTCAACTGTCTTTAATTTGTGTAACTTTCTTTCTATATTTCACCCAAAATGAAATCAAAATCATTGATACATAAATTGATTTTTACTAAAAATATCCCATAATATTTCATCTGCAGAGAAGGAATATCTAGAATGAAAAGCATATATGAGAAAGGCATTAGTAAAAATGAAAATTCAATAAAAACTACCTTCTAGATGTCACTACTGACTAGACAAGAAAAACTGTCATTTATGGAACAACTACAAAAGCAAAAAAGAAAAAATCACTACGTTTTCTAAAGTAATAAGCTTCATAAACTTTCAAATGAATACATCTTATATTTTACCATTTTTGAGACACTCTGCATTAAAAGAATATTCTTAATTCAATTAAATAAAATAGAAAATTTAAGTGACAGAATTTGATGCATATGTGTAGAGAGATTTCTCCCCATGCTTCTTATAATAAATCTAAAATGACAAGGCTTCCTAAAATTAAAAATCCAATAATATAATATCTATGTCACATACCTTGTATAGGTTTTAACTGTTGGTAGTGCAAAACTTTGGAAAGACTTATCTAGAGTTTAGATGCATACATTTAGGCTCAAGACCGAGCCAATTGGTTAAAGTTTTATGTTAAAGGATTAATATCTTTACCAGTAGAGTAAGAGAACCATGTCCATATTTATGCATACACAAAGAAAAAAAAAACTAAGTTGTTTGGAAAGTAATATTGCATTTAAAGTAGACAAATATGGAACCAACCAACTACTTTAGAAATTGGGTTAAATGCTAAACACATAGATGTAGTTAAACCCTCTTATATCGGTGTAATGACAAAAGTATGCAGGTGTAGGCTTTAAGAAAGCTTTATTCAACTGAGAATACAAGGCTTGCATATAGTGTCCTTTTATAGTCCCAGTAAACAGAAATAGCTCTCTCAAAGAGGAGAGTAACAAAACAAAGGGAGACCACGCTTGATTATTCATAACAATCAGTACACCACCAATATTCCAGCTAACCAGTTTGGTTGATTTTGTTTAGCAGCATATCAACATCTATGGACTATTTAAAGCTATAATCTAAATAATGCCTTCAACTATAGATATTTTGTACATAACTTTTTACTTTCAGAGTAAACATATATTTTTTTACATCTATAGTTTCTAGATGATAAAAAAAATGTATTGTTGGTAATTTTTTCACAAAAATGTAATTCTGGCATTTTTACTATAAAAATCTATTTTTTATACTTTCCTAGTGTTTTGATTTTTGTTTGAGTAGGTTCACTATTTGCCCATAGTTGGGACCCTAACAGGTGCTACTACACCAGATCAGAGTGGACTTGGTAACAACAGCAATTAAGAGGTGGTTCTATGCTCCTCAAAACCTCCAATTTCCCGATCAGAGTCCAGCAAATTTGTCTAGCATCTATTTTAATCCTGAAAAAAATTACATGTAAGCATTTAAATTTTATACAATTGCTAAACTAAGTCACTATGCAGCCACAGGTAGCATTGTGTACAATGTATGATCACTTGTTTACACTGATGACTTTGTGCAGGTCCATCGAGTTAGTAATAGTTTAATATAAGTTTCTAAGAGTCAATGAAGCTGTAGAGATAAAAGAGATGTAATTAATGGGTCAGAGGTCAATTATTGAATTCTTATTACATGTCTTAAAATGTTCTGAGACAATGGTTAATCAGACATGATTCCAGACTAAGCATGCCAGAAAATCAGTAGTGTATGTCTATCATTGTTTAGAGTAAACATTTAATTTTATGGGATACAAAGACTTTAATGTACCATGTTTATGCTGAATTAATCTGATAATGAAGAATGTTTCTGTTGCATATCTAAATGCAATGACCGTATCTAAATACCAGCAATGGTCTAACAAATTAAAAAAAAGGTGTCTGAACTTTCTAAGAAGCCTCACTCTGAAAGAGCAACTTAGTTTGAAGAAAGATCTTCTGAAAGTCAAAGCAACAGAGAATTAACAAAAGGCACATTGCATCTGATTCATCTCTAAACAAATTGAAAATAAATCTAATTAGGAAATTTGAGTCATTCATGATCTCACACTGAAGTCAAGAAGGAATGAAAACCTTTCAACAAGGAATTAAAAAAAAACAAAAAAACTCTCTATCCTTCAATGAACTGTCACAGGAGACATAAAATGAAGACATTGTTAATAGTGAGATGCTAAAAGGGCATAAGTGCATTTTTTTTTTGTGAAATATAAAAATTCAGAATAAAAATGCATAAGACATTTTTTTATGAAAAGACTTTGTATCAGAATATTGTCTTCATCTTGTTTGATTTTTTTCAAAAATGGAAAACATTTACAATTTGCTGGGATATGACAAGTACTGTCCAACACAATAAGTTGCAAGGTCCTGGATAAACCAACATTGCAGACTTTCATTGTCAACAGTTCAAGTCTGCTGATGGTGCACATGACCAAAAAAGTCTGTATTTGTGAATAGAAACAGCCATCTTCCAGTAAGACAGTATAAAGTCTTACACATAAAAATAAACCCAAAGGGAAATAAAGTCATTAGGTTGGGAGTTTTATTTTATCCTTCACACACACTAGAACTCACATTTTCATATCCTATTTTGATCACAGAAATATTGTCTTAGTCAAAATATTCAAAAATAAATAAAACATCAAATCCTAGAATTATATCAGCCAGAAATGGAAAAAATACTATATATTGAGCTACTGTAATTGTTGATGTCAAAAATTACATCATTATTCAATTTAATTACATTTCAATCAGCTCTTAACTGTTAACCTTTAAACAGCAGGCATCATCAATTGATGTCTCATTGAAATTTGGCAGGTATTATCAATTTATGATTAAAATGCTTTTCCAATGATACAGGCATTTTTCATTAATGATTTAAATGACTAATTAGCAACTCCAGGATTCAGAAAATTACTATTTACTAGGATTCATAAAGTAATGTTATTTCCTGAAAGATTTGCATGTAAATAAAGCTTGAAGAACAAGCCAAAACCAGTACTATGTCTGCATGTATACTTATCGAAGAGAAAAAAAGATGAATAATGGTAACAACTTGGTACAAAGAATTCACAACTCCATTGTGCATGGAATGGTTCAAAGAATATCACACTGTTAAAAACATTAATATTTTAGGAACCTAACATTTATCTTATTATCATTTTTTCTTTATTTTTATGAGCCAAAAGGATTAAAATTTCATTTTTATAGATTTTTTATATAATTTTAAAAAAAGCATGAAAACTACCCATAAAAAATGTATTTTCTCAGTGATTTTTGTTACCTGATAGACATGCATTTTCACGCAAACTTTTACCACTATTTAAGGGTTAAAATGCAATATCACTTTCCAAACAATCTAGATTGTCAACTATGGTTATAGTACCCAGTCTGACCAGCTATTTAACACACAGCTGGGGTGAAAAAGAAATGGATTCATACCTTTCATAAGAGTATTTTCATGTAAGTTAATATAATGAACTTAACTGGAATTAGAACACGGGTCTCCAATTTCTCATTTCAAACTGCTGTCAATTACACCACAAATTAAGTGTGCATTTTAAAATTCTCAATGGATGTATTGTTCTCTATTGAAAGCGAAAGTCTCTAAAAACATCTATCTATTTTAAAGGTGTTTGTACATTCAATGAAGCTGAGCATTTCAGTATAAAATTATATATTATTATAGAATTAATCTATTAATGAATTTGGTTAGAGGCAAACTGTTTTGAATTTTCTCATTTTTTTACCTGTTTAGCGTGCATATTCATGCAAACATTTCCCAGCATTTAATGGTTAAAATGCAATATTACTTTCCAACCAGTCTAGCATCTGTTTTACAGATGTCTGTACATTCAATGAAAGTGAACATTTCAGCAAGACAAAAGCCTTATAAAAAGAAACTATTAATGAATATGGTTACAGGCAGATCTTATGAAAAACTTGCATTGCTTCTGTGCTCTGTTTGAAGAAGCACACAAATTTCAACAAACACTGTGTCTGAACAGATAAATGGCTATGTGTATAGATGAATGAAGATGCATAAGTGAGATCGTAAAGGTGCAGAATGATGCAAAGTTATTCCAGAATCAAATTGCTTTCAACTGGAACAGCCTGGTCTTTGACCACAAAGCATTCTTGACTACTTGAAAACATTCACCCTTGATTCCTTTCTACTTCCTGCATTCAGCCACTATTTTCTTGCAGTTAAGAAATAGCTATAAAACGCAATCTAACACAGATCTAAAGCGTCAAGGATTCCATTCGCAGAGAAAAATCAACTAAAGCACCAATATATAATATTTGGCCTAAAGAAGCAGTTACAAGATACAACCATTGGCGCTTAGGAAAACAAAAGCAGATTTAGTCATAACTTGTAACTTTCTAGAAACTGTTCAATGTATTACCATCTACACTGCTTCGGCGGCTCATTCGTCTGCCCAGGGTCTTAATACCATCTTCTATTCTCTTCCTGGCACTTAGGAATGTCAACGTAGCATGGCTTGCAGCTCTGAAGGACATTTTACCTTTGACTCGGTTGCAGTGAGTCTCGCTTCGACTTCCCCTGCGATCTAATACTGGGGTATCATATGCGATATCTTCTTCCTGGTCTGATTTCACATGGCGCTTGTAGCCTAAATAAAATATATTGTAGGACCAAATATTTCTTTCGAAGCTGGCAAGCACAACAAAGGGCTTCAATGAAAAAAGCAAGGCTACTGGATTTTGACATGTCCACATCAAAATTTGAAGAAATAAAATAGAAAACAGAAGAGAGGCAAGTGAAAAGAAATAAGTGTACCCCAATTTTAGCACAACAGTAAAATTGTTGTTTTGAAGCTTTTATGGTATCATGGGGTGTAGTAGCAGTAATCATAATGGCAGTTGGAGTATTGAAAATAAACAGTACTGGTTCAGATAATTAAAACAACAGCAAACAGTGGTGACAGTAGTAAAGCTAGTATCAATGGTCACAGATTTACACAAAACTGCCTTTGAGATATGGAATGAAAACAGGAGAATGAAGATGAGGTTTACACAAAATCAACACAGAATAATAAAAGAATAAAATTGGTCTAATGGAATTTGGTAACTGTTTGGGAGAAAAGAACAATAGAAAAATTTAAAAATGAAAAAAAAAGAAAGAAAGTAAAACAATGTTTAATGAAATGATAATCTTGAAGGAATCATGGCTAAGTTTCTGTATCACATCGGAAAAAAAAATGTAATAATTTAGTTGTTAATTTTAAAACCTGCAAATGATAGGATTTAGTTGATAACATAAAAAGCACATGGGACTACAAAAATGAATAGTTATTGAAAAATATTCTAAAATATCAAAACATCGCCACCATAAGCAGTTGTGAAAAATGAAAGATGATTTTCAGCTTATAAAGATTTCATGAAAAAAAGATGCAAGCCTAAGACATGTGTGTGTGTGTATATATATATATATATATATATATATATATATATATATATATATAGAGAGAGAGAGAGAGAGAGACACACACACACACACAGAATGATATATAAAGGACAATAACTTTTTCCACTTTGTCATACATTTTTTACCACACACACACACATATATTATATATATATATATATATATATATATATATATATATATATACACACACACATATATATGAGTGAATGCCAGCACCCACTATCTCAGATATTGAGCACTTTTACCCAAAATATCACATACATTAAAACTTTTATAATATATATTTATCAGTCTACACAATATATATATATATATTACGCATACACTTATATAATCTAAATATAGGACAGATTAAGCAAAAAGTCAGAATATTCATTTTTTTCCTTTCAATGCTTATAAATCCTAACATCTCATGTTAAAAATCTACTTACCTATCACCAGAGATTCTAATCATCAATATCTAATATATGCAAATAGTTAGAACTAAGAAAAAGTGATTACAAGAACTAAATTTTGATGAATTAAAACAGAAATTTAAGCTAAAAATTGCAGGATACAGATTCCAGCAAAATATATGAAAAATGATATGGCTTAATTTGCAAGTAAATTTCAAACCAAAATATTAATATTATGAAAGGTTTTTTAAATTAAATATTATTCTTCATTATTATTTTAATTAGTCCTCAGGTAATGTCAAATAAAGTAAATCATGTTTAGTTCAAAAATGAGAAACACTTTATTGCTTAGGACTGAGATTTCAAATCTAATAATCTAACTGTATCTTAATCAAACCATATAGCATGTATGCAACAACAATGACACTGAAAATGTCTGATCTTCTGATAAGAAAACAACAGCCACTGTTGTTAGAAATAGCAGTACTAAACCAAATCTAAGTAACATATCTACAGAAAAAAAAATTGCAAATTTTAGTTTGTTTAAAAAAAACACAACAAAAAAACAGCTATTTTTAATTTGCAGTCAAATAGTTTCCTTGTTGAAGATTAACAGGATCTCTCTCTATTTAAATCAAAAGAATGAGGCTTTTTTAAGTATTGACTATTCAGATGTGGATAAAGATTCAAGGAGTTTAAACATAATGAACTCTAACAATTATTGCTTTCATATTGCTTTTTTTTACTTTGGTGAAAATATGTTTTTTTTGTGATTTGCAATAGAAAATATATTTTATTCTGGTAATTAATTAGGCAAGGATATTCCTCAAGGAACAACATCATATTGCCTAACACTTTATTCATTTAAATAAGAATTACTGTGTTTTTAAAATAAAATGAAATTGTTGTTGAGGTGAAAATGGTTATGGTTAAAGTGACTTTAATAATATATTAAAAATGTTGCAATTTCATTGTATATATTACAATAAGATGACAGACATTATTTTAATACATGGACAATGTTGGGTATCCCTCCTAGTTATACAATAAAGTAAAAGACTGAAGATTACAGACATCTGTAAATGAAATATAATGAAATATCTGTATAGTTGCATACTTTTGATACTGCAAGAAAAAAAAAACCCAAAAAACTACAATACAATTTTGATGAAAAAAAAAAAAAAGAAAATTATTTTAAAGGTTAAATATCTTGAAAGAAATTTGAAAGCCAAGATTTGAATCTTGAAGATGCATGTTTGAAAATATCAATGTAGTTTCTTTTCAGCAAATTGAGAAACTCACACATAACATTTATGTAATGGATGCATGTAACATAATGCAAGTACTTTCTGTCTGAATTTCCGGGATGAGGAGTTACTATTTATACTATTTGCTTTCAGACTATTATCCTCATTTTGTTGTTTTTATTACAGTGTTTCAACTATTGTCCCTCTGGTCTTCATCAGGTGCATATCGATCCAGGTTTTTTTTTCTAACTGTACCTTTTATTTAATCTACAAGGGTAAACAGTTCTTTTTCCATTTTATTCAACTAGGCTATTGTCCTACAGGAAAATAGCCTAGTGGATGAAACCATTGTTCTATGTGGGGAAGATAACTGTTGTAGCATACCTACGGACAATAATGGGTATGTCCTCATTCACATAAATATAGTAGTAAATACTGTATGTTGGTTTGCAGTTGAAGATTCATTGTGGAATTCACTTAACTCACTTGTAGCAGTTGACTACTTCTTCTACGCGTCCGCTGGCAAATCTTATACGTGTTGTTCTTGTCCTAAGTATTATTGTTCATTACCAACTTTTGTTTGATTATTCTATTCAATAACTTTCCCTAGGTTATAACAATAACATAGTAATCATGAGTTCAAGCCCTGTGCCAGGCAGTGTGTACTTAGACTCAGTGGAAACAGGGTGAGTGATAACTAAGCGGTACTAAAAATAAGAAGTAGACAAGATATTCTTAAACATGGACAGTGGAATGAGGGCATTCTACACTCATAGATTAAGTAAATGGTTCAGTTTGGAATTCCCTGTAGGTTATATGGATCGATATACACTTGATGAAGGCTGGAGCGCACAACAGCTGAAAAGCTGTGATAACAACAAAGATGAGGATAATAATCAGAATGTAAATAGGGTAAATAATAATGCAAGTAGATTCAGGTAACTTTTGGAGAGAAATTTTAAAAAAAAGCTTCAATCATTCAGATTTTCTTTTTTTAAGATAAAAGTACTTTAAAGCAACACTAAAAAGGTTAACTATTTATTTATTCACTATAAAAATTAAGAGTAGTGAACTGATTAGCAAGGCCTGAAATGTTCCGTTATATATTAATTATATATTAAAAATACTAAATTTTTTTTAATGCTGAATCCATAATTAAAAAAGAAAAAAGATGTTTAAATTGGTTGAATGAAAGTAGGAATAGTTGATTTAAATTTATTCTCCAAGTTTTAATTTCTTCTTTAAAAATCACTTGCTAATTTTTTTTTTTTTGGTTAAAGAAAAGTTTCAAATAAACAAACAATACCAGCTCCAAACTTGGAGGGGAGAGGTTAAAGGTGATATAAAGGATATTTCCAGTCATTCTAAACAGCACACCTGTTGACAGAAATAGGAAAAAAGAAACAGACAGAGAAAAAAAAAAAAAAACAGAAAGAAAACACACTATATATATATATATATATATATATATATATATATATAGTGTTATTTAACTAAGTAAAAGACATGCTGCAATGGATACTGATGAACAACAGCCAACAGAGTAGGCAGTTTGTATTTTATTTGGCAATCTTTAATGAAATTATATAAGAGTGAACACTGAGGTCAACACTGAGTGGTGACAGTCTGTTTCATGCTTAAAGAGGGCCTGAACATTGCTTTCAAGTATGAAACAGATTGTCACCACTGTGTTTACCTCTGAACCTGCTCTTATATTTATATATGCTCTATCCCTGATATTGAGCACTTTTATCTATAAATATAGCATACCTTAAAACTGTATTCTTTATCATTTATATGTATATATGAAATGAAGTGTACACAGGAATAAATGCTGACAGATGCAAAATAAACAGAAGTTTAAATCAAAAGAAATTAATCAATGTTCAAACAATGCATGTGAATGAATACTAATAATCCAGTAATTTTAGATAAGGCACTGTCATGTTACAGTGTAAAAGGCAGAGTTTATGGGGACATGTGGGGAAGATAAATGTTGACCCTAAACTAAAACAAATTAAGACTGTAGTGATTGGGGAAGCATCCTCATGGGAGTTTGTTCCACAAAGCAGCTGATTACAGTGAAAGTGATATCATGAATATCTAAATGATTCTTCAGTTTCAAAATCTAAAGTGAAGAAGTTCATACACTATTTTTGCAAATGAATTGTAAGTGAATTATATATATGGTGGACTTTCTCGTCATATTTGATATATGAGGGTCAGCAACTCAGTTCCTAGGAACCAAGAGCCAAACACCAGCACATATGATTTGATTATAGTGGTGAAGGCTTTGTGTAGAACCTCCCACACTTTTTGAAGGCCAAATACAGAGACCTGGTGCACCATGTGCCACAAGGTCCCCAAGCAACCTTCTGCAGGTTTTAAATTCAGAGTTTTCCTTCTCCTAGAACAGTTGCTACCCAAGGCTATAGAACAGTCTGTCCTGCTATTTATTCATAGCAGGAGGGAGAGGAGGATTCATGCCTTTCCCAAGGATATTAGCATGTAAGTGAATGTAATGGATTTGACTGGAATTTGAATTTGGCTCTCCAATCCCTCAGTCTGTGCCACTACCAACGACTCCACCATGTCTACTTAATATATATATATATATATATATATATATATATATACACACACACACACACACAAAGAACAATTGTTATGATGTAATGATACACAGACTAGTCTTACAAGCTATTGTTATTGATTTTCTTTTACTTTCAACATGCCAATGCTTGTGCTAAAGTTAGCCAAATCACCAAAGGAGTTGATGTGAATATCCGAGGGGTCAAAGGTGGGTCAATAAATGCCTGAGAGTCAAAAGTGGGTTGATAAATAAATATTCAAACTTACAAACAAAGATCACCAATTTTCTATCAATATCCTTGTAATGGTTCAAACACATTCTTCTCATTAATGATGTCAACAAATTCAATAAAAATGTATTATATTAATTTATTTTTAATATGTTTATTCTTACCTTTATTATCTATGAAATTTTCCTCATTATTATTAATATCATTATGTTGGTGTCAGACATTGTTCTATTAAATGGAATTTCTATTCTTGAGACATGGTGTCAACAAAACTCCTCACAACTCGAGAACCTTTCAGAGAATACTTGCAGAGTAAATGATTTTTTGAACCTCTACAATCGTTGTCTCAATTCCAATTCTCACGAAGCACTCTTAAGTTTCTAATTGGTGTTCCAAGTACACCCATTACTATTGGAATCACTTCAACAGTCATTTTCCATAATTTCTTCAACTGCCTAACCAGGTCCTGATATTTTTTAGTCTTTTTCCTTCTTTAGAGTTTACTCTTGTATCATATTTCTATATGATACAAAAATAATTTGATAATTGCTAATTTCCTTATTTATCACAATAAAGTTAGGTTTTTGTGTCTCAATGAAATGAACTTTCTGGACAGAGAAATCCCATAATATTTTGTGTCTGTCATTCTGTCACTCCTTCTGGATGATATTCATATCATAATCATTTAAAAAAATTATTATTATTATTATTGAAACAAACATGTTTAATATAAAATGAGAAATAGAAACTGAAAAATAACAAAACATATTACTAAAATGAATCTTATCGTGAAACAATAATAAAGAAAAAGGGACAAAGGAATTCCTACGCTTAAATAAGGAAATAATTATTATTGGTACATACTTGAGGGTTGATGAGGGATTAAGGATTCCATGAAGAGTAAACAGGCTTTTATGGCAGCAGTATATATATATATATATCAGTGTGTGTGTGTGTGTGTGTATATATATATATATATATATATATATATACGCGCGCATACTAAAAATAATGCCTGAATGTAATTTTCAGGTCTGAAAATTGCATTCAAACATGAAAGAGACATGCTCTATCCTAGATACTGAGCACTTTTACCTTATAAATATAGCATACCATAAAACTATATATATATATATATATATATATATATATATATATATATTCTAAGGAATTAATGGGCTTATTTTTAAAACAAAATTTTTTACAATGTCTACCTTTTACTTTACAATTCAGTTAGAATTTGACAGTGCTTTTTTTCTTAGATTTTAGTTGAACTGTGTTGCATCATATATGGCTTATCTTTCTATTTGTAAGATTAATTTGGATTTAATATAATTTTGTATTAATCTCCTGGTAGTATGAGTAACATCTTGTATGGATGTATTAGTATTTGGTTGGTGTTTTTGACGTTTTGCATTGATTGGTTATTGTTATTAACATCTTATATAAAGAATCTTTAGTCAACAGTTGTATAGTAATTTACCAAGTAATTCTATACATTCAAATTATTTACTGGTTTCTTAAAGAAGCTATTTATTTATCAACTATAAAAATAATTTTATGTAGGAAACTCCGAAAACATATAACTTGTTTAGCATTTTGTTAAATTACCACTCCACCTCATTTTTTTTTAGGATATGACATTGTCTGGTGTGTATAATATGCATCCATTAACATCCACTCCTGTTTAATGTCATTGACTACCAATCTACAGGTCATGAGTCATTTATGAAAAATAATTTCTTAATTTTTGCTTCTTCGCTTAGTTTAAATTTAATGTAGGTCATATTTGATTGGCTGATCAGGGTAAAGCATACATAACTTATACCCCAACCTTTTTTTTTGTAAAAGGAGATTGTATTTTGCTTTTAAATCTAAATTGTTCACTTGCCAGTAATTTACAATTGCCTGATGAGATGCATTGATACACATCAAAACATGACTGCAATTGTGTAGTGATTTTGACAGGTTTTTGATATAATATCCTAAAATATATATATATTTTAGTAGCAGGAATTCTCTCAAACATGTTTTTTTAAATAATATAGACAAGTTTTGTCTATCAATTTATAAATTTGAAAGCATTAATAACAAATTTGATGGACAGAACTTGTTCATAATAAATAAAGAATAAACAGTTAACAAACAACACTATATAAAATAACTACAAATAATCGCATTCAGATCCACAATTATTTCTACCTAATATCCTCTAGAATAATTTGAAATATAACTGTTACCACCTACCCAATAACCATTAAGATCATACAATAGACCTTGCTACCCAATATACAACACTGACCAGCAAACATATATATAATAGAGCCAAAACAACAGACATGGCCTGAAGATTGCATTTATGCATAAAAACAAACTATTGCCATTTGGTATTGATATCAGTGCTCACTTGTGTATGTGTGCTTGTTTGTTTGCATATATGAATGTATAAAAAAGTTTACGATGAAAATTATTTCATTTGAATAAGTTATACAACACAGGGATTTTGATATCTACAAGATGAAAGCCAAAATGTACTTTGTGACTGGTTCATCAATATCCAGTAGTAATAAAAAAAAACAAAAAAAAAAAAAAACAAACAAAAAACACAGTGGACGGTTTTAGACAATTTAGATAAATGCTTTTATGATATTAACCTAGGGAGCTTCACAGTAACAACAAAAGTGTCTTGACTAACAAAATAATACATCTCTTTTTGACTGTTGATTTTAGGTGCATGACTAATTTTTCTTTTTCAACTTTAAAATGCTTTTAAATTACTACCAGCAGAAAGCAGAATATTCTCACAAATTCAGCAATTTAACAATTGTTCTGGATCAAACAAAAAACTTTGGTTTAAAAGAAGATACTTTTTTTAGAAGATATCTTCTAAAAAGTATCTTCTAAAAATTACTTTTTCAAAGATGTACTAAACAACTTTTGTATAGAAAAAAAGATTAAAGTTTAACCTTCATGACTACAAAAAAGGACGGTTATTCCCTTGACACTACTATTACTTTATACGCTTCACTCCCTTGGCAATGTTTATTTTCAAGTTTATAAAAATATGTGAACCAATTACAATGCGATATTTATTATTTAGGATTCGTTTAATTCAAGAATTTATAAAAAAAAATTACAAAATTATCAAAATATGTAAGAGGAAGACATGTTCTCAATCTGTTTTAGTGAATTTATGTGGTAAGACCAAATGAAGGAAATGCCTGGAAAATTTAGAATTACACTTAACCTTGTTATGTATTTAAATTTTCTTATTCAGGTATTTTATAAATTTAAGGATTAAAAATATTTTTCATATTTCTTTCTTTACAAAATGGTAAATAAATATTTTATTATAGTTGATTCACATATTTTTTATAATCTTGCAAATATAAAATTATTCTTGTAAATAAACAATCTAATAAATAAATAGTGTTCAATATTTTTGTTGTCAATTCCACTTCCATGTTTGGGCTTTACTAAAATTTTAAATCATCACTTTTTAAAACAATAAACATTGTCGAGGGAGTCAAAAGTGTATACAGTAATAGCAGTGTCAAGGGAATAACCATCCTTTTGACACAGTGTTATTTTGTGGACATGAAAGTTAAACATTACCAAAAATCTTTGCAAAAGTATTGTTTCATTACTATATTGTATTTAGGCTTGTGCTTGTAAATTTCCAAATCTATTATAAAGTAAATTAAAGACTTACCTATTAATGCTAATTTAGAGTTTAAAAACAGAACAGGTTATTTATGATAATCTAGCAAAATTGGCTATAATAAATAAAACAAATCTTGATGTTTTCTTAGCAGCAAAATAGTATTTTTATAATTATCGTAAAAACTAATAAGGGGTCATTTCAAATAATATTAAGTCAAGCCCCAGGACAGGACAGTAGTTCTCCTTTGGGAGAGGGCTGGACTCATTGCCCAGAGCCTGAGGCATCTCCACAAGGGGAAGTGCTGAAGGGGCTTAGCCATTTTTTCCACATATTGACATTAAACCTGTTAAACCATGTGTCTTTTCTGGTAGCGACATGAGTGCTCTGTTAAATACCATCTTAAAAACAAATAATGTTGCACTATTTTTGCCTACAGAAAACTGCAAATGCATATGACATTTTTATTTGTTAAAAGAATTTTAATCATTATGTATTTTTCAGTTCAATGATTTCAGTTGGATGACCGGGGTTTTTATGAAGACACCATCTCAAGATCATATGCTAAAGAAAGAAGGTCTTTTTCTTTCTGCCCATTAGCTGAGGATTTGTGAATATGTACCAGTGCAACTATTAATGGCTTCGGAACAGTTTTGTCTACCCAATTTCACAAAGCTTCAACCAATCTGTGGTATGGTTTTCAGGCACTATGTCAATGGTGCTGTACACCGAGATCATCTTCCCAGAATTATATTCTCAAGAAGGTAACTTTTTGACTGAGTACCCATGGTGAGATTTGAAACTGGGTCTCATTGTTAGGATGCTAACAGTAGATATGCTAGTAGCTTAAAGGTTATCAGCACAGAAAGTAGAGTCAGACAGCTGAGTTCAAATTGCAGCCCAGTCTGTTACATTCACTTTCACACAAGTGCCTTTGGGAAAGGTAATAATCTCTTCTCACCTCAGCCATGTGTTAAATGGCAGGGTAGACTGGGCTCTCTAAGCCTTGCGTGGTAAAAAAAATTTGAAGTTCAAAACTGTGGCAATGGCAAACACTCCAATATCTTTCCTAATATGTCATAGATAGCAATTCACAAATAATAAAGAAACATAATCTGTGGAGAGCCAAAATTACCTAGATCCTGAATAGTAATGGTAATATTAGCTGTTTCCATATAAGAAAACATTCTGCAACATTTCTGACTGAAAAGCAAGTGCTACTTTCAGTTGAAATTTATAAAAAATTTTTATATCAAAATAATTTTTTAGGAAATTAGGTTTCTCAGGTTCTCAACTGTTATCATTCTTTCCAGTACTGATTAGGGTTTCCTTCCTAACCTTTTGTTTGAAGCAGCGTGGAATGTCAACATTTTTCTCTTAAAACATTTTTTCAGGAAAATAAGTTCAAGTCCACTAGCTGTTATTTCTCTTTCCAGTACTGATTAACCTTTTATTTGAAAGAATATGTTATTAATAAAAATAAAAAATGATGCATGGACAGAAGACCACCATCCTCTTTAACCAGTCCCTATTTTGCATCTGAGTTTGTTATATTGTCCCCTCTGTCTTTTGGAAATGATCACTAAGAATTTTGGCTTACATTGCACTTAATTGCAAACCATGAATTTTAACATTTAATTTATAAAGATTTTTTTGTCATATATTAGACAAAATAGATCAATGTTGGATCTACATCTAATTTTCTATTTATCATTATTTCATGAATGAAATAAATATAAGACCTTCTTCTATGAGCCGTGTCTCTTCAG
Organism: Acanthosepion lycidas; assembly: GCA_963932145.1. Taxonomy (NCBI): domain Eukaryota; kingdom Metazoa; phylum Mollusca; class Cephalopoda; order Sepiida; family Sepiidae; genus Acanthosepion; species Acanthosepion lycidas. The sequence continues at coordinate 104,789,373 of OZ010581.1, forward strand.
GATGTGAATGATCATGGCTCTCCACATGTTCCTGTCCTTTGTAGCTTTTAATAAAGTTTGTCTTTTTGCTATCTCTCCTAATCTTTGTTCTGCCAACCATTTACAGAAGCTTGTTAGGGGGGTCATGTGCTGCTTTCATATGTCTCTTTTACTGTCAATGTCCTGTGAGCATTAGATTTTCTAAACCTTTCCTCATTAAATACTCTAGAAGTCTTGTCCTTTTCTGATTCTAAGTCCGTTTTGTTTCCATTTTTTCTAAAACTTTGTTGCTCACATATTCAGTCCATGATATTCTCAGCATCCTTCTGTAGAGACATTTCTATTAGCTCTAGTTTCTTCTTCATCTATGAGATTATCCAGCATTCACTATCACATCGGAAGACCAATATTACATAACAGTTCAGTTTTCTGTTTCTTAATACTTTTCTTCGCTTTTGGAAAGCATCTTTTGCTATTCCACTTCAGATTTTGGTATTGACCAAGTCTATAAGAAAATCCTTTCTTTTAGTACCTCTAAATTTTCTGCTGTATGTATTTTAAAGTTGAAAATGACTATCAAAATCTACCATTTGATTGGTAGGAATTTAACCAAGGCATGTGATTTTATACAAATAATTTACTGTAGACATATGTTGTTAAACACAAAATATATGTATACACATAAGAAGCTAACAAAACACATATTTACATAGGTGTTACTTAAGTTTACAAATAAGTTTTCATGTTGAATGTTGTAATTCCAGCAAGAATGTACAATCACACACAAGTAGAGATTATTTCTGTCTGATTGAATTTAACACATATTTACAAGAAATATTTTATAAGTAGAGCAAAGAATGAGATACAACATATATACACAGACAAGGAGAAACTTGTTCAAATATTCTAATTAAAAAAAAAAAAAATCACTCATCCAAATTAATATTAAATAATAAAATGATTACCATAAACATTTTATTCAAAACCAATTGATCAAAAATAAAAAAAATAATCAATTTAAAAAAAATTTAAAGTTTAATTCACATAAAAACAAAAACACAAACTACATGTTAAAATCAAAATACTGCTTCAATTTAAAAATGTATTATACATTAAAAGGAATTAATTTCAAATGAAATTATTTTATTTATTGTTTCCATAGAAAACAAAAAAGAAGAAAAAACAAACAAACCTGGTAAAATGCAAAAAAGAAAACATAATAGAAATTTTTGATTTAAGAATATCTGAAATAGTTCCATGGTATTTATTTTAACAAAACTATATGGCAGTTAAGAAAACTTATTCCAGTATTCAGATATTACAATATGTCTTCATGCTTTTTCTAAATTTTTTTTATTTTTTTTTTTTTTAATTTACCAATTAATGAACAAAAAAATATTATTTCAGAAATGAAGAATAAAAAATTTAAAAACAAAAACTAGTTGTATTAGTATGGAGGGGTGGTGCCAAACACTTCCAAAAATATGAACAAGGGACCAAAAATCAGAATTTCTTTTTTGAAAGAGCTTGTTGGTCAGGCCAAGAAAATTTCATTACTCCTTCCTATAATATACCTAAACAAACATTAACAAAGGTATTTAAATGCCAGCCATTCTTTAGAATTTGTTTACTTTGATCCTCACTAAGTGCACCAAACTTTTTGGCTTTGTGTTACATCTAAGCTACATTTAGAAAATCACCATTCTTTAGAATTTGTTATTTGTAACTATCTTGAATGATTTCTGAGACGAGGAGTTATCATTATACAAGGTGTGTCAGAAATATTTCCCACATAATGGTAAGACATTAGCTTAATGAAGACACCATCACCACTAATGACTTACCATTATGTGGGAGGGTGTTTTGCTGTACGCTGTATATACTATTTACATACAGACTATGGTCCCCATCTTTGTTTTTGGTATCAAAATGTTTTTGCAGTTATGCCCTCTGGTCGTCGTCAGGTGATTGTCGATCTGGATAACCTTTAGAGAATTTCAAACTGTTATAGTCTAGTAGATTAAAGCATTGGTTTGTGAATTTGGTAATATCGTAATTGCAAGTTCAATCCCTGGGCCAGGCAATATGTACTTGGACTTGGTGGAAACAGGGCAAACAATAACTGAACTAGACAAGACTAGACATGAGAATGTTGTGGCCTTATTAGGGCCAGAAATAAAGACACAAAGAGAGGAATTTAGTTAAACAAATATATTAACAGAAACAGTAATACAAATATATACAAACGAGAGTGTTACAGCAAGAATGCTCTATCTGACTGTCAGAACTGACTGCTGGAAACTTCCCTGTCTAAAAGGTAGTACCTGCTCCTATTTATAGCTGGGAGAGTCCATGCATGCATGGGTAAATTACCATAACAGAGAAAAATCTAGCCGTAAAATTAAATAAAGTGTTCAGTTTGAAATTTCCTGAAGGTTACCCAGATCAATGATCACATGATGAAGACCAGAGGGCACAACAGCTGAAATATTGTGATAACAACGACAAAGATAAGGACAATAGTCTGCATTTAAATAATATAACTATCTCTTGAATTTGTTTTTGAGAATACAACAATATATTTAATATCCAAAATAAGGGCAAAAGTGAAAAGATTAAAGTTTATGACTGGCTTTCAGCAGAGATGTAAACTATTTCATCTTTCGATATAATTCTAATCAAAAGCAAATGCTTTATTTAGATTACATATTAATATTATTAAGAACTTATATATTCTTCAACCTTCCAAATAAAAGTTAGAAAAATAAAAATGATATTAAAGATACTGTATTTGCCCATACTTGTTATTTTAGGATCATATGAAAATTACGACAGGTCAAACATCAAAGCTTAAATAGATATAGCATATGTACTCGAATGTAGTGAGAGTTTTTATGATCAACTTTTTACACAAAACATGGTGGGCGGTTCATATTATACACAGGTATTTTTTTTTGAAGAAGTAAAAAATCATACATTTTCAGTGATTGGTTGCATTTTACAGAAGTAAATTTTTTTCTGGAGATTTTAAAATTCATGCATTTTCAATGAGTGTAACCTACTTGGTAGATCTACATTTTCATGGTACCATTCAGTTGTGTTCCTTATTCTGCCTTCCTCTGTTTATTTATATTTATTTTTATTTATTATATTCTGGGATTATTTTATCTTATAATTCCCTATTACATATTCTAGTGAGTAGTGAGTCCAATGCACACTATGTGCCACATCTAAGCTTCGCTTAATAAATCACTATATAAATGAAAAATTAAGAATATCTTTGTTTTCTTTCTCCAATTTGCATTCATCTTCATTTGCATGTGTTTGAGATACTGCTTTTCCAACGGCACCCCATTTGTCTGATATATATGTACACTGTAACGAGCATGCACGGAAGCGTCCTCGAACTGCGTGTGTGTGTTGTTGCCAGGTATACCTTGGAGTACCATAATGGACTCGACCGACGACTACAAGAAGAAGACGCAAGAGTCATTTGGTGTCTTTTCTTGGGCGACAAAAGCCATTGCGGTTGGTCGTCCGTTGGCAGCAGTCTTGGGTGCCATTTTGCTCGTTTGCTGTCGTAAAGTGTTCGTTCGGAAGAGAAGGCGTTCGTTTCAGGTTCGCAAGTAGGCGTTCGTTTTTGTGTCGCAAGAAGTTTTTTTTTTTTCCTGTTTTCTCGCACATATACCATATATGTTTCAGTTGTCTTCCTTATTCTGTCTTCCTCTGTTTATTTATATTTATATATTATGTTCTTTACATGTACTAGTATTATTCTATATTAAAATTCTCTGTTATATATTCTTAAGGTTAATGATGATTAGACAGGGTGAAGTACCAAATGAATTTTAATTCTAGTAGCTTTATTTACAGTAATATTATCAATAGGAATCAACAAAATTGAAGAGCATTATAAAAGCATATCCCACTATTCGTATATAAATTATACACAAAGTATTATGGTACATGCTACAGGAACGAATTATTTACAATACATTAAAGAAAATAATTTTTTTACTGAACATTTATTAACTAAATTATTTACAATACAAAAAAAAAAAGGAAATAGTTCTTTTACTGAAAACTATTTATTTATTATAAAATATGTCCAGGATGATACCCAGTATGGCAATATTTGACTATGGTAGGCCCTACTTACTAGTATTGCTCAGAAGCTGGGGTTGCATTATACATGATCTACATCTCACAAAATAATTCAGGAGTTGCACGATGCATGAAGTAGGCTTATACACAAGTATATACAGTACTTTATTGCATAAAATAATATAGAGTATAACTAATAATTAGTATAACTGAGAGTTACAAGTTATTAAGCATAAAACTTGTAATATTCTTTTCTCAAAATAAGAAACCTGAAAGTTAGGAGAATATGTTGTGATCCAATATGGTGTTCTGCTGAAGTTGCTTTGAGCAAGTTTCCTTAAGAGAATAAATAAACGAAGAAAATAACATATGAACCTTTTGCAGCTTCTACAAAACAAAAAGTAAGTGAAATAAAAGATTGTAAACTAAAAAGAAAGTTCATAATTCAATGAACAATGGTTAAGTAAAAAAACAAGACAATATATACTTGTGTTTGAATAAGGAAATATTTGAATAGAAATACTCACTGAAGAAGAAAGGAAAAAGAAAAGAAAAAAAATGAGAAGAAAAAGCTAACAAAACAATTCAATTTATACCTAACTGAAAGCGGCTGAATCTTCGCTTGGGTGTATTGGTTCCTGACGGAGGATCATCTTCACTTGCAGACATACTCAATCGGGATCCTTGTTTTCCAAGGGAACTGTCTTCAATGATTTCAGAATCACTTGCAGTCGAATAGGGTATCACCAATGGCTGTAAATTAAACAAAAAACACTCACCAAAATAACAAAAAAAACAATTTGTTATGAATATATTAAGTTTATCAAATGGTGTCTATTTAAGAAAAAAAAACAACAAAAAAAAAAATATATATTTTTGGTTAAAGACAGAGTATTATAAACTGTCTTTAGAAAATATTTACCAAAATTATTGCTGCCATATCTGGTTTGGTGCTCCTACTATATATCTTGAGATTCTTGACAAAATTCAAAGAAGGATCTAATAATCTTGACCTGTACTCAACTTCAGTCACTTTCCCACTGTTGTGACATAACTTCCCTGTCTTTTCTACAAATACTTTCATAGCAATTGTTCTGATGAGCTTTCCTTCTTGATGCCTCAACTTCATGAATTGTTAATTAGGTCTCACTGTTTTACTGTTGAACTAGCTAGATACAACCGCACTTCTTGCCTGTGGAACTCCCTTACAATTTCTTGCTTCCTGCCAACTACAATTTTCAAAAATTTAAATGAAACACCAAGCACCATCTTCTATTTTCCTGAATAATGTTCTTTTATGGTCCATTCTCCGCCCTAAAGTTTTCTCATTCTCTTTCACTCCCAGTAGCCCCTTGCATCCTAGCGACATTATCGCCTTGCTTGTGGTGAAATGATTAAAAAAGTTAAATAATTAGATACTATTTAATGGAGCCACAACACTTAGCTATAGTTATAGTCTTATTTGGATGTGCAGGTAGCTTAATGGTTATTGGCCAAGAAAAGGATATCAGCAAGCCAGGTTCAAATTCTGTCAGAGTCTTTTGCATCTCTTTTCTACTAACACTCTTAGGAAAGGAAGGAATCCATCAGTTCTCTCCCTCAGCAATGAGTTAAATAACCAAAAAGACTGGGCCTTGTGTGGTAGCCAGCCTAGGAGAAAAACTCTAAATTCAAACTCGTTGGGTACTCACATTCTGTGAAGTGTAAGAAGTGTATTCCTTGCCTCACTGCAACTGATCCTTCACCAGAAAGTATTTCTCCTTTGAGAATATTATTGCATTAATACTGAATAATATTAAATGAATGCGTGGGTAGTGTAGTGGTTATATGTATGGAAAGTGGAATTGGCAAGCAGAGTTCAAATTTCAGTCTAGACTGATACATTCACTTTTTCACAAATGCTCTTGAGAAAGGTATGAATCCATCTCTTCTCCAGCTGTGGGTTAAATAGTAGAGTAGACTGGGATCTCTATCTAGCCTTTGGTGGCACCCAGTATAGAAGAACTACTTTGAATTCAAAACCTGATAGTTTTGAATTCAAAATAGTTCTCCCAGAAAATCATAGGAATTCACAGATAATAAATAAATGGAATATGTGGAGAGCCATGATCACCTACACCCTTATTCTTAGGTGCCTAATCAAAGAGGAGGGAATATTTGTTTTTTCTGAGGAAATTTTTTAACCGACATCAGCTTATTAAAACTAAACCATTTATTAATTTTTGACTTGTTAACAACCCCTTTTATTAAGAACCTTTTCATTTACTGCATATTGAGAAAAATTCTGACCAATTCTTAAGACCCCTTCTTTGTATTAGATATCTAAAAGTAAGGAATATGGCCTTAAAAATAAAATTCAATAACAAAACATATCGTCCAGTTCACATTTCTCCCCAGTCATTTGAACAGGAGTAGAGGTTTATCCATCGTTTCCTCTGTTCAGGATTGGGTTTCCAGTTCCTTCTAAAGTTTTTTTTATTCTCTTTTACTTCCAGTAACCGCTTGTGTTATAGTAGCATTATCTCCTTGATTCAGGGGTAAATTGATTAAAAAAAAAAAAAAAAAAAACCTTGTATAACATTTTCTTAATACAAGTTAATATTGTAAGAGATTATGGAATAAAAAATATATTAACAAATAATATTTAATAATGCATATTATTGTTTACTTTTTAATGTATTTAATAAAAGCTATGATTCTTCATCTATGCACTATGTCCCTTCAGGACAGTGGCAATCATGGCTCTCCACAATGGCTCTCGAGAGGACTTTGTGGAGAGCCATGATCATGGTAGATAGAAGATGATGAATCACACCATTTATTAAATAAATTAAAAAGTTTACAATAATGTATATGAAACACTTTTAAGAGTAGTCATATTTTTATTAAAATATTTCACAATTCGTTTGTCTTGTATCAAAAGTGACAACAAATGAATATTGAATAGACAACTTCATAATGTTTAATACTGAAATAATACTTTTACTAAATTCTCATAACCTACCTAGAGAGCTTGAGTAAATGGATAGTAGAACAAGGTTTAGAAATACACTTTTTTTTTTGTTTAATGGATGTCCAGGTGACCAGGTGGTTGGAATGTCGAACTGAACCCTTCATTTCGCTCACTGATTAAACATGGCACATGGAACTAGAACAGTCTACCCCAATGAGCAAATTAAAGGGTTCAGTTCGACATTCCAACCACCTGAAGAAGGCTGGAGCATAAAACAGCCAAAACGTAATAGATATGTTGACAAAGATGAGGACAATAGTCCAAATAATGTAAATAGTGTACATAATAACTCATCTCAGAAATACAGACAGATACTGAAGGTTTAGGAATGATTACAAAAAGACAAAATTTATTAAGAATTAGAAAAGACCGGAAACTGTAGAGAGCCATGATCTCTAATATCTTGAAGGGATACAGCATATAGAAGAAATTTTCAAAACGTATTTGAAAATATGTTGTATGCCTTACTTTTTTAACTTTCTTTCTAAATATCGAGCGTCGTGACTTCATAACTGGAACCAGGTCTTCATGAGCACTCATACTGGAAGACTTATGCCAGTCTTTTTCATCTCCACTATCAGATGTGCCTGACGTAGTACGTCTGCAACAGAGAAAATGAAATTGAACATATTTAAGATGAAAGACAGTAACAGATTTTTTAAAAGAAAAAAATCACGAAGATAATAAAAAAATGTCATTAAATGGCAGTAGAAAACTCCTTTTGCTGAACTATAACCTTGAAGACAGCTCACAGTTAAATAAACATTGTTTTCATAATGTATTACTTTAAAATCTGTAATGAAAGTTCAAGGAGGCACGGTGGAGTAATGGATAGCAGCTCAGATTGAGGAATTGGAGAGCCAAGTTTGAATTCCAGTCAAATCCATTACATTCACTTGCATGCTAATACCCTTGGGAAAGGCATGAATCCTCTAATTCTCCTCCCAGCTATGGGTAAATAGCAGGACAAATTGGGTTCTATAGCTTTGGATGGCAACTGGTCTACTGTAGAAAGAAACGGCAACTTACTGCAGGAAAAAATCTGCCTCGTCAGTCATGTATCAAAAGATACATGATCGCCTAAGCGTGTATCATGCATGGCACATAACTGACTGAATGGCAGTTCGATGAACCAATGAGTGAAAAGTAAACATGAGAATGCTTTAAAAATGTCTAAAATTTTGCTTACATATGGAAATTGATTTTTCTTTTTATATGGATTAGCTTTAGGCTATTATATTTTAAATAAAACCAAAATTTTAAATGCATCTTTAAGGTTTTTTTTAGTTCAAATTTTGGTAGAAACTACTAAATGTCGTAGATTTCTAAAATCATATCTCATAACCAGGAATACTAAGGAGGTTAAAATTTGATATCAATTGAAAGAGAAATAAATTCACTTTCATATAAAATTCACTTGCAAAACTTGATTTTTCAATGGTTTTTGACATATATCAATTTAATTTCATGACATATTCTGATTTTTCAACAAAATCAGGATTCCAGGGAACAATTCAAATCTCTTGAGGACGGATAAGTTTCAGAAAAGAAATAAAAACTGCCCAAACTTGGACCTTCATGCCTGCAAAAACATGTGGTATCAAAAGAACGTTTTTTTCCATTGACACCACGATTATTTTGGTTACCTTCACTCTTCGGTAATAATTATTGTTTTAAATGCAATATATGAGGAAACTGAATTTATAAATTTTCTTTGTTCTTGAGAATTGACAACAAAAATAATAAACTATTTATTAGATTGCTTATCTATCTATAAAAGGCAGGATGTGTGTGTGTGTGTGTAAGGAATGCACGGCCGCAATTTTCGATGGATTTGCACCAAAATTTACATGCACATGCTCCAAGTTAGCGGGAAGGCCAAGACCAACTTTGCATTTCCCAACTCCCATCGATAGTGGAAATAATTGATTTTTTCATACTTCTAAGGCAGTTTTCATGTAGTTTGCAGCCATTTTCTACTGGCCAGTGTGAGAGCCAACAGCTGACTGACATGAATGTTAACTAGCATGCTAGCATGCAAAAAAAAATAAAAATCGATAGCGGCATTCGTCACAAGTGGGAAAAATTTAAATCTGCATGGCACTTTACTCCAATTGGCTCATTCACTTGCTTAAACTCAACGTTGATTCTCATTCTGCAGAACTGGGTTGAGTGTGAAAAAGTATTTGTTGTTAACATTCTTTTTACATTCGGTTTTTCCTGTTATGAGTCCTTTTTTAAAGCTGATCGTTTTGTGTTCATTTTGTTTAGTTCTTTTTTCATAACAGATTTAATGTTTAGTATAGAGCTTAGAAAAAATTCACAGTATGAGATAGGCAAGAAGTAAGGCATGTAGCAACATCAGCATGGCAAAGGGCACCCCTTTAAAGGCAAGGAAGGGCAAAAATATTTTAAGTCAAGTTATAGCAATTGCTGTATGAGTCGTACGATTTTTGAATCAAGCACTGGCAACGCCGGGCTATGCTGCTAGTTTACACAATTTATTTATTATATTATTTATTGGAATGGTTGGCAAAACAGCAGCTAATTGCCAATTGATTTGAACTTTATAAAATGGTAAATAATAAAGATTTCCTCATAGTTGGTTCACATATTTTAATAATTTAGTAAATGTTTATAAATTTATGACTAAAAATTGTTTTCATATTTATTTCTTTATAAATTGGTAAATGATAAATATTGCATTGCATTAGCTTTAATTGTATTAGTTTTCAGAATGTAGTAAATATAAAATTATTTTTAAAAATGAACAATCTAATAAATAAATAATGTTTAATATTTTTGTTGTAAATTCTCAAGAACAACAAAAAAACGTATCATTTTACTTTCCTCATATGATTTGGTTTTATTACATTTCTAATCATCACTTTTTCAAACAATAAACATTGGCAAGGAGTGAAGGTACTTAAAATAATAGCAATGTCAAGGAAAAATCATCCTTTTGACACTGTTTTTTTGAGGGCATACCTAGGATTTTTATTATATCCTTAGCATTCTATAACACACATATCAAATTTTCCTATGACTTACCTTACAGATAATGGAGTTCCCTTGATTCCCTTATCACTTGGTTTTTCTTTTTCTGGTATTTTTTTCTTCCTTAATCTTTCAAAAGAGTCTAGCAGTCCACTAAGTGCCACACGACGCAAGGTACCTCCATGTACATCTTTAACATAGGATATTAGTTGACGCACATCACAGAATAAGCTCTGTAAATAAATTTAGCCTTTAATTAATTTTACATAAAACTTAAGAACATGGGAGCTATATTATGACATAATTTTAAAATTCTATAAAATTCATAAATCTACTATTTCTTTATCAAAAGCAGAAATATGTATAAGATCCTAAATTTAAATTGATTTAGTTTAAGAAGATAAAATAAACACCAAATGTCCTGCAACAAATCTACACACACACAATAAAATATTTTTTCAAAGCTCAACTTCAGTTTATTTTACTTTGAGAAAGGACACAGCAGTGTCTAAAAATTTCTATTTTAAACATTTTTTCATTGTGCCTCTATTCCGTCTACTGACCTAATAATATTTTTTAATCCTTTCACCCCAAGTAAGATGAGAATGACACTAATAAACAGGGGATTACAGGGAGTGAAAGTGAGAGAGAAGACTGAGAATAGGGAGGATTGATAAAAGGACAAAAGATTAATGGGATTCAAGAAGATATAAGATAGTGACATACATTACATTTAAATTTTAGAAAACTGTAGTTATCAGGGAAGCAAGAAAATGGAAAGGAGTTCTACAGGAGAGAAGTGCGAGAAAAAAAACAGTTAGAGTGAAGTAGCAGTTGCATCTAGCTATTTCAACAGTAAACGAGTAATACCCAGATGCTAATTTAGCAGCATATTTAAATATATGTAATTACAGCACCAGAGAAAAAAAAGCTCATCTGAGCAGTTGCCTTGAAAATATTTGTAGAAAAGACAGAAGGAAACCATGTCATGTTGGTGAGAAAGTGACTGAAGTCATGATGCCAGGTCATGATCAGTTACGTAACAGATGCTTCTTTGGATTTTGTCAAGAATATATACATGCTTAGGTGATCATGTCTCTTTTGATTCATGACAGACTAGGCAGAAGATTTTCTCACAGTATGTTGCCGTTTCTTTCTGTAGTAGACTGGTTGCAAACCAAGACTATAAGACCCAGTCTGTCTTGCTATTCAACCCATAACTGAGGAGGAGGGGGGGGTGAGAAGAAATGGATTCATAGCTTTTCCAAGGCTATTTGTGCGTAAGTGAAAGCTAATGATCATGACTAGAATTTGAGCTCAGCTCATTGATTTCTCATTTGAAATCATTATGCATTGTACCACACCACACATCCAGACCAATAATTAACAGAGTTATTAACAATTTTAAATAAGGAGTTTCTTTCCACTTACACTATATTGAAAAATGTATTAATTTATGTCTAGGATCAAACAACATCTCTCCTTTTTCTACTGCTGATAAAATGTACAACAATTAACAAAAGTGAGAAAAACTGAACAAGACTAAGTTAAACATCTAGATACATCAGATGACAAAATTTAAATGTAAAGCTAAGCGTCTTTGTTTCTTTAATGTTTCAGTGTATAATCCAATCAGCATTTGTTTTATTTTCATTCTGACTTTTATATAAGATTAACTTTTTCTTTTTTCTTTTAATCATCTTTTTAACCAAACAAGATGATAATGACACTAGGATGCAGGGTGTTACAGCGAGTGAAAGAGAATGAAAAGACTTTAGTAAGGAAAAGTGAGGAAAAAGACAATAAAGGAACAGGGTTCAGGAAGAGAGAACATAGTGATTGACGTATTTTGAAGATTCTAAGTAGCAGGGAAGCAAGAAACTGGAAGGAAGTTTCACAGGCGATTAAAGAAACTATCTATACATATATAAAGGGCAGTTGTCTGTATGTGTGTTTGTGTGTATCTGTGTCTAGCTAAAACGAAAAACTATAGTAATTCATGACAAAATAAAATTATATACAGACTCATTATCACCCAAGCCAGCTTTTTGTAAAAAAAAAAAAAAATCATTGTATGATTTTTATTTACGAAGTTATTTTAAAATTAAAATGCATTCAAAATTCTCAGAATTAAAAAGTAAAAACAAATCAGAATTTTTATTCTCAAATTGGATTACCGTTTGTTTTTACTTTTTTATTCTAAACGCTATGCAAGTATGTATTTTTAAAATTTCTATTTTCTTGAATTTATTTTCACATCTATAGTAAATAAAAGTGTAACTTTAAAAAAGGGAATATTAAAACAAAATAGTAAATTTAAAAGAAGAATATTAAATAAAATTATTTGTCAAAATATTTAATATTTATTTATTAAAATATTCAAGTGTATGTGTCCAGCTAAAACTTAAAAATTACAATAATTAACATGTGTGTATTATTGACTTATTAATATTTCTTGGCCATCTTATGGAAAATATTTTTTTATTCAATCTTTAAAAAAACTTCATTGTTTTTATGATTTGTAACTAACATAAAAAAGTAAATAATTTTCAGTTAACTTTTATTAAAGCAAAAAACTAGTGTGCCTTATTTTTTTGAAAATTAATTTAAATAAAATATAGTTAAATTCATAAAACAAATATTCAACATGACTAATGTTGACAGTAAGTAATATCTGTCTCTGCTAAATTTTATTTAACTAAAGTTTTCTTTTCTTTTCAAATACAAATATAACGTGAAATTTAAACAATCACTTTTCAAATTTAAAATTCTCAATGTATTTTGCTTCTACTCTCTTTGAAAATAGTTAGTAATAAATGTTTAAAAATAAAACTTTATTTACTTAAAAAAAATCTAAATTCCCCTTAAAAATAAATAGTAAATAATTATTTTTCAAAGTAAGGCTTGCTATAGTTTTTGCTTGAAAAAAAAAAAATTAAATTAAATATGTTTGAAATTTATCTTAATTTAAGTTTATTTACTTTTTTATTATAATAAAAAAGTAAATAAACTCAAATTAAAGATAAATTTCAAACATATTTAATTTAATTTTTTTTTTTTTTTTTTTTTCAAACAAAAACTATAGCAAGCCTTACTTTGAAAAATAATTATTTTTTTTTTACCTGACGTTGATCGGAAGATCTCTAAATAATAGTCTATTATTGACAATTTATTGATATTTTTTTAGCTACCTTATGGAAAATAATTTTTTATTCAATCTTTAAAAAATAAATTTCATTTTTTTTTTTTTTTTTGTTTTGTTAGAAAATAACTAAATTTAGGAAAATACCACATTACCATATCAGGGTTGGGGTTAGGGGGGCTTAGGGAACTGAGCATTCCCATGTTTTTATTCAAAAAGATACTTTATTTTTAATATTCTGTTAATGTTGGTTTTAAACAAATCAAACTTTAAAGTTCATTAACCTTTTTTCAAATTATTATTAATAAAAAAGTAAATAAACTTAAATTTAGATATATTTAAACATTTTAATCATTTTTCAAGCAAAAACTATAGTAAGCCTTCAAAAAATAATTTACTATTTTTGGAGGTGAATTTAGATTTTTTTTAAGAAAATAAAGTCTTACTTTTAAACATTACATTAAAGAAGCAAACATTTCTGTAAATGAATTTTACTATTTTAAAAGTGAGTAGAAGCAAGATACATTGAGAATTTAGTTTTGAAACTTGATTATGTTTAAATTTCAAGTAATATTTGTATTTGAAAAGAAAAACAAAACTTTAACTAAATAAAAATTAGCAGAGACAGACAACATTAGTCATGCTGAATATTTGTTTTATGAATTTAACTATATTTTATTTAAATTAATTTTCCAAAAAATAAGACTCACTATAGTTTTTGCTTTCATAGAACTTAATTGGAAATTATTCAGTTTTTTATGTAAGTTACAAACCAAAAAACAATGAAGTTTATTTTTTTAAAGTTTGAATAAAAAATTTTTTCCATAAGATGGTCGAAAAATATTAAGTCAATCATACACACATACACATTAATTAGTGTAGCTTTTAAGATATGTTTAGTTAGTACCTTTCCCTAAAAATTTGAAAATAAGTTTTGAAATGGAAATTAGGAGAAGGAACATGGAATTTTTAAATATTTGGTTCATTTCTATTCGTTAATATTGAAGAAAAATTAAATATTTTAGTGAAATATATGTACAACATTGAGGTTTTAATGGATAATATGGTAACTCTTTTACAAAACAATTTACCTAGGGTTGGCTGTACTACAGGGTTGTATTACATTCAAAGATGTAATTTATTCTGTGTTTTGAACTTTAGAAGCATATGGTCATATTATACACAAGAAAATACAGTAGGAATAATGGTATATATTGAACAAGGATTCATAACAATTTTGATAAAATCAAATAAAGGAATTATCTATACATAACAAAAGTAAATAAAACATTTATTAATACTTACAATATTTTCTTGGCTACTCAATTCCTTGATACAATCTACACATTTAGAAACTAATGGTTTCAGAACACTAGCTACAATGACTCCTTCAACACCACGATGTCCAGCACCTCCAATATTATGGCCAAAGTTGGTAGAAAAGCCATGATTGTTACTTTCAGAGGAAGGTCCTTTTCTATGACCTATAAAGTAAAAAAATTATATTCATAGTTTGTTAATCCAAATATAACCTTAAATAAATCTGAGATTAATATTACACCACAGTAAATAAGGTGAATTAATTCTATCCCTTTTAGACAATGCAAAATTTAAAAATATACAATGAGTTCCCAGTAAAGATACTGTCTGAGTCTTTGCTAGAAAAGAAAATCAAAACAGAAAATAAAGGTTTTGCTAACAAAGGAGAAACATATAACAAAAATATACAATCTGTCTGAAGTTATTATGCAAATGACATGAAAAACTCAATAACAGGGATTTTTGTCCAATTTTAGATGATTAATTTAGATGTCAAAACAAAACTTAAATTAAATTTTTAGATAATTTCAACATGTTTATTAAAGTTATTGAATTGTATTGACGTCTAAATCATTTAAAATTTGGCAAAAATTGTTCAAAGCAAATTTGAGTTATTGAGGTTTATGTGATTTGCATAATAACTTCAGATGAACTGTATATAATAAAGTGTTGTTTCATCCACGTTAAAAAAGATAAAAAAGTGATTATCTCCTTTCACAATATACATTGTAAAGAAACACTAAACTGCATCATCAGTGATGATTTTACTAGCTTCATTGATAGTTTTGGGTATTTCAACATCATATCATCTCACCTGACTGACCTCGCTAGCATTGATCATACAAGAATGTACATCCCAACAAACTATGTTTAACCTTCATTGCATTGCATTAATTCAGCCAGTAATAACAAAACAATTATGGTGCCAATTTGCACTCATCAGCATGCTGCCAATAGGAAATACTCCTCCACCCACATAGAATTATGTAAGTACATAAATATAGAGTACATATAAAATTGTTTTTTTATGAAATAGTTCTTAGCTTTTGGGAAGAATTATAATGCCTAAGTTTATATTGAATTAACAATTTTGAACTGATTCTTTTTTGAAAAGAGTGTTAATGTCTAAGTTTATACTGAGTCAATGTTTTTACATGTTTACATTTAATAGAGAGACTAGAATATAATATATGCTAACCCTGTATACACCCCCCTACACACACAGAGCATAGAAATACAGGCTCACCATGTTAGGACCACAGCCTCATCAAGCTAAGTAATTCTACTGTAGCTTCAATAGCAACTTACTTTTTGCAAGGAGGAGATGATTGGCCCATGCCCAACTGGTTTTGAATTCAGCTTTTCTTTGTCCTAGAATGGTTGCCAAACAAAGCTAGAAAGCTCAGTCTATCCTGTTATTAACGCTTAGTTGATAGGAGATCGATTCATATCTTTCCAATGGCATTTGTATAGAGGCAAATGCAACAACCTCATTACAATTTGAACTCAACATGCCAAACTACTTTCCCTGCCGATAACCGCTTACATTATGTGCATGTCTAGATTAGAATATAATACTAACTCTTATATTTTTGATAGACAGAAGTATTGTGTTATTATTTTTTCATTTATAAAATTTTCTTACTGTTCTCAAAGTCCTTTTGAATCATTTATATTTCTGAATAATGAAGGTTTTTTCTATACAATTTTTATTTTAATCTTGTTATCTATAATGTTATTTATTTTAAATAAATAACATTCATATAACTACCATTCATCTATGCATTGAATATTGCTGTCACAATATTGGTCTGAATTAAAAAGCATATAATCATAATTCCTCATCTCCAAATTTGATAATTCCTCCTATCCATTTTTAACTTTTTTTAAGCTTTTCATCCCAGACAAGGTGGGAGTGCCACTAGCATGCAAGGGCTTACAGAGAGTGGGAGCAAGATAGAGGCATGATAGAGGAAAGGATGAAGGGAATAGATCAAGGCATCTGGATATGTCGATTGACATTGCATTTGAATAGTTGGAGATTAAACCTATCAGGGAAGCAAGTAAGAGGAAGGGAGTTCCACAGATGGGAAGTGTGAGACATGAAGCTATTGGAGTAGAAGAGATGACTACATTTAACCGTTTCAACAGTGAAAGGGTGGGACTGAGATGCCAACCTAGTAGCACGTTTAAATTCATGCAGTTTGGAAACTAGCAAAAGTAGCTTGTCAGAGCAGTTACTATGAAAGTATTTGTAGAAAAGACAGAGGGAGGTGATGATAATTCCTCATCTCCAAATTTCAAATTATAATAATTCCTCATCTCAAACATGAATTAGCAAATAAAATAATTCATCTTTCAAAGTCACAATAAATAGATTTTTTTTAATCATTTCACTCCAAGCAAGGCAATAAAACCACTGAGATGCAAGGACTGTGAGAGAATATGAGGAAAAAAATTATTAAGAAGAGAGAACAATAAAAGAACAAGAATTAAGGAGACTGAAGATAATGATTAACATTATGTCAAAATTTTTGAAGATCAAAGTTGACTGGAAAGCAAGAAGCTGGAAGAGTGCTCCACAAGTGAGAAATGCAAGAGAAGAAACTGTTACTTGTATTATTTACATTATTCAGACTGTTATCCCCATCACAATGTTTCAGCCATTGTACGCTCCGGCCTTCTTCAAGTGATTGAGGAGACATGGCGCAATGGATAAAGACATTGGTTAGATCCAGTGACTAGACCCAGAGTTGTGGGTTCAATACCAGGCCACATCAGTGGTGAACCAAAACATGGAGAGCTGAGTTAAAGGGAAATAACTGAGACATCCAGAAAAGCATGGCACGTGGAACTAGAACAATCTACCCCAGTGGACAAAATAAAGGGTTCAGTTTGAAATTCCAATTACCTGAAGAAGGCCGGAGTATACAATGGCTGAAATATTGTGAATATGGCAATGAAGATGAGGATAACAGTCTGAATAATGTAAATAATACAGGTAATCATAATACTCAGAGATATAGGCAGATATTGAAGAAACTGTTAGTATAGAACTTACAGTTACATCTTGCCATTTCAACTGTAAAATGATGAGAATTTGCTGCCAATCTAGTAGTATGTTTAAATTCATAAAGTCTAGGTACCATAGAACAATTACCAGAAAAGTATTTATAGAAAAGGGACAGTGAAGCTATTCCGGTGGTGTGAAAGTGACTGAAACTGAGATGCCATGTTAGGAACAATAACATTGCAGATTCTTTGTATTTTATCAAAAGTTTCTACATAGCAGAAGCACCAGACCAGATCTGGTATCATTATCCAATGCAAGGATGAATGATAGACTTATAAATGTGTCAGATAAATTATGATGAGAAAAATTGCAATGCAAGAATATTTCTTTTTTTTTTTTTAAAGATTCTTTGTTTGTATTATTTTATTTCAGTTATTTAAATATTTATTATGACAATAAAGGATAAAACTGATAAAAAGTTAAATATGAAACAAAGACCTGGTCAGCAAAGGAAAAGTACTAAAAAAAAAAAAAAAATTTAATGAAAATAGCACTAGAATATAGAATTAAATGTACTAAGAATTAAAAAAAAAAAAACAGAAATAAAGTAGAATTGCATGGAAAAGATCAAAGTTGAAATTTATTCTGTAGACCAAAATCTATAGAAAATGCAGTTTTTACAGGTTACAAAGGTTGTGATTGGCTCAGAAAATCAATCAGAATTATCATTGCTATATGTCAGGTCAAGGTTAGGCCAACTACTGGTATGATGTAATCCAGTACAACCTGTCACATGGACAAGCGTCTAATCTATCTCCCTCCCCATTAGCTTTTCTGTTGGTGAGAAAGGTGACATGTCACACCACAGGACAAAAAACAAAATCTGTCAAAAGGGCAGATGGGCTTCTTATAGAAGCCAATGGTCAACATGTGTGTATGTATATATAAAAGGATGGCCTTAGTTGTAATTCAACTTTCATGCTCACTCAATCTTCAGACGACTTGAAGATTGAGTGAGCATGAAACTCGGGTTATGACTAGGGCCATCCTTTCATAAGATTTAATGTTATCAAGTGATTTTTGCTCTATCTAGGTAATCTAGGCATTGAGCATTTTACTGGGTAGGTAGGTGTTTGCTTTTAGGTTTTTCTTTTTTTTATTGCTGTACTTGTTCAAAATTTTATCTTGTTTAAGAGTATTTAGATCTTTTGACAAATTGTCTGTTGGTTCTATCAACAGTTTTGGTTTTTCTTTAATGTGTGTGTGTGTATATATATATATATATATATATATATATATATATATATATATATATATATTGCAGAAAAAGACAAAGAAGAAATTGATAATCTCAAAACCATATTTGAAAACATCTGTCCTAACTTTACCCACAAACTTAGTCAAAAAAGTAAACTCCCAACCTTAGATGTTCTCGTAGAATTCAGTAACAACACAATCACCACTTCATTATATAAAAACCGACTAGCAGAAACTCTTGCCACCTTAATTTTAACAATGAATGGCCACTTTGATATAAAATAGTAGTTATAAAAATTTTCCTAAAGAGAGCACACAAGAATTCATCCTCTCATCCCCTTTTCCTTAAAGAACTTAATAATGTAAAACAGATGCTAGATAACAATGGTTTTCCTAACTAGCTCATCAACCACCAGATTAGACTACTTCTTTCTAAAGTAACTAATATTGATACTGAACATGTAGATAAAAACAATAACATTAACATCTTCTACAAAAGCCAAATGCATGTCAATTATAAGCAAAGACAAATTTTCTCTTAGAAATAATCATAAAGAAATTACAAAAAAAGAAAACAGCTAAAAACTTATCATCAAAAATAACAACACACCAACAAAAACAAAACTATAAAGAATCAACATTATTTACAAGTTCAAATGCCTCTTAAGGAATTATGTTCCTAATCAAACCAAACTAATAAATAATTACATTGGTCATACTACTACATGCTTATCTACCCAACTCATGTTATGCCTACCCAACCATAGCTCAATTAGAACTCATTTAAACGTACAAAAAAAAAAACGACCAAACTCCATTCAAAACATATTAGTAGAAAATACAAGCATAATAACTTCACCTACATGTAAAAAATTAAAAACTAATGGAAGTCCTAATAACAAAAAGGGAAAAGCCAACACTCTATAGCATTAACTATTAACAAGGCCACAATGTGCTGACCATGTTTGGAAAATACAACTTTACCATAACTTCAGACACATACATAAAAATCCCACACATTCAATTAAAAATAAAAATCACCCTTGATAATGGCTAAAAGAATAGCCAGAAGCGCTCAGATATACAAAACTTTTGGACAGTTTTTACACACTGTGTCCAGAAAAAATTAATACTTGTACAAATACAAGAAAAATTAAATAAGCTTAATCGCCGTACCTTTTCAGCAGCCTTTAACGAAACATGTATAAAAGAGGGATTGCTGCTCAAATGCACAATTATATATATATTTTAAAGAGAGAGATAGAAATATAGATAGATAGAAGTGTGTGTGTGTATAAGGCTAAGATGAAGTCTGAAGCTTTGAAGGCCAACCTTCTTTGAGATAGTCTCTCAATAAAAACACTTGATGTACTTAGACTACTGTGAGTATCTGGAAGAACGCCTGGCCTGGTAAAACCTTCCCTCAAAACATTTTGACAAGATATTCTCTGTCAGGCAGGACCCATCTTGCATTGTGCATGATTAATCCTGTCCCTGACACACACAAAAAAAAAAAAAAAAAAAAAAAAAAAAAAAACACAGCTATGATGATGATGTGAACATTTTTATTTTTACAAGTCAGATGGTGTTTGTTTAAGCTTATTATAAATTGGGAGCAAGCATTTGATGCATAAAAGTACTAAATATATCTTGTCAAAGATGTTTCAAGTGATTGAAGAGGTTCAGGAAGCATCTTCAGAGAACAAATCCACTCTTTAACTATATAACTTGATTTATTTAAGAAAAATCAGAGATAATTCAGAAAATTTACTGGGAACAAACTGCCTGAATATGGATAGGAAATAAATTGAGCAAAAAAACAGATAGTGACATAAGATAAGGATCTTCTTAGCAGATTTATTTAACCTTTACAGCTTGGCAATCCCAAGAGTAATAAAAATCCTACCAGTTTTTGGAGGGAACAACATAAAACATGCAGATGACAGACATAGAAAAAAATGTAGGAAATCCTAGACAAAGTAGTAAAGGAAAACCCTAACCATTAATTGTAAGACATAATATGTAGTTGTTAGCAAGAGGGACAACCCAAGATTTAAGCCACAAACTGAAAGCATCAAAATAAATAAATAAATAAAAAAAGCAAGTGTTCTAACAAGACAACAGAAAATGTGACACAAAATCCAAAGAAAATCACAATAGTAAAAGGTGCCTTCCAAAAGTTAAGCAAAGTATTAAGAAACAAGAAAAATTTATTATAAACAAAGAAATGTGATGAACTGTTATGTGATATCAACCCTCCTGTAAAACAGTGAATGCTAGATAATTTCTAGATGAAGAGGAAACTTGAAAGATCCCGAGAATACCATGGACAGAAAATGTGAGCCACACGGTGGTTTTAAGGAAAATGGGAAAAAAAGGTCACATAAATAAAATAAGAAACAGTTGAAATTTTGGGGGTAATAAATAAGAAAAGAAGGTGGTATTTACTCTGTCCCCCCACTAGGATGAGATGTGACACAAGGTCTATTTTTAGGTGGGGACCTGAGTGTGTACACCCGGGACAGGAACAAAAATTCCCCTCAGCCCCGTCGGTTGTGCTGGCCTTTGTGCGAGCACCGATCCCTCCCTCTGGTGCAATGGGAGTGCACGGCCTCGGGCAGCTGTTCCCCAGGGCTGGGCACCTCTCAATATTATTTTCCTCAGTTGCCCCTCTGTCCTTTGACAGAGAAGCCCCTGAGCGCACTCTGTTCAAAGACAGACACGCAACTGAGAGATGACAAGTAGATGTGAAATTACTCAAAATGAGTAAGAAGGCTTGGAGAATTGGACACCCACATTGAAACAACAATTAACCTATTTAATGAGCTTCTGTAAATGGATAGTATAATAGAGATAGTAACAGACAAAGATTACTTAAAGTTACAAAGGATAAGAAGTTGGGGAGAGCCATGATTGCTCACATCCTGAAAAGATATAGAACATGAAGGAGGAAATACCAATATCTTTATAGAAAAGAAATGCAAGGAAAGTTAAGACAAAACTGACTATTTTTTTTTTTTAAATAAACATTGCATCAAGATAAAAGTTGGAAGGATTCTGAATTCCAAGCAATAGTTTATACTGGGTTGAAAATAATATAAACAACAATAACTTCTCACCCCAGAAATTCAGGAAGAAAACTGAAACATCAAACGTAAAATTTGATATTTAAACAATTCTCTGAGATTAAACTTCTAAATAGATCTCTAGGAAAGCAATCCTAAAAAGAGCATATAAGATATATCTATAAGATATATAGAGATAGATTCTTAGGAAAACAATGCTAAACACAGTATATAAGATTTATCTATCAGATAAATATATACATAGATTTCTAGGAAAGCAATGCTATAAAGAGAATATAAGATACAGGAATCCCTTGAATAGTGCAGTTAATGTGTACATTAGTAACTATAAAAAATTAAATTTCAATTACTATGGTTAAATTGAAGAATGTTTTACCGTATTAGTTGAGTATTATGTATGCACTAATCGAATTTTCATAGATAAAAATTTTAGTGCACTAATCAAATACATATTAATCAGGGGGTGCCTGTATATCAATGATATATACACCGGCAGATCTTATGGAAAGCAATGCTATAAAGAGAATATAAGACATACCTGCAAGGTATATACATAGATCGACGGATCTCATGGAAAACAATGCCATGAAGAGAATATAAGACATACCCATAAGTTAGATACATAGATCAACAGAACTCACAGAAAGCTATACTATAAAGAGAATATAAGATATATCTGTAAGATATATATATATATATAGAGACATAGACAGATAGATCTCATGGAAATCAATGCTACAAAAAGAACATAAGTACTGGACAATGAAATGGCAAGAAAGTGATTAGATGTAACTTTGCAGCATCTATTTCCACAATAAACTATGGAACAAGATACAAAGATACTGATCTTCCCTTCAATCAAAGACAGTATAAGGATTTGTTTTCTAATTGAACAGATTTCTATACTTAAAATGTTTACTGAGGGAGAAGCTTTAAGCATAAAAAAGAACAATTTTGAACAAAGAAAAAAAAGCATAAAGACAATGACCAATAATTGTTTTCTTAAACAATTTGCCATATTTATGAAGTATTGAAAGCAATTACAGCCTTAATTATAAGTGATGGCTTCAGTTATTAGTCATTAGTAATAACTAGAATTCCTGTCAGTATAGAATCATAAATAAATTCTAATACAGCCAAATCAACCAATACAGCTTAGTATAAATCTTATGGAACTCTCCTGTCATTGTGTTCATTCCCTGGGACGAGGTTAGTAATTTGTATATTTAACTATCTTCATTTGTTTTAAGGATTTAAATGTCCTAAATACTAATTCTGTCCAGAAGAACATCTAGGGTCAAGTGGATTCAGACAAGTACAGGCTATGTGGCATGGAGACAGAAAATGTCACCCATATCATTAGCACATTGGGAATGCTTCAACAAAAAAAATAGAAGTGCTAACATGATAAAGTGGAGGCATTGATGCCTTTGTAGGAAGTAAAAACTTGAAGTCAAACAGAAATAGTACTGCCACAAACCAGAGAAGGTGATTGAAAATAACCAAGTCAAGATTGTGGCAGTAGTGGTGATAATGAAGAAAAGAGTTAAAATGGAGGGAGAAGAACCAATATTGGAAATATAATAATAATAATTATAATAATAATAATAATAATAATAATAATAATTTTCTCTCCTCTAAATTTTTTTTTTTTTTAACTTGTATTTCAAGTTTTAATCCCCCCCCCCCAGACCTTAAGCGGACACCCGTGCCCATTTTTTTTTTTTTTACCCTAGGCATCCCATATCTCTGTCGGTGCGTGTATATGTACATGTTTGCTAATCTCTCTCTATCTCTCTCTCTCTCTCTCTATATATATATATATATATATATATATATATATATATAATGTACATGTGTATATGTCCACACTGACAGGGATCATATTGTATTATATCTGTGTTTTTTGTTTTTTTTTCATGGCTACAGGTGTAATTTTCTTACAATGCTCTGCCCTTTGACTATCATCTCTTTCAGTGAAAATTTTAAAATATATCTTTTAGCGGCAAGTAGGTTGAGAGATGACCGGAAAAGTATAACTTTTATTACCTTGCTCCTACCCCTTTGTTGAATGAATTCTTTGATATTCCCCCCTACCAATCTGTAGTATAAATCCAGCCTACCCCATAAAATTTGATAAGTATCTGTCGTTGGTGATGGAAAATTGAACATTTGTGGAAAGTCACTTGTGCCATGCAATTCACCTTTCTTTTTCATTTTTTTTTTTTTTTTTTTTTTTTTTTTTTGTCTATATACTGAAATCTAATTATCCCACTTGGAGGTGTCACTCAGACTTATACTAAGTTAAAACTTAGTATTGTCTACCCAACTGAATACCATACACTTATGAACTATTCTAACTTTGATATATTAATAAACCCACAATCTCATTATCTGGGCTTGCTCTTGGACCTTCTTCGAGTCTCGTCCTAAAGCTGGTAATCTGAACAAAATTACCCCTTGGCGGTCAAGGTTAAAACGCATCTCTACCAATTTCAATGAATATGAATAATATCTCATACCAGATCGGCCATCAACCAGGACAACAAGGGCCGCGTCCCTCAGAGAGGAACCAGTCTGAGGTCGAAAAGTCTGTCACTGGAACAAACTCTTCCACACACGAAGAGACACTAGGTCACCAAACCCGGATTATCGCCAACCTTGGACCAAGTGTCTCAATGCCAAATTGACTAGTAAAAAGTAAACGAACAAAATGGAGCCGCGAAGAGTATCGACAAGTCATGACATCCTTCTTCACTGCACTCAAAAACCCAGCAAAGAACACCACCAATCAAACATACCACATATGGAAAAGTATGGTGGGAAATGATATAAGACCTAACCTCAATCCAAACATGCTTGCCAATGTCCGCAGAGATATCATGCGAAACAACAGAGTCTCAAAGGCAGAAATAGATAAGATAAAATTAGATATAAGACAAAATACTATGACCCATCACTCAAACTCTATTGAGACGAATGTTGAAATAAAGAATGCGACAGAGGATGAGGTGGACTCTAAAGCGAATGAAATACAAAATAATCTCCCAGGAAATGAAACTGAAGATTCTACCTTAGACACAACCTGTAGTTCTCCAGAAATTGTCACTGAAGATGACTCCAGGTACATTAATTTAGAATTCCTTGAAAACCACGAAGCTGAAATCACTGAAGCAAAAAATGACGTCATCCAAGTACTCAGCAGAGTAACTTTCATACAATTGTCAGACAGAGACCAGCTCCCGAAAATCCATATGACAAATCCCAACAAGCACATCGTGAAAATATACAATGCTGCCCTGGAAACACTGTTAACAGATAAACCACCAGGAAACATCACAGAAGTTAACAACGTCATATACGCAACAGCTCTAGCAGCGACTGGGAAGCTTGGGGTCAAGACAATAAATAAAATTAACAGACACAGAGAACCAGCTTGGAAAACCAAACTGATATGAGAAATAAAACAAATCAGATGTGAGCTGTCTATATATTAGATGAGCTTACCAGAAACCCTAATATTTCCACACGTAAATCCAAAAAGATCAAACGGAAATATAGCATTAAACCCCTAATTGATATTCCATCAATCAAGGAAATGCTGAAACAGAAACTTCAGCTAAAAGCACAGAGAACAAGACGATATGAGAAACGTTGTAGGTTCTATCACCAAAATAAAATATTCCGAACAGATCTTAAGAAATTTTACAGGGAAATTGGAAAAGCACCTATACATGTCGAAACACCACCATCGATTGATAATGTACAGACATTTTGGGAAAATATTTGGAGCAACCCAAAGGAATATAACCCAAATGCAGAATGGATACGGCGTGAAGAAGAACGACTGCTGGATACACCTCTGCAAGAATGGGAAAATATATCCACAGATGATGTTAGGCAAGCACTAACGAAATCCCAAAAATGGAAATCCCCAGGAAATGACAAGTTGCCCAATCTCTCATCTACCCATGGAATTCTTGCAAAGACATTATCAACGCTAGTAAATAATCCCAATAAAATCCCGGAATGGGTTACTGAAGGTATTACATACCTCATACCAAAAACAACTGAAACAGACGACCCGAAAAATTATAGACCGATAACATGTCTTTCCACAACGTATAAGTTGATCATATCTGTACTGACAAACCGTACTTATTTCTTTTTCGAAACAAACAGCATTCTCTCGCTGGAACAGAAGGGATGCAGTAGAGGTTGATATGGCTGCAAAGATCAACTTCTGATAAATAAAATGATCCTGGAAAATTGCAGGAGAGGACGCAGAAATCTCAGTGCAGCATGGATTGATTATCGTAAAGCCTTTGATAGTGTTCCACATTCTTGGATCCTTAAGACTTTGGAAATGTACAAAGTCTCCCCTGTGGTATTAAACTTTCTTAAGCACAGCATGGGGATGTGGAACACAAAACTATACCTTAGGCACACCGGGGGCACTGCCATATCCAACCGTCTGAATATCCAACGTGGAATCTTTCAAGGAGACTCTCTGTCACCCCTTCTGTTTTGTTTATCCTTAACCCCTCTTACACATGAACTGAACAACAGTAACTATGGTTACAAAATAAATAAGAACATATTCAATCACCTACTATACATGGATGATCTCAAACTCTTTGCCAAAGACGACAATGAGTTGAAAGGCCTCCTCAATATTGTAAAATACTTCAGTGATGACATAGGTATGGACTTCGGATTAGATAAATGTGCAAAAGTAACATTCAAGAAAGGTAGAATTACAGAAACACCCTCAATAGATTTAGATTTTGTCACAAAGATTAGGGAATTGGAGCATGATGAAGCTTATAAGTACCTAGGAATTAGAGAAGGAGATGGCATATAACACCCCCAAATGAAAGAAAAAATAAGAAAAGAGTACTACAGGTGTGTATGTCTGATACTAAATACTGAACTAAACTCAAAAAATAGAATATCAGCTATAAACACATTGGCTGTCCCAGTGGTGCTTTACAGCTTTAATGTCCTTAACTGGACCATAGCTGAAATTAAGCAAATGGACGCCAAAACGAGAAAGCTTCTCACTTGCTATCGCATGCATCATCCCAAAGCTGATGTTGATCGTCTGTATGTGCCCAGATCTGAAGGAGGCAGAGGATTAGTTCAACTAGAACTGTCCTACAAAACTACAACAATTGGCCTCCAAAGATACTTGGAAACTACAGAAGACTGGATGATGGTATGCATCAAGGAACATGAAAGTAGTAAGCGTCTTTACTCTGTAATGAAAGAAGCCAACAAATTCAAAATGGAGCTTCAAATGGGCATAGAGATGCAACTACAGCACAATACACCGGCTGAAACTGCAAAATACTTAAAAAAGACAGCAAAGACGAATGCAACTGACCAGATACAGAAGTGATGGCAAGATAAACCGCTTCATGGCCAATACTCTGCCCGTATCAAACAAGCTGATGTAGACAAAACCCGTACCCATCAGTGGCTACGCAGTGCAGGGTTGAAAGCGGAAACTGAAGGTTTTATCCTTGCTGCGCAGGACCAATGCTTGCTAACTAGGAATTATCAAGCACATATACTAAAATATTGTGTCAGCCCAAAATGCAGATTCTGTGATAAATATCCAGAAACGATTGATCATCTTGTATCAGGTTGCACGATGTTGGCACCCACTGAATATAAAACCCGACATGACAGAGTGGGCCAATATCTGCACTGGAAAATCTGCAACTTCTACGGGAAGGAAACTGAAAGAAACTAGTATGAACACCACCCAGACCCGGTTACGGAGATAGGACCTGTTACAATTATATGGGACTACACAATTCACACTGACAGAACAATCAAAGCCAACTGCCCAGATATTGTTATTAAAAACCACAAACAAAAAAAGTGCCTCCTTATTGATATGGCAGTCCCTGCTGACTGCAATGTGTCTTTGAAGATATTCAAAAAGCTGTCAAAATACAAGGACCTTGAAATAGAAATCTCGAAAATGTGGCATATGGGAACATCAACAATCCCTGTTGTAGTTGGAGCCCTAGGACTGGTTGGAAAAGATTGCAGTAGACTAATTGCAGGGATTCCTGGAAGCCCATGCCTCAAGGAGATACAAAAAATTGTTCTGACAAGTACAGACCACACTTTACGAAGGGCTTTATCTATGTAATTTTTATTTTATTTTTATTTTTTTTTTTTTTGTCAGTGAAAAGTGTCATGATGCCATTTCTAACCTTAGGTCCCTGGGTGGGACCCGGAAAGAATTGTGTAAACGCCAGAAAGCAAAGAAAATAAAAATAATAATAATAATAAAGGATTCTATCAAGCAGCAAGGCAAGAAAACTAAAAAAAAAAAATAATAATAATCGTAGTGACCTTCAGATAATAATAAGAAAAGAAAAAAGTGCCACACTGGTGATCATGATGATGAGGGGTTAAAATGGTGGGGGTGAGGAAAGAACCAATATTGAAAATATAATAATAATAATAAAGGATTGTATGAAACAGAAAATCAGGAAAACTGGAAATAATAATAATAATCTTAGCAATCTTATAAAAATAATAATAATTGTCACAGTGGTGATGATGATGATGATTAGTTAAAATGGAGTGGGGAGAACCAATATTGGAAATAATAATAATAATAATAATAATAATAATAATAATAATAGATTGTATCAAACAGAAAATCAGGAAAACTATAAATAATAATAATAATAGCAATCTTCTTATAAAAATAATAAGTGCCACAGTGGTGGTGGTGGTGGTGATAAGGAGGATGAGTTAAAATGGAGGAGGAGAACCAGTACTGGAATAATAATAATAATAATAATAATAAAAATAATAATAATCTTAGCAATTTTATAAAAATAATAATAAGTGTCACAGTGGTGATGATGATGATGAGTTAAAATGGAGTGGGGAGAACTAATATTGGAAATAATAATAATAATAATAATAATAATAAAGGATTGTATTAAACAGAAAATTAGGAAACTGGAATTAATAATTCTCAAAGTTTGGTAAGCTTGTTCTCTCACAGCCTATACACGATATACATACATAAATATATTACCATGACCAGCTAACTGAATCGCAGAAAATATAAGATCTATATCTTTGTATAACAGTTGCAATAATTTTGTTAATTTGGTAATGTTTAACCTTCATGGTCACAAAAACAACTGTGCCAAAAGAAGTTTTTCTGTTGACACCACTATTATTTTATACTACTTTCACTTCCATTGTTTTAAAAAGCAATGATTAGAATTTTAATAAAACCCAAACATACAAAAGTAGATTTATACATTTTCTTTATTCTTGAGAATTGGCAACAAAAATGTTATTTATTTATTAGATTACTTATTTATTTATTTTTTTAAATTAGCAACAATTTTAAAACATTTTCAAAATTATGTTTTACAAAAATAATTTTAAAAAAAGAGTAGGAAGGCAAGTAACCTATAATGCCTTGAGTTTCTATTGATTAATCATCCTTAATCCTAGATCATGATTATAAAAAAATTGGAAAATTAAAATAAGAAATAATCTGAGAAGAAAATGTATAATGTCTAGAAAATCATGTTTATTCAATTTCTTTTTTCATTCTATAGCTCATTGATATTTTTAGAAAATTATGAACAAAAAAACTTAGTTTTCATAGTTATTAATAAAATAGTAAATAATAAATATTGCATTTGTAGATAGTTTACATATTTTGATAATTTTGTTATTTCTTTTTATAAATTATTGAATAAAAAGATTTCTTTTCAAATTTATTTCTTTATAAAATGGTAAATAATAAATATCATATTGTACTTGGTTCAGATATTTTTATAATCTTGTAAATAAACATTGCCAATGGAGTTTTCATTGTATAAAGTAATAGCAGTGTCAAGAGAATAACCGTCCTTTTCACAGACATTTTTTTTTTTTTGCAGGTGCAAAGGTTAAACTTTGCTAGTGATTCTTTATCTACATAATGTATATATTCATGTACATATGATAGACACTTTTGGCCCCACAGTGGATATTAATAATGATATATATAGCAATAATATATACAGTAATGATACATATAAAAATATAAACTGAAATTGCAAATAGAATATTCTCCCATCAGTAGGTGGGCCATATCTGCATGTCAGGTAGGATTTTTATTTCAGCAGGTCCAATTTATTAATTAGGCAGTACAAGGGGTGCTCAACTTATGACATAGTTCCATTCTTACACTGTAACATTATTTTCTGTGTAAATCGTAATTTACCCACAATTTTTTTGAATGACCACTTACATCACTCACCTATGCTAACATAATCGTCCTGGATATGACGTTAAACTACATCCGCGTCCTGGGTAAGATGATAAACTACATCCAGCAGCAAGGGCTCTGATCAGGAAGTTTTGAGGAGCATGGAACCACCTCTTAATTGCTGGTGTTCCCAGGTCCACCCTGACCTAGGGTGGTTGCACCTGTTAGGCTCCCAGCTATGGGCAAATAGTTAACTATTACCAGCAATACTTTTTTGAAAAATTATTACCAGCAATACAATTTTGAAGGAAAAATATTACCAGAAACAGATTTTTGACAAAACAAAATATTACCAGCAATAAAAAATGTTGTCAGCATTAAATAACCAATTGAGGTTGGTATGCCGTAAAACAAAATAAACCAAACCAATCTAAACCAAAGAATACATATTCTATTCATATGAATCTATCCTAAAAATGTTGTTGGCATTAAATAACCCATAGGGGTTGATATTCCGTAAAATAAAATAAACCAAACCAATATGTTAACATAATTAAGACTTAATGCTAACCTTCAGAAAACTGACTCATTGTGCCTCCTTGGGCTCACATTCTCAGCTGACAAGAAGAGGAAAAACTATATTGAATCCATTGCTAAGTCAACTGCTAAGAAAGTTAGTTCACCCTGTCATGCAAGACAATTTTTTTCTCCAGAATCTATCTTACATATCTATATGTCTACCATTCGTCCACGCTTAGAATATTATTGCCATATATGGTCCAGTGCCCTTGCTATTTACTTTGAGCTCCTTGATAAGAAGAATCAGCAGTATTATTGTCCTGATCTGGCATCTTGGCTTCAGTCACTTTCCCAGATGAATTCTTCGCTATGGTAATCAAGACTTTTTGAATATAAGCTTAATACTAGACTGGCATCACGATCTCAATTTACAGCTTCTGGCTACATGCTTTCCAACCAACTTTAATCTGCAATAATTTAAATGCAATGTCAATCGCTATCTACAGTCCTCCTGGTTATTATTTTCTCTTCCCGCTTATTATTAATGTTTCCGTTCATAATTCTTCCACACCCTTTAGCCCCTTACATAAATATTTACTGATTTTAAACTATCAGTAAAACTAAAATCTACAGGAAGATGTAAATTTATTTTTCTTGTGTAAAAAAAAAAAAAATTAAATGTGCAAGTTTCTACTCAGTTTTCCAACCTTCTATAAAGTGCGCTAGTTTAAAGTCTGTTTCAGTTCGAAATAAAATTTTTATTTTTAATTTCTTTTTAAACATTGTTAATTCACCCATTTAAGATAATAAATTATTAATTTAATAAATTATAATCAAAATTATGTAATATAAACACAAAATGAATTCATGTTGTTCTGCTGGGCTCTCTTAAGACAATTTTTATTATTTTTTTTTTAATTTATAAAAGAGAAAAAAAAAATGAATATATATGGAATTTCCACCAATGTCAAAAATTTAATTTCTTCACATAAAAAAAATGACCGTGTCACAGATTGTCTTTGTGGTGAGACAGTTAAATTACAACAATTTGTTTTTATAATAGTTTTAATCCATAAAATCATCATTTTTTAGTTTCAGTTATTGAAAAGAGTTATTTTTGTTTACATATTATGCTATTTTTAAGACACTTTTTATTTTTATACATTGTTTTTATAGATACAAATATTTAATTTAAGTAAATGTCATATCTTAAATGTCTTAAAAATAATTGTCGGACTTTGTCCATTTCATAATGTGTGACGTCATTTGTTTACATTTGGATATGCATCAAGCCGATATGAATGTATGAGAGAAAATCATGGAGAATTGTATTAGGTTGGTGCAAAAATAATGACGTAATAATGTTGTTTTTTGACGTTGACGTCAAAAAACAACATTATTACGTCATTATTTTTGCACCAACCTAATAGTTAAAAAAAACAGTAAAACCGACATTGCTAGCAGAAACGCTCCTCTGTGGCTAAATCAGTAAAGCACATCAGGCTATATGACAGTTCCATATAGGATACAGGTTCGATTCGTATCAGAGGATGCATATTTTCTATGAAAATTTATTGGACATTCAGGCCGGTAAAGGTTGTTAATACTGTTTATTATAAACAGAGCATTTACTTAAATGTTTGTATCTATAAAAAGAATGTATAAGCATAAAAAAATGTCTTAAAATAATTGTTGCACTTTGTCCATTTCATAGTATGCTAGGTAAACAAAAATAAATATTCTTTTCAATAACCGAAACTTAAAGAAGTAAACATTCTTTTCATGAAACTTAAATTTGTTTCTATGAAATTAATGTACATTTCTTAAAATTTTAGCTTTCAAAATGGATCTTCATCTTTATTTAGTTTAAAATAATAAACTTATTTGAAGTTTCCTGAAAAAAAGTTTTTTCACAAAAAAGCTTTTATTAAAAAACCTAAAATTTAATTTCCATCAAAAATTGTATTTAATTTTATTATGTTAAATTATTATGGCATTAAAAATATTTTGAGCTTTTTTTTCTCATTTATTCCTTTCTGGAGCCAAACGAAATGCAAGTTTTATAAGTAGAAGTGTATAAAAAAGTTAAAAACGAGTATTTTTATCTGGTGTGATTAAGCTATAGTTTTTTCCACTTTTAACATGTTTTATTTTAATATCTTTAAAATAAAACCAATAAAATTTCATCTTCTAATAATCTAATAAATAACTGAAAAAAAAATCAATCCCATGCAAAAAAAAAAAAAAAAAAAAAATATGAACATTAACATTAATCATGATGAAGATTTTAATTTTATTTTTATTTTAATGCTTTATAACAATTGAATCTCATACCTTATAAAATAATCAAGTTGGATATCAGTGTTATTTAGCTTTCAACTTCCTAATATCTTTTAAGAATTTATTGTAAAGTTTGTTAAAATTGTTTATATCTCTTTAAAAAAAATAATCAAGACATGTGTTTTTACTGTGTTTCATTTTTACACTTTTCTTTTATCAAAAATAATTTTAACTGATATTTATTATTTTCAGATCACAATTATGATAAGTAATACCAAGCAGAAAAGTGTAGTTTGGAAGTTTTTTTTTAAGATTTCTGATCATAACTAAAATAAAGCAATATGTCAATTGTAGCTAACTTAAATGATTTATGTAAAAAAATTGTTCTCTTTATTGTTACTCTTATTCAATTTTTTAAATAAAGAGGATATTTAACTTTATTTTATAAGTTTTTTTATTCATTTTTCTACTAAAAGTTTTTATTAATAAATGTACTTTGCTCATTAAGTTTCCCAAACCAACTTTTGGGCCTGAAAATAATGAATTTTTTTATTCATTCTTTGTATTGGAATCGGAAATTAAGAACAGTATCAGGTATTGTATTGGAATCAGTAAAAATGTTGCTAACATCTCATCATTAATGTCTTGTCTCAACAGGCGGACATGTACACAGGTTTTATAGATTATGCAAAGACAATATATAAAGATAATATACATCACAATAATCTGTTGGAACTGCTAAGCAACCTTGACATATTGGGGAAGGATATTAGAATAATCAAGAGTAAATACTGGCAGCAAACTGCCTGCATACAGAGAGAAAATGAGTTCAGTAAATATACAAAATTAGAAAGAGGTGTAATACAAGGATGTGTCTTCTCACTGGACTTGTTTAACCTATACAGCGAGGCGATTCTGAGAGAATTAGAAGTTCTACCAGGATCCATTTGTGGCCACAATCTTTACAACATAAGACATGCAGATGACACAGTCTTGATAGCAGACACGGAAAGAAAATTACAAAAATTCCTACAGAAGGTAGTGAAGGAAAGCAAGAAGAAAGGATTAAACATCAACTGCAAGAAGACAGAATGCATGATTGTTAGCAAAAGGGGTGAGCCTACAGTGCAAATTACAAATTGGAGATACCAAAAATCAAATAAGTACAAAAATTTAAATATCTGGGAAGTGTTTTAACAGAGGATGGAAAGTGGAATACTGAAATCCAAAGGTGTATTGGGATAGCCAAAGTTGCCTTCCAAAAGCTGAGCAGAGTATTAAGAAACAGAAAAACTTTGTTGGAAACAAAGAAAAGAGTATTGAACTGTTACATATCAGTCCTCCTATATGGCAGTGAATGCTGGACAATCTCCTCAAAGATGAAGAAGAGACTTGAAGCAGCAGAAATATGGTTCTACAGAAGGATGCGGAGGATATCATGGACTGAATATGTGAGCAACAATGAAGTTTTAAAGAAAATGGAAACTAAAAGCAAAATTATACCTAACATCAAGAAGACAGAGGTGAAACTTTTAAGGTACATAATGAAGAAAGAGGGCTTAGAAAATCTGATACTCACAGAATATAGTGAAGGCAAGAGGGGCAAAGGGAAACAACACATAACATACTCAGTGAGCTTGCAAAAATGGATAGCAGAACAAAGTTTAGGAGAAATAACAAAAAGACAAAAAAGAGCTACGAAGCATAGGAAATTGTGGAGAGCCATGATTGCTTATGTCCTGGGGGCGGGGTATAAACACTGCCAAGGAGTGAAGCTATAATACTTAAAATAATAGTGGTGTCAAGGGAAAGACTATCCTTTTGACACAGTGTTTTTTGCAGACATGAAGTTCCAAGTTTGCCAAAAATTCAAACTGATACTTTAAATACTTTCATCCATGGTTGAGATGGTACAAATGGAGATTTTCTTAACTGTATAGGTACACTTGTGAGAAGCACAAATTTCCATCAGGCATCCTTTGAGCAATTTTCATTTTAGTTCTCATAACTTTGTGTTGCTCATAACTTTGTCAACAGATAACATTTTGATACATGAACAGTAAAATCTTGTAAATTATTATCACATGTAATCCACTTTGTTTTTGCTTTTTTAATTATTTAATCCCATGCAAGGTAATAAAAGCCACTAAGTTACTAAGTGTGAAAGAATACAAAAAAAGAAAAACATTATTAAGGAATGAGAACAATAGAAGAAGACTAATCAAAAGAGTAGATATCAATTGACATTGCATTTTCGAAGATCAAAGTTGACTGGAAAGCAGGGAGCCAAGAGAGAGTTCCAAAAAGAGAGAGAAAGAAACTGTTAGCATAAAATTTATGATTACATCAAGCCAATTCAACTGTAAATTGATGAAACCTAACTGCCAATCTAGTACTGCACTTAAATTTATAAAGTCTAGGTACCATAGTGAAAAACTTATCTGAACACTTACCATGAAAGTATTTATAGAAAAGGCACAGAGAAGTAACTTTACAGTGGTGAGAAAGTCACTGAAGCCAAGATGCCAATAATATCGCTGATTCTTTGAATTTTATCAAGAATTGCTAAATATATAACAGAAGCACCAGACCAAATGTGGCAGCAATATTCTCTTAAAATTTATCATATTTGGAGAAACAGATAATTTTTGCCTTCTCTGACCTACATACTACTCAAAGTTTATTTTCAAGATCTTGAAATTTTGCAATTTATCCCCTCGGAAATTGCATTTATCACTTTTAATCATTTTCACTTCTTCACAATTGCACCAACAATAAATTATTTTTTTCTGTTGGTGGAGAACCAAAATGTCTTTCAGCAATTCTACTTCTATGCTCTCTTGCATAATTAATTACACTTTATTTGAATTTAGCTGTGTATTGTAATGGTAATATTAGCAGTTTCCTTATGTGAAAACATTTGGTATTCATAAACTGAGCAGCCAGTGCTACTTCAGTTACACTTTTCTTCACTCCTTGGCTATCAGCTAGGATCAAAGTGTAGTATTTGTTCTCCCAGTCTCTAATGGTAATGATAGTTGATTCCTTATAATGAAACATTTGGCATTCATTGATGAGTATTCAATGCTACTGTCAGTTGAAATTTATAAAATAAGTTTCTTAACATACAGTAACTATTATTGGTATCTCTAGTATTGATAGGGACTTCCTTCCTAACGTTTTGATTGAAGTTGTGTGGAACATCAATATCTTGATTATGTCATTATTTTCTTGAGTTACATGTGCTAACCATTTTAGTTGTTGTTGTCGTTGAAAGTCCTCAAATGATGTGGTTTCTGTTATTTGGTACAGTTTATGATTCTGTAGCACCAGTCTATAGTTTCAAATTCAAATGACCTAAACAATGTATGCCTTTTTGCACATGGCGGGTGTGTATCCTATATATAGGTACCTCCTGTAGATTCACTAAAAAGTGAGCACATATGATGAAAAAATGCCCCAAAATTAATATAAACAAAGTTTTATCATCAAAATCTTTATTATTAAGAGGAAAGACCAAAGGTTATTAAATTATATTTTTTTACCCTTTTTAGAATGTTTGAAATTTTGGTTAAAAATTTTGCTTTTCTTGCATCAGTGGGGGACTATAAATTAGTATAGGAAATTTTCAGTGTCTTTTTGCAGTGCAAAACACATTGTTTTGGAAATTCTTGCAAAAATCAAATAATTG
Source organism: Acanthosepion lycidas (assembly GCA_963932145.1). Classification (NCBI taxonomy): domain Eukaryota; kingdom Metazoa; phylum Mollusca; class Cephalopoda; order Sepiida; family Sepiidae; genus Acanthosepion; species Acanthosepion lycidas. The sequence continues at coordinate 104,826,022 of OZ010581.1, forward strand.
TTGGATTTTAAGGAAACTTTCAGGCCTTATTCACAAATGAAGGAAATTATTTTTGAAATGTTTACTTTTTAAAAAATCTTGGTAAAAATATTTTTTATTTACATCTGTTAACTCCATAATGAAATTTCAAGAAATTCTTTTTTATAATGCTAAGAGTGATTATACAGACAAATCCTCAAAGAATTTAAATCATTAAATTTTTATAGTCAAACAGGACCCCGAGTTACTGAAAATCAGCTGTGACTTGTAAAAAAAAAAAAATACAATAAAACGAAGACATTATTTTATTAGATAAGCTTTTAATTGTTTTTATGTATGAAATATATTATGGACATTATTGTCTTAAGAAAAAAATTTTTTGATGAATAATGAATTTTTACAATAATTGTTTTCATTTTTTTTTTAAATTTTAATTAGAATAATTTATAAACTTTTAAAATTTTGTATTAATTTTTAGCAATCAAGCAATATTGTCATTAAATTAAAACTGTATTTACTACTCATAAATGGAAAAGCCCGCCACAAAAGAACACCAATATTTTAAGAAGAATTTTGAATTTATTTTATGTGTGTATAAACATGTTGATTTTATATATATATATATATATATATATATATATATATACTGATTGCACTCTCCTGTTGTTTTCAATGTATGCAGGTACAGCAATTCAGTTCATAGAACAGTAGTCAGACTACTCATACATATGATTTGATTATAGTGGTAAAGACTTGTGCCAAGCCCAACTACACTTAAGAAACAAAGAAAAAAATACTGAACTATTACATGATGCCTGTTGTCCTGTATAGTAGTGAATACTGGACAATCTCCTCAAAGATGAAGAAGAGACTTAAAGTAGCAGAAATATGGTTCTACAAAAGGATGCTGAAAATACCATGGATCGAACATGTGAGCAACAACAAAGTTTTAAAAGAAACAAAAAGGACACTTATACTTAACATCAGGAAGAGAATTTCTAGAGCACATAATGAGGAAAGAGGCTTTGTAAAATTTGATGCTCACAAGACATACTGAATGCAAGTGGTACTGAGGAAAACAATGCATAATCTATGAAGCAAACTTGAGTTTTAAATGGATGGCAGAATAAACTTTAGGAGAGATAACAAAAAGACAAAATTTATTAAGAACTACAAAGGACTGGAAGTTGTGAAGAGCCATAATCACCAACATCCTGAAGGGACATGGTACATAGAAGAAAAAGAAAAAGAAAACACTTTTTTCACAAATTCCATCTTGGAAATTACAAATTTTTTTGTTTTTTGGACTGGGCTGAATTCTAAATCCAACATATCTTATTGCAAGAATCACTAATGATTTAAGTAAAGTATTTATCAGCTTTCTGATTAATTATGTATACTAATTGGCAATAACCAGAATTTATTTAGATATTAATTATACACTGATATCATTTGAATAGATCAATATTAAATCAATATTAGATAAACAAGCCAAATCCAAATCTCGAGCCTTTTCATTCCTGTTGGAGGAACCCCTTCCTGATTAACCATGCCTTATATATTTTTACCAAGATTTTTTAAAAAGTAAACATTTCAAAAATAATTTCCTTCATCTGTGAATAAGGCCAGAAAGGCCATTTTGAAGAGCATGTAACCACCTTTTAATAGCTGTTGTTCCCAGGTCCACCCTGACTCAGTGTGGTATCACCTGTTAGGGTCCCACCTACGGGCAAATAGTTAACCCTCAGACTGGGGTCAAAACACTATGAAAGTATAAAAATAGATTTTTATAGTAAAAATACCAGCAACACATTTTTGGGAAAAAAAAAAAATTAAACCTGATCTACAAACATTTGATCTTACAAAGAATACATATTCTATTCATATAAACCTATCCTAAAAATTTCATCGGTATTAAAAACCCATTATGGTTGATATGCTGTAAAACAAAATAAAACAAACCAATTTCTATAACTGTCTCTGATTTTATTTACAGAATGAATTTTTTATGATAAGAGGTCTGATCCTCTTGATAGATGTGGCAAAATTCAATAATTATGTAAACATTAGCTTTTTAGAGTGTTATCTCCATTCTAGTTTGATGTAAAGTTAAGTAATGAAAAGTAACTTACCTGTTGGAGACTGAACAAAACTACCTGATTCTATACAGAAGCCAAGTACGGCATGCATAAAGTCCACAGTATCTTGGACTGAATGTCTGCATACAGAATCCCGTAGAAACTTCCGAAATAAAGATGGGTTTCCCCTTTGTAGTCTCTGTAAACAATTCTGTCCCTTTAAACGTAAATGTTCCCCATTCACTCCTCTGACACCATCACCACATCCTTGTGGGCATCCAAGGGCTTTATATATTCTGAAATTTAAAAAAAAATGAATAATAAATGTTTACATCAGAAAATTAAAATGTTTTGAAATTTTAATTATAACTTTAAAGAGTTAAATATAAAGAACACTAATTAAAATTTCAAATATTAAATGCACATGCATAAATTTAGATGACTTATGCTTAAAATAAATATGCACTATTAAAGAGATATTCTATCTCTCTCTTTAAATAATAAAAATTACCTCTCCCTAGGGAGGAAGAACTCTCAAAGAAAAGAAAATTGCTTTTTGAGCAGTGGGGATAGTGTTAAAAATTGTGGAAGCAGAAAAATAGTTTTTTGGGGAGTTTACCCCATATGTGAAGAAGGGACTAAGCATAAACTACAAGAAAACAGAATGCTTGGTCATCAGTAAAAGGATGAGCCCGAAATGTGATTTGCAGGGAGGGAACACGAGAATCAAGCAGACTCAGCAGTTTAAATATCTGGGAAGCATTCTGACAGAGGACGGTAAATGCAGCACTGAGATCCGTAGACATATTGGGATGTCCAAAGACACATTTCAAAAGCTGGGCAGAGTATTACGAGACAGGAGAATTTCTTTGGTAACGAAGAAAAGAGTACTGAGCTGTTACGTGATATCAGTCCTTCTTTATGGCAGCAAATGTTGGATAATTTCCTCAAAGATTAAGAAGAGACTTGAGGTGACAGAGATGTGGTTCTACAGAAGGTTGCTAAGGATATTATGGACTGAGCACGTGAGCAACGATGAGGTCTTAGAGAGATTACAAACAAGGAGGAGGCTTATACTTAACATCAGGAAGAGGCAACTGAAGTTTCTGGGACACATAATGAAGAAGGAGGGCCTGGAGAATCTGATACTCATAGGTCGAATAGGAGGGAAAGAAAGACAAAGGAAAACAATGCATGTCATTCCTAGTGGCTTTAAGCAAGTGGATGACAGAATGTGGTCTGGGGAAGGTGGCAAACGGAAGGAACTTGTTGAGAGCTGTAAGGGATAGAGGGAGATGGAGAGCCATGATCGCCTATGTCCTGAAAGGACACGGTACATAGAAAACCCCATGTGAATTAATATCCTAATATTAATGGCTTAGTACTACCATTCTTTTTACAGCAATATTAACAGGCACCAACATATAAAAGTAAGCCATTGCAATTTGGAAAGATTTGATTGTCTGTCTAATAATTATAGTTTGTCATGTACTATTATATTTATTATGCATGTTCAGGTAGTGTAAAGGATATCAGTGCAAATATGAAGTCATCTGTATAATAAATGCAAATGTCAGTGTGTCACACTTTTTCAACTTTACTCTTAGAGGCTTTAGCCCAACATATCATACCATTTTGGAATCAAGTTGACTCCCTAAGCAAATTAAAACATTCCGGGACGGATCCAGACCCGCAATCCCAAAATTTTGGATTCTCAAGTTTTCATTACTGCAATTGTTTTTGGCGTTTTTTTACATAATTTTTTGCAACAAATTTTTTTATTCAATAACAACTTTTATAACTTGGAAATAAATTTGGGAATAATCAAAATTAATTACAAAATCCAGTGAAAGTCACCTGTGAAATAAAAATAATTGTTTGTATGGAAAGTAAGGACCTACAAACATCAAATTGTCTTTAAATTAAGTGTTGGCAGAAGAATTATCATTGAACTTTTAAAAGGTAAGCTTAAATATTAATGCAATCCTTAAATGCAGCGATCAATTTTGAATCCTTCTGTAGTTTATTTCTGCCTATCTCACCTACTCCTCCCTACCAATTGTGATGAAGTTCCAATCAAGAGCCCGCTGCAGAAGCTATCTAAATGCTGCCCAATAGGGTGGATTTTAAGCTAGCTTCTGCAGTTATGGGTTAAATATGTCTAGCTTTGGTGGCACCAGTCTTACACACAGATTACTCAGAATTTCAAATCATGTAAAAGGCGATGGGAAATTGCTCCACTATCTTTTCTATATTTTTCTTTATAGAAATTCACAGAAATGGAATCTATGGAGACTCATGATCACCTACATCCGGAAGAAAAATGGAATTTAAAAAAGGAAAAAAAATACTTATTTTAGATATATTTTTATTATTCTTATTATAAATATATTTTTATAAAATAACACTTCACTTCACTTTCTTCCATATTATTAGGTTGGTGCAAAAATAATGATGTTTTTTTACGTATTTTTTAACGTCAAAAAACGACATTATTACGTCGTTATTTTTGCACCAACCTAATATTTACCTTTTCAAACCCTACCTAAATTTTGGCCCTTTTAGAAATACCAGGTACTGCAATATTGGATGTGCAGGTAGTGAAATGGATAATGGCTTGGAATTATTAAGCAAAGAGCCATGTTCCAATTCCCATTGTGTTTGTTATATTCACTTATACACAAATAACCGTGGGAAAGGAATGAATCTGCTTCTCCTCTCCTAGCTATGGGTTAGTTAGTAAAAATTGTATCACTAAATCATTATTATCTAAAAAAAAAAAAAAAAAAGTAAATTCTTAGAATCTAAAATATTTTCTGGCTTTAAATAACCTGCAAGGGGTTGACAAGTCATAAAAATGAAACAATTTTGCACTAAAATGATTCAACATCACATTCACTATTGTTGCTTATGTATCAGCTATTAACCTATTAATGGTCACTGTCCCAAAAGTGAGATGATGGCCATTAATGGGTTATATGTGGAAACCTATAATTAATACTGGATTTTATGAAACTTTAATATATATACATATCTCTGTGCATGTATGTGTTACATATATATATATATATATATATATATATATATGGCATCACACTTTTGGCCTTGTGCCAATCTAAGCTACACTTGGAAAATCACTATATATATGGCATCAATCTCAAAAGACAATGGATAAGTGCCCAAAGAGTTATGATCTCTCTAGATCATAGGCCTGGATAAGATCCTTTTTTTATGAGAGAGGCAATTTCCTATGCAGCACATCTCCCCTCTCCATGCCACGGATGTTGTTCAAGAGAAAGGCAGGGGCCAATACAGCTTAGCACCAGCCTCGTTACAGGAATTGACGGAACAAAATTGAACATGACATCAGACTGTCTTAGGGACTGACTCCAGATTTGTATACAGTGTTGTCCTTTTCTTAGTCTGATTGACAACCATGGCTACAGAGCCCTACTATTTACCCATAGTTGGAGGTTTTGAATTTAGAGTTTTTCCTTCTCCTAGACTAGTTGCCATCCAAGGCTAGAACCTAGTCTATCCTGCTATTTATCTATAGCTGGAAGGAAAAGAGATGGATTCATACCTTTGCCAAGGGTATTAGCACATAAGAGAATGTAATGAACGCAACTGGAATGGATATTGGCACAGAAAGTGGAACTGATCAGCCAAGTTCAAATTCCAGACTAGACTTACATTCACTTTCATATAAATCCTCCTGAGTAAGGCATCTGTTTCTTCTCTCCACCATATACATGTTAAATAGTAAATTAGGTTCTCTAGCCTTGGGTGGCAACCAATCTAAGAGAATGACAACACTCAATTTAAAACCAAACTGAACAGGATCAGGATCTGTCATGCTATTTTACCCTAGGCCCACCACTGCTGCCATGGTGGTGGTAATAAGGTGTATCTATGATGCTAATGGGTCTAGACCATAATAATCCTGAATCTTTTATAAAACTATAATTTTTTTAGATGCCTATAATTAATACCAAATTTTACAGTGAATATTAATAGATGTGCATGTATCATGTATGATACTTAACTGAATGATTGATTAATAGAAAATTCTCTTACCTGACAATGCTGTCCATGGCTATACAGTATGTTGTAGCGTCATCAATTTTAACTTCCTTCTTGGGCTTGGGAGCATCTGCAGAACTGTCATTAGCCTCTGGTGGGTTCAAAGGTAAATTATTAATGGCAGGTTCCTGCTTTTTCATGTCAATCACATTTAAATCAAGTAGACAGTTCAAGATATTCAGTAGCACTTCACATATTCTCGGCGTGTGCTCATTCATTGATACAAAATGTACTGCTTTCAAAATTATATTGTAATTAAATTGACCATTTGGTTGTATATAATAGACTGCCCCAGCAGCTTCCTGTATATCGTCCTCACTTGAATAGGCAATGTTGGAGTCGGTCATGCTACGGGCCATGCTAACAGATGGCACAGGAGTATAGTCCTGAAGAATTCGTTCCGACTCTGTGCTGCCACGCCGCCGACCCTCAGAGAAATAAATGGAACCGGATGAAACTCCAAGAGGCGTGACATCGCACGGACTGTGCTCAGTGATCGTGATGATGGGGTGCAGCAAGTGATCCTGATGCTGCTGTGGCGAGGGCAAAAGCTGTTCTTGGGGTTGAGGTTTCAAGTTCAACCCCACTGGCATAGAATCAACACGTGTGGAGCAAGAGGTTGTCTGACTGCTGAGCTGGCCACTCCCTTCCAACGAAACTTTGTCCGCCTGGTGTAAGGAGGGCATGCTTTTACGCCGGGCAGGATCAGAGAATATGACATCTGACTTGCCATCTTTTTTCACATCAAGGTAATTGGCAAGTCCTGAACATGGCCGAGGGAAATCTGAATCTGTGTCTAATGTCGACAGAGTACAAGAACTTGATGAATCTTCTTTTAGGGATTTCAAAGAAAGACGTGCTGGCTCTACACGGTTAATTCTTGGAGAGTGCGCCTCGCTGTCTTCGGACTCGGTTGTATATTTTTTAGAGCGCGCCGCATCAAACAATTGCTTCAGCTCAACAACCCGAATGCGCTTATGGGGCGGTTCCTTGTGGGTTGTGGCAGTTTGAATTTGAGGTATGAAGGAGGAAGAGTTATGTGTGGAAGATGTGGAAGATTTCCTGTGTAGATGTTGTGTGGAAGCACTGGTATCCTGTAGGTTCATTATTGGTGATGCTGGTATGCTTTGCATTTGTAGAATTTGAATGCTTGGAATTGGTAAGGACTTACTTCGTTCACGAGCAGTGTGTTCTAAGCGCATATATTCATCGCAAATTTCTAGTAATCGTCGATGTATATATCTCAATGCCCAATAGATTCCTTCTTCTGGCCAATGTAAGCAAAATAAACATCTTAGAACTGCTATATCAAAGTAACTGGATGCTAAAATATCTGGATCTGTCGTGCTAGGCCCCTTACTTCCATTTGTAATGGCACTTGTTAACTTTTGATTGAGATAGTCTTTGTCTAACTGAGTGGCAGATAATTTGGTTGGAACTGTGAGCTTGGAATCAAAGGAAAATGTGACAGCACTATCTTTTCCTCCACACTTGCAGGCATTACTGTTGTCTGTGGATCGGACAGGAACAACAGAATTGCAATATTCGCAAACCACTTCAACACTAGCTGACTGGCTGTCAGATCCCGACAATCCACAGATGTCACTCATGTGTGCAAGAGGGGCCATTGGGGATGATGGATCATTGGCACTATTGTCTCCAGTACCACCAGTTCCACTGCTGCATAAATCTACCCCCAAATAGAGGTTCTGCTCCGAACAACCTTTTCCAATGTATATATTAGCAGCATTGGTATTGGTTTTGGTTTGAGCTCGATGGGCCTTGAGGATATTTCTTTGTGGTTTCACTGCCGCCGTAAAACAGGGTACATCAGGTAGACTATAATCTATCAAGGGTCGCCAAATGGTCAGTCCATTTTCAAGTTTTAAACTCTGGAAATCTGACTTGTGTAAAGTATGAACAAGTGGTGCTAAAAGGTAAACAAACAATTGGATGGTGGCCAAAGAGTGTAGGTAAGAGCGTCCACTTGGACGGCCACTGTTCTTCTCCATCCAGTTATCCTCACATTCAGAAGCAGCATCCAAAAGAATCCAGTGCAGAGTGTAAAGTATTTTTGTCTCGCAATTCGTAAACTTTGCTTCAGGGTTCTTTTGTTTTCTTTCAGTGAGAAGAGCAGAGCAGGCATGTAATACATGAGGGAATGCACACTGAATGATTTTCCAACGAGACACACTATGGATGGCTTCACACAGGCTTGGAGACAAACCATGAAGAATATTTTGGACCACCACACGTTCAAATGACTGAAAAACACAAAGAACAATATTAAAAGTGACCATCAAGAAATTTTCAGTAAGTAATTAGTACAAAAAGGCAAAAGAACAGATCATATTCTAGAGGTTGTAGGTACTAGGGTCATGTCAGGAAATCTACTGATTACCTGTTTTTTTGTTTTTTTTTAAAGAAACCATGCCACTAACGATGATTTAGGCAACCTTTTTCAATTTAATTTGATCAATAGACAATTTATCCATTTCACATGAAAATACAACAGTTCATGGTTAAAGAACATTAACCATATGCTACTGTTTAGACCATAACACTGAAAATGATCCTCTGAAGGTATATATCATCCTTTATTTATTAACCCAATTAATAGATATCTATTCACACAGTCTGCTTTCCATGAATTTGCTATGTTGTATGATAGTAACTGATGCATGTCCAATGTTTTCATTGAACATTTTTGTTGGTGTTATTTAAGTACCTCCAAAAATTGTCTTAAAAAGAACATATCACGAGGAAAAAAGGTCCCAAACTTAATAAAAACAAAGTTTTATTGTCAAAATGTTTGTCATTATTAAGAGAAAAGATCAAAGTATTTTACGATTATTTTATCAAATTTTTTATTCCTTTCCAGGATCTTCATATTAGCTAAGAGCAGGACTCCTTGAAGAATTTAAATCATCAATTTGTTTTTGTTTGAGAAAAACACCATTTACTGAAAATCTGCCCTGAATCATAAAATAAAAAATGCAATAAAACTATGACATTATTTAATTAGAAAAGCTTTTAATTGATTTTATAAGATATATTAAGGACATTACTGTCATAAGAAAATTTTTTTTTAATGAATAATGAATTTTTACAAGAATTGTTTTCATTTTTTTTTAAATTTTAATTAGGAAAATTTCAGTTTTAAATCTTTTAAAATTCTGTATTAGTTTCGGCCTTTCAGATATTATTAAGTAAAAACTATATTTACTAATCATAAATCGAAAAGCTTAATACAAATCATCAAACACCAATATTTTTAAAGGAATTTTAATTTTTTTTGTACGTGTATAAACATGCCGATTTTTGTAAGAACGGGCCAACATACATGACATTATCAGAAAATAAGAATGATAACTATAGTAAATTTAAAGTAAAACATTTCTAAAATTCATTAAAACATTAGAATATAGAGAATATTTTCCTAAATTTTTATGATTACTGAGTACTTAAGAATTATATGAAAATGCATTCATGTCATTGTCTTCAATCATGTATTACAGATAAAATCTCTACAGAACATTAAATCCGTCATTACACTGTCCAATACGACAACACAGCTACTATTTACACTATTTGCATTATTCAACTGTTGTCCTCATCTTTGTTGACATATTCACAACATTTCAACCACTGTATTCCCCAGCCTTCTTCAGGTGATTGGTATTTCAAATTGAACCTTTATCGAACCGAAGCACTTATATAGTAATCAATAAATCGCCAAGGTTTATCTTGAATTAACATTTAAAATTTATAGAACTTGTTTTAAAAAGAAATGTTTATAACAAAGTGAGAAGAAATTATTTAGTTGTTCAAAAAAATAATTATCTATTTTATAATACTAGCTTTGGATAAATCAAAGGGAACCACTTTTGTTTTATAAGGTTCAGCTTTATGCACCACAAATCACATTGCAAAAGCTTAATATGCTAGGTTTTGAAATTTTGTCACATCTTCTATATTCTTCAAACCTGTCACTAATTGATTACCATTTTTTTTTTTTTTAAAACATTGGAACAATTTCTTTAAGACCTACCATACATGTACACTGGTATAAATCATCCCCATTCTTCTTGTATTCTGTTACTAAGAAGGAAGATCCATATGGACAGCTTCCTCTGAAGCGCTACCACTTTATGGAACAGACTCCCAAGAGGATGCTTCTATGATCACTACAAACTTAACATCTTTATGTTTAGAGTTAACTGTTAAAGTTACTAAAACACAAGGAGTACTTAGTGGCTTTATTGCCTTGCATGGGGTGAAATGATTAAAAATAAAAAAAATTATATGGCCTAGCTACCTGGCTTTTGATTGGATAAATATGCTCTATCAATAAATAAATATATTTTACTTCTTACAAATTGTCAAATCTAGAAAATTCCAGCTTGTACTTTGATAAATTTTGTAATTAGCAAAATTAAAACACATTGATTTTTTTAATGTTTTTTCTCTTCAGGATGTAGTCGATTATAGCTCTTTATAGATTTCTTTTCCTTTAAGATATTATAATTACCATGACTTTTTGAGAAAGACAATGGAATGGTTTCCCATTGTCTTCACTTCATTTTTGAATTTGGAGTTGTCCTAATAGCAAATGATAGTGATATCTAATAGATTCATTTATTGTTATACAAGTTGTTTTAATTCTGTTTAAATTTGTTTGAAAAATCTACAAGTGTTTCAAAACAGGTATAGAAATTATGTTTTACTAACTTAGATCTAGACACATGTATAATGAGAAGAAAGCTGAAACAGAATGGTGAGACAGTTTGAAAAATAAGAGATCAATGTTTGTATTCAATAAAATAGGATTGATTTACTTTCTGATGGCAAATTACCAAAAATCCAAATTGATACATTGAAATATAAAGTATTTAGTCATGATCAGTAAGTGTTAAATGAAGTTCTCACAGAAAAATAATTTTAAAAAAGTTTTCAAATATTCACTTTATGATGTTGCAGAGCTTATATAGGATTTATCAGTTTCTTTGTTTTACATTTTGCTTCAGTTTTTAGAGTTTTAAATCTATTTGTAGAAGAGAATCATACTGACAGAGAGACCTCAACAAGGATATGCCTAGTGTAAGTAAGAGTTATCTTCTGAATAATTAGCTGTTTGGAGATGACATCACTGAAGGATGCTGAAAATTTCATGAAGGGAGTGAGTAAACAATAAGGAAGTCTTAAAGATAATGGCAACAGAAAGAACACTTCTACTCAGGAAAAGACAGCTGAAATTCATGACACAATGAGAAAGGAAGGCTTGGAAAACTTAACACTTACAGGACAAATTGAGGGTAAGAGTGATTGAGGAAGGCAGTGAGTCAATTAACTGATGGCTTGTGTGAATCAGTGGTGGAACAGAGGGTAGAAACCTTAGAAAAGGAAAAAGAACTGCTAAGGGCCACAGGAGATAGAAAGTTGAGGAGAGCCATAATCGCCCATGTCCTGAAGTTGTTTCTTATTACTATAAATGTTATTTTAACAGGTACATGGATCTGAGTTGCTATTCCTGATTTTTTATTTTCTTAAACAGTAAAATTAATAACAACCAGCCTAGACTGAGAAGTCCTACTAAAGAAAGATTGTGCCTCTGACAGAAATCGAACCTGCTTCTCCTTTTCCATATAGCCAAAACATGCCTTTACAACTCAAATATGTCTACCCACTAAAAATAACAGTTATTGTAATAAAAAATAATGTCCAATAAAAGTCCTTCCAAAAAATTACTATGATAGTTGTGTCACTTTGCATGAAAATGGTGATGTGTGGTTTATCGTCATGCCCAGGACTAGAAAAAATGAACATGAGATTTCTAAAAATGATTCAGTCAGTCAGTTATGTGCCATACGGGGTACACACTTAGGTGATCATGTATCTTTTGATACATGACTGATGAGGCAGATTTTTTCCCACAGTAGGTTGCCATTTCTTTCTGCAGTAGACCGGTTGCCATCCAAGGCTATAGAACCTGGTCTGTCCTGCTATTTACCAATAGCTGGGAGGAGAAGAAGAGAATTCATATCTTTCCCAAGGGTATTAGCATGCAAGTGAATGTGATGGATTTGACTGTAATTCGAACTCGGCTCTCCGATTCGACTCTCAATCTAAGCTGCTATCCATTACTCCACCGTGCCTCTTCTATAATGATTACCTATTGATAATCAGTAATTAGTTTGGTTTAACCAGTTTGCTACTGCAGTAAAGCCATTATTATTGCAAAATCCACATATAGAGAAACAAATAAGTAAAGAAGCCAAAATAAAATTGTGATTTCCTAATAGAAAATTCTTATACAGAAACTAAAATTTCAAGAGTTCAAGAATTTTTTCTTATGACCAACAGAATATATTTTTGTTAGAAAATCAAGAAATAAGATAAATAATGTATTATAAATTTGTACAAGTATTATGTGGAAAGTAATGCCTCCTATTCCATAATGTCAAAGGCAGGTAACAAATACAAGAGACAAAGACATTGAACATAGGATAGATTGTACTAGGGGGTACTTTTGTCCTGTACTGTAAGATGTTACAGAAGTAAAATATTAACCTGAAAACTCAAGTCATGTTCTTAAGTAGCCTTAACAGATACATGGTGTTCAGTTACTAAATGTCTAAAATATTATTTGTATACATCCATTTTCTCAGATTAATGATTATAAATGGCTTCAAGTGAATGGACACAGTAAGTCTTAAAGAAAACAATCCTTCATCAGACCTTATAGACTGGCACTACAAAATCACAAAGACCTTTACCAAATAACAAAAACCACATCACTTGAAGACTTCAAACAGCAGTAACAACTAAAATGAATAGCACATATAAATAGAGGAGAAAATAATGATATAATCAAGATATTACCTTTCCATGTCACCAAAAACAAATTGGAAAGGAACTCCCATCAATCCTAAAAAGAACAATAACCATTAGTGGACTTGAGAATCTTAAAGAGTACAATCCTTTATTAAACCCTATAAACTGGTGCTACAAAATCTTGATGTTAACTTTTCACCTTACCATAAACAGAAGGTTTGGAAGGAAACTACCATCAATATTAGAAATTGCTATAACAGTGGATTGAGAAGTCTAACTATACAATCAATGAATGCCAAATGTTTCCTTACAGGAAACAGCTAACTTCGCTATTACCATTACCAGATACTGATGACATAGCAGTAGAAGTTTTTTTTTGTTTTTTTGCTTTATTATAGATAGCAACCTGGCAATGTAGTATCTAACATTTAAGTGCATAAGAAGCAGAGACATTTTAGCAAATTCCTATACATGGAAAAAATTGTACCCACTGCTATTCACTGATATTAGGTTGGTGCAAAAATAATGTCGGTTTTTAACATTAAAAAATACATCAAAAACCGACATTATTTTTGCACCAACCTAATATTTATTAAACAGAGACCAAACAAGAGATGTAAGCACAGTTAGATGGTGAGTAATGTGTCTTAGCAATTGTGAATATGAATGACATGCCATATTCTTGACATCCCTGGAAAGCTGACAACTAACAAAATGAAGTGCATCTCAAAAATCATAGCAAAGCGTGGTGACTATATGGAAAAACAAAGAGTTCTATAACTGAAAAATTGCTCTATCCAACTATTATTGTGCTCTCTATATATATTGTAGTTTCCTTATAACATAGATAGGAGGCATTACTTTCGGAACAATACTACTTAGCCAATGGTGGGAACTACATGGAACAATAATGTTTTTTTGGGGTTTTTTTTTTTTAGCTGAAAACTTGCTCCATCCAACAATGTTATTGTGGTCACTGTATTTGTTGTGGTTCCCATGGAAATAAATAGAAGGCATTACTTTTGGAGCAGTAAGATATCACCAATAGTGGTAATGACACAAAAAAAAATAGTGTTTTAAGCTGAAAAAAAGCTCTATCAAACTATTAAATAAATAAGAGTTATTACTTTTGAAGTCTTAATGCATAGACAATAGAGGTGAATATATAGAAAAAAAGGGTTTTGGAACTTGAAAATTGCTCTATCCAAATGCCTCCTGTATCTATTGAAGCCTCTGGGGAAATAGTTAAGAGGCAATATTTTGGGAGTATCCTTCGCCATTAGAAGAGGACAAAATTTCATGGGTTAAAGTTTACATTATTCTTCAAATATTTCAAGCTTTAATTTATTACAAACAAGAATTGCAACAAATTCAAATATTTTCTCGATGAGCTTATAATTATTTTGGGTTTTCACTTTCATCTTTTTATCTTTTTATCAGCATGGGAAACATTTTTGTAGAGCATTTCATACAAATTAAAAAAAAAAAAAATACCCAACTGTAGTGATATGTAAATGACTACCTAATTAGCATAGCTAGAGCACAGACTATATAAACACCCAAACATTAAGGGAAGGGCAGCTCTCGGTATGTAAGATAAACAACTACTGCAGGACTGATAAAATAAGAAGCGAAACACAGTTCATAACAGTAACTTTACTTAAAATTCCAGAAAAGAAACAAGAAACATTTAAACAAGAAACATTTAAAACCCATCCATATTCAAAACTCTAATTTTTCATATTATAATGCTTTTTTTTTTTTGTTTTTTGTATTGAGATTTTCCAAGATCCAACATTTTTTTTTTTTTTATAATTAAACCACAGCTTGAAATTAATGTCATTCCAGTGGAAAATAGAACATTATTTGGAGATGACTAGTTAGGTTTTGGGGGAAAATGTTGGGATGATATAAAATTTTTTTATTAATATTCTATTATGTTCATTTTAAAAGCAACAAATTTCTTTAAATAAAAAAAGATCCAACTTCTTTCTAATAAATCAAACAAACAGACACAAACAAAACTTAAATGTATCTTTTTAAATTAACAAATGAAACTTGAAAGACTTTAAATTTAGATATTTGTATTATTTATTTATAAATAATAAGGTTCACACTCCTCCCTGATCTTTTGAACAAGCGTAGAGGTTTATTCATTGTTTCTTGTTTAGGATTGGGTTTCTGGTTTCTTCTACAGTCTTCTCATTCTCTTTCCCTCCCAATAGTCCCTTGCGTCTTAGTGACATTATCATCTTGCTTGGGGTGAATAGACAGGTAAAGGTTTATCCCTTGTTTCCTGTTTAGGATTGGGTTTCTGGTTCCTTCTAATATCTACTTCACCATCTAAAACTCAGAACTTTCATTTTTTATTTACATTTTTTTTTCCTCAATACGAGTAGATAGGTTTGCCTCTCAATTGCTTCACACTCCTCCCTGATTTTTTGAACTGGAGTAGAGGTTTATCCCTTGTTTCTTGTTTAAGATTAGGTTTCTGGTTCCTTCTAAAGTCTTTTCATTCTCTTCCACTGGCCCCTTGTACCTTGGTGGCATTATCACCTTACTTGGGGTAGTGCTTATTATTATGCAACTCTCTACCTCGAGTGGCTCTTCTGCCTTGTACAGGGTGAGCATCACTGTAAAATTTTGGAAAATGTCAGTATCTAATTGTAAGAACTATTCTTGCTTTAATAAACAAAGCAAGAAAATTACATTTGCTTTCGGTCAATTTTTGGTTCAAAATCTTAAATAACATGTTATCTACTTATCATAAATCAAAAATGCAAGAGAAAATTTAATAAATGATAACAAACATGAAAAATGTATTCATGGCAAGACAGGTAATTGTAGATAAATATTTGGAATGTGCTAATATTCTACAAAGTTTGAGAGAAAATGGAAACAAGAAGATACTTATAGCTAACATCAGGAAGAGTCTGTTGAAATTTCTAGGGTACAGAATAAGGAAAGGCTTGGAAAATCTGATACTCACAGGACAGATTGAAGGCAAGAGGGACAGAGGAAAACAATGCATCACATACTTAGTGAGCTTGTGTAAATAGTTGGCAGAACAAAGTTTAGGAGAAATAACAAAAAGACAAATTTTATTAAGGGCTTTAAAGGACAGGAAATTGTAGAGAGCCATAATCGCCTACATCTTGAAGAGACACGACTTAAAGAATACTCTTTTTATAGAAAATGAATGCATAGAGCACGATTCTTAAATTATAGTATGATACAAATTTCTCTGAGCATGAAAATTAATTAGTAAGAACATTTCTATGTAAAATTATTCAAGGGGATTTAATTGAAATGTTTAAATAAAAATAAAGTCATGATTTTTTTTAAAATTACAGTGAAATTTAACTAATACGAGGTACATTCAAAAAGTATCCAAATTTATTTTTCCCCATCAAAACTAATTTGTTCAATCATTTTGTATGATAAAAAAAATCCAATAAGCATGCCCTACATGACTTTACTCTAGGCATGACAGCTGGGAACTGATGTTGCTACCAGCATGAAAATTTTCACATATGCGCATGAAGGGTGATGCATTTTGCCCATGTAGCTTTAATTTGTTGGGAAAATATAAAGTCAGATACTTTTTTTGTTTTTTATATTTATTCATTAATATTTTAGCTATTTAAAGGGGAGTTGTAGCGTGCAGATAGAAAAAAACGGTAGCTAACGGAAGGTACACAAGTCAATACCTGATCAGTATCAGCTGGGTCACCACGGAGGGGGATATGATGTTGAAAGACCCGAAACCCCTAATGAACCTCAGCTAGAAACATCACTGATGATGTATACCAAAGCATCCAATAGATGTATTTTACGAAATACATTATGCTACTAACAACTATTACTAGCCACAATTTTTTTTTTAAATTATTTCAGGATAGTTTTAAATTTTTCAGGACAAATGAAGTTGTTTTTGGGGATTATTCTAAGATGATTTTGAAGAAAGTTAATTTGAAGTCTTGAATGAAACCAATTATTCACAGTCATTTTGTAATATTAATAATTAAATCAAAGAAATTGTTTTAATTAAAGACAGTCTTAAAAAGATACTCAATGATCATTTTGTAGTGAATATTACCAATACCAAAATAAATTTAATTTCCTGACAGCTAAACAGTGTTCTGCTACATATGTTTACATTGGGGCAGAACACAATCAAAGATAACAGTTAACCCTAGCTTTGAACAAATTAAGATTGTAGTGATCGGGAAAACATCCTGTTGGGAGTTTGTTCCACAGGGCAGTGGTTCGCAGGAAGAAGCTGCTTGAGTGCAACTTACTTCTCATTGATGGAATACGGAAAAAATGTGGGTGTTTTGGAGAGGATAGAGGAAAGTAGTGAATAACATACCTAATGAGCTTGTGTAAATGGTTGGTAGAATGGGGATTAGCAAAAAGACAAAAATTATTGTTGTAATGGAATGTCTCACACTCCCTATCACCTATGCAGACTGACTATATCAGTAGCTATATATAGTGAGCACAGAATATACCTTGCTTCAGGAACTAATAGCCCGCCACCCAATTCCCTGTCTTTCAGTAGTGTATTCTCTTTTACAATAAAGCTTTCTTCTTTAATCTATGCGCGTGTTGCTGTTCCGTCATTCGAGTACCACCTTTGTCTGTTTGTACCCTCTTTAAGGATACAACACTTATTAAGGGCTACAAAGGACAGAAACTTGTGGAGAGCCATGATTACCCATGGCCTGACAGCTGAGAGAGAGAGAGAGTGTGTGTGTATATATATATATATATATATATATATATATATATATATATATATATATAGATATGATAAAATGTGTATATACAGTGGAATTTAACGGACTAATAGGGGGGGGATAGTTGTCCATTAAAGCCATTTCTTTGTTAATTTGAAGCACTTTTTGTAATGGCCTAAAAACACCCAGTACAATACAAAATTATTGTAAATAAATGTAAATACAGTATATTTGTATGTGTATTTATTTTTAAGTTACTATATAGTAACTTAAAATAAATTACACACACACAGATAGAGAGGGAGAGAGAGGCTGTGAATGTTGCATGTACATGACAAGTAATCAAGTAAACAACAGTGGCTATTCCCAGAGTTACCAGTCTCTGTCTGTTGATTATGCCAGTAAACAATAGTGGTCAATTCTGGAACTAACGGACTTTGCTTGCTACACGTGCACGCTTTGAGTTCCAGCTGGACACTACCAATTCTGCAGATTTTGTCTGTTAAATCTGGGACCGTTAATTCAAGGTTTTACTGTGTGTGTGTGTGTATATATATATATATATATATATATATATATATATATATGATAAAATAATATAATTGTTAGGCTGATATGGCATGATGACTGCATTTAGTATGAAACAGACTGTTGCTTCTTGGTATAAACTTCAATGTCCACGTTTATATTTATATACACTCTATCCCTGATATTGAGCACATTAATAACCCATAAATATAGTATACCTTAAAAATATATTTTATCATGCATATATACATACACACACAACTTTCATTAAAAAAATGACTGACAAGGTACTGTGGTTACTTTCCTTGTTGGCGGCCACAATCACTAAATTACATGACCCACCAGCCAACAAGGAAAGTAACCACAGTATCTTGTCAGTCATTTTTAATGGAACTTGTATAAAAGATGGATTGCTGCCAAAATACACAATATTCCTTGGATCAATGCTAATATTTAGTAAACTACATAATAAAACAGTTAATCAATTTGTATCCGGAACAGCAATGATATTTGCTCTAAGTTTGATTCTGATAATGGAAATGAGTTCCATTGTAGATAAACAAGCTGAAAGTTATACCCTTATAGTCTTCATTGTGTCTCTATTGTCTGCTCCAGTAGCCAAACTGTTAATCTGCTCCTTGTCTCTTGATTGCTAATTTCCTCCGCCTACAAAAACCTCCTCTCAGATATTCTGCTGATCATTTTCAATAACCTGATTTTCAACACGCTACTCTCAAGCTTTTTAATCTCCATCCAGCATTCACTGTTGCAACAAAAGATAAAAATGCATCGTACTTTATATAATCTCAATTTTATCAATTTTTTCCATCAGTTTCATTAAACAAAGAATTAGTAGATCATGTAATCCTTAAAGTTATTTTTCCATTTATTATTTTATTTTTTACATCTTTTTATATTCCATTAGTAAGGAGTAAGTTCCACTCTGATAGCTTTTTCTCAAAACTGTTACTTTGTGAAACACTCCCGAGAGGATGCTTCCCCAATCACTATGATATTATCCACTTCAAGTCTAGTGTCAACTGTTATCAATCCTTCATATCCTCATAACATTGCCTTTGTATTTCATTTATAAGGAGTAAGTTTCACACAGACAATGATCCTTAGAACTCTTACTTTGTAGAGCAGAATCACGATTGGACACTTCCCTGAGCACTACAATCTCAACCTCTTAACATCTAGTTATCTATCCTACATATCCTCATAAGTGTTTCTTACTTCCTCTTTTTATGCTCTTACAACAACCTCATTCAGTAACCATCTGCCTTGAGTGACTTTTGGGCTTTGTGAATAATAGTATTTTTTTTTAAAAATCCACCCACCCCTTTTATTCCAGCCAACTTGTCTATTTGAAATTAAAATAAAAAAAATAAATCCTACAACTCTTATTACTATTGGCAATATAAAAGAGTATGCAATTCTAGTTCCACATGCCATGTTTTTAATGGATGTCAGTTATCAGTTATCACCTGTTAATTTCCCTCTCCAAGTTCTCCACTGCCTTAACCAGGTATTGAACTGACACTCTTTGGGTCCTGTCACTGGATCTAACTAACGCCTTTATCCACTGTGCCATGTGTCCTTGAGTGAAATAAAGGGTTAAGTTAGACATTCCAACCACCCGAAGAAGGCCGGAGCGTACAACAGCCGAAACATTGTAATAAATATGACAACAAAGATGAGGACAATAGTCCAAATAATGTAAATAAAGTAGATTTTTCTGCTCTCAATTCAATTGTTTTGCCCCAATGCAAATATATGCTGCAGAACACTATTCAGCTGTCAGAACATAGGTGATTACAGCTCTCCACAAGTTTCTGTCCTTTGTAGCTCTTAATAAGTTTTGTCTTTTTGCTAATCCCTGTTCTGCCAGCCATTTACACAAGCTTGTTATATATAGCTTTCCTTTATTCCTCTCCAAACCATCCACATTCTTTCCATATTCCATCAGTGAGAAGTTGCACTCAAGCAGCTTCTTCCTATGAACCACTGCTTTGTGGAACAGACTCCCAAGTGGATGTTTCCCTGATCACTACAATCTTAACACCTGTTCAAGGCTAGGGTTAACCGTTATTTTCCACTCCTATATGCACAAATGGCCACCTAACGTAACCCTCTACCCTGGGCCTTGTAAAGGGTGAACCTTACAGTAAAAAAAAAAGTCATGTGAGTATCAAATTTTTTATGCCCTCTTTCCTCATTATCTGCCCTAGAAATTTCAATTATCTTTTTCTAAGTTGTAAAGTGAGTGGCCATGGTTAAAAGTAAATAAATGGCAGAACTGCCCAACAAACAGAATTTACTAAGTTTGCAATAAACAATAACAAGAAAAAAAAGAACAGGGCAAAAAATAATATAAAGCAAAAAACCACATCACTTGAGGACTTTCAATAGTAGCAACAACTAAAATGGATATCACATGTAACTCAAAGAGAAAATTATGACTTAATGAAGATGTTGATGTGTTTGCTTCTTATAATATGTAGATTTAATAGGCTGATTAATAAAATTTGAACAATAAAAAAAACAAACAGAATGATACCAATATTAGCAATAAAATTGATATTTATTATATATTAACCTTTTCACTAAATTGAAGAGAGCATAATTTCTACAGGGAGACATCTAACCAACAACAACATTCCCTGGAAGAGTAAGTCCCACTTTGTTTATTTCACGTATCATTGAAAAAGAACACAGGTGTGTTTGAAAATTCTGACTTTAAAATCTTTCCCTTCATGCTTCAATTGAGTCAAAATTTTAATATATAATAAATATCAATATCGATGTCCTAGATAGTGGCAAATCTGTTCAGAAATATCTAAACTGTCAGCTGCATAAAACTGCTTTCTCAGATCAATAGTTAAAAATGGTTTCATTTAAGCATTCCATACTAGATCTAAAACAAATCAACTAATAGAAGAACAGTAATTCCTGATTTTCTTCCCAAGGCCAATGCACTGATAATGAGAGTGGGGGCTGGGGATATGCTGATGATAAACGTATTCATATCTGGGATAAGAATGATCTTGAACAAAAAATCAAGATCTTCCACCAAGAGTTCCAAGAAACAGATCTCAATATAAACCTAAACTGCACTTAGATGTAATTTAGCGAAAAACTCAAGTCCTGTACTTAAATAACCTCATCAAATCAAGACTTTCATATGGATGTCCTAGATTGCGCCAAATCTATTCAGAAATATCTAAACTGTCAGCTGCATACAACTGCTTTCTCAGACCAATGATTAAAATGGTTTTGAGCAAATGATACCTATGGGGCTCAAAAAGGACGATCCTTCAAACATTGTGGACTGGTGCTACAAAATCAAAAAACTATACCAGATAACAGAAACCACATCATTTGAGGACTTTCAATAGCAGCAGCAACTAAAATGGATATCACATGTAACTAGAAGGAAAAATAATGATATAATGAAGCTGTTAACTTTACACACTACCTTAAACAAAAGGTTAGGAAGGAAACTCCATCAACGCTAGAATGAGTGATAATGATTAAAAATGGATTTAAGCAAATGAATCCTTCATCAGATCCTATAGACTGGTGTTACATAATAACTGATATGTCCCGGAAAGGGATATATTTGAACGAAGTAGCTAAGTGGTTTTGGCTACTATAACCAAGTAGAATATGGTAGCAGTAATCGACTGGTACGCATCGTAGTCACAGGTAAGAAGTGTAGATCAATGACATAGTCCAATGGGCGTCATTATAAACTTAGCTCTCAGACTAAGGCTCTTGACTCTGTCATACCTACACGTCCATCGGTATTTATGACGGACACCAACCAATCATATTCCAGTGAGGGGGAACACAGGTGTACGCATATTCCATTATATCAATAACAAACAGCTTTATCAAATAAAAACACACATCACTTGAAAACTTCCAACAACAGTATAAATGGGTAGCACATTTAAAGAGAAAATAATGATATACTCAAGATGTTGGCTTACCACACTAGCAGAAATAAAAGCTATGAATGGAAACTCCTATCAATCCTAGAAAGAGGGATAACATTGGACTTGAGAAGTTTAATTTTCTGAAAAACTGCTTTAAGAAAAAGGTTTTATAAATTTCAACCACTATGAAGTAAATGAATACTGAATGTTTCCTGTAGGGAAATGGTTAATTTTAACATTACCATTGAAGTAAATACAATCTGTACTAAAGCAGACTATTTTATCTCTCAATTGTGTTTCTGTCTTCAGACAGATCACAATAAATTGGTAAGTAGGTCTCAGAAATGCAATGCCATTCATCATCATCTGTCACCTTGAATCCTTTTCTTTTATTGACTTCTGTTTCTTTCCTTCCTAGTAACCCCTTGTATCTTAGTGGCTTTTAGCATTTTGCTTGGGGTGAAATGATTAAAAAAAAATAAAAACAAATTGATAAAATAAAGGCATGCTGAATTATATAATAGTAATGGGGAGATTAGCCATTTTCATACAGAAAATATTCATAACTCATTGACAAAACAGTTAGTATTACCACCTGTTGAAATTTATAAAATCTTTCTCTTAAAACAGTTTTTCAGGAAAATAGATTTTCTCAAGTACATTATTATAGCTCTTTCTAATATCTATGGGAGTTTCCTTCTTAAACTTTTGCTCAAGTTAGTGTCGAAAGTCAACATCTTGATTATACCATTATTTATCTCCTAGATACATGTGCTATCCATTTTAGTTGTTGCTGCTATTGGACATTTTCAAGGGAAATAGTTTTTGTTTTTTTGGTAAAGTTCCTATTATAAATTACTGAAGCCTAGTGAGACTTACTGCAGTGTTACAATCATCACCTTTGAAGTGTGAAGGTTACAATTGAAGCAAAAATAAATTAAAAAAAAAAAACAAACAGAATAGAGATGGGAAATCTTACAGCTGCACAACAATGCTTGTCTACACATATTGTAAACCCCAATAAACAATTATATAGTTGAGAAGAAAAATTCTAATGTGGCATATTCAAATTTAAAGCTGTTATCATTTATTTCAACAGATACAACATTCCTTATCTCGTTAACAATTTAAAGATGTTTTCAATTGTTCAAATTTTCCTTAACAACTTTACTGTGTCAAAGACAGAATTATCTCATCTGAAGATTGCCAAAAGTTGAGAATAACATTTTGATGATTAATAAATATATGCACTCATTATTAACTAATTTATTTATTAATTTAATTATTAACTAAATTTAAAAAAAAAAAAAAAAAGGAAACTTTTGAGCACACCTAATATTACTTCAAAAGTTATTGTAGTGGAAAGTGATACCAACATTTTTATTTATTAAACAGTGTATATTACATCATTCAGTCTGCTCATAAGTAAATTGTTGTACGTAAATATATATTTCTTAGGTTCTGCATAAGGAACCAAGCACCTCATCTATTAAGGTGATGAAAATGTCAGATATTATCATACAGTCAGCATTTTCATGATTTATTTTTATTTAGAATTATTAGATTATGTATAGAAATGTCAGATGACCTATGTCAGATTTTATCATGTAAGTTAATGTCTTTACAATAAACTTGATATTAATCAAATGATGCTGAAATCTTCAAGATATCAGTTATGTGCCATGCATTATACACGCTTAGGCGATCTTGTATCTTTTGATACATGACTGACGAGGCAGTTTTTTTTTCCTTCAGTAGGTTGCCTTTTCCTCTGCGGTAGCAGTCTGTCCTGCTATTTACCCATAGCTGGAGAGAGAAAAAGAGGATTCATACCTTTCCCAAGGGTATTAGCAAGTAAGTGAATGTAATGGATTTAACTGGAATTCGAACTCGACTCTCCGATTTCTCAATCCAAGCCGCTATCCATTACTGCACTCCACTTCATATATTTATCATAATTATAGTAATTATTATATATATATATATATACAATGTAAATTTTAGCTTTTAATACCAGTTTACATTAAGAATAGTTAATAAGTTATTTAGTTATGTGAGATTTTATTATTATGCATTTCATGAGTTGTTCATCATATAAATATATGTATCATTATTGATGTTTATGTTTTTTTAATTTCAGATCTATAAAGATTGTCATTGGTTGCAATAAATTACAGATCTATAAAGATTGTCACTGGTCTCAAGAAAGACATAATTTTGAGAAAGAAACAAGATATTGTAAAGTTAATTGCAAAAAAATTGATTAGAGATCACAGAATAATCAGAAGGGAAACTAAAAATATTAGCAATATATGAATAAGAAAAATGGCTTTAAGACTGTGAGAAAATGAAAATTGACAGATTTTTTTTATGGCTTAACATTTTGCAGGTTATTTACAGCCAGAAAATATTTTAGGTTGTAAGAATTTTTTTGAGATAATAATGATTTACTAATGCAAGTCCTACTAATTAATCCATAGCTGAGGGGGAGGAAAAGTGGATTTATACCTTTTCCAAGGGTATTTGTGCATAAGTGAATATAAAAATCATGACTAAAATTGGAACTCAGCTCTCTGATCCAAGTTTACAGCACCTGGTATTCCCAAGTGATCACCCATCTAGGTAATGACCAGGTTCACTGTTGCTTAACTTCGATGATCAGACAAGACTCAATATTTCAATGTGATATGGCAGTAAACAATATAATAATCAAAAAAGAAGCTAAACATATTGGCAAGATAAGAACAAGAAAAAATGGCTTTAAGAATGTCAGCAAATGAGAAATTAAAAAGTTAAAGTGAGGAAAGTGAATTGACTGATAAGAAAATATTTGAAAAAACTTTTGTGAATGTAACCCCCCCACTCCCCCTCAAAAAAAGATATAGAATATTAAGAACATTGGCTAAAGATATAAAAGCAAGTGTATTACCACACCTTTAAATAAACATCACAAAGAGAAATGTGTAAGTTGGATGAAGAAGTACATGAAAACTGATTTCTCAACAGTAATTTTAAGAGATTAATATATAGGTACATTGGATGGATTTGGTCATTGTGCTTGAGATTGGACACTTCATGAAACAAAGTGTAGTATCTGTTCTCACTTGCTCTTAAAGTGTAACAAAAAAAACTTTAAATGTTTTCTTGCAATCAATGCCTACAATCAGTTTCTTCTCTCTTGTCCGTGACGCATGTAGCCAGTTCAACACAGCAGTCAATAGTCTTTTTCCTCCCTCCTTTGTTGTCTTGTTCTTCCTGTTTTTTATGTTTCATTAACAGCCAAAAATTTGCATATGTGCAAAGATAATCTTGTGAAAGAGTATCTTACTCTGGGATCTAACTATTTTAAATACAAGACCCATGAAGCCACCATTTATTTATTTGCTTAAGGAAAAGTGTCTAAGGCAGGAGATAGAAATAAAACTTTTGCATTCAGTAGCAAAAAAAAAAAAAAAAAGATGCCACTCTGGACCTCTTTACTCTCTGTAGTAGTTCATTACATAAAGTTATGAGAGAAACCAAGTCCTGGGGATTCCAAACCTGTGACACCAACTTTCTCATTGCACTAAAGAGTCAGGGTTGATAAATACCAATGCCAGTATGACAGTGGTTGTAGAAACTGGGTTATTTTTATCCTTGGCCTATGTGGTGTCCTACATTCAATTGGCCTTGTGTCACATCCTACTTTTGTGGGAAAGCTAGTAAATACCAACAATCAATGAACATGACATAAAAGACAGCTTTGAGGAAAGGCAGTAATGCTTTGGGTGTTTTGATATTCAGTAAAATCTATTATCTGTCTATATTTCTGAGATGAGGTATTATGTACACTGTTTACATTGTTCAGACTATCATCCTCATCTTTGTTGCCATATTTATCACAACGTTTCAGCTATTGTACGCTCAGGCCTTCTTCAGGTGGTTGGAATGTCGAACTGTACCCTTTATTTTGCTCGCTGGGGTAGATTGTTCTAATTCCACATGCCATGTCTAATGGATGTCAGTTATCAGTTATCCTGCTAATTCCCTTCTCCAAGTTCTCCACTGCCTTAACCAGGTATTGAACTCACACTCTTTGGGTCCTGTCACTGGATCTAACTAACACCTTTATCCACTGAGCCATGTGTCCTTGAGGACATCTGTGTATGAATTTCTGGGTAAAAATAAAGTGAAATAAAGGGTTCAGTTCGATATTCCAACCACCTGAAGAAGGCCGGAGTATACAATGGCCGAAACATTGTGATAAATATGGGAACAAAGATGAGGATGATAGTCCAAACAATGTAAATAAAGTAAAATTTATGTTTCTCAAAAGTTGGTACAGTACTTCCTTGATTATCTGGCCACTTTGGGACAGAGATTGAAAAAATATTTCAATAATTCAAATTTTCAAATAATGGAATTCCTAAATTATTGAGAAACAAAGAAGAAAAAAGTAATTTTCTAAAAGAAATTTAATATTTATATCATATTTTTTTCATGAAATAGATTGGTTTGATGCTTTGGCACACAGCATCACTGATGTTCTTAGATAATGTGTGCCAAAACATCAAACTGATGTATTTTAAAAAAGAAAAAAAAATGTGATAATATAAATGTTAAATTCTTTCAAACATAACATTTTAAAACACTTTGTTCAAGGTTTTATCCAATATATTTTTTATGAAAAAATGCATCAATTTTTATATGTTTCCAACTGGCATCACATTTTTTTTTCTGCTGCTAACACCTGAAACTAGATTAAAGTAGATGTATTTGAAAGGGTAGCTTCTATTTGAAAGTGCAACCAGCTAAATATAATCATTGCTTCAGTGCTTGAAATTGGCTATTGGGGCGATTGAATTTTGACATGTGAAATATCATTACAACACTCCTCCTCTTCAATATTTTCCTTGTCCGAGATGAAATATTAGAATGGGTTTAATTGAAAAATGTTTGGATGCCTTCAATTTTTCTTTTCATTTCACCAACAGTTTTAATCAAAGCCTGTAATAACCCAAATCAATGAAGTTCTGTATCAAGTTAAATGAAAATTATTATAAGTTCTGGGACAAGATGTTTTTTAAGTGATATAGATCACAACTAAGATAACGCTTCTTCATATTCTACAATACTAATAGATTCATTTTTTTATTTCATCTCAAGCAAGGCAATATAGCCACTAAGATGTAAGGGGTTACCAAGTGTGAGATAATATGAGAAAAAGGAAACATTATTAAAGAGAAAGAACAATAAAATTAGCTAACTTATTGTTAATATTTTTTAATAAACTTGGTAGTTTCATTTGCATTTGGATCTATACAACTGATTTTAATTTATATTAATTTAAGAAATTTATAAATTTTTTTTCAGAATAATATATTTTAAATAAGGCAAGACTAAAGACTCAAGAGTAAGAACATTTTTTTCTGAACATAATTACTGTAAAACTTGTAAACATTAGTATAAGATTACTATTTTACTCTTATATTAAGGTTTCCTTTCTCTAACTTGACAGAGAACTGTAGGGATTACTCCACTTGTCAGGATGCCACTAGGTGACATTGTATTTAGGACTATAAAAGAAAAAAACAAACCCTTTTTCTTGTTATAGAATGCAGTAGCAACAAGAAACGTCTCAGGGAGATTTCTTTCCTTGGGAAAGCTGGCTACTTAATTTCACCCAACCACATGGTGCACTCATACACTTCCTTCCTTTTTCTAAGTTTTTTACCTATGTATGCACCCAAATATTATTTTCTCTACTTTTCTGATCTATGTTGTCCTTTATAAAAATAAATGCATATACTTCATGTTGAATTAATTTCTTTTGAGAATGTTACGTTTGTTTTGAAAGTTTTTAACCCCTTCCTACAACAAGTATCCAAATTCACAGCCCTTCACAATGTCTACTACAAACTGGTCACCAACAACAATAATATAATTTGGAAGTCTTCATCCTCATTCTTTAACAAGTTGTAACCAACTTCCTTTAACAGAATCATTAAAAATCCATATTCCCATTCAAACAAAAATGTAAATCTCAGAGATTTCAAGTTAATGAAAGTTATGATACACGAGATACATTTTTCAACTTGATTTTATTGTAGAAAATACTTTTAATATTTCAGCCAATATTCAATTTTTGTGAGGTTAAATTTTAAATTAACCCTTATCAGTACTTCAATAATTGCAATATTTACACTATTTACATTTGGATGAGGATCTCGCCGATGACCTTCATGACCTCATGTCAAAAACGAAAGTGCTGACAAACTCCAGACCACGGCAACACCGCCAACAGTAAGAAACAATTCGTATTTCTCGTATCCGTTTTTATTATGAATCACACACACACATGTTGACTTTTTCATACAAACACACATATCACAACATTTTATTGTTTCTCACACACGTACACAAAAACAGTTTATATTTTATTTCAGAAACTTTATCAACCCAAACAAAAGACATTACTTTCCAATCTATTATCAACTGTATATGTATTCCTATCGTTTAAATCAATGTTTATTCGTTGAAACTACGTCGTCTTTTCTACTGAATTTTATTCCTTCAATGAAAAGCGTTTGATTATTTTAGATGGCCAAATTTCAAGCGACCCTGTAACGATATTTTATTAATGTATTGAATCCCGACACTCCAAATTTTAATATTCAACAAAAAAACAGAGTAGAAGGATTCCTACAAAGACAATAATCTCAATGTAAATCATGTAAATAATGATAACTCCTCATCCCAGAAATTCAGATAGAAATAACTGCAAATGTCACAAAAAATCCATTTTACTGTAATTTTAATTCATTCATTAAGTGTGTATCAGTAATTAGACATAGAAAAAAAAAAACTTTGATATGGAAGAAAATTTTTAATCTTAAACTTTTTAATGACAACTTATGTATATGTATGATATATACTTTAGTTTGATTCAATGATTTATTTAACAATAAAATTAAAAATATCACATGATTTTTTTTTTTTTTAAGTAGATTACACCAGTATTGTATACAATGTATGTAGGCACCTACACTGCTTTATTAGAATATTCATGATGAAAAAAATGCCCTAAACTTAATAAAAAACAAAGTTTTATCATGAATATCTTTGTTATTATTAAGAGGAATGATCAAAGGATTTTTTAAAAAAATTTATTTTTTGATCCTTTTTAGAATATTTGAAATTTTGATTAAAAATCTTGTTTTTCTTGCTTCAGCAAGGGACCAAAGATTAGCAAGAAATTTTAGTGTCTTTTTGTCAGTGAAAAATACATTGATTTGGAAATTGTTGCAAAACTCAATTGTCGGATTTTAATAAAACTTTCAGGACTTATTCGCAAATGAATGAAATTATTTTAAAAATGTTTTTAGCAAATGTTGGTAAGAAGTTGTTTTTTTTTACATCTGTTATCCATCAGAAATATTTTCATTTTTTAATTTTTTAAATAGAATAATTTATAGTTTTAATCTTTTAAATTTCTGTATTACTCTGTCCTAGTTAAGTGTTACTGCTTTAAGTAAAAACTATATTTACTAATCATGAATGAAAAAGCTTAGTACAATTCATCGACCACCAATATTTTAAATGGAATTTTGAAATTTTTGTTTGTGTGTATAAGCATGCCAATTTTTGTAAATACGGACGTCCATACACAATATTATCAGAAAATAAATGTGATATATCTATAGTAATTTTAAAGCCAAAGTACCTAAAATTCAATAAAACATTAGATTATGGAGAATATTTTCCTAAACTTTTAAGATTACTGGGTAGTTAAAAATTATATAAAAAAGGCATTCACATTATATTTCTCTAGTAAATTTTAAAGATATGTCCTCCTTAGGAAAAACGTTAAACTTCTGTCAAAATCTTAAATAAACAGCTACTACTGCCATGCATTTCTGCTGTATTTTAAAGTAAAAAGAAGTAATATTTGTTTAAGATTAATAAACCTTAAATCAACTTGCTCAAATAAAGTTTCAGAAAGTATATTTTATTTTTGAAAGATATTTTTTAAAGGGAATTACATTGTCATGAAAGATGGCTAAAAATGGTGCTAAAATCTGCAATTTCAAAACGAAAACTTCTTCCAATTCTTTCTTGAATCTTTTATAGATTTAATTTCAAGCTAATATAGAAAACTAATATTTAATATTTAAATTAAATTAGTTTTGACTTTTGAAACATGGCAAAGTATTTTGCTTATTGGAAATATTAGTTTTAATCTATATTAGCTTGAAATTAAATCTATAAAAGATTCAAGAAAGATTTTTCATGTTTAAAAATTCATTCGGTGTCACGAATCTGTGAAGGTATGGAATATGGATTTTTATTTACAACATTAAGGTAAGGGCTATTACATTATTACATAGTTTTAATTGAGGCGAGGAGATTGGTGGATTTTACTGAGTTTTTTTTTATACAAAAAATGATCTCTCTCATATTGGTTGTTATGACTTTTCCCAACAATCATTTATCTTTTTTTTTTTTTTTTACTTTTTTTAAATCTAACCGTCTTAACAGAAGACGATTAACTACAATCTGAAGTCTATGGAAGTAGTTACCGTGCATAAAAATAGAACCCTTTTTCTTCAGGCAATCCAGAAAATTGTGCAACAGAAATTTATTGTATTCATGGGAAGACGATTTGAAAAGTTATAAAGAAAAAATACAAAACAAATCAAAATAAAAATAAAATCAATAAATAATCGAAAGAATATATCTGAATTGAATCTAAAAGTCTGTAAAAAATATCGGTAAGACTAAAGAAGAGTAAAAACGACTATTAAAATAAAAACCTATGATCGTGTAACGAATAAAAAAATGTTGGTGCTATCAAGAGAAATGTTTAATTCTACCTTGTTAAAGTGAAAAACAAAACAGAATCCAGTTTTAAAACTTGAGAAAGATTGTATTGATTTAGAGAATAATTTGATCGCACTTTCATCGCAAAATTTAAAAGACCGGCAAGTAGCGAAAAGAGCGGTCGGGTATTTTCTTTCCCAACCTTTTTGTGTGTGTGTGTGTGTGTGTTCAATTACCCTGTTGATGCCAGATTAACTGCCAATGACATCAACATGGGAATAATATCCATTGACAACAATACATCACTTGTTAGTACACAACTGATCGTTACTTTTTTAGTTTTTTTACGATTATTATTACTAATCCCAAATAAACAGATCCCCTAAAAAGTGCTTTTTCATGGGTCATATCATATGTGATTTATTTTAAGTTGAATCTTCTTTACTCGCAAAAAGGCGGACTGACACAACGATGCAATGACAGTGTAAAAAACAAAATGTTCAACATGTGGTAATTAATTCGTCAGTGATTTCTATGGAAGAACAACAGGAGAATAATTGAATCACAAGGTTACTGTGTTTAACAACTGCTCTCCCTCCCACAGGATTTATTTTAATATTAAAAAATGTTGAATAAATTAACAACACCATCACAAATAAAAAAGCACAGATCGCAAGACCTGCATTTTAGTTGTTGCTGACTATGTGCAATAATAGACCTTCTTTGTCTTAAAGTGCAAAGTTTTTCTTGAAATGCATAGAAATTGTATATTCGCATGAATTGAATTTTTAAATTCATAGAATAATGGACACATCGAAGTTAAGCACTATAAAAAAAAAAAAACTATATTTCTTCAAATGGTAAAAAAATCTACCCATACGTACGAGTTCATGCATTTTTAATTTTTTTTTTAAATGCATGGTTCAATCTTCTTAGTCATTTTATTCCTAACAGATACACACGCAAAAAAAATCAATAATAATCGCTTCAAGTTTAAAAACACGTGAAACAAAGATTGCACATGCATACCATATGCATTTCAAGCTTAAAAAACTGTTCAAATGAAAAAGAAAAAAAAACGTATATCTACTTACCACACAGGAAGATTCAATAACCTTGCCGAGCTTAGGTCGTATGAACAAGCTGTTGCCGGAAAATAAAAGAAATAATTCAGCAGGTAAAATAAAGAAATTTACGAAGTATTAAATTTTAAATTAATTTGTTCATAATCTATTATTCCTATCTTTTTTTAGTACGTTGTATTTATTTTTAAACTTTGATCTCTGAAAAAGTGAAAAGCTCAAACATTTTTTTTTTAGCCTTTTTAAATTTTAAATGGCTTGGGAAATATTTGCCACATTTCCTAAACTTTTTTTAAAAAGTTAAAATGAAATGGGAAATATTATTAAGCATAAGTTTCTGATCTTGTTTCAGCTAATAAAAAAAGTATTAAGGTACTTAAAACGAAAATAACCTGCAAAAAAGCAATTTACCACTGAAGTTTTTATCATCATTATTTATTTATTTATTATTTATTTTTGCTTTTTCATAATAATACTCTCTTATTTCATAGATTACATTACAGTTTCAACAATTTGCTCAGCATAATGATAACGTGCCAATAAGGATACACAATTGAAATCAATGACACCTTTTTTGTTTGACAAACAGGATTTTTTTCAGTTTTTAACAGAAGGTGCAAATTCACTTTTTCAAGAGTGGATTTCTAGTAGTACCATAAAAATAAAAAAAAAAGCTTTAAAAAATCCTCACCTTTACAAACAAAATGACAATTACAAGAATACATTTTCTTTATTGTGTAGACTGTAGTCACTACACTACACAGTGTAGTGTAGATCAATCAAAATTTCTACCCAAAACTTGTATTATTCCAGTCTCAAGTAAGCTATCTAATAATTTAATTAAGGGTCGATTATTCAATCAATAATAATTGATAAAGTCAACTGTCAACACAATTCATTAGAATGTTACACTTAGTTTTCCAGTTTCCTATTCTACTTCTGTTTCAAAGAACCTGCTTGAAAAAGATGCAGATTATCCAAATTCTCAAAATTGTGTTTTTTTTGTCTCTAAAGAATTTGGTCTGTGTTGCTAGGGATTTTTTCCGGATTAGGAAGAATATTCAAAAGAAACATTACCGCTGAAATTGAAGAAAAAAATATGACAGAAAAACTCGTTCCGTTGCCCCCTAATGCCAATTGGATGTCATTTAAATGACATTTTTATTTTATTTATTGAAAAACAAATTTAACTTGAGTTAGCATTCAATATCGAGAATAAAATCGAGTTTATTTGCATAAATACACGATTCCATTATCGTTTTATTATGACTAAATATGGTTATCGCTAATTCTTTAAAATCATTTTTAATACCAGATATTCGTTCTTCATGAGACTCCATGTCTCAGTCAGTCTCCGGTTCCACTGTGGAACCGTTCCACACATTTTCAGGTAAGCAAATGAACGATGTTTCTCCCAAAACCACGAAAAGCAAAGTCCAGTTGTTTGTATACCATAATTTTTTGAATTCAGCAATTTACACCAAACAGTCATCTGTAACTTATTCTTAGAGAGAGACTAAATTTAAAATTAACACATTGCCACGTTTCTATGGGAACACAGCAATTTGAAAGAAGGAAACGATGTTACTGACGAGGCTGATGATAATGCTGATAGTTATGGAATTATCAAAAACCATTTTCAAGGATTTGTTAAGACAAGAAAACAAGTTAATAACTGAGATTTATGTTGATTTGTAATTTTAAAAAAAATGAACATCTTGGTGTGTTAAGAGCAAATAAAATAATAGAATTTTTTTGAAATGTTTAAGAATTCTTTATTTGATAACTCCAAGAACATGCCTTTCCCATGTTGATCTGAATTCAACGTTCTTTCCTTTCACACACACACACACACACACACACACAAATAGAAAAAAAAATGGGGGAATTAAAACATCAGGTGTTGGGCAAATGAAGAGAAAAAAAGCAATATGCCGGTCAGCTAAGAAGACTCGTTTAAAAGAAAATCTTTAACTTTAAAAATCATAAGTATAATAAAAGAAAAGTAAAATGTTTTAAGAAGCAGAAGTGGTTGTGTTGAAAATACAAAGACACACTTTTTAGTGTTATAAATTTTAAAACATGAAAAAAGCATTGACATGTTTTTCTTTTAAAAAAAAAAGATCAATTTTTTTAGCTTGAGGAAGGCAGGCATCTTAAAATTCGCGCTTTATGACTCATTAATTTAATTAACACTGAATAATTAAATAAATGAAGTATTTTTTTCTGATGGGGAAAATTTTATTTATAGGTGGTTTTTTAAAAAGTTGTGAATTTACAGATTGAAATTCAATTTCAACAAATTTTTTATTTAGATCTGAAACTTTTCAAAAAAAATAGTGAGAAAACGATTTTCTTTTTCGAAAATGCCCAACAATGTTTGTTTTTTTACAAAGCAAAATAAAAAGAAATTGTTTTGAATAATTTGTGAAAATTCAAATCTCCGTAACTTAGGAAAAAAATCTTGCTATGTAGAGTACAGATTATAAATTCAACGGATTTGTTGACTTTTAAACTTGAAAAAAAGAAAAGCTAATATTGAAGAATGACATCACATCACGCAATCTGTTTTTGTCCGAAGACTTTTAAAAAATCCCGTTGGAAACTTTATACCTGTTTTGATCAGATTCGTCATTAAATCAAATCAAACTCATCAACGAAACATTTATTAACTGGAAGATGTTGATAAAGCGATAATGTTGATTGAAAATGAAATTAATTAAAAATTATTAAATGTTTTACTTTTATTGGGACAATTACTCACTGCTAAAACGTTCGGTTTTTTACCGTTTTAATGGGAATCACAACAATGGAAAATATTTTCCGAAGTCGTCGAATAATAGGGATAAATTTTGAATTTAAAGAGAAAATTCAATAAACAGATTGTAATCTCGATTTTAACCGAAATATGGTAAAATGCGATGCAATAGATTGGGCATTTGTTGGGAATAGGTGGCATAAAAAAAGTTTTCAACAAGAGATCAAGTTAGAATTTGCGATATAACACTTTCTGTTACTCATTCGCCAACCATGTCTCTCAAAAAAAGCTCACAGAACATAGCAGGAGACGTTTAATCAGATTTAATGCATACACACTTTCCCCCAAAAAGATATAAACATATAACCAACTCAGTAATGGTGTATAAATTATTACTCGGTTGGACATCCATAAGATAGAAGTTAATTATTAGTGGACACTATCTTCTTACTAAGTTTGTATTCGACTTTTACAAACAAGTGAAGTGACACACGCTCATTCAAATGCAACAAATAGTTTAAAAAAAAAAATGTCAGATTTAACGTTGAATGCACATGTAAATTTCTTTATGCAGTTTATTGAAAGAAATAAACAGTTGTTTAAAGAATGTGGTTGTTTAAAAATCTTACCTCGTTTGACGCCAGAAGAATGATTGTATTGGTAAAGGCATGGAGTGGTCATTGTCCACGCCATCTTCAAGCTTTCGTTTGGTCATCTTTTTTTTTTTTTTTTTTTTTTTTTTTTTTTAAAAAAAAAAAAAACTTTAACAAGTGTCTGAGATTTGGTTGGTGTTACTGTTATTTATTAGTACTTCTTATGACCCACTATCACGGACACACCACACTCTTTCTTTAATAACTTTTTATTTAATTTTTTTTTTTTTTTTTTTTTTTTTAATTTTCGTAAGATTTTTTAATCTTTAAGATTTTTGTCTTGAGAATTTTCATTTTCCGGGGGTGGGTGCAGATAAAATAACTTTTCTCTTTTAAAGAACACAACAAAAAAAACCTAAAAGGTAACATGAATGAAATTGTAAAATATTGCTAAGCGCAAAACAAAAAATAATATTACCCGGTAACTTTTTTTTTTTTTTTTTTTTTTTTTCTCTCTTCCAAGTCCCGTGGCATTTTTTCCCTCCTCTCTCTCTTCTTGCCCAAATAGCCACACCTTTTTAATTATTTTTTTTTTTTATTATTTATTTACCTTTTCTTTTTCTTCTTCTTCTCTTTTTTTTATTTTTTATTTTTTACATTATTGGAATCGTCACTGTTGTAAGAGAGCAAATAATACAACAGACCACTCCGAAAAGAAAAGTGGTCAAAAACGTCGAAGACATAATGATAGCATTAATAATCCGAGTCATCCAACGTTTCTTTCGAGCCGACATCATTAATATTGGTTGTGGCACCAGACATTAGGTAGGTTGGTCTGTAAATGGCAGTTGTGGTAGGTAAACAAGAGACATGAGAACTGATTCTGCTGCTGCTGTGGTGATGGCAATGTCTTTATCTTCATTTTCTTCTTCATCACTTTTACGTGTATAGGTGTGTATGTGTGTAACAGTACACATAGATACATACACACTTCTAAGAAATTTACAAAATAAAAGTATAAGAGAATTTAAAAGAAAAAAAAGTAATAAAATAAATCAAGGATATTAGTATTATTCCTTCAACGTTGTTCAACCTTTTTATCCCCCGTTTTCTTGCTTTTTTTTTCCCAACCTCTCACTAACCAACTCCTACCACAACCAACCTATGGCCTTTAAGTGTTCCTGGTAAATTCTTCTGACACTAAACAGTCAGTAGTTTTAGGTTTGGTTAACGCTAGCAGCAGCCAGACCTCCGACTTCGGCATGAGAAGGGACCAACAACTACTAGTCCGTATCACTCTTGTTCTTCCTGCTTTTCTTCTACTTCTGTCTGGGAAATGGTCAGATTTCAAAGCATCTCTTATGAACCCGTAAAAGCGAAAGCAACAAGAGACATGTTGTTTCGCTTCTTTCGGTGTCTTAAGGTGATGTCACCCTCTGCTTCTTTTTCGCTCTCTCGCCGCTTTTCTCTGTCTTAATAGCCTGTTGCATTATTATTGTTGTTGTTATCACTATTCTTATTGTTGATGTTGCTGTTAAATGCTAAGAGGCTTCCTCCTCCTCCTTTTCGTCGTCGTCGCCGCCGCCGTCATCGCTTTGCTTTCGCTGCTCAGCTCTGCGAGTGATTCTAATGGAAAGAGAAGCTTGGTTGAACAAGCAGCCAGCACCACTCACAGTTTCTTTCCCTCTTTTTGTTTTTCTTATTCTTTTCTTTTTCTTTTTTCTCTCTCTTCTCAATGTGGCTGGATCACCCACCACCAGCTCAATGAATGAATGACTGCCTGACTGAATGAATGAATTGTTGCACGGATCGATGGATGGTCTCTGTATTGATTAGTAATTCAAAGATTCACACATAGGCGATCTCTATGTAACGCATACGCACTCAACAGGCAAATAAAATTCACGCGAGCATTTGCGCCCATCAAGTACCAGGGCAGAAAGCGTTACACATAAAAAAAAAAAACACCTACGGCTTACGGACAAGCGCAAATAGACGTGGATTCTGCATTTATAATTCATCAATTTTATTTTTACGTTTTCATATTTTCATTAAAGATGTGAGTGTAAGGCGCATTGATAGTTTTAAAATGTAAGAGAGAAAAACATTACACATGTCACATGAGCAGTTGTGTACTTTGCGTTACGTAGTGTACTGGAACACGCGAATGTACTTATTGCACTTTTGCTACACGTTGTCGATGAAGTGCGCTTTGTAAATAGCAAATAAAACTGTTGGAGTTAAAAGGCACATGTATAGTGTCTAATTAGACACTAGCTAATATGTATCTGTGCAGAACTGTTTACTTTAGTGTTATACACCTGTAGAGCTATCAAACTCAAAACAAGAATCATTTATTTAACAGTTAGTGAGCTCTTAATTTTATTTTTTTAATTATTGATTTTTTTTTTAAATGAAGCTTAGGCATGACACTATTACTGAGAATAACCTGAGTTTTAGTCTAAAAATTAAGTATGTATTTTATATAAAGCATGAAGCGATCTTTTTGAATGCAACTTGAATATAACTGAAATTTCAAACTCATTTAATAAGACTTAAACATGAGAATTTACTAAGCATGACCAAGCTCAACTAAAATTACGTGGTACTAAAGAAAAAAAAAAGAATTGGTGAAAGAGTTGAATACAATAAATTTATCTACCAATAACTTGATAAGTTTTTTTAATACTATCAAATACAAAACCCAACAGCCACTCAAGGCAGAAGGTTACTAAATGAGGTTGGTGTAAGGGCTTACAAACAGGGAGCAAGAGGTATACATGTATGATAGATAATGGTAAACCCTAGATCTGAAAAGGTTAAAAATAAAATTGTAATTGTAGCAATCAGGAAAGCACCCTTTCAGGAGTCTGTTCCACAATGTAACAGTTCAAGCAATGAAAAACATGTACAGTATCTGAATTAAAAATGTGTATCTATTTAAAAAGCAGTGTTTCTCAAGCTTTTTTTATTTCAGGGCACACTTATAAAATAACTAAAACTGTGGCACAATTTAAATTTTAATATGGAAAATTAGTCATGAAACTTAAAAATAGGAAAATAATAAAGAAGTCTCCTGAAATAAGCATTTATTTTAAAGAAATTACATTGTATATTTAAGTCTGCTTGTGTGAAACATGTGCTTGATGTGCTTTGGCAATTTTTTGAATGTTTGACTTTATATGTTATGCCAAAAGGAAAAGGATATAAATTTACTTTTAGGGGGATAGAATAGGAACTGAGAACATGTGACCTCTCTATCCCTAAAATTGAACAAGGCACAGACAAATAAGACTCAACTGCTATGTGAAATTTAAAAGAACCAAGATTTATTAGAATACACAAAACAAAACAAAACAAAAAAAAACAAATACAAAATTTGCAAACAAGAGCCTGCACAAAAATGTCCTTTTCTGTACCTTATACAAAAACTAAGGCTGGATAACAAATAATATACATGACAAAAAAAGATTACACTTTTTGAAAATGAAAAAAGACTTTGAGGAAACAAGCAAAAGATTAAATGAGGCAGAAATACAAAAAGTGCACCCACCTAATTTCTATGATGGAATAGGAAAAATCTCAGCACAAAGGAAGTTTTGTGGTTTAAACTCTTTACAGAAAAGTTCAATTTGAATTTTTAGTTTCTTTGAAAGGATTAAGAAATTTAGCATCCAGTTTAAAATATCAAATGACAAAGATTTGACTTAGAAGCCATGTGCTTGGAGTCCAGCTTTTTAAAAATAAAAATTTTTCAAATATAAAAGTAATTAATAATACATATATACACACATAGATGTATTTGAGTATCCTATCTTCCATATGTTTTAATATAGTAAACATACAGAGAACACAATTTCTATCTTTAGTTTTAGTGTTAATATCTATGAAAAATAAATCAGTTTAATAATCTCTATAATTTACTACTATTTAATTTAATGATTTTACTATTGATTATATAAATATTGAGTATGTAAATTAATGAGAATATTCAAGAAGCATTTTAATGGGTAATTGAATAACAAAATGGGAGAAAAAAATCTTATCTTCATGTCATAAAGACATATAAACAGAATTCATATGCATAAACACATCTACAAATTTCCTTGTAATTAAAAACAATGCTATATTTCAGAGATATAGTAGTATACAATAAGATTTATATACAAAATCTTATACATTTACTTATTAAAATATACTCTTTCTTATTCTTTAAAATAATTGTATACACCATGAAAATAAATCTGTTAAACTCACTTATGTGAGTAGAAAATCTTCCTTTTCCTTTTTTTTCTCTAATGTAATTGTTAATCAATTACCCACAAAGTATTCTGATATATAAATTTATATATCATATCTTTCTTAAACAGAAAGAAAGAGAGAGACTAAGACAGACAAATAAATTTGCATATTATATCTAGGAAATATTTTAATATAGTAAATGTATTGAGAAAACAATTCTTATTACTTTTAGTGATTATATCTATGAAAATTAAATCAATTTAATAATCTCTATAATTTAATGATTTTAATATACAATGATTGATTATATGAATATCGAATATGTAAATTAATCACAACATTCAATACCCATTTTTATGCATAATCAAATGACAGCAGAAAAACAAATGCGAAGTGATGCATTTCCTCTATGGAAATTAATTTTGTATGTTGGTCATATTTTAGGCGTGGGGGGAAGGTCACATATAAACAATTAAAGAAGAAGCTTACAAAAACTTGGGCTTCTATTTTCTATTACAGATCATTTATTCTCTTTTTTTATATAAACTGTAGTGAAACAAAGTTCTCAATATCTCTTGGGTATGCTAGTTTTCTGTTTTCAGTCCAGAAGTTAGTGTAAGTAAAGATAAGCATTGTTATATTGGTGTCAAAGTCAAGTCAGCCTTGTTGGCCAAAAAAAGGCTGTACTTATTTCATTGGTAATTACAATTGTCAAGCTTAAGTCAGCCTTGCACTGAGTTGGAAAAACCAAAGCAAAACTTGTCTTACTTTATCAGTGGAGTTCCAACAGAACACGTCCAAATGCTATGCATTGGAAAGTGGACAAGAGTTTCTTTTTCTGGTCCAGAAATATGTTTAGATAAGTCATGATAAGTATAGTTATAATGGTTGAGCTCAAGTCTGCCTTGCACTGAGTTGGAACAACCAAAGAAAAAGTTGATTTACTTCATAGGTGGAGGTTTTGGAAGACATTTGCGAATATGCATTGGATAGTAGAAAAGAGCATTCAGTCATCAGTAGACCGGGCAAACAGAGATGTTTTTCTCCATGTGCTGGAAGCAAGAGAGAGAAAAAAAAAAGATAGAAGAAATGTTTGCCTTTTTATAGACTTAAACACTGCCACCTAATGACATTTGATTAAGCCAAGTGTTGTAGTAAAATTCCCAGTTTCTTTATTCTTAGTATCATGGGAAAATATATTTCTTTTTCTATTTTTTATCATTCATTATCATTATTTTATTTATTGGTTTTATTTTATTTTCCCACACATCCCTAGAAGGAACTTTTTGGGACTAATGATGGTTCTATTTTATTGATGGATTATCTTATATTTTAATAATAATAATAATAATAATAATAAAACATTTTGTTCCTCACCATTTGTTACAATTCTGAGTTTAATTCATGAGGCAATCATCTGGCATAGATTGAAAACTGGTTGTTGCAAAATTAAAATATTAATATTTATAACTTACTGTTTAGATAGTGGAGTAGTCAATTTACTTTATATATATATATATATATATATATATATATATATATATATATATATATATATTTGGTTGGATAGATGTGAGTTTGTTAGCTCTATCTCTGATATTGAGCGCTTTCTAATAAGTACCGCGCATATAATATATAAATATATATATATATATTTATTTATATTTATATATACACACACTTTTCACACACACACACATATATATATATATATATATATATATATATATATAATGAAAAGTTTATCAGAGTTAACCTGTCAAAAAAGACAATATGTATAAAGGTAAAAGACAATAGGAAAATTGTATTGCTAGGCAACGCGTTTCATCCAATCTGTACTTTTTCAAGGTAAAAGGGAAATGAATTTTTTATTTTTCAATAAATTAATTTCGTTTTTGTCTTGAAAAAGTCCACTTTGGATGAAATGCGTCAGCTAATAATACAGTTTTCCTATTAACATTTACCTTTGTTATAAAATAAAATAAGACTTATCGCGGCTGATTTACAGGCAAATAAACTAACATACTCAAGAGCGAGAGCCGGATGTGAACGGGACAAAGCCTCGTCACAAAATGACCATTATCTTCGTCTACGCATGTTCCTGACGCACAAGTTCCGGTCGAAAAATAAAATAATATTGTAAAGTGTTTCTATTTTTCGACCAATAAAAATGCTTCCCTCCTAATTATACTCGTGTCATTTTTTCAAGCCTGTTAAGCCATAAAAAAATGCCATAAAAGGGGTCACACAGAAGTACACCAGGCAGTCAACAGGAGGCCAGGGAAGAGACCTGTCACAGTCAGGCTGAGCAGTCAGCAGCAGCCAGCAGCAGTAGCGCCACGCCAACCAGCGAGAACTACTATGAGAGATCAACCCAGACCTTCAGTCAGCCTATGAACTATACCACGAGGTAGCTGTCCCCAAACCACACATTCCTATTGAAATAAATTGCATAAATCTATTTCTACTGTTGTATTTCCTTCTTGCAACCATACGCTTGTCTATAACACCTTTATATATATATATATATATATATATATATTACTTAAATTTACTAAAATGTTATTTTTAGTGGATACCAATATTTGAGTAGACATTCCATTTATTTATTAGACAGTATATTAACTTTTGTCTGTTGCCCTGAATATTCGAGAAATCTTATTAAAGATAAATGTGTGCTCTCTGGCATATTTTTTTTAATAAGATTTCATGTATATTCAGGGCAGTAGATAAAAATAAATAAATATACTGTTTAATAAATAAACAGCATCTTCTCAAATATTACTATCAACAAAAGATAATGTGTTAGTTATAAAATCTGTCAGATTAATATATGAAAATCCATCATATATATATATATATATATACAGCGTGTGATGAATAAATTGTTCACTAAATTACACAAAAATTAGAATAACACTGACATCTAATTTTAAAAGAAATATTTACCAAATTACACAAAAATATCTTGAAATAATAAAGAGTAAATATAATAAAAAAATTTGCCATTGGCTTCAACCATGACCTTCAGATGACTTTGGAATCTCCTGCAACTCTTCTGAACAGTCTCTTTGTTTAAGTTGGTG
Organism: Acanthosepion lycidas; assembly: GCA_963932145.1. Classification (NCBI taxonomy): domain Eukaryota; kingdom Metazoa; phylum Mollusca; class Cephalopoda; order Sepiida; family Sepiidae; genus Acanthosepion; species Acanthosepion lycidas. The sequence goes on from OZ010581.1 coordinate 104,868,767, forward strand.
AATGCTGCCATAATCTTTGCCCTCAGTTCATCTTTGGTGTTACAAGGAGTTTTGTTGGTCAACTATGGCCCACACATAATAATCAAGGACATTGCAGTCTGGGGAGTTATGTGGCGAGATGTAGGGGTGATGTGGTTATAGCAATTGTCTGAGAGCCATGACTGGGTTCTGCTTGTGTGGCATGGTGCAAAGTCCTATTGCAAGACATAGGGTCTTCCAGTAGCCACCCGCTTGACTCAGGACAGCACTACCTCATCAAGCACTTGATGTAGGCCTTCGTGTTGAGTCTAAGGCCCTGTAGGAAGATAAATGGAGATATAACATCACCATCACTAGTGATTACTCCAAACACCATGATGTTGACTAGATATATCATCCAACTCTTTCCAAATCCTCTGCACTCACTATCCGTATAGGGAAGATGTTGGTGACTACATTCATTGCCAACATGCAGGTTCAGGACAAGAAGCTTCCAGTTTCACCAAAACTTGATCACATCATCCATGTGGTGTCTTCTGTAGCATGTCCATCATGCATAGCCCTCTTCATCTGCTGATTTAACCATTGTGATCTGTTATAATCATCATCCGCTTGTTCTGCTGTTGGGGTCTTTAGGGTTGGTCGCGGTTAGTCTGAGTCCTCATTTTCAACCTTGCCGCCAAGAGTGGCTACCTGGAGTATAGAACTTGCAACATCATTGTTCTCAGAGTCATTGAATCTTGCAAGCCCCTCCACTATGACAAGCAACGACCATCAGAGGCATGCGCATATAAACATACACAAATAGACACACATATATATTTTACACTGGAAGTCAGATAAACTGGGATATGTATATGTTTGTATATTTGTTACATTTGTTGTAACAAATATACAAACGCATACATATCCCAGTTTAAAATGTTTCAAAACATGCATATATATATATATGGTGGACTCTCCCATCAGATTCAGTGTATGAAAGTCAAGCAACTATTTTCCTAGGAACTAACAACCCAGACACCAGCACATATTTGATTATATTTGATTATAGTAGTAAAGGTTTTGTGCAGAACCATCCACACTTTTTGAAGGGCCGAATACAGAGATCTGGTGCATTATGTGCCACAAGGTCCCCAGACGACCCTCTGCAGGTTTTGAATTCAGAGTTGGCCTTCTCTTAGACCAGTTGCCATTCAAGACTATAGAACCCAGTCTGTCCTGCTATTTACTCATAGATGGAGGGAGAGGAAGCAGATTCATACCTTTCCCAAGGTTATTAGCACGTAAGTGAATATAATGTATTCGACTGGAATTTGAACTCCACTATCCACTACTCCACATGCCTCCTCATATATATATGCATATATAAACATATATATAAACATGCATATATATATATATATATATATATATATATAAACTGTCTCCTGCCAAAATAGCAGAATAGACTACAGCAAGCTATCTAAACATTGGACAAATAAATAGCTTTAATTATCTTCCCAGACCAAAACAATTAAATAAGTGGCCTAAACAAATCCACTCCCCCAATTTTTTACTACATTAATAAAACATGAAAAACCGAAAAGAATAAATAATACAAAATGAAAATCAAAAACAAATAAAATAAATAAACAAACAAGCCACTCTTGCAAAAATAACTGCCAGAACAGATTACCCACAATACACCACTGACACATATATGTAAATAATCAAGGAAAAAATCCAACATTCGCGGCCCGATGATTGCGTCTAGCATGAAACAGTCTGTTGCCTCTGAGTGTTGACTTCAATGTTCACTTTTATATATATATATATATATATATATATATATATATATATATATACTCTCCTATATGTCCCAATTTTACACATCTTAGACATATTTTCAATATAATGCACATCCACACAAATATAATTATGGTAAGTAGCTCACAGTTTTGAGCTAAAAATCTTGAGGTTGACTTGCATGCTGCAATTTATGGTGTGTGTATATATATATATATCTATATATATATATATATATATAGTCATTCACAGACTGTTTCACTGTATCACAGCTCATCGATGTAGCTAGACATGTGATTGCCTCAAGCTGGGATTGAAACGCAACTGAATTGGCATCAGTTGGAGATTTTACCCCTGATCTGTCAGCACCCAGTTGAGAGGAAAGCTAATTTTTATGTACTTATTCATCAAATAAACACACCAATGACTGATAGGGCTCAATTCATGGAAGAGCTTTGCAGTATTAGCAATAGTAGTCATTGTTTACAAATTTACGCTTTCTCCCAAGTGTGTTTCAGTGTTACATTTATATTAAGTTATTGCATTCCCATTAAACTGGCACATTCATATTTAGGTGTTAATTTTATATTTAGGTGTAACATTCATTTTAATGTGTTACATGTACATTAATTTTCATTTATATTACATGTTACATTTATATTTAGGTGTTACTTTCATATTTAGATGTTACATTCATTTTAATGTGTTACATATACATTAATGTTCATTTATATTTATGTGTTACATTCATATTAATGTGTTACATTTATATTTTTGCATTATATTCATGTTAAGTTTACTTTAATCAATAAATAAAGATCCATTCAACATTTAAAAGCAAATCATGAGTAAGCTCCTTACATCTCTATTCTCAATGTAATTATTAATGCAATATAAAATTCCATTCTGAAAAGAGAGACTATCACAGATTCAGATTTACAGAGAATCAAGGATGAAATAAGGAACGTGAAAAGAGCAAGTGTGCCCATCATTGATGGAGTGCCCAGAACAGTTTAAAAAGCCTGTTAAGTATGTTATGCATTGTTTTCTCCTGTGCCTCTTGCTTTCAATCTGTGCTGTGAGTTTCAGATTCTCCAAGCCCACTTTTCTCACTATGTGCCCTAGAAATTTCAACTCTCTTTCTGATGTTAACTATATGTTTTCTTTTTCTCTCTATATTTCTGGGATGAGGTATTATGTACATTATTTACATTATTCAGACTATTGTCCTCATCTTTGTCGTCATATTTATTATAACGTTTCGGCCATTGTACACTAAACCTGGCACATGGAACTAGAACAGTCTAACCCCGTGAGCGAAATAAAGGGTTCAGTTCGACATTCCAGCCACTTGAAGAAGGCCAGAATGTACAACGGCCGAAACATTGTAATAAATATGGCGACAAAGATGAGGAAAATAGTCTGAATAATGTAAATAAAGTTTTCTTTTTGTTTCCATTTTCTCTAAAACATTTTTGTTGCTCACATGTTCTGCCTATGGTATTCTCAGCATCTTTCTGTAGAGCCATATTCCTGTTGCTTTAAGTCTCTTCTTCATCTTTGAGGAGATTGTCCAGTATTCAGTACCATAAAAGAAATGGTTGAATATCACTTATAGGCAGTAGTCAAACTGTATTAAATAAAGCCTCACTACAAGTTTAAATGTTCATCTGTTTTTCTTTACGCCACTGTTGTTCATCAGACAAACAATATGATTTATGTTTCTCCGTGTCAATTGCTGATGTACGGACGATAATTGAAGAAAGAGTCTATCAAGCTATAGTTAAAAATGGTGAAGTCTGGGCTGTAGCTTTGGACATCTTGAAAACTTTTGACAGGGTTTGACATGCAGGTCTTCTCCACAAGCTGAAAATTTATGGTATCTCTGGACAAAATTTTGAACTGATCCAATCTTCCCTATCAAATAATGAAAGGAAAGTAATTCTTCCAGTTCTTTTCATACTAATGTCGGTGTCCCCCAGGCCTCCATCCTTGGTCCTACTTTGTTTTAAGTTTGTGTTAATGATCTTCTCGATGACATTAGTTCTCAACTTGATATCTACACTGACGAAACAACCATCTCAATAGTAAGTCTGATCAATTTGAAAAGGTAAAAATGGCAGCTGATATCCAAAACGACCTTCAGTCTGTTGTTAACTGGGTCAACGAATACCTTGTTAAATTTAACACTTCTAAAACTAAACTGTTCTCTATTAATCATCTGAGAGAACCTTCTCTGCCTTTTATCAGCATGGCTGATGCTGACCTCCAAAGAGTGGCTTACTGTGCCTTGTTGGGCTAACATTCTCATCTGACATAAAGTGGAAAGACTATATTGAATCTATTGCTAGGTCAGCTGCCAGGCAGGTTGGTTCACTATGTCTATTTTTCAAGAAAAAAGAAAAATATTAGAGAAAATCTTTCAATGCAAACAACAAAAATATACTTTCTAGATTATCCAACATTTTGTTGAATATTTATAAATTTAGCAAAATAAATTTAGTCCTTAAAAAAGATCTGTTATTTCCATAATAACCTGTGACTAAATTGATAAGATTAGTTTTCCAATAGTTCGAGATAATTTTACAAGCAGATAATATTGGAAATAATCCAAATGTCGGCTGTCAGATTATATTTGCATAATCTAAGAGTTCTGCATAATCCTTCTATATAATCTTTTCATATAAACATCAAAAGATCCATAGTTCTCATTGCATTTCAATGTCTCAATTTTTGACAATGATTGTCAGCAAATCACTTTACTTAAAACATTTTAAATGAGCCTCTCATTTTCCATTTCTACTGATGTTTTCTACTGATTATCATCAGCAAATTATTATTTTCTACTGATTATTGTCAGAAAATTATTATTTTCTGCTAATTATTGTCAGCAAATCACTTTACTTAAAACATTTTAAATGAGCCTCTCATTTTCCATTTCTACTGATTATAATCAGCAAATTATTATTTTCTACTGATTATTGTCAGCAAATCACTTTAAACATTTTAAATGAACCTCTCATTTACCATTTCTAGGAGTTATGGCAAACATAAAACCAGACCAAGTTTGCTGTTTGTATAACTCAGTATATTGACAGGAAGTGATGGATCATGATCATCTATCTCCTGAAGAGACATGGCAAATAAAAGAAGAATCCTTATACTAATGAATTTATACAGTATCTGAACACTATATATACCCAGTTTTGGTTTGATTAAATTATTAGTTTTCTTTTTTCAGGTGAGTTTCTAACTCACTCTAATGTGCATTCTATAATGCTATGAGTTTGAAGCAAAGAACCAACATTATGTTCTTGATTAAAATGGGGGAAATCCATGCTCTAGTCTTCCATATTTATTTATATAATGATAATAAAAGAACATGTATACATCTGAGATTGAATAGTCTGGTTGATATTTCATCCTATATGTTGTGCGGCAAAAAAGAAATAAGGCAGCAGCCACTGATTACACAACTTCACTGTCTAACATTAATGAATGACATTACAGAATTGTGAAACATTCGAACACTGTACTGGATGTAAAAGCAAAATTGTCTGAATCATGTAACAGTATAATTGTCCATCCCACAAAATGTTTAATATCTAAAAAAATACTGAACTGAATTTCTTTTTTCCAGGTTTTCAGATGTTTAACACCATTTGTTGTAAGAAACACTGAGAAATTTTTTGTGTTAGAAAGAGAACAGGTTAAAATCATTTTGTGTTAGCCCTGCTATGTATTCCCAACTGAGCAATGGTGAGAGGAAAAAGATCATTCAGGCCTTCAGTAATGGTACCAACATTCATACTTTGGCTTCCATCTTCAAAGTCCATTCATTCAAGAAGCATCAAGAGAATGGTGAATAAGTTTAAAAAAAGCGGGAACAGTAAAGAGGAAAACTGGATCAGGAGGTCACAACAGGAAGAGGGATCATCATTTCAACTTAGTGCTAAAGAGATCAATTTGAAATGATCCAAATCAATCCATAAGACATTCAACATGGGAGAGAGGAGTTTCAGCTATGACAGTCCAAAGAGTAGTGAAAAAAGACTTGAAAATGAAATTGTACATGAAACCTGTGAAGCACCTTCTTACTCCAGGACTGAAAGTTAGAAGGTTAAAGAGGGTGAACATCATCTTGAATAAGTTAGAAAATGATCCTGGAATAATATATATATAATTGAACTATATCAATCCTTCATGAACTTCCAATCCTTATCTATGATTAATTAATGATGAACATGTCATTTTCATTTATTATCGATTTCATCACGAGCCTTCTGTTAAGCTTGGAGAGTAATTATACATTCTTATTGCTCAAAGTAGAGTCCAATAGTGTTGTAAAAACATTGGAGAATTCCATTAAGATATCTTTAATCATTTCTAAGATACAACAGTTCAGAGCTTAATCTAACAATTGGACAATTTTGCTGTTACACGATTTGGACAATTTTGTTTTTACACCCAGTATATGTCCAGTCTCAATTGAACCTTTTCTGACTGGTCAGAAAAGATGTTTTATGACCCTGGTACAGTCTTTAAGAAGTGTGTGTGTGGAGCCAGACAAAATTAAGGTCTGCTCATGTCATATTTTTTTTAAACAAATTTTCCACGAACAAAGCAGTAAAGCCACTAAGCCACAAGGGGTTCTTTGTTTCTAACAAAGTTTTTCTGTTTCTTAATAATCTGCTTAGGTTTTGGCATACATCTTTGGCTATCTTAATGTGCCTTTCGATTTCAGTGATGCACTTTCTGCTCTCTATTAAAACACTTCCCAGTTATTTAAATTTTTGTAGTAGTTTGATTTTGGTAACTCCATTTTGTAATTTGCACTTTGGTCATTCTTTTATAAACAACCATGCATTCTATCTTCTTGCAATTGATGTTTAATCCTTTCTTCTTACTTTCTTTCGCTACTTTCTATAAGAGTTTTTGTAGTTTTCTTTCTGTATCTGCTATCAACACTGTATCATCTGCATATCTAATATTGTTAAGATTGTGACCACCAATAATGAATCCTGATAGGACTTCTAATTTTCTCAGAATCATCTTGCTATATAGGTTGAATAAGTCTGGTGAGAAGACACATCCTTGTCTTTTACCCCTTTCTTTTTTTTTTATATCTGCTGAACTCTTTTTTTATCTGCATGCAGGCTGTTTGTTGCCAGTATAGTTACTTGATTATTCTAATATCCTTTTCAAATATGTCAAGGTTACCTTTGCATAATCTATAAAACACAGGTTCATGTCCTTCTGCATTTGTATTGCTCTTTCTGATAACATTCTGAGCATAAATATTGCATTCCTTGTTCCAGCGTTTTTTGATGAACTAGCACTGTTCTTGTTCTATTTTTGGTCTTATTCTACTGTTTGCTTTATTCATCAGAATTCAGATGATAAGTTTTGTTTTATGGCTCATTAAGCTGATTGTCCAATGGAGTTCACATTTGTTTGCAGCTGGCTCCTTAGGCATTGCTATAAAATTAGATCTACTTAGTGCCTCCAGTATATCATCAGTTTTGTAGGTTTAATTTATTATTTCTGTAATCGTGTCTATGCCGAAATTGTCTAAGGCTACCAGCACTTTTATTACAATTCCAGCTGGCCCTGCCACTTTGCTTCTGTTCAATTTGGCCAGTGCTGATTTCACTTCAGATTTTAATATTTTTAGTTCATTGATATTTTTGTGTATTGCCAGTTGTTCTCTTTTTTCATGGGAGAGTTCTCTGATATATTTGTTCCATCTGTGAAGTATTTTTACTTTCTTTAATATCAGCATTCCCTCCATGGATTTTATGCAGCCTAGTAAGCCAAAATATTAGAAGATTTAGAAGGCATCAATTGATATATATTACACTAGCAGTAGAGCCCAGCGTTGCCCGGGGATGTAACAGTAAGAGAGAGATCAAGTATCGACCATCATAAAGACTGAAAAATAAAATTGACAAAGATTATTGTTTAAGGTTAATGGACACGCATGACTTAATTAGTTTTATTTTTTGTTTTGTTTTTTTTTTTTGTTTTTTTTTTACGAATTGGTCAAACCTAAACTCAAAGATTGTTTTCAATCGTTATGAGTCTACTGATTGAATAGAATTTTATTATAAACAATTGTCGTGTAAATGGAATTTTTAAAGCATTCTGAATGTAAAAATAAAGAAAAAAAGTGTGCAAGACAATAAGAAACACTACCTGCCAAAAAAAAGTGAAGTTTTGTTGAAATCGGTTGAAAAATGTAGGAAATCCAATCCCATATATAAACAAACACACACAAACAAACAACCTGGGTTTTATAATAAGTATAACTCGATATTAATAAGTATAACTCGATATGAGTTGTCCCCCTTTCATTAATGCCTCTTAATCATGTTTTCAAATTGATTTTGTGCAAAAGCAATTGTTTTTTTCCAATTTTTGGCACTGTCAGAACCACCGCAAGGTAATTTTACGTAGTCCTGTGAAGTTTTGTTGAAATTGGTTGAAAAATGTAGGAAATCTGATCCAATATATAAACGTACAGACACACACACAATCTGTGTTTTATAATAAGTTAGATGTAATCACACTTTAAACTCAAATTGGCACAAGAACGTATTTAAGTATTTCTTAATAGTAAATATAAAAATAAAAAAATGAAGGAAATTTTCTATCATTTATCAAAGTAAATATGACAGAAATGAATGCATAAGAATATGCAATAAACTTAAAATTTAACATATTTGTATGATGATCAGGTTTATAAGAAGAACACAATAAGATATATTTTTATTGCTTCATGCTAATGCAATATTTCATCTATACTGGTTGCTCATTTTCAATCAGCTGGGGTGCCTGGCCAGTCCCTGTTACACTGACACCTGCTCAGATACATTTGTATTTGTTCAACACCCACAGAGCCAACATGTGTTTTATACTGAAACTATGCTGAGTTGACCTTAGTTACAGATTCTTGAAGAGAGTATATCATCTGGCAGGATCAATCGTTTGAACAAGGCTAGTATGCTCAAATGTTACAATGACATGTGACTTCATGCTAGCACAACTATCAACAGTTCTGTTACCCCAATTTCACTCATAAGGCTTGAGTCAACCCATTGTATGGTTTTCAGGTACTTTCCAAAGTTACACTGATTTGCCTTCTTCAGTCACGATGACTTGTGACTTTGTGCTAGTAAAACCATCAGAGGATTCTAAACAGGTATGTCAACCCAATTTCATTCACAAGTCTTGAGCCAACCTCTAGTGCAGTCTCCAAAGGTGACATACTCTAGGATCAACTCCCCATGCTGATATTATCAAGAAATAATATTCCTAACAAATCAACTATGGTGAGATTTGAACCCAAGTTTCATGGTTAGAAAGCAAACATTCTAACCACTTGGCTACATGCTTATACTTTTATGATGCTTTTGTAATAATGTGAGATATTTGAGTATTTTTTTCACTTCCTAATACAAACTAATGAACTTAACGTATCCCATAATATTATCTCAAAATAATTTTGACAAAAGTATTTATCCTGTTTAAATCTAAACCTGCAATTATGAAGATTTAATAAAAAGTTCTCAACCAGACCAGAAAAGGATTAAAATAAACTCTCTTAGGTGATTTGGTCAGATTTTGGAATGTGGGTCAAGGTCTAGAACTTTTTCAACATTTTTCCTTGTATATCGCACATTGGTTGATACTTACATGAGGACATTTTAACACAGATGACAGTTGTCTTTGTTATGCAGCAACAATAGTAAACTGAAAGGTTGAATAACATTTATTGAAAACATTTATACAATGACAGCTGTGGCAGATTCAGTAAGAATGTTAATATTGTTAGAATTCTACCAAATCTTTTTTATTCTATTTATTCTTCTTTTATCTCAACTCAAAATAAATCAAATTTATATGAAAATTGTACATCACTAAACATTATTAAAAGTAATTAAAACAAAAGAATAGTTACTAATAACAGGTTACTAACAAATGGAGGTATAAACAGATTTTTCCTTTCCAAATGATTTCTAATAGTTCCGTTTATTTTAAGTTTAAATTATTTTCAAAGCTCCAAACGTGGATAGTTTTGAATATTTGCTATATGTTTAAGATTAAGTTAGTTTATTTTATGATGTCAGAATCTGTTGGATTATTTAATGCTAGAATATGTTTTTTTTATTACTATTATTATTAGTCTATAAACATTTAATTGGTTTATTGATAGGTAAATATTGGTTGTTTATATTTGAGTTGATAAACACTTTAGTTTATTGATAGGTAAATATTGGTTGTTTATATTTGAGTCTATAAACATTTAATTGGTTTGGTGATTGGTAAATATTTGCTGTTAAATACAGCCATAAATACAGACTGATGTGGATGCCTATGGACTATACCTATTGTCTTCACCTATTGCCTACGCCTATTGCCTACCACTATGACGAGGACCAGTCCATTACGGTTACCTGCTAGATTGTCATACCCAGTTACAGTAGTCAACAACCACTTTGCTACTTTGAACAAATATATTCCTTTCCAGGACATATCATAAATATTGGTTGTTTATATTTGAGTCTATAAGCAGTTAACAAGTTTGGTGATAGGTAAATATCAAATATTCAAGTTTGCGTCAATTGGTAAATATTGGTTGTTTATATTTGATCTCTAAGCATTTATTTGTTTCATGGATAAATAAATATTAGTCATTTTTTTAAACAGTTCATCCCAAGCAAGGCAATAATTCCACTAAGACACAATGAGCTACTGAAAGTGAAAGAGAAGGAAAAACTTTAGAAAGAATGAGAAAACTAATTCTAAACAGGAAAGAAGAGATAAACCACTATTCCTGTTCAAAAGACCAGGGAGGAGTGCAAACCAGACAATGAGTTTTGGGAAGTTAGCCTCTTTGGGAAGAGGTCTTATACTTCTGCAGAGGGGTACATTCTACAATAAAGTATTTTGATAACCCAGCACCACTTAAACTTCAGGGATGACACACACATGAATACTGATAGCTTATATTGTGAGGAGAGAGATCTCGCAAGCTGAAACAGTCCCCAAGCCAAACCACCTGGTAAACTGAGGCTTAGTGAAGGTATCTGTATATACATATCTGTATATACATATCTGTATATACATATAAAAAAAATGAGGTAGTCTAAAATTTCTGTTTTCAAGCAAGTAGATAAACCAATAATTTTTTTTCATCTAATTTCTTACATTCCTCTTTTTTTATCCCTTCCTCTTTCCTGTCAGTAAATGCTGGTTGCAATTATAAGCAGAGAAATGTTTAGTACAGACTGTGTGGTGGATAGATGCTTACAACATCTCTAAATTAAATGACATATATAGTACCCTATATATATAGTACCTTACATAGCTGAACAATTAATTTTATCTATACTTAATGAGTATAATTACATTTATAATAATAAAAATGGCATTACTGAATTGACTGGTCATAAAAAATATGGAAAAGTTTTTGGAGGAATCATTTTTGTAGATTCACTTTCATTAAACCTTTCTCAATCTACATTATTTGTTAAAAAGAAAAAAATAGAATTTTTTATTCTTTTAGTGAAGAGGTTTTGTTCCTAATATAAATACAGTGTCAAATTAATCCTAAATTTCTTAAAGGGTTATTTATACTTTGTTTTTATTTATAAATGTCAAAATAGGGAAAAGGTTTTGGAGGAATTATTTTGTTAGATTCACTTTCTTTAGACCTTTCTCTATCTACAGTATTTGTTAAAAAGAAAAAAATAGTATTTTTTATTATTCTAGTGAAGAGGTTTTGTTCTTAGTATAAAAGCAGTGTTAAATTAATCCTGAACTTCTTAAAGGGTTATCTATACTTTTTTTTTATTTATAAATATCATATTCAGAAGTTGTATTTATGCCATTAATAACAATATACTATTATGAATTGGACAAAAAGACAACATCAGCCATGAATGATATAAGCACAGTTATGAAACAGAGATAAGAAAAAGGAGATGAGTGGTTTTAATCAACAAGCAAAGTTTATATACAAAGTCTATATACAAAATTTACAGCTGTGTGTAAATGAGTCAAATTAATACAGTTCTTGTGTGACAGAATTTACAGCAAACTTTGACCGACATGCCCACAAAAAATGGAGTGTCAAAAGAACAAGTTTTTCCCTTGCTCAGCTATTATTTTAACTACTTTCACTGCTCAGCAATGTTTATTGTTTTAAAATGCAATTATTCAAATCTTAATAAAACCTAAACATGATGACAGTGGATTTATACATTTTCTTTGTTCTTGAGAATTGACAACAAAAATAATAAACACTATTTATTTATTAGATTGTTTATTGGAAGGGTTGGCAAAACAGCAACTAATTGCCAATTGATTCAAACTTTATAAAATGGTAAATTATAAGGATTTTCTTATAGTTCACATATTTTAATAATTTAGTAAATGTTTATAAATTTATGAATAAAAAATTTTCATGTTTATTTTTTCATAAATTGGTAAATGATAAATATTGTATTGTATTGGGTTTTTTGAATGTTGTAAATATAAAATTATTCTTGAAAATGAACAATCTAATAAATAAATGAATAGTGATTAATAAATATTTTTGTTGTAAAATGTATAAATTCATTTTCACCACATGTTTACATTTTACTGCGATTTTAATTATCACTTTTTAAAATAATAAACATTGATGAGGATTGAAGGTAGTTTAAATAATAGTGGCGTCAAGGGAAAAAATGTCCTTTTGACACCCCATTTTTTTTTGCAGACATGAAGATCCAAGTTTGCCAAATTTGCTTTTTATGTATGGGAATAAATTCTTCAGTTTTATTGAAGAAACCTCCTAGTGCCTATTTGTGTGAAGAATTGTCTTTGAGTTACAGAATCTCCATTATTTTTTTATATACTAATTTCAGTGGGTGAAAAACTGGCTGGTTATATTCAATGCCTCAAAAACCAAACTAGTTACATTCCATCATTGCCAATCAAACCCAGAGTTAATACCATTCATGATGAACAGATGTTCCCACAGGGGAGGCCTCATGCCTTGAGCGCCTATTTGGACAAACTCAATCCAGACCTCAAGTGGAACTCATACATTAGATCCATCACTAAAGATGATGGAAAAATAGTCGGTTCCCTGTATCACTCCAGTAAATCCCTGACTCTTTTTGCTATCCTCTACTTTTGCAAGATCCAGATCAAACCAAAAATAATGAACTTTTGCTATTTATTGGCAGGAGCTGCACAGTCTTCACTTTCCAGTCTTGATAGAGTCCAAAAGTGTCTCTGCCTCCTTGTGAGTGAAAAATTATTTTCTATTTGACAACCACTTTCTCACAGATGAAACGTCACAAGCCTCTTGCTGCTTCATCGCTTCATGGAAACCGCACTCTTTAGTTCCACCAGTTCTAACCTTCATGGTTAAGACCCACCATGCTGCATGCATTGTAGCAAACCACCCTCACTCCCTTTGTATTCCATTGGTTAGATGTAAGTTCTACTTGAACAGCTTCTTCCCACAAACCACTGTTTTGAGAAACCAACTCCCAAGAGGATGCTTCACCAATCACTACAATCTTAACTTGTTCAAGTCTAGGGTCAACCGTTATCTTCCCCACATATCTCCATAAACTATGCCTCTTACTCTGTAACCCTCCATCTCCAGTAAATCTCAGACCTTGCTCATAGTGAACATCATTGTAAAAACCCACTAAAAGAGCCACTTAAGGTAGAGGGTTACTGTGTGGTGTTGTATGAGCATAAGAAAAGGCAAAAAGTGAAGTTCATGGGGTGATGCAGGAAAAGATAAAGGTTAACTCTAGAATTAAAGATGTCAAGATTGTAGTGACTGTGAAAACATCCTCTTGGGAGTCTGTTCCACAAACCAGCAGTTCTTGGAAAGAAGCTGTCTACATGGGACTTACTCCTTACTAATGAAATATGAAAGGAATGAGGTTGATTCACACTTGTGTAAGTGGCATGGTGGATGCTGGTTGTAAAGGTAAAGGGTAGTTAGACTAAGGAATATAGTATGAATGGACATAGTTGAAACACAGTAAACAAACTTGGGGAATGTCCCTCTCTCTCTCTCTGACATGGGTTGATTAGAACCATCATCTTCCATCTTCTTATTTATTAAAGACATTTTTATAACGTTAAACATAAAAATGTCTTTAATAAATAAATTGTCGGACTTTGTCCATTTCATAATATATGACGTCATTTGTTTACATTTGATACGCCATGAGCAGTTATGAATATTCGAGATTCATGGAAGATTGAGTTTATAAGCAGTAAATTCGACCTTGTCTACCGAACGCTTCTTTGTAGCCTAACGGTAAGGCACGTCAGCGTAAATGACGGTTCCGTATAGGATGCAGGTTCGAATCCTGTCAAAGAACGAATATTTTCTATGAAAATTTCTCGGACATTCAGGCCGGTAAATGTTATTTAATACTGTTTATTATAAACAGAGCATTTACTTAAATACTTGTATCTATATCGTTAAACATAAAAATGTCTTTAATAAATAAATTGTCGGACTTTGTCCATTTCGTAATATACATATATATGCAAAATCACAGGTCTGATGAATTGGATCGTATTTACAATTCCAATGGAATAAATTATGACCATGGAATATTAGTGTTTAAGCCTTTTTATTATATATATATATATATATATATATATATATATATATATATATTGGGAATTATGGAAAGTCTTCATTATTTCTGTATGACCCATTCATCCATGCTTAGAATATTGCTGCCACATATGGTCAAGTGCTCCTGCTATTTATCTAGAGCTCCTTGATAAAATCCAAAGAAGAATCAGCAATATTATTAGCCCTGTTCTGGTATGTTGCTCAGTCTCTTTCCCATAATGTTGCTTCCTGTGCCTTTTCTATAAATGCTTTCATGGTAATTGTTTGGATGTGCTCTTCGGTATGATGCCTAGATTTTTTAAATTTAAGTGCTGTACTAGACTGGTGACAAGGTCAGTTGAGTTGGCTAGATGTAACCATAAATTCTATTATAACAGTTTCTTTTCTTGCACTTGCTTGTGGAACTATCTTCTGTCTCCATGCTTTCTAGCCAGCTTTCATCCTCAAAGATTTAATGCAATGCTATCTACTGTCCTCCTCATTACTCTTTCTTTGTTCCTACTCCTTAGTAACATTTCTGTTTTCTAATTCTTCTATACCTAGTAACCCCTTATGTCTTAGTGGCTTTATTGCTTTGCTTGAGGCAAACTCAATTAAAAAGAAAAAACACCACTGGAAATAATGTGCAGAGACTATTTACAAAAGACACATTTATACACTTTTCTCATTGTCATAGAATCATAAACTTCCAGCCAGTTTCTCTAGAGAAGTCCTACAAATCTAACCATTGTTGATTTGATTTGATTTCTCTGTTTAATGGCATATCAATTCTTCATGAGTCATTTAATGCTGAAATTTAATTGTCTTGGGTGCTTTGAAGTAATAAAAGTATGATATACATTATTCTGCTTTCATAATTAAATACATGGTAGATGATACTCAGCTTTTGTGCATATAGATGTTTGTGAGAACATAATTACTAGAGGTGGTGATATGTGTGTTTATGATGTCATTTTTTTTTAAAGTTATATTTTGGAATACATATTGATTTCTTTAAGAAATTGTAAGATATTATATGGATTAATATCATTAAAGAGTTCTTTCATGTTCGTTGTTTGATTGGTTGATTTTGTCGAACAGCACACCAACCACCATAGGCCACTCAATGCTGAAATCCAAATATTTTGAATGCAATTTTATGGCTTCAACTAAATATATTTTTAACACAATTGTGTGCTTTCAAATACAGATAAAATATATTGTTGGTATTTTTACACTAAAAATGTATTGTTAAATTTTTAATATATAAAAGTATTGTTGGTATTTTTACTATAAAAATTTTTTTTTATACTTTCATAGAGTTTTGTCAGGGGCGGGGTCACTATTTGCACATAGCTGGGATCCTAACAGGTGCTACCACTCTGGGTCAGGGTGGACCTATGAACAGCAGCAATTAAGAGGTGGTTCTATGCTTCTTAAAATTTCCAATCTCCAAATCAGAAGATGCCTTGCTGCCAGATGTAGTTTATCATCATATACAGGACTAATTAACCTCTGTTTGGTTTCACCAGATAAAAGTATACTAGAAATATTGTTCTACTTCTGAAGGTTGGTTGTTTTTGTTTAGCAGCATATCAACACTTCTATGCGGAAATCTAAATAGTTTGTACACAATATTTTTTTTTTGGTGAGGGATAATAATGGTTTTAGTGATACAAGTATTACTATTTAATCCATAGCTTGGTGGGGAGAAGAGGTGGATTCATACCTTTCCCAAGGGTATTTACTTATAAGTGAATATAATGAACCCTACTGGAATTGGAACTCAACTCTCTGATTAACAATTCTAAGCTATTATACCACCCACACATCCAAGCTTGCAGCTCTTGCTATTCCCAAATGGTCACCCATCTAGATACTGATCAGGCTCAGTTACTTAACTTTGGTGATTGTACAGGAACCAGTGTTTCAATGTGATGCAGTCATAAGCCTTGCTTCTGAAAGAATCTTCATTTTACTAATTATGTGTACAAGTAAGTGTGTACATGACTAAGTGATTAGAACATTAGTGTTTCATGATAATCAATTTGTCAAGGAAGTGACTTTTTGATAATATCAGACTGAGGAAACAATTTCAGTCAGTGGCACTGATAGCAAGTGCCAAAAACCAAACTATGAGTTGACTGAAACCTTATGAATGATATTGGATAGACAAAACTGTTTGGAAGCTATTGATCATCATGCTAGCATGAAATCACAGGTCGTCATGACTGCACGTTTGAACATACCGACTTTTTTTCAACTGTTAATCATGACAAATTATGTGCTCTGTCCCAGAAACTGTAACTAAGGTCTTCTCAGCATAGTTGCAATATAATCTACAGGTTGGTTCTGTGAATGTTGAAGAGACACAAATGTGCCTGACTAGAGGTCTGTAACAGGGATTAGCTAGTGAACAACTCAGCTAATATCAAAATAGACTTTGCACTCTGTCATCAAGAAGCAATATGTAACAACTCACTGTTACATATAAAAGATAACCTTTTAGTCACAAGCTGCAAATTCACACCTTCACGAGATGTCAGTGGCTGCCTCCAACATGTAAACAGCTGGTCAACAAAGATGTTCCTAGGATTGTGACAAACTGGATGACAGGTAGATATATAAGCATCCATCCAAGAGGGAAAAAGAGTCTGTTACATCTTCATGAGAATGTAGAATTCACATTAAGAGAAAACCACTAGGCTATACACCCACTTGTCAGCAGTAATTCTGGAATTGAAAGAACAATAATGTTACATGTAAGAGATTTAGTCTTATTTAGATTTTGTCTTATGTGACCCAATAGTCTACATAAGACAACATTATATGAGCCACTCCAGCAGGTAAGAATTCTTGGAAATGAGCAGTCTATCATTATTTGCTTACCTTTGTGTTTTCTAATTTTATGCAATAAACAAATACTACTTAACTTCTACTTATGGTACATTAGTATGTACCAGCGCCTTTGTCCAGTCATGACCAGAGCCTGACAGCAGATCTCTCCTCTGACCTAGCTTTAACAGCTCAGTAGTGGAAAAATTGGGTGATCACATTCAATACCTTGAAAATCAAACTAATGACATGCCATTATCACCAAGCAAACCATGAATTTTCACATATTGCAATGAATGAGTACACTCTCAGATTGCTCAGGTGCCTTGAGCACCTATTAGGGCTTAAGCTCAACCCATATGTCAAGTGGAACTCGTACATACAATTTATCACTAAAGATACTGGAGATATGGTCAGTTCCCTGTACCACTCATGTAACCACAACCTTTACATGAGCCAGATCAGACCAAATATGGTGAACTTTTGCCATATATGGGAAGTCTTCACTTTCCAGTTTCCATAAAATCTAAAAGTGTGTCCTCATTTTTGTGAGTAACAAATTATTTTCCAACATCCAACCTCTTTTGCACAGACAAAACATTGCCAGCCTTTCGCTGCTTCACCATTATTTCCATGTTCAGATGAACTATATTCTTTAGTTGCATCACTTCTAACCTTCATTGCTAAGACCTGCCATGCTATATACATTGTAGCAAAACACCTTCATTTACTTTGTATTCTATTGGTGAGATGTAAATTCCACTTGAGCAGCCTCTTCACATGAACTGCTGCCTTTTGGAACTGATTCCTAAGAGAATGCTTCCCTGACTACTACAATCTTAACCTATTCAAACCTAGGGTCAACCTTTATCTTCCTTACATATCCCCATAAACTGTGCCTCTTACTCTGTAACCCTCTAGCTCGAGTGGCTCTTGGTCCTTGTACAGGGTGAACATCATTGTGAAGTAAAAAAATGTGAACCTTATCAATTAGTCAGTGAAGTCAAGTCTGTACAGAAGATAGAATCCATGAAGAGAAGATGTTTCGATTCCTTTGTGGATAGAAAAGGAGTACATAGGTTCACCTTCTGCCTGGTTCACACTCTTTCCCCTGCTTTTGAACAGGAGTCTAGGTTTATCCCTTGTTTCCTGTTTAGGATTTGGTTCTCATTTCCTTCTCCTTTTCTTTCACTCCTAGTAACCCCTTGCATCTTACTACTTTTTATTGGGGTAAATGATAAAAAAAGAACAGACACCTGCAACATGACATACTACATTTAATGAATGAAGACAGGTTTTTATAAGATCCACTAGTTTTCTTTTTCATAGTTGGAGAGAAGGTAAGTAACACATTTCTATGCTTTGTTAGTATGATCCCTTTCTAGAAAATAAAACCTTCATTTATATCGTTGTAACTTCTCCTTAGCTGACTTTATTTTTTTCCTTAAATGTTTAATACCATATTTTCCGGCTTACAAGACACTGCTGCATGGAAGACATACCTTAATATTGGAAAGAAATTTCTAAGGAAAGTGGACTTATACATATTGGTTTTGAGAACTGACAAAAATAATAAACACTACAGTGGAACCTCAGTTCACAAATTTAATTCGTTCCCGAAGGCCGTTCATAACCCAAAATGTTCGTAAACTGAAACTATTTTTCCAATAGGAATCAATGTAGAGAAAAAAAGTCACAGTACAATAAAATTGGAAAAGAAAAGCACGCCGCAACACATGAATGTATACAACATGGCGGTCGACTCAGAAATTATTCCGTTTGTGTTAATTCGGTTCAGCTATGTTGTTCAATTGAAATTTTGTTCAGTAACCGAGATTTTTTCATCTCAAATTTTCTGTTCAAAAACTGATTTGTTTGACATGTGAGACTGAAATTCCTCTGTACTTATTATATTGTTTATTGGAATGATTGGCAAAACATTGGTTAATTACCAAATGATATGAAATTTATAACTTTAAATTGTAAATAATAAGAATTTCATATAATTGCTTCATATATTTGAAAATTTAGTAAATATTTATAAACTTATGAATAAAAAATTGTTTTCACATTTATTTTTATATAAATTGGTAAATGATAAATATTGCATTGTATTAGCTTTCAGAATGCTGTTAGTATAAAATTATTCTTGTAAATAAACAATCTAATAAATAAATAGTGATTAATATTTTTGTTTTAAATTCTCAAGAACAAAAATATATAAAGTCACATTCATTATATGTCTAGGTTTTATTAGAAATCTAATTGTTGCTTTTTAAAAAAAAATAAACATTGCCGAGGAGTGAAGGTAGTTAAAATAATAGCGGTGTCTAGGGAAAAACCGTCCTTTTGACAAACTTTTTTTTGCAGGCATAAACATCTAAGCTTGATTACTTTTTATTATTTTACACTATCTCATTTTGGTTGATATAGATGTTATTATAGAAACAATGTTTCTTTTTCAAAATATTTTTTATATTGATTGATAAGAATGTTATTTTAAATACTGTTTCTTTTATTACTTCAAAATATTGTTCTCATCTTGGTTGATAAGGATGTTATTTTAGACACAATGTTTCTATTTTTATTTCAAAATACTGTCCTCATCTTGGTTGATAAGGATGATTTTTTTATACACAATGTTTCTTTTATTATTTCAAAATATTGTTCTCATCTTGGTTGATAACAATGATATTTTTAGACACAAAGTTTCTTTTATTATTTCAAAATATTGTTCTCATTTTGGTTGATATAGATGTTATTTTAGACACAATGCTTCAGGAAACATCCACTTTCTTTTCAGCATATACTCTGTCTTTCACCTAAATACATATTTACAAAACCCTTCACAACAGAATACTAAACAACATTTCTCAAGAGGCTTTTTTATATCTTCTTTGATATACCATGTTCCTTCAAGACATGGGTGACCATGGCTTTCCAAAAATTCCTATCTCTTTGCTAAGGCAAACCATTCTGCTATTCATTCACACAAGCTCCTATCTCTCTTGCGTCTATTATTCCCTGTGAGAGTTAAGTTTTCCAAGCCCTCCTTCCTCATTATAATGAAATTTCAGCTATCTCTTTCTGATTCTGAGCATGTGTTCTTTTCATTACCAAAAGGGATGATATAATTTGGATAGTTTGGTTTGTTTGAGAATCAGATTTGGTCTGCATGGGAGTCAGAAACGTAGACATAGGTATAATCAGTTATCAACTTTATGGGGAGGGTGGATTACCCCAGTACAGGGGGATGCAATTGGTGTATTCTTGAACCCAGTGAAGACATTTTAAACAATCCAATATATACATTATTTACATTATTCGGACTATTGTCCTCATCTTTGTCGCCATATTTATCACGTTTCGGCTGTTGTATGCTCTGGCCTTCTTCAGATCTAAACAACGCCTTTATCCACTGTGCCATGTGTCCTTAGATCTAGTGACAAGACCCAAAGAGTGTGAGTTCAATACCCAGTTAAGGCAGTGGAGAACTTTCAGAGGGAAATTAGCAGGAGATAACTGATAACTGATATCCATTAAACATAGCACATGGAACTAGAACAGTCTACCCCAGTGAGCGAAATAAAGGGTTCAGTTCGAAATTCCAACCACCTAAAGAAGGCCGGAGCGTACAACGGCCGAAACGTTGTGATAAATATGGCGACAAAGGTGAGGACAATAGTCCGAATAATGTAAATAATGTACATAATATCTCATCTCAGAAATATAGACAGAATCCAATATATTTATTAATGCTGACAAAATTCATTAAAATTAAAAATAAATAAAAGTATTGCACCTCTAAAAGGATTCAACAACTTAACTTAAAAAGCTATTATGGATTTTATAAGAATGGTCACTAATTAATCATCATCATCAGCAGCAGCAGTAGCAGTCCCATGACGGGTGTGGTCATAAGTTTGCTGCACAACTGAGCACCTGACCTGTTCATTTCCCATATAAGTGTTGAAAGTTGGAGAAAGTTATTCATTTTTAGCATGTCTTAAAATGGAACAGGCAAAGCCCATCTCTCCACAGCTGATATCTTCCAACTTGAAGGTGGTCATGTATATGTGGCCATTGATTTCATCAAGGGAACCCTAGCTGCTGACCTTAGTTTAGAATTCCCACTGTCCAGCAATGCCATGTCATCACTCCACTCTCTGGATTCATAGCTATGCAGCCCAGTCTACCCTATTGTGTTAGATTGCCATTGACCCTACAAGAAGTTTCCTCTGCACTTTGACTGGTCTTGTTTTTAATCCTGTTTGGTTTTCTAGCCACTCTTGTCACTAGAAGAGCCTGGTGGGGGAAATGGTCTAACCAGCAATGTGGCAGATAGTACTGAGGTACATGGTACCAGTGGAACTTTAGAGTAATATGACATAATTAACCAGCTTTTCCATTTCTATGTATTTTGATGCACAACCACAAGCTTCTCATTCCGTGATCCAACACTTTTGCCAGTGATGATATAAGAGTCTGTGGGCCCTCACTGAATCTATGATATGGGGCCTCCTGAATCTATGATACAGAACACCATTCAGTCTACTGCATCTCAATTTTCATAAGGTAGTATTCATATAAAATACAAATTTTATTGTAACTTAATGATGTATAATAATGAATCAGATGCACTATAAGGTGAGCAATTCAATGAGAAAGATTGAAAATAAATACAATGTACCTAATTACAAATTAGCAACACATCATAATAGATCATTCCATCTTAAATAAATCAAGAATGTTTTGCAGCAATTTTTAACATCAATTTGAGATTTTTCTTGATAGAATGTTGAATAATTTAAATTTTTAACACATTCAACATTATGGACAAAGAATAGTGAATTTTATTCACTGTTTTTTTGAGACATAGCATGAGCAAAAAAAAATTCAAGGATTTGGTCAAAAAAAAAATCCCTCCAGAATGACATCAAAATCTGGGGGAAAAAGTTTTATCCTTTAATAGTCAGTTGTTCTTAGTTTAATTTCTAACATATATAAATGTAGGTAGAAAAAAACAAATGTTGATAAGATAGCAAGTGTCACAAGGTACTGCCCAGGTTTCCCAATCAGGCTTCCCACCCTGGCCACATCAGGAGGTTGGGGGGAAAGTACACACCAGCCCTGTCTTCTGCACTTAGCTGTGATTACAAGTATTACTCTTTCTGTAGTTTTTAGAACCACAATTAGATGAGTAAATACGCTGATTTCACAATTTATTTTAGCGCTTGTGGATTGTTATTGTAATGAAGATATCCCTTTACTCATTAAACAACATTTTTTGTTTTATGTATGAAACACTGCCAACTGACAGACAGTTTACAGAAAATAATATCCCACTTCTTTATATCTGAAAAATGCCTGGGATTGGCATCTGGGGAGGCATCAGTGATTTGCCACTGCACATGTTATTAAATTTCCTGTTTTCACAGAATAAACTTTTTTTTTCTGGTAGAACCAAGATTCTAAACTGTAAAGATTTACAGCCATGAAAGACGATTCCACCAGTTTTTTGGTTTTTCATCTTTGAATCTAGTGTGGTTGAAACTTAACATAATTAATAAAGTAGAATTATGTCTTGTCAGTAATTGCAATAATATATGCACAAGTGTAGAGTAATTAGCATGATTAAATGTAATTGGCAAAAATGCCCAACAAACAGAATTGACAAAGTCTCGAATAAACAATAAAAAAGAAAAAGAATGGGGAAAAATATTACTTTTTATTTTATTATATTTTTAATATGTCGAGCTGTCTCGGATATTCACCAGTCTATCACGTCAATCATCATGGACCTGCATCAAGGTCAGAAGGTCATTAGGGTGGCATCCTGTATGATAACATAAATGGTATAATAGGCAATTACTGGGAGAATGGCTCATCTGGTGCCATGGTTAAGTGTCCAGAGTAGATCACTCACAAGTTCTTGTTTTGTTCACCAGCAGTGTTCCTGCAAAGTGCATTCTGTGCCTGCATAAGATTGTAAGAATATCAGGGATAGGTCCATACAGTTGTGATTTAGTTGGATGTTGTCTCCAAGATATGTTGAATAAAATCGCATACTTTACCCTGTGTTGTTTCCAGGAAGCATTCCTGGAACTCCGTTGTTGGGATACCTCACTGCATTTTCTTGGATTTCCTCAACGTCTTTTGAAATCTTGTTACTTTCAAGTGGGATTTGATTTTTGAAGAGAAAATTTTGCAAGGGGCAAGACCTAGGGAATATGGTGGTTGTCGAACTTTGGGAATGCCATGCTTTGCCAAAAACTGCTGCACAAGTCATGGTCACTGATGGTGTGGTGAGATGACCACACTCTACACACTTTCCTTCCAAGCACTACTACAAACAATGGAAGTGAGCAGGTGTATGTGCAACAGAGTACAAGGTTAATCTGTGCTGAGCGCCTTCACTCTGTGTATTTTAGCTCTATTACCATAGCAACTGTACTTATACTTTTTGACTATACCTCATATAGTTCTGCTTGTAGGGTTGGATTTGAGAAGTGAGGGTGAGAATCGTTATGTACAAATCACTATTGTTATATTTTCATGTTTATATGCTTTTATCATTTTTGTCCAAATGTTTGGCATCCAGTGGGAAAATATGCAGCATTCTCCTTCACCAATCACACACCACCCACCAAAAAAAAAAAAAACTCATTCTATACTACGGATATGCTGTTCAGGTAGGCAAGGCAGGCTGTGCTTGACTAAAATTATAAAAGTTATTTATTAAATATAAAAAGTTTTATGTTTTTTTTATTTGCAAACTGTTAACCAGTTACTTGATGTTAAAATTCACGTAAATGCATTAGTATAAAATACTTTTTACTCATGCCTCCTCAACTCAAAAATGGCCACCTCTTCAAGATATTTTGGTAACAGGCCTGCATTTATATACTCATATTTCCATTAATTTTTTTGAAATTTGGATGGATACATCATCTCTCATTGAATTCAGAACATCACAAATTATACTAACGCTGGTTTAAAGCAATGGTTCTCAACCTTTTTTTTACCCATGGACCACTTTTACTCATAATTCTTTTTGGTGGACCCCCATAACCATTCGATGAAAAAAAAAGATAACTATATTTCTGAGATGAGGTATTATGTACACTATTTACATTATTCAAACTATTGTCCTCATCTTTGTTGCCATTTTTATTACAACGTTTTGGCCATTGTAAGCTCTGGCCTTCTTAAGGTGGTTGTAATGTCGGAATTAACAGGAGATAACTAACAACTGACATCCATTAAACATGGCATGTGGAACTAGAACAGTCTACCCCAATGAGCAAAATAAACGGTTCATTTTGACATTCCAACCACCTGAAGAAGGACAGAGTGTACAACAGCTGAAACTTTGTAATAAATATGGCGACAAAGATGTGGACAATAGTTCAAATAATGTAAATAGTGTAAAAAAAGATAAGTTTAGGAATTGTATTATAGAAATAGGAAATGTATATACTTTCTTTATGTATAAACCTTATACAATTTATATATTAAATTAATTTTATTATTAATATTTTATTTTTTAATATTTTATATTGATTAATTTATATTAATATATTAATATTTTATTTCATTAATATTTAAAATTATATTATTTATTATTAATATATTAAATTAATTTATATAATAAATTATATTTATATAATTTTCCTTTAAATATATATATATATATATATATATATATATATATATATATATGTATAATCCTTCTTTTATATATCCTTCTTTGTTTTTATTCAACTTTTGCCATCAAATACCCAGTAAAGTAAAAGGGGTATGAACTTACATTGCTTGATCACATTTTCTGCTAGTTTTTAAGAATTGTTTTTCAAATTTTAATATTTTAATATGGTGTAGATTACTGTAGAAATTCCAAATTTCAGTTGTGACAACCACTCCGAAGTGAAATTGCTCTGTGGACCACTAAAATATTATGGTGAACCCCCAATCTTCTATGTTTTTGTGTGGACCCCTAATAATGTTACATGGACCCCTTGGGTCCATATAGACCCTGGTTGAGAACCACTGGTTTAAAGAATGAACATAATACAAAATTGACCAATGAAAATCAAACAACACAAAATTAAAAACACCAGAATTCTTTCTTTCTTTTTCTGCATATCTCAGTTCCTGATAAAACTTTAATAAAAGTGAAACATGTTAGATTGATAAATGTTTCCTATTTGTTCTTTATCTTATCATATGTATGGATGAGAGATGTGCCATCGATGTAGTCAAGATAGGCAATGCCTAACCTGACTATAATTATAAAAGTTACTTATTAAATATAAAATATCAAAGATTGCCATTTGAGCCTTAATTTGTAACTTAATTCACTAAATTTGATTTATAATTCAGTAAATGGTCATAATTTTTCTTTTTACACAGGCATGATTTTTCTTTTATCTTTCAACCTCAGTATATATATATATATATATATATATATATATATATATATATATATATATATATATATATTGTGTATTGTTTCGTCCGTGTATTGGTTGATATATTGAAAAGTAATTGTCGTCTTTGATAATGGATTATATAAGCCGAAAGCTTAGATTGGATTTAAACATGTATCAATATGGTGATTTCCTTTTGTCTTTCAATGATAATATTATTAAGCTTATCAGACAATATGAAAGGGACTTACTTAGAATAAATAGACAAAACTTGTCGATATTATTTAATGAAACATGCATCAATACATATATATATATATATATATATATATATGATAAAAATATAGTTTTAACATATGCTATATAAAGTGCTCAATATCAGGGATAGAGTGCATGTAAATATAAAGGTGGACATTGACGTCAACACCCAGTGGTAACAGTCTGATGGCCTGAAGATTGTGTTTAAGCCTGAAACAGACTGTTGCCACTGGGTGTTGATCTTAAAGTCCACTTTCATATATATATATATATATATGTTGATTGCTCCATCTTCACAGATAACTGCTGTCTTGCTCATCAACACCTTCATTGAATCTAGATCATTGTTTCCTCATGAATGACTTCAAAGGTGGCTCTTCAAACCAGCAGCTGATTTGCAAGGCCTATAGCATAGATAACAGATATGCTCCAGAGTCTTCACAAGGTTAAGCAGATGTTGCTGTGGTAGGTCATCCTTGAGCACCACTATATGCCTCTTCAATCCAGATGTCAATTCACATACTTAATTGCAGATCACAGATGTAGTATCACTGGGTTGTTGAGGTAACACAGAGTGAGGTCATCTCTCATGTGATTTCAGATGATTAACATAGACAGCTTTTGATAGAAGGATACAACCACATGTCTCGCATTTCCAGCTTGCAGTGCTGTCATCCAAGCTCCTATTAATACCTTTCCTCAAATCCTTTTTCATTGCTGCATGTGCTAAATTCTTTTCCTCTGCTGACTTACATCTTTCTACAACAGCCCTCCACCACTTATTGTGATCACTAGCTAGGTTTTCCCAGACATCCTCTCCTATCCTAAGCTCTTTCAAGTTGTTCCTCATACAGTCCTTTAATCTTTTTTTTGGCTTATGCTGAGGGCACTTACCATTTGCGATCTCACCATAAAATAGCTGCTTCGGCAACCTACTGCCATCCATGCGTACTACATATCGGGCCCATCTCATCTCGTTTTTAATCAGTAAGTTTTTTATGCTTGGACAGCAGACCCTGAAAAGAACAGTGGTGTTTGGTATCATAGACTGATACTTTATGTTAAGGATTCTCCTTAGACAATGCATATATATATATATATATATATACATACACATATATGTACATAATATTACCATAAACATTATTTTTAGTGGGTACACATGTTTGAGTTAATATCCTTGTTTTTTGTATTTCGATAAAGGAATAACAAAAACCCCGAAAAATGTGCTTCACAATAGGAATTAAACCTGATAGTAAAAAGGATACAATTTTGATTTGTATCAGGTGATAGAATTTTTTTTTAATACGTCTTCTTGATCTTGGCACTTTGGTATTCACTGTTTACAGAAATAAAAAAACAGGGATATTAACTGACACACATTCACCCAGTAAAAATAATGTTTATAGCAATAAGAAATAATGTTGGAATAAGTTCATTTAAGATTAGATTGATATACATTTCCTATTTGTTCTTTAATTTTATCATATATATATATATATATATATATATAGAGAGAGAGAGAGAGAGAGAGACTAACTTGCTATACCATTTAGCTACAGAAGAAGTGCCTGGTTAGCAAAGTGAAATATATATATATATATATATATATATATATATATATATAATTGTTTATTTAAAAATATGATTCCATCGCTACATAAGAGTTCTCATGTTTCAAAACAAGAGCTGAAAACTTCAATATAATTATTTGAATTAAATTAAATTAAAGTACCAAGCTCTGTTCCATCTTCATATATATATATATATATATATATATATATATATATATATATATTTCACTTTGTGTATTTAGGCAGCAAATTCTTATTTAGATGTCTGACTGAATAAATTACAGAAGTTATGTCTGCTAATTTTTAATAAAATCCATTCATAATCACGAATAACCTTCTGTGTATTGATGGTTATATATATATATATATATATAGTCTAAATAGCTTAGTATAAAATTACATTTTAAATAATTTATTTCTTGTTACTTGTTTATAACTAAACCATATTTACTATTTATAAGAAATCTTTTCACAAAAAAATGACTACTGTAAAAAGCCATTGTAAATATTGCAAAACCAACCAAATATCCCTTCCATAAAAAAATCTGATGTTTGGTTAGATTTTGAGATGTGGGTTCTAGTAAGGATGTTTCCCCAAATCCTTATAGTTAAAATGATTTTTTTAACTCATTTCAACACAAAAAGCATGATAAAGCCACTAAGACACAAAAGAGAGTGAGAGAAACTAAGAAAAAATTGAGGAGAAGTGTCAAGATTCAAAAAATCAGATGATGGTGATTGAGAGTACATTTAAATTTTTAACATCATAGTTGAGAGGTAAGCAAGAAGCTGGAAGAGAGTTCCACAAATGAGAACTGTGAGAGAAGAAACTATTAGAATAGGAATTATGGTTACAACTAAGCAATTTCAACAGTAAAATGATGAGACCTGTTAGGGGACACAACTCTCCTGTAACAAATCATGGACTCTTCATGGAAAAAGTGTAGTATCAGACAACAACATAGCTGCTGGACAATCCACCACCTGTTGACTGAATTGTTTATCCAACCCAATCCTGCTGTATTCCTGGTTGGTGATAATAAAAATGAATAATGTGTTTTAAAATATATTTAACTATGTTTTTGTTATATTTTTTTGTTCCTAATATTTTACATATACATTTACAACAAGACCTAACTGCTAATCTAGTACAATGCTTAAATTTCTGAAGATGAGGTAGCAAAGAGGAAAGCTCATTAGAACAATTCTATGAAAATATTTATAGAAATAGCACAGGGATGCGATGTTATGATGGTGGGCTTTGGCTAATGATGAGATGCCAGATCAGAATGGATAACATTACAGATTCTTCTTTAAATTTTGTCAAGTATCTCTTTCCTAAAAACATAATTTTGTAGCAAAATGACCGCTTTGCCCAAGATTTTAGTCATGTATAAATAATATTTTATGGTTGTAGTACAAATAAGTTATACTAAATAAATGAAAGGCTGTGTGGCGTTACAGAAAATAAAGAGAACTATACTGGAAAAATAAGCCAAATGAAACAGTTAATTAGAATATATAAAAAATACTCAAGACTTGAGAATGGAATTGGTGAGAATTGAAACCCATATTTCTAATTTATTAAGGTGTGTATGTGATAGAATCTTTCAATGACTGAGCAAACGAAATGTTTCTGAATATTTCCCTGTTCTTGTATTTCTTATCACTGGGCACTACTTCAGAAGATAAAGAAATATATTTATGGGTTCATCTGACAGCCAGAGCTAGCCAGTGAATGGGCATCTGTTTTTTTTTTGTCAAGACAATCTTCTTTGTCTGAAGAAAAGGCTTACATGACATGACAGTGTCCAAAGACTAAATAAAAAGAAAGACCCCACCCACACACACTTTAGGATATTCTTCGGAGGATGACTAAAACTTTTTCCCTATAGTACATTAATATAAAGTATATATATATATATATATATATATATATATATATATATATGGAAGAGGTTATAGTTGTTACAATGAGAGAAAAGTGTATATTTTAAGAAGATAAACTGCAAACGTTTTTGGTTGAAATTTGGATATTGTATTTTAAAATATATATTATACTCTATTTTTCCATAATTCTGCTACATGTGTTTCTTTTTAATGTGTGTGTGTGTGTGTGAATGATTTTTTTCTAAGCAAGGCAGTAAAGTTACTAAGACATAAGGGGTTACTGAGTGTGAAAGAATAAGAAAAATAAAATCATTATTAAGGAGTGAAAACAATAAATGAAGAGAAATCAAGAAGACTGTAGATAACGATTGACATTGCATTTAAATTTTGGAAGATCAAAGTTGGTTGGAAAGCATGAAGCCAGAAGAGAGTTACATAGGCAAGAAAAGAAATTGTTAGCAAAGAACTTAGTTACATCTAGCCAATTCAAGTGTAAAATGATGAGACCTTGTTGCCAATCTAGTACTGCACTTAAATTCAACTCTAGGTATTCATAGCAGAAAGTTCATCAGAAAAATTAACATAAAAGTATTTATAGAAAAAGCACAGTGAAGTTAAGTTATAACAGTTACTGAAGCCGAGATGCCAGGTCAAGACCAATAGCACTGGGAATTCTTCTTTCTATTTTATCAAGAATCTTTAAATATATAAGTATATAGCAGGAACATCAGACCAGATGTAGTAACAATATTCCTATCTGGTTCTCCTGCTATGTATTTAGATTTAGAGATTCTTGATAAAATCCAAAGAAGAATCTGAAAAGAAATACAAATTTTATGAGAAATGATAATTTTTTAACATTTCAAAGATTGAATATAAAAAGTAAAACTGTGAACATTCATTATATTGTTTCATTATTATGACCTTAAAGTTTGAAACTGCTGAAATTAAAATAAAATTTTAAATGATTATAAAAGAATAAAAAAAAAAAGCATAAACTTTTCTATCTCTATCAGAATCACTGATATGATTTTCAGGATGCTGGTTCCTGGTGCTGAAAATAGATGAATTGAATTTCAAATGTAAATTCTAATTTTGAATCCAATTTTCTTATTAATCCATCATTACATTCTCTGTTGATGGATGCAATGTGAATATGAAGAAAAGAAAAAAATATCCTCAATTGCAATTTTAATTCTAATTATGGCCATAGCAATATGTTTTTCTGTATAATTCTCCATTTTCATTTGTGTAGAGAGAAATTTAAAGTCAGTTCAGCATTGTAAAGATTTTATCTCAAGAATAAAGTAAAAATGGCTGCAACAAGCAATGAAGAAAAGACAATAAATCAGGAAATATGTCCATATATAAAAAAAAAATCTGTGGGGTTATTGGGTGCACAAGAAAAAATGGACTCTTATTGAGTGTGAAATTGAAAAGAAAGAATTTGTTTATTTACAATAGTTTAAAATTGGAATGATAAAAAGGGTACTAATGGCTTGCACAAAATATTCTTTTGAGCACCCAATAAAAAAAAAGATGGTTGAAGAAATAATGATCCTTTAAAAGTGAGACTTACAATTGATAACATTAAAAAAATCCTAAAAATTTTAAAAGGATATGTTGAACCTCCAGAAACTTAAAAGATATTTTTCTGTGCACAGACAGATTTAGCCAGTATTAAAGCATTAATTAATTTAGACATTTAGACACTGTAACATAAACAATGTGTGAGCATAGTTTCAGTAAAATAACAAAACCAGAAAATCAGAATTAAGCATTCAACATTTGGTCAATCAAATGGAAGATTGATAATCTAAAATTTTGTTCAAAATGAGCCTATCTCTATCTATATAAGCAGAGGAGAATTAGCATTTAGGTATTAGCAGTATAGCAACAGAGGAGAAACAATTACATTGATGGACCAGGAACAACACACCTGCACTTACTACTCCCAGATGAGGAATTTGATACAAGAACTAATGCTGTGCTGATAGATATTTGAATTTATTTGTAAGTATGAGCTTCACATACTAAAACCAGATACACTCCCAAATGCTTAGACATGTGATTTATGACCAACGCTTGCTGTTTTCACAATGAACTAATTGCTCTGACAGAGACTCATCCTTTTTCTTTTCCACAGCACCAGTGTTCCACCTAATAAATAGTAGTTATTGGTTGTTCTATAAATCCATGTTTGTGTTTATTCATGTTTCTGTAGTTTTGTACTGACAAAACAAATTATAGCTAAAACTTATTATTATTAAAATTATTGATTGCTTTGTTATTTGCTGTTGATTGTTATTATTACGTCTACTTGTGTTTATATGTGCATTCGTAGTTTTTTAATCTGTTTATTATTTACTTAATTATTATTTATTTACTTATCTATTTATTTTTTATTTTATTTTTATTCATTTTTTATTTTTTGTTCGTTTTTAGTTTTTGATTTTTAAATGGTAAAAGTTTGTTTTTGTATTTGCATTTTGAGATGAGTTCTGATCATTTATTTAGTAGTTTGTGTTGGCCTGAGAAAGTAATTACTGTTATTTTCTCCTCCTGACAGAGTTTACAGTTTTTTTTAATTTATGTTGTATGTTTATATATATAAATATATATATATTTAATGTTAATGCTGAAATTTACCATCTCCAAACTATATCCATTCTCTTTGTATTCTTTTAGTAAGGAGTAAGTTTTACTTAGTTAACTTATTTCCAAGAACTGTTGCCTTGTGTAACAGAATCCCAGAAGGTCTGAGATGGTGGAACTAAAGAATATAACTCATCCAAACATTTGCTATAGTAATAGTGATATTGCAGTGAAAGGCTGGAAATGTTTCATCTGTGGGATAAGAATTGCTGGGTGTAGAATAATCCATCACTGACAATGCTGTATAAACACATTGTAGCACTTAATAAATTTAGTTTTTTTTTTTATCTATCCTAAAGTTTTTACATAAGCTCACTAGCTAGGGTATGCATTGTTTCCTGTTCCCCTCTTGCCTTCAATATGACCTGTGAGTATCAAATTTTCAAAGCCCTCTTTCCTCATTATATGCCTTAGAAATTTCAACTATCTCTTTCTGATATTAAGTATAAGTTCCCTTTTTGTTTCCAGTTTCTCTAAAACTTTGCCATTGCTCACATGTTTGGTCTATTTTATTCTCAGCATCCTTCTGTAGAACCACATTTCTGTTGATTCAAGTCTCTTCTTTATCTATGAGAAGATTGTCCAGCATTCACTGTCATATAGGAGCACTTATATTATGTAACAGTTCAGTATTCTCTTCTTTGCTTTTAACAAAATTTTCCTGTTTCTTAATACTTTGCTTAGGTTTTGGAAGGCATCTTTTGCTATTTCAATGATCCTTCAGATTTTGGTGTCATACTTTTCATCTTCTGTTAAAACACTTCCCAGATATTTATATTGTTGTACTTGCTTGATTTTGGTAGATCCAATTTGCATGTTGTCCTGTTCATAATACTTTACTTAGCATAAACACTGGATAAATAACTATAATTTTTCTTTAACTATAAATTGATGGTGGATATAACGGTTATCAATGTAAAAAGTGGAAACAGGGAGTCGAGTTTAATTTCTAGATTAATCTGCTGCATTCATTTTCACATTAATATCCTTGAAAAAGGCATAAATCAATTTCTTCTTCCCCTATCTATGGGTTAAATATCAGGGCTAAAAGAGTTCTCTAGCCATGGCTGGCAACCAGTCTAGGAAATGAACAAATCTGAATTCAAAATCCAGGCACCTGAAGGTGGACAAAGATGTTTAAAGATAAGGTACAGATACAATATCTGTCAAACAATGATTTCAGCAACCGTGAATGATCCCACTGGAGAGTAATTAGCCAGTGTGGTTTTCAGGCACTTTTTAAAGCTGCCACATGCTGGGATCACCTCCCCAGGCAAATAACATCAAGAAGTCAACTCACTGATCAATTGACCATGATGAAATTTGAACCCAGGTGTCATGGTTGGAAAGTGAACATTCTAACCACTTGGCCATGCACCTCTCTCTCTCTCTCTCTCTCTCTCTCTATATATATATATATATATATATATATATATATATATATATATATATATATATATATAATGTGTGTGTGTGTGTGTGTGCGCACATATATATATATATATATATATATATATATAGATAGATATATATCCTTTCATCCATCAGTGTGGCTTTTTCTTCCACAGCAAGGCTTGGCTATTATCACACTTAAGAAAGCACAAATGAAATATGTCTTTCCTTTACCAGATTTTCTCTGCAATAGCCCCTGCTAGCATGCATAAGTGTAAAACCAAAGGCACCATCCAATGCTGACGCTCGTTTATCATTCACAATAGGAGATTCCACTATCTATCTATCTATCTATCTATCTATCTATATATATATATATATATATATATATATATATATATACTCACATGCTCACACATATATAAAACTCATTACTCATCACTACATGTTTGAGTATTTTCAGGTTTCACTGTATTGATGGCTGAGACTTTTATCTACATTCTTATATTGCACCTTATCAGTCTGTTTATTAAGTACTGTTATTATCAATTTATAAGGCCAGTTTCACCTGGGAAAGAACTGATAAAATGTGAATACTTACCTTCTGGCAAATGGTATAATTTACTTTGTGTGTTAAGATAAATTTTTCCATTTTGCAAAATTAGTTTCTCATAGACCAGCTACAGTCAAAAGTATGTAAAGTGAATATAGTTTCAGTAGATAGTAGTTTATGGAAGTATGGAAGGTTAAGGTGGTGAAAATTTTCCTTTCTAAATATATTCAACTTGCTCACAAAGGAAAAGAAAAAAAGCAGATAAAAGTATAAATGCAATTTTTTATATTCCAGAAATTGTTAACAATTTATAAAATTGTTGCTTTTTTTTTTTAGTCCAGTTTTTTTTCTTATGAAGAGAGTTTTTTATAACATGAAATAGATTTGACACAAGAATATTTCTTACTGATTTTGACATGGACTGTTACATATGGCTTCTTCTCTCTACTTGATACAGTGTCTTTTATTTACACCTGGCATGCAGATGTAGCAGTTGACACAAACAGCACATGAACATTTAGCAGAGATATGCTTGGCTTTATTCTATAGTGTTTTACTTGAGGAGTATAAAATAACTTAATGACTGTACATGACTTTACAAATTTGATATGTTTTAACAGCTGTGTAAATTGTCTTTTTCCCTAAATTATAATTAAATTTTAAGTCAGCATCCACTCAGTAGAGGTATCATACCTGATTAATAATCTTCAATAAAAATAATTTTTTATTTTTTTTTAAACTGATTTTCCTTATTTTTAACCATTTCACCCCAAGCAAGGTGATAATACCACTAGAATGCAAGGGTCTACTAGGAGTGAAAGAGAACGAGAAGACTCTAGTAAGGAGAAAGTATATTAAAAGAACAAGTTTCAGGAAGACAGAAAATGGTGATTGCCATTGCATTTAAATTTTTAAAAGATTCTAGTTGGCTGGGAAGCAAGAACTCAGAAGGGAGTTCCATGGGTGAGAAGTGTAAGAAAAAATCAATTAATAGAATAACTTCTAATATTGTGTTCACTATAATTTTAACCTGTCTCATCTATTCATTTTACAAAATCTTAATTTATATAGATTTTTAAAGCTTTTCTTCACAAACACTACAGGTTAATGACTCCAACTTTTATTTACATTCTTATATCCCACCTTTTCATTCTCTTTTTCACACTCAGTTTTGTTATTATCAGTTTATAAGGCCAATTTCACCTGGAAAAGAACTAATGTTATAAACTGATAAAATGTGTATACTTTCCTTCAGCCAATAATTTGCTTTGTGTTAAGAAAAAGGTTTCAAAGTAATATTTTGCAGAATTAGTTTCTCATAGACCTGCTACAGTAAGAGGTATGTAAAGCAAATATAGTGTCAGTAAATAGCAGTTTATAGAAGAAACAAAAGGAAAAATAAGGAAGGGAAGAAATCTTTTCATCTTCTTTATAACACAAATCAAGTAAAGAATGTGCAATTGGTAGTCTGTTAAGTAGCAGGGATCAGGAGATTATCTTTTTGGCTGGGCTAAGCCAATCGACATACAGATAGGCTGGGGTGGAGTAGAGAGACATACATGTGTAGGCTATCAAGAGAAGATTGAGTTTAGTCTGATTTAGAAAAACAGCCAAATGCCACTTAACAGAATTTGAAGAACTCTTGAAATTTTCTCTCTACATCTTGATTTTTCTTTCTTTCTTTCTTTCTTTCTGTTTGAACCCTCCTTTCTTTTGTTTTTCTCTTTTTTTTTACTTTTGTTTCTTTCCTATCAAGAGAAAGCACGTTGGATAGCAGCTTACATTGAGGTATCGAAGAGCCAAGTTCGGATACCAGTCAAATCCATTACATTCACTTCTTTGGGAAAGATATGAATCCTCCTCTTCTCCCCCCAGCTATGGATAAAATAGCAGAACAGACTAGGTTCTATAGCCTTGGATGGCAACTGGTCTACCACAGAAAGAAATGGCAACCTACTGCAGGAAAAAAATACATGATTGCCTAAGCATGTATCATGCATGGCACATAACTGACTTCTTTCCTATCACTTTCTTTGACTTTACTTTGCACCCTTTTTCTCTTTCTTTTCTTTTTCTTTATTTTATTGAATTTCTTTCTTTCTTTCTTTCTTTCTTTCTTTCTATGTGGACCTGTTGATAGTTAGTGCAGAATGTTGGTTTTTACATCATTCAAAATAAATCTCCTAAGCCGACCAAGCATAGAAATGAATACAATATGGGAACCAGTAATAAGGAGTGCCAGAGAAAGGCACTGAATAACAATGAAAATTGCAATATGAGCTCTGGTAAAAAACATGCAATGGTAACAGCAAAAATTGCAATATGAGCACTGGTAAAAAATGGTTGCCGAAGACATTAGGTTTATAATACGCAGAAATTCATACAGAGATGTCCTCAAGGACACATGGCACAGTGGATAAAGGCATTAGTTACATCCAGTAACAGGACCCAAAGAGTATGAGTTCAATACCTGGTTAAGGCAGTGGAGAACTTGGAGAGGGGAATTAACTGACATCCATTAGATGTAGAACAAGCAAAATAAAGGCTTCAATTTGACATTCCAA
This sequence comes from Acanthosepion lycidas, assembly GCA_963932145.1. Taxonomy (NCBI): domain Eukaryota; kingdom Metazoa; phylum Mollusca; class Cephalopoda; order Sepiida; family Sepiidae; genus Acanthosepion; species Acanthosepion lycidas. The sequence continues at coordinate 104,905,330 of OZ010581.1, forward strand.
CCACCTGAAGTGTACAACGGCTGAAATGTTGTGATAAATATGGTGACAAAGAGGAGGATGATAGTCCAAACAATGTAAATAGTGTACATAATACTTCATCTCAGAAATATAGACAGATACTAAATGAACGCTTATTGACTGTTGTTTTGTAAGGTTTATTTCCTTGAATACAAATACAAACTTGTATTGTTTTTCATGAAGCAGTACATTGGAACAGAGAGAGAGAGAGAGAGCTATGCATTCTACTTTGTAGCAGAAAGAGAGAGACAGAGGCCCTTTTTGTAGCAGGCAACTGTTTAGATTATTTCTTTGGTGGTTAGAGTGAAATGGACCGGCTTGTCCCACTTTCTGGCAAAAGGGTAGAGAAAACTGATCTTGAAGTTTTGTTCTTTCGGGATTTATATTGAGGTTAATGAGTGCATGCAGTATTGTCCTTCACTTTGATACAGGGTCTTTTGATCTTTTGTTTTTGTTTATCCAAATATCTGGTTTCAGAAATGAAGTCAGCTGATTGATTGTCCTTAAGAATGCTGGTGTTAATGTTAATAAGGTGTTAAAGAGATGTAGGTAATTTCAGAAATATTTTTATTTTATTTTATTTATTAAACTTAGCCTACAGACACTTCTTTCTTTTGTTTTTCTCTCTTCCTTCTTTTCTTTTCCTATCACTTTCTTCAGCTTTCTTTCACATACCTTTTCCTCTTCTTTTCTATTTATTTTGTTGCATTTCCTCCTTACTTTCTGTTTGGCTTCTTCTTTTGTTTTCTCTTTTCCTTTTATTTATTTCCTGTCAATTTCTTCAGCTTTTTTTCACACACTTTTTGCTCTTTCTTTCTTTATATTATTTGTTTCCTTTGTTCCTTTTTTGAAAGTGTTTCTTTATTTTTTTTTTTTTTTTCTGGTTGTCTTTTTCTTGATTTTCCTTCACTTTGCTTTTGTCTTTCCATTTTCTACCTTCTTCCATATTTCCTTCGATGTTTGATGAATTTGCTTGCTTGCTTTCTTTCTTTCACCTTTCTTCTCTCTACTGATAATATTTATCTCATTGCTAAAAATAGGAAAATCTTTAAAATATAAACATGTCTCATTGCCTATTTATGACTCTGGTGACACTTATTTTCTTGGCAAGCCTGAAAGTGCCATCCAAAAGCTAAGCAAAGTATTAAGAGACAGGAAAATTTTATTAGAAACAAAGAGTGTGTATTGAACTGCTATGTAGTATCAGTTCTCCTATATGTCAGTGAATGCTGAGCAATCTCCTAACTGATGAAGAAGAAACTTGAATCACCAGAAATGTTGTTCGACAGAACAATCCTGAGAATACCATGTACCAAATATGTGAGCAATGGCAAAGTTTTAAAGAAAATGAAAACTAAAAGGATATTTATACTTAATATCAGAAACAGATACTTGAAATTTCTAGTACACATGATAAGAAAAGAGGACTTGGAAAATTTGATACTCACAGGTCATATTGAGGGAAAGAGGAAAACAATGCATGACCTATATAGTAAGTTTGAGTAAATGGCTGACAGAACAGAGATAACAAAAAGACAATACTTATTAAATGCTACAAAGGACATGAAGTTGTGGAGATCCATTATCACCAATGTCCTAAAGAGACTCGGCACAAAGAAGCATCAGCATTTATTGATTGATTTGCTTTTTTATATCTTATCAACCTTTTTGTAGGTTATTTTAAAGCAAGAAAATATTTTTAGATTGTAAGAATTTTTTAGAGATAAGAATCGTTTACTCTTTCAAGTCCTACTAATTAACTCATAGTTGTGGGGAGAGGATGTGGATTCATACCTTTCCTAAGAGTATTTGCACATAATGGAATATAATAAAACTAATTGGAACTCAACTTTCAGTTATCCATTACACCACCTGCACATCCAAGTTTATAGCATCTGGTATGACCAAGCAGTTACCCATATAGACACTGACCAAGCTCAACACTGCTTAACTTTGGCGACTGTACAGGAACCAGTGTTTCAATGTCATATGGCTAGATGCAAGAAACATCAGATAGGTTTGAAGTTTGGTCATTTTAATAAATTTGACTCCACACTAGAAGCAACATAACATCAAAAAATTTAACCATTTAACAGAAATTATAATACAAGTTTCATCCTTTGTCATATTGTACCAATGGATTTATACTGTATATTTTCAGGAAAATTATCTTGAATTTTATCAGTTGATAAAATTTTTACGGTACTCTTTCAACGCCAATTACAACATTATATCAAAGGTTGTTATAAATCCATCATTGGTATGATTATAAACTATGCCTTGCAGCAAGGCTTCTGATCAGGAGGTTTTGAGAAGTGTGAAAACACCTCTTAATTGATGTTGTTCCTAGGTCCACCCTAACCTGGGGAGGTAGTACCTGTTAGGGTCCCAGCTATGGGTAATTAATTAACTCCTAAACTTGGGCAAAAACATTATGAAAGTATAAAAATACCAACAATATATTTTCACAATAAAAAAATTAACAGCAATATATTTTTGTAAAAAAAAATTAATAATGCTCCCAAGAAAATTAAATTTCAAAATGAAATGACCCATAAGGAGTTGATCTGCTGCTAAATAAACAGTTCTTTTAAATAGTGAGCATATATCTGATTGATTAGAATATTAGTGTTCCGAGATGATTCCAGCAAATGGCACTGATGGGAAGTCCCTGAAAACCCTACAAATGTTTAACCCAAGCCTTGGGATTAAAATTAGGCAGATAAAACTGTCCAATGATGGTTGTACTAATACAAAGTCATAAATCATTGTAACTGCACATTTGAACTTACTGCCTTTGTTTACCTTCAGATCAACCCCGATTATGTGCTCACTTCCAGAAACTGTAACTAAGATCTACCCAGGGTTGTTGCAGAATAAAATGCAGGTTAGTTCCATGGGTGTTAAAGAAATACAAAAGCAGATGTCTGCAGCAAGGATTAGCTCACCACCCTACTCAAAAACGAATAGCTAATAATACTCTAAATGACAAAGATGATCAACATGTATGTGTCTGTGTATTCTGTGATAATATATAACCAATGTTGATAAGATTTATATTTTGGTCACATTGAAACACCAGTTCCTGTATGATCACTAAGGTTAAGCAACATTAAGCCTGGTCATTACTTAAATGGGTAACCACTTGGGAATGCCATGTGCTATAAGTTTAGATGTGCAGGTGATATAATGAATAATGACTCAGAATTGTTAATCGGAGAACCAAAATCCAATTGCCGTTGGATTCATTATATTTACTTGTGTGCAAATATCCTTCAGAAACCTACGAATCCATTTCTTCTCCTCCCTAGCTATGGGTTAATTAGCAAGACCTGTATTACTAAAATTTTTACAATTTAAAAATATTTTATGACTTTAAATAACCTGCAAATGGTAGAAAGTGAATGAATCAATCAAGATTTGTATTATAATCACCATTGATTGGTAAATATAGATTATTTTCTTTCTAAATAAAAAAAAAAAACAGACTGATATCAGAATCTGTAAAAGTAAAACATGTTAGCTAAATGTAATAGTGAAATTAGTTATTTGGTATTCATTGACCAAACAGTTACTGTTATTATAGGTTGAAATTTATAAAACAGTTTTTCAGGGAAAATAGACTTCTGCAGCCCACTAACTGTTATTACTCTTAATGGGATTTTGGTAATATTTAAAATCTAAGCAAAGTATTAAAAATCAGGAACATTTCATTAGAAACAAAGAAAAGAGTACTGAACTGTTATATAATATGAGTCCTTCTATATGGCAGTGAATGCTAGATAATTTCCTATAGATGAAGAAAAGACCTGAATCACCAGAAATGTGGTTCTACAGAAGGATGCTGAGGATACCATGGACTGAACATAAAGGCCAACAACAGAGTTTTAGTGAAAATGAAAAAAAAAGGACATTTATACTTAACATCAGAAAGAGATAGTTGAAATTTCTAAGATACATAATGAGGAAAGAGGGCTTGGTAAATTTGACACTCACAAGACAGGTTGAAGACCAAAGGGAATGTTGAAAACAACACATAACTTATCAAGAGAGCTTGAGTAAATATATGGCAGAACAGGGTTTAGAAGAGATAACAAAGAGACAACATTTATTAAGAGTTACAAAAAACAGGAAGTTGTGGAGAGCCATGATCGTCAATGTTTTGAAGGAACACAGCAAATAAAAGAAGGTGGTGCATCTGAACTTTGGCGTAGGAAAATTAACACATGAGATATGAAAGGTTGACCACGCCTGCTTTAACTAGTCTGTTATCTATCAGTTTGTCCAACTTGGTGTCAGAAGATGGGACACAACTAAGATAAAGAAAGGTACAGGTTGATGGAATACATAAGTGTGTGAGTGAAGGTATATACATATATATATATATATATATATATATATATATATATTAAAATTATTTTTTTAAAAATATGATTCCTTCACTACATAAGAGTTCTTAGGAATGTTCCTAAATTTTCACTTGAGGATAAAACAGGGCTTGATACTTTAACTACATTTAATTTTAATAATTATATTGAGGTTTTTGGGTCTCGTTTTTGAAACATGAGAACTCTTATGTAGTGAAGGAATCATATTTTTTTTTTAAATAATTATAATTTAAGGTCTACTTCTGTATGGAGCACTGTTTTTTAAAAATAAAAGCAAAAATACTGAAGAACTCCGTAATTATTTACTTAATGTGTTCTTTCCTATTTTTCTACATATCTGAATATATATATATATATATATATATATATATATATATATATATATATATATATATTTGTGTGACATGTCTTGTCTTTAGGACTTCATTGAACTAAAGTGATGTTAAGGGAGAGAGGATACTGAAATTTTAAATTTAAATTTTTAAATTAAATTTTTTTTAAATATATTTTTTGGGATATATAGTCGAGTCCATTTCATTTAGTTTCTTTTTGTTTATGTTTTTATCAACTTTGTTATTAGATCCACATTCCATATAACCAAGACACATTACATCACTATAGACTATTTTAAACTTTCAGCTTTCCAAAGAATACCAGGCTGTAGACAAAGGAATTGTAACTACCACGCAGACATCACATTGGTTCTTGAAAATGACTGAGTCAGTCAAAAATATTTGAACAAAACAATAGCACAATATGAACTTTGCACAGTTTATATACAATTTTGAAAACAATAGTCTACACTGTATTCAAAAATTTGAAAAATGCTATAAAAAATCACCTTCTCAGTTCTTTTTAATCAAACTTGTTTATATATATATATATATATATATATATATATATATATATATATATATATCAAAAAGATATACATTTGTTCCTCACCACTTTTTTAAAATGAGTTTCATGCACACAGCAATCATCGGACACAAATTAAAAACTGACCATTTTATACCTCAATATTCATAACTGACTGGAAAGATAGTGAAGCAAGTTCATTCACATAGAAAAAATAAATAAATAGTTAAAGAAATTAATTTATTAAGAAGAATAAAATAATATATATATATATATATATATATATATATATATATGAATGAATAAAGACAAAAGAAAAATATATTCATTATCATCATGTTTCATCTTTTGATAGACTTTGTCAAGGCAATTGTAGGGATTATATTTTGTGACATGTATTTATAAAAAGAAAAATGTAAAAAAAAGTAAAAATATCATTACTTTTAAAAAATGTTTAAATTTCAGAACACTCAAAAATATTCTTACGTCTAACTGTGAAAGTCGAGGTAAACTATGAAGGATGTTAAGTGAATTGATTTAATGCCTAATAAATGAAAGTGAGTAAATGTTATCATTGTTGTTGAATTTTCTTATTTGATTATATATATATATATATATACATATACATATATTTATATATATATGTTTACTATTTTTGTTCATGTAGTTATTATTTATTTTAATTTGATAAATTATTTATATATTTATTTTAAATAATATATCTCTATCTATAAAAGGCAGGATGTGTGTGCATGTGCGTGTGTGTGTAACGAATGCACGGCTGCAATTTCCGACAGATTTGCACTATAATTTACATGCACATGCTCCAAGTTAGTGGGAAGGCCAAGACTAACTTTGCATTTCCCAACTCCCATCGATAGTGGAAATAATCGATTTTTTCATGCTTCTATGGCAGTTTTCATGTAGTTTGCGGCCATTTTGTATGAGCAAGAGTGAGAGCCAATAGCTGGCTGCCATGAATAGGCAGGAAGATTCTATTGGCCAGTGTGAAAGCCAACAGTTGACTAACATAAATGTTAACTAGCATGCTAGCATGCAAAAAATATTGATAGCTGTATTCGTCACAAGTGGGAAAAATTTAAATCTGCATGGCACTTTACTCCAATTGGTTCATTCGCTTGCTTAAACTCAACATTGATTCTGCAGAACTGGGTTTGGTGTGAAAAATTATTTGTTATTAACATTCTATTTTCATTCGGTTTTTCCAGTTACGAGTCCTTTTTTAAAGCTGATCATTTTGTGTTCATTTTGTTTAGTTCTTTTTTCATAACAGATTTAATGTTTAGTATAGAGCTTAGAAAAAATTTGCAGTGTGAGATAGGCAAGAAGTAAGGCATGTAGCAACATCAGCATGGCAAAGGGCACTCCTTCAAAAGCAAGGAAGGGCAAAAATATTTTAAGTCAAGTGATAGCGATTGCTGTATGAGTCGTACAATTTTTGAATCAAGCACGGGCAACGCCGGGCCATGCTGCTAGTTCATATATATAAAATATCAAAAAATAAAAAATGTTATCTATCTAGCTATCTATACATACATATATATATATATATATATATATATATATATATATATATATATATATTCTTAAGGATACAACCTTAAAACTTAATAATAATAAATCATACATATATATATTTATGTATGTATGTATAGAAAACCATATCCATATGTATATATAAATGTAATGCTAGTAGCAGTAATAATGGTTAGTACTTTTAAGTTCACATGTTTCACATCTGAACATTTATATGGCCCATTTAAAACAGTAGCAGTAGATGGTGTTTGACAGGTGCTGCACATTGTCTAAATATGTTATATTACCCCTGTATAAACTGAAGGCATTTAGATTATTTTATGCACCCCCATCAACACACACACACACATACATATATTAAATGGATTTATTCCAACATTTCTTATAAACAATATTTTTCCTGGGTGAATGTGTGTCAGTTAATTTCCACAAACAGTGAAATTGATACCAACTGACCAAGATCAAGAAGTCCTATTAAAAAAAATTCTATCTCCTGATAGGAATCAAAACTGTATCCTTTTTCCATTAGGTTCAATTCCTATTGTGAGATATATTTTTCTTTAATAGGACTTCTTGATCTTTTGGCATTCAGCTTCTTTTATGCCATTTTTATTTATTTTATAGAATTATAAAATTGAAACAATATAATCTCATAATTTTATCAGTTGTGTTGAAGATATAAGAAAGGGAAGCCTAACTTGAAATCTGAAAGACCAGCTTTTTTTTTTTCAAGAATAGTGTTTGTATGTCAGGATATACCCACTTATATCCTCTGTGTGATGTCTACACTCGAAGCAATGACTCACCCAGGAAGAAGAAAAGTAAAAGCAAAGAATAAACAGCCAAAACTTAAAAAGTTTATCATATAAATTCCAAAGTTAATGAAAAAAAAAACAAAAAAACTGGCATTTTAATAAGAATTGGAAAAAAAAACAGGTTTACTTATATTAATCAATGTGAGATAAAGGCAATTATAATTGTTTCATTAGGAATTTTAATTCTAACAGAAATATTGCCAAAATGAATATACAATCAAACTGAGAAAAAAACTCCCAACAATAAGACATATATTTTCAGCTTCTTATTAGTCAGGGTTGAAATACTGCTTTTCAACAATACCATTTTTAATACTTGAAGTTTGTATTTGATAACTCAACCTAGAAAACTAGTCATTCATTTTGTTAGTCAATGTACTTGTACTTTGTTTCTCATTTGCATTAAAAAAAGAGCCAATTTTTTAAATCAGTCACATTGCAAAAACTTAGTGTTATCTTTTCACCTGTTAACTTTAGTGAAAAAAGTCAATAATTAACTGTGATCATAATTTATATTTTCATACAATTTTAAACTTGCTGATACTTCTGATTTATTCAAAAATTAAAATATTTTGAAGCAATTATAAACGCCTTTATTTTTCACGCTTATCAGATGTAACAGTACAACTTGGAAAATTCTAATCACAGTAGCCAAATGTAAACTGTATAAAAATGAAATAAAATCTATAAATAAAATAATAATAAAAAAGAAATACATTTTCCCATGATGCTAAGAGTAAAAGAACCAGAAATATGATTACCTCCACTTGGTTTCACCAAAAGCTACTAGGTGGTGCTGTTGGAGTCTATAAAAAGGCAAACATTTCCTGCATCACTCTCTTTCTCCCTCTTCTTCCAATATGTAGCAGTAGGTGGTAATTATGTTCCCACTGAGGAATATAATTTTTCCTCAGTCCACTGATGACTGAACTCTCTTCCCACTTTTCATTGCATGTATTCTAAAATCTCTACTTATGAAGTAAGTCAAGCTTTCTCTCTGGGCGTTCCAACTCAGTGCAAGGCTTATACTAACTTACTCTAACTTCTGAACCAAGAAAAAGAAAAATGAACATCCCATAACCATGTTTAAATCTTTCATTGATAAAAGAAGTACAAATATTCCTTTGGTTGTTCCAACTCTGTGAAAGGCTGACTTGAGCTCAACCATTAATAACATGCTTATACTTATTTAGCCTAACTTCTGGACCAAAAAGAAAACAGACATACCCAAGAGATATTAATAACTTTGTTTCACTACAGTCACAATAAAAGAGAATAAACAGTCAGTAGTAGAACCCTAATTTTTTATGCTTGTTCTTTGTTCATTATATGCAAACATGCACACACTTGAAATATATATAAACACCCCACTATTTAAATTCCATAAAACCATGTTTTGATGACTGAGTTGTTGGGATGAGATTAGAATCTGGTGTTCAATATTATTTTGATTAATGGTGATGGAGAACCATAGCTGGAGAGTTAATATTTCTTAGACACTTGATATCCAGGTTGTGTCCTTCTAATATAACACTTTATTTTTTCTTCATTTTTTTTCCCATCAACTTAACGTAGCTTCTCTGTGTCTTTTCTATAAACAATTTTTATTTTATGTTCTTTAGCTTAGATCTCTAAAGAGATCTAAGCTAAATAACAGTCAACTTAAGAATTGTTTCAAATAAAATGTTGTCGCAAATCAACTGAAATGAAAATGATTAAATGGATATTTTAAAAACTGTATTTTTTACCATCTTCATCCAGAATAAAAAAAAATCATAATTTGAAATAGACTTAAACCATAACAAGTAAATAAGTAACTGCATTCATTAAAAGAAGTTTGCTTCTCCAACATTTAATAAAGGCTTGTATTGTAAACAAAATGGTAATTGTTCTGATGAACTTTCCTCTATGGTACCTAAAGTTTATGAATTTAAATACAGTACTAGATTGACAGAAAAAGTCTCATTAATTTACTGTTGAAATGGAGAGATATACCTAAGTTCTATGCTAACAGTTTCTTCTGTCACACTTCTTGCTTGTGGAACTCTCTTCTGGCTTCTTGCTTCCCAACAACCTGATCTTCAAAAATTTAAATGTAATGTCAATTGTTATCTTTTATCTTAATTCTTATTCTTTTATTGTTCTTTATTCTTAATAGTGTTTTTTTTTCTAATATTCTCTAAAAATCCATGGATCTTGTGTCTTAGTGGCTTTATTGCCTTGTTTGAGGGGGGAAATTATTAAAAAGAAAAACTAAAAATACTTGGTTTCACATTTTCCACTGTGTCATGCCAGACAATTTTCCTCTCCAGAATCGATCTTGCATGTTTGTAAATCTACTATTCATCCATGTAATGTCACATCTGTTCTGGCGTTCCTGGTATAAATTTCAAGATTCTTGATAAAATACAAAGATAATACAAAAATATAAAGAAGAGTCTGTAAAGTTATTGATCTTAACCTGGCATCTTGGTTTTAGTCACTTTTCCACTCTAATTTAGCTTACCTATGCCATTTTGATAAATATTTTCATAGCAATTATTCTAATGAGCTATTCCTTGTTGGTGCCTTGACCTCCTGATGTTAAGCATAGTACTAGACTGACAACTAGGTCTGATAATTTTTCTGTTGACACACACACACACACACATATATATATATATATATATATATATATATATATATATATATATATATATATATTGTGTATTTAGGCAGCAAATTCTTATTTAGGCAGCAAATTCTTATTTAGGCATGTCTGAATAAATTACAGATATTATGTCTGCTAATTTTTAACAAAATCTGTTCATACTCACAAATAACCTTCCATGTATTGATGTTAAAGGATGAGAGAAATGTGCTATAGCTGTTTAAATTTCTTTTATTTTCATTTCCCAAGTACTTTCAATCTTCTTCCATGATCATCTTCAGGGGTGCAAGTATCACTAAACTATATGTTGTTCATTAGTATAAGTATTTATACAAAGTTGTATATTGTTATCCATTACTGTCATTTTTTCATTGTGCTTTTAAATGCGAAATGGCTGACAATTTGCTGAGTGTTTATTAGAACATGAAAAAATTATCCATTATGGAATTTTTTCCTCTATCTTGTAACGTCATGGTCACATGCACATTAAATCATGAAAATTGTTCCTTTACAGGCATTTTAGAACATTACTGCAGTATTCATAGTTGATTCTGTTCAGTGACAACTTTAATTTTTTAATATAAATTGCTTCTAGTATCTGTAATCTAAATTTGTTGTTTTCATGGTGTAGGATAGTTGTGTTGTCGATTAGTATTTTTTTATATTGTGAATATATATGTATATATATATATATATATATATATATAAGGTCTATTCTAATAGCTTTACTATAGCACTTCTCACCTTACTTTCCTGTCAAGTACAATCTTCAAAATTTTGAAGGTAACAAAAATTGTCATCTACAGCATTTTTAAACCTGTTCCTTTCTTGTCCTTTCTCCACAGTAATCCTTTCTATGTTTCTTTTACTCTCAGTAATAACCCCTTGGGTCATAGTGGATTTATTGACTTGCTTGGGGTGAAATGATTCAAAAATTTTAATGTCAGGATTAGTTTGGTGTCATAATTATAACAAAAGTATGAAAAAGCCATTAAAAATATGAAATGTGCAAAAGCAAATGCAACAACCTTGACTGGAAGGTCAACCCGATATGCCAATCCCATTTTCTGATATTTTTCTGCATGCACAACCGACTGAAGCTTAGAAAGGGCAAAAAGATATACATGACAATAATGATTTAAAACTCTAAAAGCATTCTTAAACATTCCTCCTCCTCCTCCTCCCTTATTCCCCTCCTCCTCCCCCTCTCACCCCCACTCACATTCCCCACCCCTAGAGAAACAGGTCATCAATATGAAACCTACATCAGGCTCACTTCTGATCTCTTCTTATTGCCTCTGTCAATTTCATTCTCCATCTATTTAAATCATTCTCAGTATCATGTTTCCAGATATTCCTTGGCTGTCCTCTCTACCTTTTCCTCTACTAGTTCTCGGTTAGGGCTTGACTGGTGATACTGGATGCTAGTTTCCTGAGAGCACGTCCTATCCAACCCCACTTCCTCTGCAAGGTCTAACACTTATTTTACTCACTAATAAATGGTTATTCTTTTCCACTATTCTGATCATTATTAATATTCATGGTATAATATTAATAATATTATTTTATTATTTGAGAATTATAATTGTTTTCTTTTAAATTTTGATGAATTTTTCTTTTCACTAACAAACTTGCCTTGGTTTTTCAACCTTTCCAGCAGCCATGTAGATAGAACCAAAAATTCAACTCACAGCCTACCTGCTACTCTTTTTGAATCTGTCAATTCAGGAAATCAGTCAGTAGCAAATTTTATGATAAACTTCTTTATTTCAACTGACACATGACACAAAATAACATTTATGAAGTTATCGGAATCTCCTGGAAGACTTTATGGTTGACAGAATTTCTTCAATCAGTGAGATGAGATGAAGTAGAAAAGTTGATGGAGGAAAAGCTGAAAAAAGCATATTGATTGAATATTTCATAGACAAGCAGAAAGAACAATAGACAAAAAGCATAATGGTTTTCTAGTTTATAAATGGTAAGCAGTCTCCAGTCCCAAGTTAGGTTTCCCAACAACCATTTGCCAATCATGGTATATGAAATGAATAGAATTCACATTTATAGGTTCTAGTTTTTACTAGGACCTATAAATGTGAATTCTATTCATTTGTGATTTAATTGATTTGATTTTGTTTTTTTTACAGTTTATCAATCCTCTGTGAGTTATTTAAAAATGAAACATATTTTGGATTGTAAGAATAATTCTTTTTTTTGTAAATGAATATTGCATTAACAATTTTTTTGGGAGAATAACAATGATTTTTCCAGATATACTGCCATTATTTAATCCTTAGCTGGGGGAGATAAATTCATACTTTTCCCAAGGGTATTTGTGCATAAATGAATGTAAGGAACCTGACTGGAATTTGAACTCAGTCCTTCTATTTCTCATTTTTAGCTGTTATTCATTACGCCATCTGCTCATCCATGTATACTGTATGTTAACCCTATAGACTCTTATAACAGGATTGTAGACTCACTATACTAGATGCTGCTGTGGTTTCTGCTGCAAGTAGGTTTTTACCTTCTTTTATTCTCTCCACCATTTTGCATATTTTTTTTAATTCCACTCTCTCTTTACTCTCTATCTTTCTGTTTCCTTTCTTTCTTTCTTTCTTTCTTTCTTTCTTTTATTCTGATTCTCCTCTCTTATTTGGCCTACATTAGTTCTCCTTTTCTCTTATTCTCCTCATTCCCAATGTCTCTATTCTTAATTACTCCCTCTATCTTTCTTGTTTACTTTCTCTCTCTCTCCTTTATCCTTCCATTCTGTTTATCAACATTTTACCTTATTTTATTTTCTTCAATTTTTTATCGTTTTTTTTTTTTTTTTACTAATGTTCACTCAATACAAGGCCCAAGAGCCTCTCAAGATAGAGGGTTACTGGGTGGTCTTATGTGAATGTAAGAAAGGGCAATAAGTGAAGTTCTTTGGGCTATGCAGGGAAGATAAACATTTCAGAGTTCAGTTAGAGGTGTTAGAAGTATAGCGTGAAAGTAGACTTTAGAAGGAATTGGAAACTCAATCCTAAACAAGAAACAAGGGATAAACTTCTATTCCTGGTCAAAAGACCAAGGAGGATGCTTATTTCTTTCCCAGTTTCTTTTTCTAAGAAATATACAGGATGTGTAAAACCCTGGATGTGTAAATTACTGGACATGTAAACAGTGGCATAGTAGAGTAAACGTCACCCGGAGCGGTCTGCTCAAATGTCACCCCAATGACCCCGATTCACCCTATGCTGAATGGTTAGCTGTAGCTAAATTTTCATACAGGCTCTACCTCTACTTTACTCTACTGACCGGTATGTTACCGTTTACATGTATGATCCAAGACAAAATCCAATACCACAAAATAATCAGTTCAAATCAAAAGAAGATTTTTAAAATGCAACTGTTCACTTTCAGAACAACTAAATACAAAACACGGCAATACACAAAAGAATGACATTCGATACTATGGTCTTAGAATGAATGTTTTCTTGTTTTCATTGTGGCAAACTGGTCAATGACATCATCAAAATCTGTTTGTCTTGTAAGCTCGTTTTCAATGGACAGCACAGCCAGATCCGACAGTCTCGACTGGCTCATGGTTGACGTAATTTACTGTTGCTAATTTTCCGGTGTCCAATTTTCCATTGCATCATTTTCTGGGTAACATTTTTTATCAATGATGTTTGAAAGTATTTTTCTTGACAAAAATGTTCTATTTAATTTTTAAGCATTTTTAGGAACATTAAAGTGTACCAACTGCATTCTTTAAAGGTTACCTAGAGAATTTATGCAAAGTTTATTTTTTTTGTTTTTCTTTAAGTAAAATAAATTTACATCGTATTTTGATGTTATTATGATTTTAGTTTTAGTGATAATTTAAAAACAATAAATATTTATCATTAGTACCAATAATGAAAAATTAAGTTAAAAATTTAAAAGAATTGTTTTTGGAATCGGAAAATAGGCACAAATTTTTCCGATTCCGATAATGTTTCCGATACCCCAAAAAGTTTCGATTTTTCCGATTCTCGATTTCGATTCCGATTAATCGTTCCAACTCTAGTAGATATATTCAAAAGTTAAAGTATATTGCTCACTCAATGGAAAATTATATCTCAGCGAATTGATACTCAGGCAAGACTGAAATTGTTGCACTTTTCTTTTGGCTTCGTATTTCACTTTGTTGTTAAAACACCGTATCATCCGATAAAATGTTACAACAATGTCTCTTGTTAGTAACCAAGATTGTAGCAACTGAAACACATGAAAGCTGAAAACATTGCTATTTTTCCTACTCACAAATTTCCTGACAATTTATTAGAAAATTTCTGATGGGGGGACAAAACTGGGGTGTCATAAATTATTTCTTGGGGGTCATATGCCCGCCTGCGAAACCCTGTGTCTCCACCACTGTTTTCACACTATTTTTGGCACCTTAGCCTGGTTGAAAAATTTTGTTGGGGGTGACATTGTGTCACCCCCTCCTATGCTGGCACCCAGGGTGGTCTACCCCCCTAGCTACGCCACTGCATGTAAACAGGTTTTCTGGTCTCACATTTCAGGTAAATATTCTTTGCTTAGTAATTGTACATAAATAAGTTAACTGTTCACTAAAAACTAAAAGTAATGACTATGGATACCTATGTTGTTATGACATCTCTGTACAGTTTATTCTCCTATGGAGCATATGGCCACAACCTCGCCATGCTAGCTGTTGATATGGTGGTTTCCACAGAAAAAACGTTTTTTTTTTTTTTTTTTGGTTGGTGGGTGCTAGCTCTTTCTGAATTTAAAGTTGTCCTTCTCTTGCACTAATTGCTTATAATTAACCTTTACCTAGGGATAAGAAGAGATCATTGATGCCTTTCCCAAAGGTATTGTGTGAATGCAAATACAACTACCTGGAATTTGAACTTGACATGCCAATTCCATTTACTGCCCTTATAATCACTATGTAAACAACCAATAAAAGTATTTACTAGGATTTAAATGTATAGATTTTTAAAAAATAATTTAGTGTTAATCTATACTACTATATCAAAGTGTATGTGCATTTAGACATCACAACCAAGCAAAAAGTATCAGTAACCCAGGTTTTTGAAAAGCTTCAAGTAATATTATAAGATATGTGAGGTTGACCTCCAAAGGCAGTTGAGGTCACCAGAGATTGTGACTGATTAGAAATGATAATGGCTGTTAAATTAGACACAGTATAGAAACAAAAAAGACATTTACTCTTAGAATTAGAAAGAGGCAATTAAAATATCTAGGGCATATAAGGAGGAAAGAAGGCATGGAAAATTTAACACTCATAGGACATGTTAACAGCAAGAGGGACTGAGGAAATTATCGGATAACCTATCTGATGAGTTTGTGTAAGTGATGGACACAACAGGGATTAGGAGAGATAACAAAAAAATAAACATTGCTAAGAGCTACAAAAACCAGTTCTTCTTCTATGTGGCATGTCCCTTTAAAATGTGGGTGATGGTTCTCCATAATTTCCTGGAGAACCATCACCCACATTCTGGAGGGACATGCCACATAGAAAAAGAACTGGTTTTTCAAGGGCAAAATAATTTTTGATGCCAACATTATTGGTTTAAGGCCAGTAAAGTAATTTTGTATAAATCAATCACAGCTGACCTCTGAGGATATATCTGACAACATCTGCCCATCACCCTTCTATTTTCTTGAACTTACATCATTTGATAAGAAATATCTGTTCTAGACATGTTCATTTGTTAAAAGTATCATGGAAATCAGAAAAAAATCATTATGTGTTTTGATATGTTGTACCATCAACTGACAAAATATTTTATACACACCAGTACTAACCTCTGGAGTGTATAAGAAGATGGTGCATAGAAATGCGGTAAGAAAAATTAGCAGATGGTGCAACAATACAGAGAGTGGTTCCACCTGATGGGTACAAGTTTATTTACCATATGGTACACTCCAGAGGTAGTACTGGTGTCTATAAAATGTTTTGTCAGTTGATGGTACAACATATCAAAACACACAATGATTTTTTCTGATTTCTATAAGTTCTCTATATTTAGTGAAAATATATGGCAGAATTTTATTAAAATTGGTTTCTTATCTCTCCCTAAAATGATGCTAGATAATGTTAATGGTAATATTAGTTGTTTCCTTATAAGGAAACCTTCAGCATTCATTGACTGAGCAGCCAGTTGAAATTTATCAAATCTATCTATTAAAACAATTTTTCAGGAAAATAGGTTTCTTAAGTCCAGTAGCTGTTATCGCTCTTTCCATTATAGATAGAGTCTACCTTCGTAAACTTTTCAGGAAAATAGGTTTCTCAAGTCCAGTAGCTGTTATCACTCTTTCCATTATAGATAGAGGCTACCTTCCTAACCTTTTCAGGAAAATAGCTTTCTCAAGTACTGTAACTGTTATTGCTCTTTCCAGTGTAGATAGAGGTTACCTTCTTAAGCTTTTCAGGAAAATATTTTTCTCAAGTCCAGTAGCTGTTATCACTCTTTCCAATATAGATGGAAGCCACTTTCCTAACCTTAGAGCTATAACGTATATATTAATAATTACACATATACCTAAAGACAAAAGGAAAACTTATCTTAGCTGATCTGTTTCATCCTCTGACAGACTTGCCTTGATAAGGTCCATCAGAGGACAAAACACATCGGCTAAGACAAGTTTTTTTGTATCTCTCTCTCTCTCTCTCTCTCTTTCTCTCTTATATATATATATATATATATATATATATATATATATATGTAAGCAAATATATGGATATAGATCCGACAGTATGAAGGATTTTTGTTTGTTTTTCCGGATATTTTTCTTCATATATATATATATATATATATATATATATATATATATATATATATATATAGTGAGGAAGTGAGAGATTTATACCATATTATGCATGATGTGCTATGAAAATATTTTAGGTACATCAAGCATGAATGATAATATTAGCCATTTCCCTATAAGGAAAACATTTGACATTCATTCACTGAGCAACCAGTTCTGTTTTCAGTTGAGATTCATAAAATCTTTCTCTTAAAACACATTTTTTTAGGAAAACAGTTGTTTTCTTGAGTCCAGTAGCTGTTATCACTTGTTCCAGCATTGATAGGGGTTCTTTTCTAACCTTTGTCTGAAGTGACATGTCAGATTGCAACAGATGTCTCTTTGTCTCAGCCTGTAATAAGTGCAAGCGTGTCCTCAATGAAGCAAAGTCACTATTTGCTGATAGAATGAAACAAGGTATTGCGTCTCACAAAACAACAGCAAACCTTCAATACCTCCTTTGTTCAACCAATTTGAGGTCCTGACCTCCTCAGCTGATAAGGCTGAGTGCTTTGTGTGGAAATTACCCACACCCTATTTCCCCCCTAGAGCCGAGGCTCTACAGTGCGAGTTGTACATAACCCCATCGTTTGTATTGGACATCATCTTAAAATTAGACTCCCATAAGGCTAGCGGTGGCGATGGGATACCAGCCATTGTCCTGAAGAAATGTGCTCCTGAACTGGCCCCTGCCCTCTGCAAATTATATAACTACTGCCTCAATGAATCATGCTTTCCAGCCTATTGGAAGTTCTCATCTATTGTAGCTGTCTTTAAGAACTCTGAAGACCCTTCTGACCCATCTAACTACTGTTCAGTCTGCTACCACTCTTTGGCAAAGTCTTTGAAGCTTTAATCAACGCTGAAGTGGTTAATCACCTTACATCCCATGATCTGCTCTCTGATAAGCAATATGGTTTCTGCTTTGCCTGTTCTGCAGCTTATGTGCTCACAGCCATAACTGAAACTGTTTACCAAGCACTCCACAATAACGAAGAAGCTTGTGCCTTGGCTCTAGATATCTCTAAAGCATTTGATAGGGTCTGGCATGCCAGCCTCCTTCATAAGATTAAGGGATACAGAATTTTAGGTCAATTATTTGACTTAATATGATCATTCCTATCAAACCATTTAATGAAGGTCGTCTTTAATGGATTCTCCTCCAATTCCTTTCCCACAAACACAGGTGTTCCCCAAGGCTCTATCCTGGGCCTTACTCTGTTCCTTATCTTCATTAACGATCCTCCCCAATCTCATCAGTTCCCAAGTAGGCATCTATGCTGATGACCTCAATAGCAAGTCTGGTATCACTGACAAAACTAACCTGGCCATTAGTCTCAAAAAAGACCTCCAATTGGTTGTAGACTGGGGCAGGAATTGGCTGGTTAACTTTAATGCCTCTAAAACAAAATTGCTCTCTATTACTTACCACAGGGAACCATCCCTGCCACGCATTAGAATGTCTGATGCTCAACTCCACGAGAGCACCTCTTTGCGACTGCTTGGTTTTACATTGTCCGCTGACCTGAGATGGAACAATTACATTGAATCAATTGCTTCATCCACCACAAGAAAAGTTGGTTCACTGTGTTGCGCCAAAAAGTTTTTCTTGCCCGAGTTCATCCTTCAAATCCATAAATCAACCATTCACCCTTGCATGGAATACTGCTGCCATATATGGTCTGGTGTCCCCGCTGTTCACCTTAAAGTCCTCAACAAGATCCAGAAATAGATATGCAATGTGGTTGGTCTTGATCTGGCATCTCGTCTACAGTCGCTCTCTCATAGATGTGCCATCGCCTCCTTCTGTCTTTTCTACAAATACTTTCATGGTAACTGCTCCAATGAGCTACTTTCACTAGTTCCCAGACTGCATGAATTTAAGCATGCTACTAGGCTTGCATCATGGCCCTACCCTTTCACTGTTGAAATGGTTAAATATGGCTGTCTCTTCAACTCCAATAGCTTCATGTTTCGCACCTCCCGCCTGTGGAATTCCCTTCCTATTATTTTTTTCCCTGATAGCTATAATCTCCAACTATTCAAATGTAATGTCAATCGACATCTCCAGATGCCCTGATTTATTCTCTGTCCTTCTCTTCATCCTTTCCACCATCACACCTCTTTACTCTTGCTCCCACTATGTAAACTCCTGCATACTAGTGGCATCCCACCTTGCTTGGGGTGAAATGCTTAAAAAAAAAGAAAAGTACTGTGGAATGTCATCATCTTGATTCTGTCATTATTTTCTCTTTTTATTACATGTGCTATCCATTTTAGTTGTTGCTGCTGTTGTTAATCCTCAAGTGATATGGTTTCTGTTATTTGGTACAGTAATTTGTTCATGATTCTGTGGTGCCAGTACACAATGTTCAAAGAGGAATGGTATTTGCTAAGATCCACATGCTTCACTCACTCAAGTCATTTATGGTCTATTTAAATAGACCATAACAGAGAATTTCTTCTAAATTTTGTTTATGAGGTAAAGTAAAAAAAACAACAATATATTTGAGTGGTGCTGAAATGTTCTTGGCCCAACCCTATTTCTAAAATCTCAACAAATGACAAAACTCTTTTCTTTTTTTTTTTTTTTTTTAACTATTTGGTTAGACCAAAAACTTTCCAGTACTGCCTGGTCTTTTTTAGCTTAAAGAAAATAATATAAAAACATATACTAGTTAAACATCTTAGTAAATTTGAATTAAATTTTATGCTTGCTTTCCTTAACACCTAAAATGCATATATAATTATAAATCATATTTTTAATTATAAGTATTCACTATTTTGAATACACACTTTATTTTTCTCATCATAACTATCTTTTATTTGTTTTTATTCTCCCATGTCTAATCAACATATTAGCATTTTATTTTAAAATACTGTAATTTCTTGAAAATAATACACATTTTTTTACTGTAAATTACAGGTGATAGTAGTGGTGTGTATTATAAATAGGTTTAAACAAAAATATTTTTTTCGTTATTGATTTATAATAATAAATACATACTTGTTGTTCTAAAATAAGAAAGATATCCCAATTTTCATTTTAAATTCAACAATAATAATTGTAACATTTTTTGTCAATAAATTTATGTTTATCAGTATCACATTTTTTATTTGGCGAAAAAATAAAGAATCTATAAAAAGGCCAATTTCGAAGAAAAGAGGATATCAATTTATTGAAATTTTAATTTTCATCATCATTACCACCACTTTCTATTATAGAATCAATATCTAAATTGTCACTAAACAAATTATCATTCACAATATTATCTTCATCCTATTCATTCTTTCTTCATTCTCTTGCCAAAGGATGTCATCTTCAGAGCCAACAATGGCTGTCATGAGACAACACTTCCTGAAACCTCTCTTTATAACATCATCAGTGACGGAATCCCAAGATTACAATAAGTTCCAACTCAGGTTTTTTCCTGTTGCCACCAGTAGTAAAACATTATTTTAGCCACTTAGCTTTGATTTTATTCTTAATGTCAAGGTCAACACAATGTCTTTGTAATTATATTTTGTCTTTTTTTGACAAAATTTATAGATGCGTATTATACACAGATATAGATATATTTCTTAATTTTTGAATCATTTGTTGGGGTGTGTATTATTTTCGAGAAATTACAGTATTTCAGGTGTACAAATCTCATCTATGTATTATCAAATTTTACTAACTTCAATTTCAAATTGATCACAGTGTTTTTATGTGGCAGGTTTGCCATGGTAATGACTTTTCCTTGGATTCTATAAGTTACGTTTTAATAATGCTCATGTGAAAGGAGCAAAACATCAAGAAGAAAATTAATTTTTCAACTTGTTTTTTAAACATTTCACCTGAAGCAAGGCAATAAAGCCACTAAGATGCAAGAAATTGCTAGAATGTGAGAGAATATGAGAAGAAAAATGAGTAGTAAGGAGAGAGAACAATAAAAGAACAGGAATTAAGAAAACAGACGATAATGATTGATATTGCATTTAAATTTTTGAAGATCAAAGTTGACTGGAAAGCGAGAAGTCAGAAGAGAGTTCCACAAGTGAGAAGTGTGAGTGAAGAAACTATTAGCATAGAACTTACAGTTACATGTAGCCACTTCAACTGTAAGATGATTTTAAAAAACATCCAACTGGTGTTCACATCTATCTACATACTTTTTTTAATTGGACTCACCCCAAACAAAGCAGTAATGCCACTAAAACACAAAGAGTTACAGGGTGTGGAAAAATTAGGAACAGAAACATTAATGATAAGCAGAAAGAGAAGACAGTAATCAGGTGGACAGTAGATAGTGATTGACATTGCATTTAAATTTTTTGCAGATTAAAGTTGGCTGGGAAGTATGGAGCTGGAAGGAATTTCCACAAGCGAGAAGTGTGAGAAAGAAACTGTTAGTACAGAATTTACAGCTACATCTAGCCAGCTCAACTGTAAATTGATAAGATCTTTACACTGGTCTAGTGCTGCACTTAAATTCAAAAGCTTAAGGTACCATAGCAAAGACCTTATTTGAACAATTACCATGAAAGTAATTATAGAAAAGACATAGGGAGGCAACCTTATGGTGGTGGAAAAGTGACTGGAGCTGAGCTGAGCTGACAGATCAAGACCAATAATATTGCAGATTCTTCTTTGGATATTATCAAGGAGCTCAAGGTAAATAGCAAGGGGCACCAGACCATATGTGGCAGCAATATTCTAAGCATGGGCAAATGATAGACTTATAGATATGTAAGATAGATTCTGGAGAGAAAAATTGTCTCGCCCAACATAGTGAACCAAATTTCTTAGTTGCTGACCTAGCAATGGATTCAATATATTCTTTCTACTTCATATCAGCAGAGAATGTGAGCCTGAGATGGTTCAATGAATCATATTCTTGGAGGATAGCATCAGCCATGCTGATGGAAGGCAACAAAGGGTCTTTCAGATGATTAATAAGAGATTCTAGCTTTGGAAGCATAAAAAATTAGTAAACCATCTTTTGCTCCAGTTAAACACAGACTTGAGGCCTTGTCAGACTGATAAACCTTACTATCAAGGCAGTAGTAACTTGTTTGTCATCAGTGTAGGTACCAAGTTGAGAGCTGATGTCATCAGGAAGGTTATTAATTAAGATTAAAAACAGCATAGGACCAAGGATGGAGCCCTGGAGACCACCTGCATTAGTACAAAAGGATATAAACAAGTAGCAATTTAGGATAAATCTCATTTCACGATTTGACAGAAAAGACCAGGTTTAAAAAAAGTGTTTGGAGACACCTTAACTTTTCAGCTTGAGGAGAAGACCTGAATGCCAGACCCTCTCAAAGGCTTTTGAAATATCTAATGCAACAGCCCTGGCTTTACCGTTTTTATCTTGAGTATATTAAACTCTTTCCACAAATATTGTAAGTACATCAGCAGTTGACCTGGAGAAACAAAAGCCTTATTGCTTGTCTGAGAAAAGGCCTTGTGATGATAGATGATGAACCAATTCAAAATTGATTAGGGATTTTAGAAGTTTTGCAAAAAGAGGTAAAATGTTAATAGGCCAATAGTTGGAAGGGTTGAATGGCTCATCAGAGTGCTTAAAAACTGGAACAACAGATGATGACTTTCAGCAGGTAGGAAAGCAAGATACTTTGTTTGGATATCAATGACTTGCTGTACTTTTAGATGAAATCATTTTAGTAATATTTTACTTGGAGAAAATATTGTTTTATTTGCAATGAATCTGGCATAAAAAGAATCATCAAATTTGTAGCATACACATTAATTTATGTTACAAATGCACTAACCCCTGCAGTATGAAAAAACATTCCAGAAAGTCTTGTTTGCAAAAGAAAAAGATTTATAAAATCTTTTTTTAAAAGTCTTATCATATTAATAAGTCTCTACAATTCTTATACTTGCTATTTTGGTTTCTAGAAAATTTCCAAAAGCTTCAATGAACTAAAATTTTGGGAAATTGTTTTAGATATAATTTTGCAATATGAAACCTAGTAAAAAAATGAGTAATGAATATGCATACACTTGGGTTCCCCCTCACAGTAATATGATTGGCTGGTGTCAACCATAAATACAGACTGATGTGGAGGTACAAGGACATCTATTGACACCGCCTATAGTCTTTGCCTATTGCCTACGCCCATTGCTTACCACTACAACGAGGACCAGTCCATTACGGTTACCTGCTAGATTGTCCTACTCAGTTACAGTAGTCCAAAACCACTTTGCTACTTCGAACAAATATATCCCCTTCTGGGACATATCAAAAAATAAAATTGTTTTTGCTTTTTCTTTTTTTAAATGTGAATAATCGATCTTGTACTTGGCTAGTTGCAGTAAACTATATTCTTGGTGACTGTTACTAACTCATGAATGTCTTTTTACTTTCGGTTCAGTTGTCTGAAACTAAAGTATTGATCATTTTTTAGCTTTCCTTCATTATTTTCTTTGACTATATATACTTTTTGTAATTTTCATTTTCCTACGTTAAATCACCAGATTTACATTTTCTCTCCTATATCATCAGTTCCTAACTAGGCATCTATACAGATGACACAACTATTTACTCCTGTCTTAGTATCATGTCCTACAGATGTGACAAAGTAAATTTAGCAACTGCTTTCGTGAAAGGACTTCCAATCAGTGGTTAACTGGGGCAAGAAATGGCCTGTAAATTTTAGTGCCTTCTAAACAAAACTGCTTTCATTTAATCACCACAGAAAAATTTTTCTGCTTGCCATCAGTATAGCTGATGCTAAACTCCAGGAGATCAACACTTTACACCTTCTTGGATTCACATTTTCCATCGAGATGAAGTGGAGTGACTGAACTAGCTAGATGCAACTGCCACTTCTGTTCTAAAATTTTTTCTTCTCACCTGTGAAACTCCCAATTTCTTGATTCTCTGCCATTTACAATCTTCAAAAATCTAAATGCAACATCACTCACCATCTTCTATCTTCTTGAACCTTGTTCCTTTATTGTCCTTTTTTCATTTCTCTTCACTAAAGTCTTCTCGTTGATCCCACTAACCCTAGTGAAATGATTAAAAAAAATCTTATTAGTTTGTTTATGTATATATTATACAATTTTATTGTTAAATTTTTCCAAACTGACTACTATGTTTTTATATAGTAGTGTTACCAAGGTAGTAACTTTTCCTTAGGAGTTTTAGTTATATTATGACAATGCTCATGTAAAAGGAGTGAAATGTCAATAGAAAATTTTAAAAATTTCAACATTGAACTGATTTTCATGTACTCCATGTCACATATTTTTTTTCAGATATTTCATATAAATCATTTATCATAACTTATTCTATAATTAAGTCAAATATTGGCTTGCATATGCGCACATTTAAGAAATCAGTAAAGAGAGAAAAAGAAGAAAAGATATTGGACATTTGTTATTCTATAATTATGGCAAATATTGACTTGCATCTGAGCATGTGTGCATCTGTTACATGTATGTATCTATTGCATCTTTTGCATGTGTGCACAGCTAAGCAATCAGTAAAGAGGAAAAAAGAAGAAATGACATTCAAGATTTTACTTTCAAAACAATGACGATAATAGTTTATCTCCTTCTTTTTATGAGGCTTCTTTCCAAGAACTGCTGTGTTGTGGAACAGACTCCCAGCAGGATATTTTCCCAATCATGACAATCTTTACCTCTTCAAGTCTAAGGTTAACTGTCATCTTTCCTGCATAATCCCATGAACTTCACTTCTCACCCTTTCTTATGCTCATACAGCACTACAGAATGACCCTCTACCTTAAGTGACACTTGGGCCTTATACTGGGTAAACATTAATATATAAGAAAAAGAATATTCACTTATTAAGAAATGATTTGCATGCAGATTTTGCCAGTCAATAATAATGAGTTTGATAATTATTTGGGGTTTGAAAAACAGCTTTTTACATAGAAAATTTTCATTTATACAATTCTATCTCAGTTTTAAGAAGTATCACCAGACAAAAGGAAAAATGTTGGGTAGCTATAAGACAATTACAACCGACATTGCAGATCAAACCCATATATAAAATATAGAATGGCTTTTAACACAGTGGTGTCATTGTCCTCTCTATTTGAGACCTCTCATACTTATCCTTACATTCCTTTTAATTTTCAAAACATTTGGCAAATTCCTCTTTTGGGATTACCATCATCTGCTTTACCATATCCTCTTTAAGCTCACTCATATTGTTTTAACCCTTTCAGCTCTGACCACCGCTTTACCGGTGGTAGAGAAAATGACTTAATATCCAGTCACCGGTTGAACAGTGGTAGAGAAAAATGACTTAACGCCCAGTCACCGGTTGAATGGTGGGTAAACAGTTGTACCTATTTTTATATCTACTGTGAAACATTATATACCAATTATTCTTGAATTTTGACTCAGGAGCTCTGATAGAAATGATATAATTGTTCAAAGGGTTAAGAGCAGTTTTAATGTTTGTAAAAATCAAAAGTTAAAGGGAGTCAAATGCTGAGAGGGATTAACAAACCATCAGGATGTAAAGTTTTGCAAAAAAAAACTCGACATGAGTCTTGAAATTTAGCGTCTCTGTCATTAGGGAATATAATGGACACACAGTAGACAAGCTCACTGAATGGCATTTCATTGCTGACTGAGTAACCCCAGTATGAATGCACAGTAAGGTGCCCCCCTGATTGACTGCCAAATTATATCAAGGTCACACAACCACTTCTCAAGATATTGAAAATGGCTGGATATATACATACATGCACACATCACAAAAAGCAAGGCTCCATTTTCCCTTTTTATGAAAAGTGCATTTCTTGCTATTATGTTCTTCATGGCTGTGCAATGGAGCACACCAGATCAAAAACATACACATATCTATATACAATAATGGCATCTGTCTATATTTCTCAAGGACACATGGCACAGTGGATAAAAGCATTAGTTAGATACAGTGACAGGACCCAAAGAGTGTGAGTTCAATACCCGGTTAAGGCAGTGGAGAACTTGGTGAAGGGAATTAACAGGAGATAACTGATAACTGACATCCATTAAGCATGGCACGTGTAACTAGAACAGTCTACCCCAGTGAGTGAAATAAAGGGTTCAGTTCAACATTCCAACCACCTGAAGAAGGCTGGAGTGTACAACGGCCGAAACATTGTAATAAATATGGCGACAAAGATGAGGACAATAGCCCAAATAATGTACAATAATGGCATCCCAAATTTCCAGGAACCAGTTCTATAAAGGGAGGTAATCTTTAGGAACCTATTCTGCTTATTTTCTTTTCAATCTGAGAATGGAAACAAATCACTCTGTAGTATCAAAAAGAATTAAACCACTTTGATAATTTAATAGAAAACATTTATTTATTAAGATATTTCCAGATTGAAATTCTGTACTCATCATATTTTTGTTCAGAAGTATGATGCTTTTTGACTCAAGTGTCATTGGCTGTGTTATAGTTTCTTAACCATATTCAAACTGAATTGGTGCAGTCCAAAAGATCCAATGGGATACTTATCAAACGTATGACAGGAAGATTTACACATTTTTAACTTCAAGATGATTTCTTTTGTCAGAATGAATTATGTTCATCATAGAAAACTCTCTTTCAGACTTTGTAGAACTTACAGTAATGGTATTAATTATATTTTTAGCTATTATATATCAGCTATTAACATATAAGATTATTTTTGGATAAGACCAACAACTGGTTCTCTAAGCTTTTATAATTTTAAGAAATATATATATATATATATATATATATATATATATATATATATATATATATATGATAAAAAGGCTTAAACACTATTCCATGGTCATAATTTATTCCATTGGAATCGTAAATACAATCCAATTCATCAGACCTACAAATTCAAAAAGAAAACAGAAAAAACAACTCTGGGAATCCCACACTCTCATACATACACTCTCACTAAATTTTATTTTTTATTCCTGGAGTTGTTTTTTCTGTTTTCTTTTTGAATTTGTAGGTCTGATGAATTGGATCGTATTTACGATTCCAATGGAATAAATTATGACCATGGAATATTAGTGTTTAAGCCTTTTTATTATATCCTTATTCTGTCCTGTACATTGAGTTCTATCTGGATTCTATCCTCTTGGAATCATTTTTTTTTTATACAAATATATATGTATGTGTATGTATATATATTTATATATTTTGCATATGTATGTGCATATTTACCACTAATATTATCTATCTATCTATCTATCTATCTATCTATCTATCTATCTATCTATCTATATATATATATATATATATATATACATACATATATATATATATATATACATATATATACATACATACATATATATATATATATATACATATATACATATATATACATATATACATATATATACATACATATATATATATATATATATATATATATACATACATATATATACATACATATATATATATATATATATATATATATACATATATATACATACATATATATATATATATATATATATACATATATATACATACATATATATATATATATATATACATATATATACATACATATATATACATACATATATATATATATATATACGTTTATATACATACATACATACATATATATATATACATATATATACATACATATATATATATATATATATATATATATATATATATATATATATATATATATTATATATATGTTTATATACATACATACATACATATATGTATATATATATATATTGTGTATATATAGGCAGCATATTTTAATTCAAACAGATTTGGTTAAATAATTTATAATAATGTTGATTAGTTTTTGTTGTGACCCCTTAATCCATGAACTTGAAAGGGTAACAATGAAAACTAATTGACATGATATGTCTAAATTATTTAACCAAACCTGTTTGAAAATATATATATATATATATATATATATATATATATATATATATATATATATATTGATAGTGAATATCTACATATGCTTCATACATAAAAAGTGGTGACAAACATAATTTTTGAATATTTTTCATGTTTCTTTCTTAGTTGATATGTAGGGACACAATAATTTTTTTTTAAAATCACTAAAATTTTCATTGCCCTATAACTTTCATTAGTACTTGGTACTGAATAGTGTTTTTTGAACTGGGATAAATTTAATACCAAGAAAATATTAATGACCTCAGAATGAGGGAGGAGAAAATAACAGTCTTTATCAGATACCAAAACCAAAAGATTGGTGATTCCCATACTGAGGTAATAAATGTATGCTGGATTTACAATTCCACACAGTTTGAAGTCTGCAGGATAAGCTCAAAATTTTGTAATTTCCAAGATGGAATTTGTGAAAAATAATAATGATAATAATAATAATAATGATAATAATAATAATAATTATTATTATTATTATTATTATCATTATTATTATTCTTGCCATGCCACTCTAGGACAGTGAGATCATGGCTCTCCACAACTTTTTGTCATTTGTAGCTCTTAGTAAATTTTGCTTTTTTGCTATCTCACCTAAATCTCACAAGTCCATTAGGTAGGTTATGTGCTGTTTTTCACTGTCTCTCTTACCTTCAATCTGTCATGTGAGCATCATGTGAGTATCAAAATTTTTAAGCCCTTTTTCCTTCTTGTGTGTCCTAGAAATTGATACTCTCTCTTTCTGACGTTAAGTATAAATGTCTTTTTTGTTTCCATTTTCTCTACAAATTCATCATTTCTCACATGCCCAGTATTCTCAGCATCCTTCTGTAGAACGACATTTCTGTTGCTTCAAGTCTCTTCATCTCTGAAGAGATTAGCCAGCATTCACTGCCATCTGATATTACATAACAGTTATTACATAACTTATTTTTAAAACTTTCTTACCATTTCACCTCAAGGAAGGCAATAAAGCCACTAGGACACAAGAGATTACTGATTGTTAGAGAATATGAGAAAACTACTATTAAGGAGAGAGGACAATAAAAGAATAAAAATTAAAAAGGCAGAATATAACAATTGACATTGCATTTAAATTTTTGAAAATCAAAGTTGATTGGGAAGCAAGAGCCTGGAAGAGTGTTCCACAAGCGAGAAGTGCAACAGAAGAAACTGTTAGCATAGAACTTATGGTTACATCTAGCAATTTCAATTGTAAAATGATGAGACCTTACCACCAATCTAGTATTCCAATTATATTTATAAAATCTAGGAAACACTATTTACATTATTCGGACTATTGTCCTCATCTTTGTCGTCATATTTATTACAACGTTTCAGCTGTTGGATGCTCCGACCTTCTTCAGGTGGTTGGAATGTTGAACTGAACCCTTTATTTCCCTCACTGGAGTAGACTGTTCTAGTTCCACGTGCCATGTTTAATGGATGTCAGTTATCAGTTATCTCCTGTTAATTCCCCTCTGAAAGTTCTCCATTGCCTTAGCCGGGTATTGAACTCACACTCTTTGGGTCCTGTCACTGGATCTAACTAATGCGATTATCCACTGTGCCATGTGTCCTTGTGTACAATGGCCGAAATGTTGTAATAAATATAGCAACAGAGATGAGGACAATAGTCCGAATAATGTAAATAGTGTACATAATACCTCATCTCAGAAATATAGACAGATACTGAAATCTAGGAAAGTTCATCAGAACAATTACCATGAAAGTATTTATAGAAAAAGCATTTCTTCGTTTCTTGGTCATTTCAAATATTTTTATTCTGTTGTCAACATTTTCCTCTGTAAGAGCATCATCAGGACAACTGTTGTTCAGATGATGCTTTTATAGAGCAAAATGTTGACAAAAGAATAAAAAAAAAATTTAGCATCCAACTGGTTTTTAAAAATTCTAACTTACATACATGTTCAAATATTTCATATCAGCCATTTTATCATATTGAGGAGAGAACAACAGAAGAGAAATCAGGAAGACAGTAGATAATGATTGACATTGGAAGGGAGGCTGGAAGGGAGTTCCACAAGTGAGAAGTGTGAGAAAAAACTGTTAGTATAGAACATTACATTTAAGCAATTCAACTGTAAATTGATAAGACCATGTTGCTAATTTAGCACTGTACTTAAATTTATAAAGTTTGAGTACCATAACAAAGAACTCATTTGAACAATTACCATGAAATTATTTATAAAAAAAGCACAGGGAAGCAACTTTATGGTTGTGGGAAAGTGAATGAAACTAAGATGCCAGGTCTGGTCCAGTAATATTGTTGATCCATCTTTGAATTTTATCAAGAATCTCTAAATATATAACAGACCATATATGGCAGCAATATTTGAGGTATGGATGAATGGCAGACTTATAGATATGTAAGATAGTTTCTGGTGAGAAAAATTGTCCATCACGACACAGCAAACTAAATTTTTAGCAACTGACCTAGCAATGGATTCAATATAGTCTTTCCATTTAATGTCAGCTGAGGTTTAGCCGAGAAGGTGCAATGAGTTACTTTCCTGGAGTTTAGTATCAGCCATACTGATGGAAATCAGAAAGTGGTCTCTCAGATGATTAATCAAGAGTAGTTTTGTTTTGGAGACATTAAAATTAACAATCCATCCTTTGCCCCAGTTAACAACTAACTGTAGGTCTTTTTTGAGATCAGCTGCTAATTGGACCTTATCAAACTTACTATTGAGACAGGAGTAAATGGTTATGTCATCAGCATATATATCAAGTTGAGAGCTGATGCCATCAAAATAGTAATTGATGAAAACTAAAAAAAATTAGGATTAACGATAGAGACCTGAGGGACACCTTCATTGATACAAAAGGATCTAGAAGAGTGGCCATTCAGGATAACTTTCATTTCACGATTTGATAAGACGGAATCAGTTCGAAAATTTGTCACCATAACTTTTCAATTTGTCAATAAGGTTGGTATACCAAACCCTGTTGAACACTTTTCAAGACATGCAAGACAACAGCTAAGCTTCACCATTTTTGTTTCATTATTTCTGCAATAATTGTTAATACATCAGCAGAAACAAAAGCCACTATCATTGCTTACTAGTTGAACAACTACTGATTAAACATACAGATAGGAAGTAAACATTTGAGATAACACTTATGACACAAAAGCTGAGGGGTCAACCGTTTTGTGCCAGATTGTAAGGAAAGGTCACTTGGCTACCATGGAAAATGATATCATCATGTCTACAACAATATGAGTTGTAATTCGACCTTCACTAAACATATTCATTAACATATTCTACATGAGCATATATGGATGTATACATAGTGTAGCAGTAATCGGTACAGAAATTGAATTCCAGCTAAAACTGCTGCATTCATCTTCACATAAATACTCTTGGAAAAGTATGAATCCATCTTTTCTCCTCCCCATCTATGGTTTAAATAACAAGAAAACTGGGCTCTCCAGCAACCAGTCTAGGAGAATGGCAAATCTGAATTCAAAAATTGTTAAGTGTGGAATTAGCAACTCCACCCTTATAAAAACCTACTTGCTAAGGAAACCACAGCTGCAACACTGATGCAATGAAGCTGTATCCCTATAGTCCACTAGCGGTTTATGGGATTAATATACATGGGTTAAATAGCAGCATAGACAGGCCTCTCTAGCCTAGGTTGTCAGCCAGTCTAAATGATGAACTAGTCTGAATTCAAAATTGTTTGGGAATAAAACATGCAACTGCACCTCATAAAAACCCTACTTGCTAGAGTAACCTCTGCAGTAAAGCATAGTTTGGTGAGACTGAGGCCCTATCCGACTCAGGAAAGTCAATAGGATTAAAACAACAACACATGACTGTGCATATCATCTAAGAGGCAATTAACAGGATTCAGTAATTGATAATTTGCAAAAATTTTTTTATACATTATTATAGTGAACTCATATGACTGTAACCCATTAATTTCATTATCATACGACACATCACAAGTCCCATAACTCAGGACCATAGATGCACTACATTTACTTCAGCCATAGTAGCCTTGGTGTGATATGATGACAAAGCCCATCCTACTGCAGGCCAATTTTGAATTCAGTTTTCTTCCTCTTAGACTTGTTGTCACCTCAAGTCAAGACAGCCCAGTCAACCCTGCTATTTAAATCATAGCTGAGGAGACAAATGATGGATTCATAACTTTTCCTATGTTAATAGTATAAAAGTAAATGTAACAAATTTGGCCAGAAAATTTAATTTGGCTTGTCAGTTTTTTTTTTCTGAATTGCTATTACACAACCTGCACATCCAAATGCTTTATATAAACATCTGAAGAATTTCATATGGCATTTTGAAAATAAAATAGTGATTCTCACATGGGAGGCACTAGGCTCCCAGGGGAAGATTTTCAAATCTAATCAGAGGAATGTGATCCAGAGGAGGAATTTTAGTCATAAGTTTAATGATGAAAGAATTTTGAGATAACAGTTCCAAATGGGAGAAACATTGAAGTCTCTAAAAACAACTGCACTAGCAGAACATGAACTGTAGACAACACAGGTGAAAAGTGATACAACTGTGGAAAAAAATTTATGGGATCACCTAAAATTCAGTTAGTTTTTGCTCATTAAGACAGAATCTCTTACTTGACTACCAACTATAGACATGCATAAGATGAGGTTAATTTTTTTATCTACATATTTTTTTATTTTTTATTTCAGTCTAAGAGAAGTGATAGTAGTGGTAATATTAGCTGTTTCTTTATAAGGAAACATTCAGCATTCATTGACTGAGCAGCTGGTGCTACTTGAGTTAGGCTTTCCTTCATTCCTTGGCCATCAGGCAGAGATCAAAGTGTAGTATCTAGATACTACACTTTTATCTGTTACATTTTACTACATTATACTACATTTTTACTACATTATACTACATTTTATCTGTTAGTTGGGTCTCTGTCTTTGGACAGAGTG
Organism: Acanthosepion lycidas; assembly: GCA_963932145.1. NCBI lineage: Eukaryota > Metazoa > Mollusca > Cephalopoda > Sepiida > Sepiidae > Acanthosepion > Acanthosepion lycidas. Next base: position 104,938,335 of record OZ010581.1, read on the forward strand.
CAACTGAAATTATTATTGAGAGGTTTCCAGTCTAGGGCAGCAGCTACCCATGGCAGTACCTCCCTCATTGCACTAAAGATGGATGATTGGTAGAAATAATGTCAGTACAACTGATAGTTGTGAGGGCTGGATTATTTTTTAACCTGGCTCAAGTGCATGTCTTAAGACCCACCACATTAAACTGACTTTGTGTCACATCCTTCAAATAAATAATAAGTGTAGCATCTGCCTTCAGGTGGATAAACTACATTTTATCTCTTAATTGTGTTTCTGTCTTCAGATAGAACACAACTCAGTTATGTCTTTGTCTTTGGGCAAAGCACATCTGAAAAAATGCAGAGAGGTACCCACTTTCAAGAAACAGCTGCCCATGGCAGTACCTCCCTCTTTGCACTAAGGATGGATGATCAATACTAATACCAATGCTGGTGCAACCAATGGTTGCAGAGGTTGGGCTATTTTGGGACCTGGATCAGGTGTATGTGCTCAGATCCCACACATTAAACTGACCTTGTGTTACATCCTAACAGGGTGGGATGGCAAGTAAATATTAAGTGTTGTATCTGTTTTTCTCATCTGGTAATGGTAATATTAGCTGTTTCCCTACAAGGAAACATTTGGCATTCATTGATAGAACTGCCAGTGCTATTTGATTTATGTTTTTCTTTACTCTCTTGCCATCAGTCTAGGATCAAAGTGTAGTATATGTTCTCTTCATTTCTAATGGTAATGTCCTGAATGGCCACTCTTTTTGTACTAATGCATGTGTCCTGAAGAGCTGTATCCTACTTTGTTCTTAATTTTCATCAATGACCTTCCTGATAACATCAATTCTCAACTTGATATCTATGCTGATGACACCACCATTTACTCCTGTCTAGATAGTAAATCTGATCAATTTGATTCTCTCTATTAATCATCTGAAAGACCCTTCCAGCTTCCCATCACCATGGCTGTTACTAACCTCCATGAGAGTGACTTGTTGCACCTTCTCAGGCTATCATTCAGTAGAAGTGAACTGGAAAAATGCTTCCCTGTACCTTTTATAGAAGTACATTCATGGTAATTGTTCAGATGAACTTTCCTCTATGGTATCTAGACTTTAAATTTAAGCACAGTACTGAATTTAAGCACAGTACTAGATTAGCAACAAGGTCTCATCAATTTATGGTTGAATTGGCTAAATGTAACTGTAAGTTCTATGCTAGCAGTTTCTTTTCTCACACTTCTCACTTGTGAAATTCTCTTCAGGCTCCATGCTTTCCAGCCAACTTTCATCTTCAAAAATTTAGATGCAATGTCAGTCGTTATCTACTGTCATCATGATTACTTTTCTATTGTTCCCACTCCTTAATATTTTTTCTCTTTTTTCTTATTCTTTCACACTCAGTAATACCTTTTGTCTTAGTGCCTTTACTGCCTTGCATGGGGTGATATGATTTTTTAAACAAATGGTAATATTCATTGACCAAAGATTTAGTATTACTTGATTTATATTTTTCTTCACTCCTTAGCCATCAGTCTAGGATCAAAGTGTAGTATATGTTCTCCTCATTTCTAATGTTAATGGTGATATTGGCCATTTCTTTATAAGGAAACATTCCCCATTTATTGACTGAGCAGCCAGTACTGCTATTGGTTGAAATTTATAAAATCTTTCTATTAAAATGATTTTTCAGGCAAATAGGTCTCTCAACTCATTTATATTATTTTATTAAATGAGTTATTTTTTTAATAAAGGTCCCCCTTCTTGTTAGTTAAGCTACTTAAGGAGCCCTTCTCCGCCTTTAAACAATTGTATGTACATATCTTAATAATTGTGTTAATAATAATTAATAAGTATAATTTATAAGTATATTTGCTGTAAATTGTTATGAATTTTTATTAGTATAATTGCTGGTGGCACTGTGGAGTAATGGATAGCCACTCGGATTGAGGAATCAGAGAGCCGAGTTTGAATTCCACTTGAATCCATTACATTCACTTATGTGCTAATACTCTTGGAAAAGGTATGAATCCTCTTCTTCTTTCCCCCCCAGCTATGGGTAAATAGCAGGACAGACCGGGTTCTATAGCCTTGGATGGCAACTGGTCTAGCGCAGAAAGAAAAGGCAACCTACTACCAGAAAAAAATCTTCCTTGTCAGTCATGTATCAAAAGATACATGATTGCCTAAGCATGTACCACACGTGCTATGTGTGCCATAACTGACTGATAATTGTGGTATTTGCTGTAAAATACTGTCATGAATAAATATGTTCTTTTTGTGATAAACAGAGGAGCAGAAAAAAAAAGTCCAGTAACTGTTATTGCTCTTTCCAGTAGTGATGCACGTTTCCTTCCTAACATTTTGTTTAAAGTAGTTTAGAAAGTATAGTATAATTATTAATCCTGATTTTGTCATAATTTTTGGTTCATGTTTAACAGACAGTGAATGAAAAGAAAATGGCTTACCAGAGATCTGTTTCCTATACTGTGAATTTACGAACAAAACAACTCTCTGTTTTGGGTATAAAAAGAAAACACCTGTGTGATTTGTATATGAAACTTAGTATATCAGAGTCTTAAATATGGAATGTGAATGTTGGAATATTCTCCAAGACTGCAGTTCTACTAAGATGCCTCAAGACATCTTTTAAAATTTCAGAAACAATTAAATGCATTATCAATAAACATCCTTATACATTAGCACTATCAAGAATTTATATATATTATATTATACTGTAATATTTCCCATTTTGTATGGCCAATTCCACTCTTTTATATTCTTCCTCTTCTATGTCCCTTCAGGGCATGGATGATCATGGCTCTTCACAACTTCCTATCTTTTATAGCTTTTAGCAATGTTTATGTTTTTACCTTCCTTCCAGCCCCTCTTCCACCATCTATTCACATAAACTCCTCAGGTAGGTTTCCCACTGCTTCCTCCTGTCTTTTTACATTCATTATGTTCTGTGAGTGTTAAGTTCTCCAAGTCCTTCTTCTTCATTATGTGTCCAATAAATTTTCAGCTATCTCTTTCTAATTCAAAGTATAAGTGACTTTTTTGTTTCCATTTTCTTTAAGACTTCTTCATTTCTTATGCCCATCATTCATGATATTCTCAGCATCCTTCTATATGAGAGGGAGACATTTCATCACCGCCGACCCAACACTGGTATAGAAAGAATTGTTTCTTCTTTTTCACAACAATCTCTAACTGAATATTTGAAGGGAATTGCATACAATTTTCAATGAATTTTTAAATTAAAAATAAAGTCATGTATTAAAACATGATCCTTAATAAATTAATTTTATTCAGTTTTAAAAAGTTATGTTTTAAAAATGATCCTTAATAAATTACTTTTATTCGGTTTTAAAAAGTTATGTTTTAAAAATGATCCATAATAAATTTTATCTGTTCTAAAAAAGTCGACAAAAAAATTTCATACTTTGCATGGCGTGCCATCTGTGTATCTTATATTGTTAAGATTGTGCTCACTTAAAATAAATCATTCCCATGGCCAAAAAAGTTTATGTTTGTGTCATTAGGTTGCATAGAGAGTATTTACTTTTAACTAAATTCATTAGAAATATCACTTTACATTCAATTATAACAGCTCTAAAAAATAGAAAAGAATGTATGACAAGGATGTATCTTCTCACTGGATTTATTCAACCCTTACAGTGAGGCTATCATAAGTCCTACCAGGATTTATTATCAGTGGTTACAATCTTAACAACATAAGATATGCAAATGACACTGTGTTGATACAGAGAGAAAACTGCAGAAACTCCTAGACAAGGTAGTAAAAGAAAGCAAGAAGAAAGGACTAATAATTGTAACAATGATGGTGAGCTCAAAAGTTCATAAGTTGAGTATGAAGGAGTAATGCTAGAGTTATGAAATCTTGCTTGCATTCATTTCAATTCTTTTTATTAATAGCTGCATTGCGTCTTTCCAGGTAAAATGACATCTGACTGTTCAAAGAAAATTGTGCTTCCTGTTGGTCAAAAAAATCATCACCAGCAGATATGTCATCATTGATAACTACAACAGTGGTTCAAAACCAAATGTTTTTTTCATATTGGGGAACAGATGATAGTCAAATCAGGAGAATACGGAGGATGATCAATCAGTTCAAACCAACAGTCATGCACAGATGCCATTAAACCCAAGGCTGTATGCTGGGGTTTTGTTTCATCAGAACATTGTTCTGATGAAACAAAACCCTTTTCATTAGTTTTTCCTGGTCTTTTGATGTTGATAGCCTTTCATAACTGCTTTAGGAAGTTGGCATAGCAATCTTCATTGATGTTGTGGTTCTTTTGAAGATAGTCAATAAGTACAATGCCATTTGCATCCCCAAAAAACTGAGGCCATCACATTCTCTGCAGATGAAACAACCTTGGCTTTCATTGGAGCAGGTGAGGAAGAGTGTTTCCATTGCAGAAATTCTCTGGCTCAAAGTGATGGACCCAACACTCATCCTGGGTTAGGAAACATTAAAGGAGATCAACTGAATCTACCTCAAACAATTTTCTCATGTTGTGCCTTTCTGGTCTGTTTTTGATCATGTGTCAGAAGTTCTGGCACCCAGTGACCATAAACCTTCATCATACGAAGTTCATTGTGCAGAATATTCTCAACTCTCTCACAGGAAATGCTAATAGCTTTGGCTATTTGATTTATAGCTAATTGCCTGTTGCTTATTACCATGTGGTGAACATGATCAATGTTTTCCATGATGATAGCAGTTGCAGGGTAATCTTCAAAACTCTCCCTTTCCCTCTTAAATTCAGCTTCCCCCTTTTGCACTGTTGATAAAGCTGGAGTATCATCCTCTAACGTAGCAAACATGTCAGCATGAATGTCCTTGGGGCTAAACCCTTCTTTGCTGGTACTTGATAACACTATGATGCCAAATTTTGCCTAAAGTTGCTACTAGTCTTCTTTGAACAGTCAGATGTCAGTTTTCCAAGAAATAAACAATGCTGTTATTTATAAGAAGAGTTGAAATTAATACATGCAAGATTTCACAGCTCTGGCATCATTCCTTCATAGTCAGCCTATAAACTTTTGAGCCCACAATCATATATGGCTTTTAATGAAAAATGTGAGCTGCAAATTAGAAACTTCAAAGTAAACCCAAAACAGAAATTTAATCACCTGGAAAGTGTTATAGAAGGCACAAAAAGTAATTAAAAGATGGAAAAAATGATACAGAAATCCAAATATACATTAGAATAATAAAAGATAAACTCTAAATTCCAAAACTCAAAGTATTAAGAAACAGGTTGATTTTATTAGAAACAAAGAAAAAATGCTGAACTGTCATGTAACTAAAATATCTAAATCAAATACTGAAAATTATTCACACTTGGTTATGTGAGTCACTTTGATGTGTAGCTTCCACAGAAATAAAAAAAAACAATTCAACCATATTTAAGTGTTTTTAAATGAATTATAAATAATAAAAAGTGGAATATTTATAATAATGTCAGATGTAATGAGTCATTAAACAAGCAAAATAAATCATGTACTTGTGGAGTCTAGTGAACGTTAAAAATTTGCGTGCCAAGCTTATTTCTGTGGCCCAAAATAGACATGATGTTAGGCTAATGTATAACCAATGAGAATATCTTATGGGGTATATAAATAGGAAGAGCACCTCACTTTCTACTAATCTTTTTTCTCTCTCTCTGGACATTGGTCATAAAGCTCTTCTCTTTTTATATCAATTTACTAGTTTAGGAAGAAGACACTTGAACATCTCCCAAGAGGCAGCTTTCTTATCAGGAGAGAATTTCATTGGTTCTGAAAAGAGATTCAAAATATTGTACAATTTTAGGTATTGACATTTGTTACACCAACCACATTTGTACATTTCTTTCTTGCTATTTGCATGTTGTAACACAACAAAAAGAAAAAGTTTGGTTTTAATGATTGGTTGTATCCCATCTTGCATGATTTGCCTTTTGTTATGGGACCTTACCCATAATAACATAATGGACTATTCCATACATAATAAATACTGCACCTCAAGAGGAAGCAGAGAGTTTCGTCTGAAGTCTGGTGTTCAGTTGAGTCAGAAGCAGTCTGAAACAGAGTCGCGTTCAGACAATTACTACTAAACCTGATTGTTCGTACTAACACTTTTCTACCTCTCTGTATATATTCCCATTTGTAATATATCTGTTTTATTCCATATCTGCCTTCAAGTTCTTCTTTATTGGTTCTACCTTGGACTATCACCGTGGTACAAGGAACTGGACCATAACACCTTTCCATCTCTCCAAACCAGGAGAACAAATAATAATAGATTTTTTCAAACATCTGTACTCTTTTGAATTAACTTTTGCCATTTAAGCCAAAGGAACACTTCCTTAGATTTCTTCTTCTTTATGTGCCACATTCCCACAGGGCATAGGCAATAATGGCTCTCCACAATTTCCTATATTTGTGGCTCTTTATAAATTTTTTTTTTATTTCTCCCAAACCCTGTTCTGCCATTCATTTACACAAGTTCACTAAGTAGGTTATGTGTTGTTTTCCTCTGTCCCTTCTGGGTTCAATCTGTCTTGTAAGTATCCAATTTTCCAAACCCTCTTTCCTCACTATACTTCCTTGGAAAAAAAAATCATGTTATAGTTTCCATTTGTATACCAGTAAAAACCTGGAGAGCAACTAATAATGGATTCTTTCCAAACATTTGAACTCTTTTGAACTTTACTTTGCTCCTAAAGCCAAAGGAACACTTTTTTTTGGATTTCTCTATTACAAAAAAGCTTGGAATGTTCGTGATTACTTTTTGGGCTTTATATCCAACTAAAACCAGGAATTCTGTACAAATATGAAAGCAGTAACTTCCATTGGATTTCTACCAAATAACCAGACATTAATCTTCTTAACTCATTCCAGTAAATCCAAACTAAATCCTTATAATCTTTAGCCAATACCCTTCCTTTTAACTCACCTAAGGATTAGTCAGAAATTCACCAATGTAGAAGCAAAAGATTTTGTCTCTGCATTAAATCTATGAATAACAAATTATGACCAACACCCCTTCATAGATTCAAAGATTAAAAATATCTGATTTATTCAGAGCCTGTCTGAGAGTTGCTTGCTTCTTTTTATTTGTCATCTTAAATGAAAATTACAAGCAGATACAATGGAAGTTGCCTTCTAAAGACATCTCTGAAATTACCAATTATTTTTTCCTTTTTTAGTTGCTACCATCATCGATAATTTTTCTTTTGTCATTTAGTTTCTTTACTACACTTTTTTGGATGCATTTCATTCTGTTCATCATTCACACAAGATTGAATCAATTTTTTTTCATGCAATCACTAAAGAAAGTTGCCTTTTCAGATTGAATCTTTTTTAGACAGTCTTGAAAAAACACCATGACTGGCTACATTATTGATATCTTTGTTTGCAAATTCCATGCATCAAGGAATGTATTAGAATTGAATCACTCACAACAAAGTTAATTAATTCTTCATGAATTTGGTGTAAAATGAACTGATTAAACAATTATTAACAAAATATCAGTGAGAAAAGACTCAGTGCAAGAACATATCATTATTAGGGTTTGAAGGAGAAAACAATGAAAGAACTTCATTCAAACACATAAAACCATATTTTTATCATTATTTTTCACTGGAATAGCAAAATTTCTTTACTATATATGTATCTATTGATATATATATATATATATATATATGTGTGTGTGTGTGTGTGTATTTAGGCAGTATACCTTAATTCAAGCATGTTTGGTTGAATAATCTAAACATATTATGTCTATTTTTAATTTTAATCCACTCAAATTCACAAATCAATTTCTTAGTGCTGTTACAAAACTGAGTAATAAACACACCATAGTTTTGGCTATTTCTTTTATTTTCCCAAGTACTTTCAATCTCATCTAAGATTATCTTCAGGGATTAACTGCTAAGGCAAAAATTAATGTAATTGATAGTTGTGGATTTTTTTGTAAATGTGCATGAGACACATTCTGTTATTGTCAGTTAACATGAAGAATATGTAAGAGAGGTAATTTAGTTTTAATTTTTTTTTCTTTATTAACGTTTTAAAAATATATTTCTTGATATATTGATAGACACCAATAATCATAAATTTACTACCTTCCCATATAAAAAACTAACTAGCACTCTCAACTATAAATGTGAATATCCTGACTATTACAAAACAGTGATTATACAAAATTTAATAAACTGTGCAAAAGTTAGCTCTTCCATGAAAAATATTTTCTATACAGAATTAAAAAACATCAAACTCTTTTTTAATTTGCCATTTAAGTATCAATTAAAATAATAAATATATAAATTATTTAGATAAAAAATAATTTAAAAAAAACACACAATTTCCCTATATTTAACAAATAAGTTGAGAAAGCCCCAGAACATTTGAGAAAGCCCGAGAACATTTGAGAAAATGAATTGCCCTAAAGCCCAGAAAGTTTTCTTTGTGATACTGGAAATGACATTGTTGCATTGAAAGTGTGAAAAAAAGGAAACAGAACAGGGATAAAGTAGAAGGAAACAGGAAAATGATGAAAAATACACATATACACAAATACACAGACAAAAACATACACAGACACACACAAAGAGAAAAAAATCAACTTTACACACTAATAATTAACATATAAATTAATTCTTAATTTAATATAAAAGCAACATAAATGAGAAAATCCATAGCCAACTACTGATACTTCCTGATGAATCTACAGAACAATTACAAAATGCTACATCCACGAAACTTCAGAGTTGAAGTGCTGAATATAACATCAGTCAGCTAAGTGACAAATTTTATTTGTATTAATACTATCTATCTATCGATCTATCTATCTATATATATATATATATATATATATATATAGTAAAAACCTAGAGAGCCAGACAAACCTACCAATGTTTCACCTAAGTGGATCTGCTTAGGTGAAACATTGGTAGGTTTGTCTGGCTCTCTAGGTTTGACTAGGTCTGCTCTACTTTTGTATTGAGCACTTTTTAGTTAGTTGATTACTCGTATCTGGGTTTTTTCTTTGGGCTTTGGACCTGTATGCTGTACGATTATTTTCAACAGATGTTCATGTTCCTAACTCTTTCATTTTTTTAAAACCATTTTTCGTTCAAAATTGATTTGACCATTAGCAAATCAAGAAACCGAAGGTTTTCCGAGATGAGTGTAGTTACCTATATATATATATATATATATATATATATATATATATATATATATATATATATATATCAGTCTGTTTAGTGAGAAAAAAGAAAGCATCTCATTCAAATTTAAAAAATTACACTGTGAGAAAATGGAAACAAAAAGGATGCTTACATGGAACATCAGAGAGAGACACTTGAAATTTCTAGGGAACATAATGAGGAAAGAGGGCTTGGAAAATTTGACACTCACAGGACATATTGAAATCAGAGTGACAGAGGAAAGCAGTGCATAACCTACCTAATGAGCGTGTGTAAATGGTCGGCTGATCAGGGATTAGGACATATAATGAAAAGTCAAACTTTACTAACAGCTACAAAGGACAGGAAAGTGTGGAGAGCCATGATAGCACAAGTTCTGAAGGGATAAAACACATAGAAGTGCAATGCAAACACATAAAAAGAAATTTATTTTATTTTGTTGCTGGAGTAGCAATATTTCTTCAATCTCTCTTTGTCTATCTGTATGTCTGTCTATCTCTCTAACTCTTTGTCTGTCTCTATCTATCTATCTATCTATCTATCTATATATATATATATATATATATATATATATATATATATATATTAATTTGTCATTTAATCTCCTTCAAAGTACTCTCCTTCCGAAGCCATAGACTTTATCCAGCATTGCTTCCATTAATGGATGCATTCCTAGAACTCTTTTTTGGGTTAGCAAACAGCTGCCTTATTATATTCTTTTAGATTTTCTGTTTTGATATATTTCTTACAAGTGGGATTACATTTGGGTGACATCTTGGGAAGACATTGGTTTCTGACATAGGAAATGCTGTCCTCAGCCAAAAACTGCTGCACAAGCCATCGTCACTGATGGGACTTCTGTAGTGTAGTGAGATGACCACACTCTATATACATTCCTTCCAAACATTGCTATAAATAACAGAAGTGAACAAGAATGTTATAACTTAGTGTGCATGCACAACAGAGTTCAACATCAATCTGAAAACTTTATCTCTGTTACTATAGCAACAGTCCTGATACTTTCTTTATAAGACCTTGTATATATATATATATATATATATATATATATATATACATATATATATGTATATATATATATATAGCAAGAACAACACGTATAAGATTTTCCAGCAGTGTGTAGAAGAAGTAGTTAACTTCTAGAATTGAGTCAAGTGAATTCCACAATGAATCTCCAACTGTAGACCAACAAACAGTATATATAATTCCAAGGTTTGAATAAGCATCTCTAAATAGTGTCTGCCCAAAATTAACCTTCTGGCATAAATGTGCTCTATGCCATAAAAATGGCAGAGTATTTGAATATTGATTCAATAACCAGGTAGGCAAAGACTGGCACACAATCTTCGGGTAGCCAGTAACTTGCAGTAATAAGATGATTACCTTATATACCACCAGATGAGTACAATTTGACAAGCAAACCAAACTCGCATAGTGGGGAGGGTAGATCATCTAGCCAAGACCTAAAATGGCAAAATATACATATATATATATATATATATATATATATATATATATATATATATATATATATATATATCAGCTTGTTTAATGAGAAAAAAGAAAGTATCTCATTTAAATTAAAAAATTACACTGATATAGTACAATGCAAACACATTTATTTTGCTGTTGGAGTGGAGTAACATTTCTTCAATAGCTATCTATCTGTTTGAATCTATTTATCTATCTATACCAGAAAAAAGCCACACTGATCTTATCTGTTTTCAGGTTTAATTCTGCTACAAGCTCAATTCATTTAAATCCTAATGATTAGTTTAGCTGTATGACTCATCAACTTGAGTATTCAATAGAGTCTGCATTCATTTGCAACTCATTTCTTTGGTAGCACCATGATGATTGATCTACTGATGTTCAACAATATTGCACCACTCACAATTATATATTTCATTTATCATTTTGGTTACTTTATCAGTGCCAAAATTGTCTAAAAATGTCAGCATCTTTATTATACTCTCCACTTGTTCTGCTGTTTTTTACCTCTTCTTCTTGGTCAGTGTTGACCTAAATTCAGATTTTAGTCCTTCCATGATTTTATAAATTCTAGATTTCTCTCTGCTGCTGCTGTTGTGGAAGAGCTCTCCAGTCTATTCATTCCATTTCTGTAGTATTTCCTCTTTTTCTATTATGATTATCACTTTTTTAGATTTTATGCATACCTAGACTTTTTGAATTTAAGTGCAATACTAGACTGACATTTTACAGTGGAGTAATGGATAGCGGCTCAGATTGAGGAATCGGAGAACTGAATTTGAATTTGAATTCCAGTCGAATCCATCACATTCACTTACATGCTAATACCCTTGCAAAAGGTATAAATCCTCTTCTTCTCCCACCAGCTATGGGTAAATAGCAGGACAGACCAGGTTATGTAGCCTTGGATGGCAACTGGTCTACCGCAGAAAGAAATGGCAACCTACTGTGAGAAAAAATCTGCCTTGTCAGCCGCATATCGAAAGGTACATGATCGCCTAAGTGTGCATCACATATGGCACATAACAGACTGAATGACTAGACTGGCATCAAGATCTCATCAAATTACAGTCGAGCTGGATAAATGAAGCTGTAAATTCTATACTAATAGCTTCTTTTCTCACACTCCTCACTTGTGGAACTCCCTTCCAACTCCATGCTTTCCAGACAACTTTAATCTGCTAAAAGTTAAATGCAATGTCAATCACTATCTACTGTCCTCCTGATTACTTCTTTTCTTCACGCTCATCATTAATCTTTTGGTTCCTAATTCTTCCACATTCAGTAACCCCTTGTGGCCTTATTGCCTTGCTTAGCGTGAAACTGGCTAAAAAAGAATGCCAAAGCAAATGAATTTATCTGGCTATTTCTTTTATCTTTTTATGTATGCTTGCTATGTCAATCTGCAGTTCTTTAATCTCTGAGTTATTTATCATTTGCTTAATTCCCCTGATTTTTAATATTTTTGATTAACATTATATATTCTTTACCAGTTCAAGGGATTATCTGCTGTATGCTTTTCATTGGACCTCCTCCTTTTCTTTTAGTTTACATGCAGACAGTTGTCCTCACCTTTGTTGTTATTATCACAATGTTTCAGCCATTGTACCCTCTGGGCTTGTCAGTCTGGGTAAAATTCAAAAAATTTTGAACTAAACTCTTTAATCTACAGAGGTACAGGAGGTGTTAATGAACAAAGAGATGAGAGCAAAGAAGGCATAGTGGAGTAATGGATAGCGGTTCGGATTGAGGAATCAGAGAGCCAAGTTCAAATTCTAGTCGCATCCATTACATTCACTTATATGCTAATAACCTTGCGAAAGGCATGAATCCTCTTCTCCTCCCTCCAGCTATTAGTAAATAGCAGGACAGACCATGTTATATAGCCTACAATGGCAACTAGTCTACTGCAGAAAGAAATGGCAACCTACTGCAGGAAAAAATCTCCCTTGTCAGTCATGTATCTCTCGATACATGATCGCCTATACATGTATCACGCATTATACACAAGTGATTAAATGAGATCATGGCATCAGCAGTAGCAACTTCAGAAGAGAAGCTTTGGTGAGTGCAGTCAAGCATAACAAGCAGTTGCAGCAGTCAGGATAGGTTTAATGCTCCAAGTTCTTCACGCAGAGTAGCCTCCTGGATTAAAGTGTTGGTTTGTGAATTTGGTGATATAGTAATTCTGAGTTCAATCCTTAGGCTGGTCAGTGTGCACTTGAACTCAATGGAAACAGGGTAAACAATAACTGAGCAGTTCTAAATAAGAACTAGACAAAATATTCTTAAATATGAACAGAACAAGAAAACTATCTCTGTCGATTAAATAAAGGTTTCAGTTCAAAATTCCCTGAAGGTTACCAAGATCGACAAGCAATGGATGAAGGTCATAGAGTACAATGTCTGAAACATTGTGATAATAACAACAAAGATGAGGATAATAGTCTGTATATAAATAATGTAAATAAGCCCTTCCAAGGGTTTTCCTTTTTTAATCATGCAAGGGGTTACTGAGTGTAAAAGAAGGAGAAAAAGAAAAACAGTATTAATGAAAGAGAACAATAAAAGAACATGAATTAAGAATATGGAAGATAATGATTGACATTGTATTTAAATTTTTGAAGATCAAAGTTGATTGGAAAGCAAGAAGCTGGGAAATAGTTCCACAAGTGAGAAGTGTGATAGAAGAAACTGTTAGCATAGAACTTATGGTTACATCTAGCCATTTCCACTGTAAATTGATGAGACCTTGCTGCCAATCTAGTACTGCACTTAAATTCATAATGTCTAGGTACCATAGCAAAAAGTTCAACAGAACAATTACCATGAAAATATTTAGAGAAAAGGCATAAGGATGCTACGTTACAGCAGTGATAAAGTGACTGAAGCCGAGATGCCAGGTCAGGACCAATAACATTGCAGAATCTTTGTATTTTATCAATATATTGTTTTATATTTATATTGTTTTATATTTGTTCTTAAATCTAATTCCATGTTTGTTTACAAACTGAGTCATTCTGGAGGTTGTCATAATTTAGTTTGGATCTACTTTTGTGTTTGCTTGATTTTTGTAGTTTTACTGTTGTTTTGCTCCTATAATCAATGTTTTAGAATTTAGTCATGCATTTCTAAATCATTGACAGTTAAGTAGTCTATTTTTTATTTGTGTGCCTATACCTCTTCCGTGGCATCACAAGACTCCTATAATGTCCCCAAGCATCTTGAGTGTTTACATGTAGCATTAAACTGTTGAAGTTATTAAAAGCAATTCAGCGAAGTTTGGCATATTCTGAATTAATGAGTTTGAAAATTAAGAGTTTAATCAGTTTCACTGACCTTTGTGTGATGAACTGACACTATGATCCATACAAAAATGTGGCATCAACTAATTCATTATGGAATTTGAAATACACTACCTGAAACATGCACAATCAGTAAAAAGGTGAAAACAACACAGGATTAATCAGATTACATTAAATACAATTGCATCATTAACAAGTATAACAATCTCATTAACAAGATTAACACATGGATTAAGTCATTATGCAATTTGAAAGATGCCACCTGAGACAGCTGCAAAATCAGTAAAAAGGTGGGAACAGCATAAAGTTAAAAGAAAAAGCATTAATAATGAAAAGAATATAAAGCATTTAGACTTGAGATTTTGTTTTATTACAGGAATCATGTAAATGAGCAGGATCAAGAAGTTCATAAGAAAAAAGAAGTTCAAATCTAAGAGTGGATCAACATAATCCCAATCATGTTTAATAATCTTATAATTTGATTCTAAATTTTTCTGTTGTTACCATTTTTACTTTCTGAACCAACTTTATTGAAATGAAACCCTTCCTAAGCAAATATTACAGCAACCATTTAATAAATACTCATTTGTTAGAAATTTTCTTACTGTTTTTTACTTTTTATATGACATCCATTCAGGGTGTAGGTGATTATGACTCTCCACAGATTCCTTTTCTTTATTATCTGTGAATTGCTCTGCATTCTTGGGAAAGATAGTTCAGTGGTTTTCAGTTGTTTTCTTTATGGTTTGGAATTCAGAGTTTTCCTTCTTTTAGATTGATTGCCACCCAAGACTAGAGAGGCCAGTCTACCTTGTTATTTAACTTACTGTTGGAGGAAGAAGAGATGGAGTCATGCTACCCCAAGGGTATTTGTGCAAAAGTGAACACAACAGACTTGAACAAAATTTAAACTCGGCTCACCAACTCCACTTTTCTTTTTTTTTCTTTTTTATTTATCATTTCACTCCACACAAGGCGATAATGCCACTAGGATGCAAGGAGTTACAAGGAGTGAAAGAAAATGAGAAGACTTTAGTGAGGAGAAATGTGGAAAGGACAATAATGGAACAGAGTTCAGGAAGACAAGAGGTAGTGACTAGATTTGCATTTAAATTTTTTAAGATTGTCTGTGTCAGGGAAACCAAAAATAGGAAGAGAGTTCAATAGGTGAGAAAATAAACTGTTAGAATAGAAGAGACAGTTGTATTAAGCTAGTTCAACAGTAAAATGGTAAGACCTAGTCACACAATCTAGTAACACATTTAAATTCATGCAGTTGAGGAACTAAGGAAAAAAGCTCATCAGAATAATTGCCATGAAAATATTTGTAGAAAAGACAGAGGGAAGCCACATCACATTGGTGAGAAAATGACTGAAGTTGAGATATCAGATCAGGATCTGTTACATTACAGATCATTCTTTGAATTTTGTCAAGAATCTTGAGATGTACATCAGGAGCACTAGACAAGATATGGCAGCAATGTTGGAGGAAGAAAAATGATAAATGCAAGATGGATTCTGACAAGAAAAATTTTCTGGCATGACACAGTGAACCAACTTTCCTAATAGTAGACCTAGCAATTGATTCAATCTAATCACTTCACATCATGTCAGTGGAAAATGTGAGCCCAAGAGGGCATAAGAGTGTTGCTCTCCTGTAGTTTAACCATGATGATGGCAGACAGAAAAAGTTATCTGTGGTGATTAACCTTTTTCACTCTGTATGTGATTTCATTTGCTGTGCAAAAAGCTTATCCTACCACTGAATTTGAATTTGTTTGAATTTCATAGTTGTGTTGTCATATCCTGCTATGGCAACAGAAAATACCTTTGGGTGAAATTAAAAATAAGGTTACTACAATTGAAAAAGAATGTAGTGAAAAAGAAAGTAATATTAATAATGCAGTGTTTGCAGTTTTGTTTTGGGGGTGTTAAAATTTACAAGCCATTTCTTGCCAGGTTTACATTGCTGGATCTGTCAGACTTGCTACTAAGACAAGAGTAAATAGTTGCTGATATCCATTACACTAGTCGCATATCCTTGTTATGAATACTGGATTCGAACAATTATGGCCACAAAACATTAATAAATTAAAATAACAAAATAAACAGAAATTGGCTTCTCATTTGACTCAACATAACTGATGAATACTCTATTTAACAGCAAGAAATCATAAAACTAAAACTGAAATAATATGTGACTTGATTTTGGAATTTCTGTTCTTAGTTTATTACTTTGATTAATTAAGATTTTTGAGGTCTTAATTTCATTACCACCAGACTGAGGTCATACTGAAAAGTTATATATATTCAGTGGAAGAAATGGACAAGCAACACAACAGTGAATAAGACCTGTGAGTATTAACTGATATAAGTTATCTCCCCATAGCATGGAAAACAGAATAAGAACAATCTACCCCATGGATTAAATAAAGTGTTTGGTTAAAAATTCAAAGAAAATTACTGAGTACAAAGAAGACAGACACCTGAAGACGGCCAGAAAATAAAATATTCAAAAGGTTGCAAGGTTAACACTCAAGATGAATATGCCGACTGAATAGCAAAGCATTGTTTTTTGTTTCAATTCACTCCAAGCAAGGCAATAATGCCAATAATATACAAGAGTCTACTGGTTGTGAAAGAGAATTAATAGATTTTAGAAAGAACCAGAAACCCAATCCTAAACAAGAAACAAGAGATAAACCTCTACACCTGTTCAAAAGGCCAAGGAGGAGTGTGAACCAAACAATAAGTGAATATATCTACTTCTATTGAGATAAAAAATTAAGTAGTGAATAAATGTTCAAAGTTTTAGGTGGAGCCATCAGAAGTATAGAGTTGGAATAGACTTCAAACAGAGTCAAAAACCAAATTCTAAACAGAAAACAAAGAATAAACCTCTACTTCTGTGTGGCAGACTGGGGAGAAGTGTGAACTGGGTGATAAGTGAACCCATCTACTCCTATTAGGGTGGGGAGTAAATAAATAATACATAAAATTTCAGAGTTTAGGCAGTGATGCTAAAAGTATAGAATTGGAGTAGACTTTAGAAGGAACCGGATATCCAATTCTAAACAAAGAATAAACCTTTACTCCTGTTCAAAAACTGGAGAGGAGTGTGAATCGGATGATATATTATTTTCTATCAATTTTCAATTAAAAGATAAAGCTTGTATTTGGCAAAAATGTCAGTAAAATAATTGGTCATTCAAATAGGTATAAAAAAAATATAAAAACAGACTGAGGCACTCAGTAAGAAGTTATGATTGACATACTTTTACAAACCACTTCCTAATGATGAAGAAACATTTAATTTGTACAACAAATATTTGTCAATATAATCACTTTCCTTATTAATTACACTAAACCAATGCATCCCCCACCTAAAAATCAGGGCAACTCTAAATAAGAGACTCAAAATAGAAATTGGCTAACCCCTAGGGCTAGATTATCCTTTAGGTTAGTTTAGACTGCAGCCTAGAACCCAGGGCCGGATTATCTTTTAGACAAGTACAGGCTGCAGCTGAGAGCCCCTCAAGCTTTTATAAAGCAATGGTTTTAATTTTCTAGATGTTATAATTTCTAAATAGTCTCATAAACTGAAATGATGACAAACTCATTTATTTTGGTTGTTTCACTGTTATAATGCCGGTTACAAAAAATCTGTTGTTTTTTTTTTTTTTTACTATGGTTGTATTAAAATATTTACTAATTTGGTTTGCAATAAATGGTAAAATAATGGTATTTCTTAAAGAATTTTTTCATTGACAAACAAAAGATAACTATTCTAGTTTATTTAAAGAATTTGCAATAAGTTTACTTCAGGCTATGCAAATATCATTAAAATATATCACAAGTAAAATATATTCAAGACATGTGTGGGCAAGTTAGAGGGTGGCCCCATAATTTCATTAGCCTAGGGGTCCTGAAAGGTCATAATCTAGTCAGAAGAGCCCCCTATTTGCATCTCTGGGAGAACAATAACAAGACTTGTTACAATTTAGCAGGAATTCAATTTGTCAGTGAACTCTGACTGTAATTGCAGCCAACCATGGTGATCAACATGTTGGGTGTGTTGGGCTAGCTGACAATGACATCAAGGCTCAATTTGTGACTCTAGGTAAAAAATTAATTGAATTCCAATTTGAAAGCAAACTTTGGCAATAATTACAACCGGCCACAGTGGCAAGCATGTTGGGTATATTGGATTAGATGATAATGATGATAAGTCCCGGTTTGCAAATTTGGGTGAAAAATTACCTGAATTCTAATTCAAATGCAAACTCGAACTACTGCATTCAAACATCAATGTGCTGAATGCTTTCCATTTTGACTTAATTAAAATTATATGATAAAACAAAAGTTTTTACATGAGTTGTTTAGGCTGCTATAAACTGTAGAGTGGAGTTAAGTGAGTGAACATAGAGAAGAGTCAGCTGACTGTGCATGGTCATCAGCATACAGCTAAGCACTAGTGTGACCCCTGTTTGAAATTGGCTTCTTTTTTGTTTAGAAATAACTGGTGAATACTCACTTTAATAGCAAGAAATAATAAAAAATTAAAATACATACCAACTGACTTTTCAATTTCTCTCTACACAAATGAAAATGGAGAATTATACAGAAAACAAATTGCTGTGGCCGTAATTAGAATTAAAATTGCAATAGAGGATATTTTTTCTTTTCTTCATATTCACATTGCATCCATCAACAGAGAATGGAATGATGGATTAATAAGAAAATTGGATTCAAAATTAGAATTTACATTTGAAATTCAATTCATCTATTTTCAGCACCAGGAACCAGCATCCTGAAAATCATATCAGTGATTCTGATAGAGATAGAAAAGTTTATGCTTTTTTTTTTTATTCTTTTATAATCATTTAAAATTTTATTTTAATTTCAGCAGTTTCAAACTTTAAGGTCATAATAATGAAACAATATAATGAATGTTCACAGTTTTACTTTTTATATTCAATCTTTGAAATGTTAAAAAATGATCATTTCTCATAAAATTTGTATTTCTTTTCAGATTCTTCTTTGGATTTTATCAAGAATCTCTAAATCTAAATACATAGCAGGAGAACCAGATAGGAATATTGTTACTACATCTGGTCTGATGTTCCTGCTATATACTTATATATTTAAAAATTCTTGATAAAATAGAAAGAATCCACAATTTTAATTTTACCTGGCATCTTGGCTTTCCCACTGCTATAAATTAAGTTCCCTGTACCTTTTCTATAAATACTTTTATGGTAATTGTTCTGATAAGCTTTTCTGCTATGATACCTAGACTTTATAAATTTAAATGCACTAGATCAGCAGTATGGTCTCATCATTTTACCGTTGAAATGAAAAGATGTAACCATAAGTTCTATGCTAACAGTTTCTTCTCTTGCACTTACAAGATGTGGAACTCTCTTCCAGCTTCTTGCTTCCCAATCAACTTTGACCTTTAAATATTTAAATGCAATGTCAATCGTTATCTTCTGTCTTGTTCATTTATTGTTCTCTCTTCTTAATATTAATTTCTTTTCTCATATTCTCTCACACTCATTAACCCCTTGCATCCTACTGGTTTTATTGCTTTGCTTAGGATAAAATAATGAAGAAAAAAATTAACACAAGATAATATATTTTTAAAGGAGTTTCAAATCTGTTCATCAAAATCTCTTCAAAAATCTAATGGATACTTTTTTGTATTTACTTAAGAAAAAATATTTTTGTACAAACATGAAAAGCCCAAGAAATTTAAATATCTGTGGTTCATTTCTAGGGAAATGTTTATCAATTAAATGGAGGAACTTTATGGCCTAACTTAGTACTGATCATTTGGTTAAATGGGGGTGTTTACCAAATGATTTTCCTATTCCTATTTCTTTTCCTTACATTGCTATCTTTTCTAGACTTGATTTCAGCATACTTGTAACCAATATTTTTGAAAGCAGTATTATAAACACCACTATATTTATTAAATACATCTTTGTTAGATCAGTTGTTGCTAATCCTACATTCTATAGATGAGGACATATGTTTGATTAGAGATGGAGGGTTAGAGTTAGGGTGTATATATATTAGGTTAGCACTGGCTTTCATATAAGGTTGGAATACATCATTAACAAGATCTAATATAATATCAAGAAAATCTACCCATTCAACATTAGTATTTAGCTTAACCTTAAGGCTTATATTTTTTAATTCTCATTATTTTTTCTGGGTGAATGTGTGTCAGTTAATATCCCTGTTTTTTTAATTCCATAGTGAAACTGATACCAACCAGCCAAGATCAAGAAGTCCTTTTAAAGAAAGTTCTACCACCTGATAGGAATCAAAACTGTATCATTTTTTCCATCAGGTTTAATTACTATTGTGAGGCATTTTTTTTTTTTAGTAGAACTTCTTGATCTCCCTCCTTTAAAGTGCCTCAATATAACAATCTACCATGAGTGGCCCTCTGGCCTTGTACAGGGTGACTCTTACTGTAAAAAAAAACATAGTTCTTCATTAAATGTATCCTAACAGCTGATGAAAAATGGATTATATACTACAATATTAAATCCAAAAGGCACTGGAGCGACAAAGATAAATCTCTACAACCAACCCTGAAAATTTGAGTTCAATAGAAGAAAGTTAATATTGTGCATGTGGTAGGATTGGTGGGGTATTATTTATTTAGAGTCCTTAAACTGCAATGAAGCACTAAAAGCATATTTATACATAGGACAGCAACAATCTGCAAAAGAAAAACACCTTACAATTATGAATAAGAATTTTTTTTCTCTTCCATCACAATGCATGGTCCTATTGTGTGAGGATTTTTTCTCGGTTGTGTGCATGTTTGTGTTCAGCAGTGAAAATGCAAAGAACAAAAACCCAAAGCTTTAAATAACTGTTCAACAGCTTTTATTTCTGGTTGAAAGAAGAGGGCAAAATAGAAGTATTTTGTGGGGAAAAAATGGAGTTTTGCAGTTAACAAAGTTCTTGAGTAGTTTTATTTAGAGATGTTTCTCTGTTAGTTCCCATGGGAAGAACGAGAAATCTGAGTGTGAAAGTGCTAGGATTGGCTTTGTCTTTTGCAGCAAGGGTTGTGTGTAGTTTTCCTTTGGTAAGTGTCTTGAAGGGAGATTTCTCCACTAGTTCCCATGGAAGGTATGAGAAATTTGACATCAAGCTGCCAGGACAGGTCTCATCTTCTGCAGTGAGGGTTGTGTGTAGCCTTTTGAGCTAGGCTTGAAGGTTGTGACTGCTGTAAAGAAGAAGTAGAAAAGAGTGTGCCTTGAATGTAGAGGCTACTGAAATGGAAAATGGAAAAGAGAGCAGGACATGAGATAGAGGCTGTTGAAATTGAAAAGTGGGAAAGAGCTGGCCTTGAGTGTAGAGGCCACTAAAATGGAAAAGAGCTGGCCATGAATGTAGAGGCCACTGAGGATGAAAATGGAAAGAGGCCAAATAGTGCTTGGTCAAGGGTTTTATGACCTCTGGAGCTTCTGGTTGTACCCTGCTGCTTATTTCTACTGCTGCTACTGAACTGAACAAAGTAATACCACAATAGTCAACAAGTCAGATAGTTTTTATAATACAAGAATAACAGAGGCAGAAATTTGGAAATTGTTGCCATATTCACCTGACCTTGCAGCAACTAATTATCACGTATTTTGTTTGCTGCAAAAACGATTTCATTGCGAAAATTTCTTTAACAAAAACTGGGTTCAAGAGTTTGTTGAAAATTTTTCCACATTAAAACCTGTAGAATTTTATTCAGAGAACACCCAGATGAGTGGTAACATGTCAGTGCATATAATGGCAAATATATAATTGAATAAAATGCAATTGTACGTTATTTTTTGAAAGATAAATTTAATAAACACAAATAGAAATTATTTATGAGTCAGTCTATGCCTAATATATTACATATAAGTATATATTAATTCCTGTACTTTTGAAGTAATGAACAAAAAAAATGGAAATTGTTTATAACTCAACCTAATTTATTACATGTAAATATATATTAATTCCTGTACTTTTAAGTGATAAAGAAAGAAAAAAGCAAATTATTCATGACTTGAACTAATATATTATATGTAATCCAGTACTTTTAATTAATAAACAAAGAAAAACACAAATTGTTTATTACTTGACCTAATATATTGCATGTAAATATATATTAATTCCAGTATTTTTAAGTAATAAATAAAATTCTCAATATTTGAAATGAAAAAAAAAAAGCTTTTCTTCAATATGACAGCATTCAAATATTGGCAAGAAAGTAAACATAAAACAAAGAAAACAAAAAACCCTGTGCAAACATTCATTGTCTGCTGGTTCATTTATCTTTTCATCTATTTAAGGAAACCAATGATATATTGGGCTTCTTTTTATTTGCTTGCTTGTAGGATTCATTCTCACTGTGATTCCTGAAAGTGACATCAAAGAACAAAGCCAAGTTTTTTCATGGCAAATGAGAAAGAATCCATCAGTCGATAAATGTATGCCATAAGCCCTTTGGCCGTTTTTGGCATAATGAAACATTGGTCCAGTCAATATCACTTGCATGCAAAGATCAGTCTCAGACACATTTAATGTGTAAAGTCATTCCAATAAAAGGCTATAAAAAAATCGCAGACAATCTCTTCACTCAATAAATTCTGCTACTATACTTTTTCCTTTACTCTCTCTCTCTCTCTCTCTCTCTCTGTTGTAATCCAAGGTGAAGGGTGTTGCCTATATGAAATACACAAGTCTTCATAATTGCTGAAATAAGAATTCAAAACAAAATGAGTTGACATTACTTTTGTGCCTTTATTTTTCATTTCTGGTTGAGTTATATATATATATATATATATATATATATATATATATATATATATATATATATATATATATATGACAATGAGAGGGGGAATGTAGATGCATGTATTTATATAGTAGATAGGATAGCCTATTGTTCAATTCGTACTCCTCCCTGGTATTTTGAAGAGTAGAGGTTTAGTTTTTTTTTCCTGTTTATTATTGGGCTTCTGGTTCCTTCTATCTCATTCCCAGTAGCTCCTTGCATCTTAGTGGCCTTATTCTCTTCCTTGAGATGAATTGATTATATATATATATATATATATATATATATATATATATATATAGCAAGAGAGAGAGAGAGAGTGAGAGAGATAGAGAGGGTGGATGTATATATATATATATACAATGAAGTTCACCCTGCACAAGGACCAAGAGTCACTTAAGGTAGAGGGTTACAGAGAAAAAGGCACAGTTTATGGTATTATGTGGGGAAGATAACAGTTGACCCCTATATTTCAATAGATTAAGCTTGTAGTGATCAGAAAGCATCCTCTTGGGAGTCTGTTCTATAAATCAACTGTTACTGAGAAGAAACTGCTTGAGTCAAACATACATCCCACCAATGGAATACAAAGAGGATGTAGGTAGTTTACTACAATGTACATGGCATGGCAGGCTTTTTAGCCATGAAGGTTAGATCTGATGGAACTAATGAATGTAGCTCATCTGAAGACCCTCCATTTATTAGATTTTATCATTTTTTTCCAAGCTTATCATTTCCTTGTGGAACCGACTGCCAAGAAGCTGCTTCCCCAATTACTGCAGTCTTAACCTGTTCTAATCTAGAGTTAACTGTTATCTTCCACACATATTCACATAAGCTGTGTCTCTTACTCTGTAACCCTCTACCTTAAGTGACACTCGGGCCTTGTACAAGGTGAACATTACTGTAAAAAAAAATAAAAAATTCTTATATTTGTCACCTAGACTGGTTGCCAACCAAGGCTAAAGAGCCCAGTCTGTTCTCCTCTTAAGTGTAGGTGAGAAGATATCTTTTCTAAGAGTAATTGTGTGAAAACAAATTCAACAGCCTCAGCTGTAATTTCCCACTTTTTGCACCAACAACTGTGCACTATGAACTATGAGAGAATATCATATGGAACCGAGTATCTCTTCATTCTTACTGCCTGAAGATAATGAGACAATAGCATCAATATCTAAGTGTCCACATGAAACCTTAAGTCCCAAAAAGAAGTAAAATTCGAGTATTGTTTTACTTATATTTTATATTGACTCTGTTTTCTATATTTTTTATTAGAACCTTGAATAAGTTTTCACTGATTTTTCATGAAAAGTAATATTTTAATTACAAAAATTAGTAAGAAACATGTCACTTGAAAGTATTTTCCATTGTTAGCCATGACTTTTTCCCCATCTTTCTGGCAGCATTTGAATTCCACATCGGCAAAACGATATGTCTTTTGAGGTTAATCACGTGTCATCACATTTTTTGGCATCTTCTACAAATGAAAGTGCTGCTCAGACAGGCCATGTGCCATTGATCAGATCAAATGATAATCAGATGGAGAAATGTCTGGTAAATATGGCAGATGGGGTAGGACTCCGCATTTAAACATTTCCAAGTAGGTTTTTACCCATTTTGCAACATGTGGCCTAGCATTGTCATGTTGCAAAATCACTTTGACATGTCTCTGCTCATATAGCAGCTATTTTTTCTTCAATGCTCAGCTCAAATGCATTAATTCAATGTTGATAGTGATCTCCCATGATGGTTTCAGTTGGTTTTGAGCAGCTCATAATAAACTACACCCAGATGATTCCACCAAATGCAGAGCAAAAGCTTTGAACCATGGATATTCGGCTTTGCCGCCAATGTTGATCCATGGTAGGGCTTACCCCACAATCTTCTACACTTAGGGTTATCATAGTGTATCCACTTTTCATCGACAGTCATGATGTGATGCAAAATTTTAAAATTAATAAATAAACATTTTCTCTAAGATATTCAACAGGAAATCAATCAAAATTAGCTGCTCTTGCACTAATAACATGTACCAAATTATCTACTCCCATGATAATTATATCTTAAGTAAATTCTATGAGAAAAACACTAAACCTAGCACAGAACCCTCCTATAATTGTAGAAATAGAAAAAACTGCCCAATCAAGGGCAAATGCAGATCGACTAGGATAATATACCAAGCAACCATTGCCCCTAAAGAAAATATGACAACTTATAATGCTTACCTTGGAATTTCTATGGGAGATTGGAAACAGAGATTTTATACACATAAGCACTCCTTTACTGATCCTAAATTAAAATACCAAACAGCCCTTTCAAAGAAATTTTGGGAATTGAAGGAAGAAGGTCTGAACCCTCAGATAGATTGGAAAATTATAGGTTTCGCTCATACTCCTAATAATTTTAGAGATAGGTGCAGTCTATGTTTAGAGAAAAGAATTAGAATAATAAAATACAATAATCAATGCAAACTATTAAATCAAAGGAATGAACTAGTGTTAAAATGTAGACATAGAAGCAAGTTTAAACTTATATAAGAACATAGATCTTACCTTATTACTTACTAACACCCAAAAATCCCTAATGTTAAATGTATAATGATAATTAACTTCTATTATCCCCCTCTATTTTCCATATTAATCCTGTCATAACAGTCCCCTAACTGATGCACCCCACCACACTTTGATTAACTTTTTACTTTAATATTTTTTCTCTGAAAGAATTTTGGGTATAGCTTGATCTTCTTAATAATTTAACTGATCTTTAATGTGATAAATGGATAATTTATTCTAACTTCAAATTGTTTTGTCTTTAAATCCCCCCATTACTTAATAATATAAAACCCTTAATTTTATTCTTTCTTTATATTTATTGTCGAAATACAATTTATTGTTAATGCTATTAAGACACATTTGTTGTTGGTATAATTTGGTATTCCCTAGCAGAAACCTAAATTCCTTTATATATAATGAAAAGGCTTTGGTCATAAATAAACTCCCATTTCAGCTCCTCTTTTAGTTTTAATTCAATAGCTCACTCTTCATATAACCCCCAACCTAGGATCATAAAATAAATATAGGGTTGATTCCAGCGACCTCTCTCCCTTTAGAGAGATACCTCATACCCTCCACTTACCACCAACTCAGGCTCTTTATCTTGATGAGGTGTCATTGTATCTTTTCTCGGACTGCTTCTAAATTAAATTCCAAATCTCTGATTCCAAGACTAATTCAGTCCAGGGCTGAAGAGGACTGGCACAATGTTGCACCAGTTTAAAATAGACTATACCCACATTTGCTGTATAATATATATATATATGTGTGTGTGTGTGTGTGTGTGTATGTGAGAAGAAATATAGTTTTAAGGTGTGCTATATTTATGGAATATAGTGTTCAATATCAGGGATAGAGCATATGTAAATATAAGAGTAAACATTGAAGTCAACACTCAATGGTGACAGACTTTTTCATGTTACGCGCAATCATCAGGCCAATAATTGCATCTAGCATGAAACAGTCTGTTGCCCCTGAGTCTTGACTTCAATGTTCACTCATATATATATATATATATATATATATATATATATATATTCAATTGGGTTTAGAAGGAAACAGACTCTTGCTTCTGTGTGTTGACCTCAATGTCCACTTTAATATATATATATATATATATAGAGAGAGAGAGAGATGGTAAATATATGTCAAGTTGGAAATTTTTTATGTATCTGTCTTTAATATATATATATATATATATATATATATATATATATATATATATATAATAGCTGATAGCATTCATAAATATAGAACATTTGGGCAGTTTTTACACACTATGTCCAGAAAAGAAAATACTTGTATGACTTCAAGAAAAATTGAATAAGAAGCTTAATTGCAGTACCTTGTCAGTCATCTTTAATGAAACTTGTATCAAAGAGGGATTGCTGCCCAAATACACAATTATATATATGGTGGGGGGGATATGATATATAAATTTCTATATATCAGAACAATGTTAGACAAATGAATGACAAAGTGGAAAAAATTCTGAGAAATGTTTTTTGTCCTCTAGAAGTACTTCATCAGATTAAAATAATGTTTTTATTGATAGAATTATATATGCGTAAGGAAAAGTGTAAAAATGCGAGTGTCAGTGATAATTATGTATATGGAGAAAATGCTGAAGATGTGGGAACATTGAAATATAGATTAATTTTTTTTGTTTTAGATGTGTCTGAACATATAGTCTAGATCTGTGTTTCCTAACTACTGTTTATAGTCAGGTTGCCAAGGGGGTGAGCCTCTTGATTTTTTAATTCATTAAGTTCAGAATTATCTCTAGAATCCAAATCTGATGGGTACCGAATTCTATTATATTGGTTATTACATTGGTAATTATATTGAAGTTGGTTATTATATTGGTGATTATATTGGAGTTAGTTATTAGGTTGGTGAGTTAATCATCTTTTCTATCTCTCTGAGATTATTAACCCTTCATCATATCAAAAAAAGGAAATGGAATGATGACACTTGTATTGGAAATGATTAATTGCAAAAACCCCAGTGCATACTTTGTAATGCTGTGTTTTCCAATGCAAATATGAAGCCATCAAAGCTGCAAGAGCTCTTCAACAACAAGCACAATGGAGGTGGTGTTGAAGGCCATGATTTTGAATCACTGAAAGTTAAAAGAACCCATTTTCAATCTCGAGGAACCCTTCCAAGATTAAGTGTCGTTTCTGTTGACAAGCCATTGCTGCTGGCTTTGTACCGAGTGGTATATGAAGTAGCCAAGTCCAAGAAGCCCATAGAATTGCAGAAGAGCTGATCAAACTGTATGCATTAGAAATGGCAACAACTCTTCTGGGCCAAGAAGTAAGAAAAAAGCTTGAAGTAGTGCTGCTATCAAATAATGTCACTCACAATCGAATTGGTGATTTGAGTGATGATATTTTCGATCAAGTTATCTCAGATTTCAGGTCTAGTTCTTTGAAATCTCTCTCCAGCTGGATGAATCAACTGATATATCAAGATTTCCTGTTTTAAGAGCTGAAAACAACCATGCAGAGAAAAGTTTGTGAATGTCTTCTTTGCCAAACATGATTTAGATATCCAGACTATTGGTTCTGTGTGCACTGAGTGTGCTCTTGTGATGCTAGAGAATAAATCTGGATTTTCTGCACTGATGAAGGGGGAGATTCCACACTTGCAAGTTACCCAGTGTTTCCTTCATTGTCATACTTTGGCAGCAAAGACATTGCCTCCAATGCTGAAAAAAGTACTTGATACTTGTGTAAAAGTCATCAACTGGATTAGGAATCATGCTCTGAACCACCATATCTTTAAGTTGTTTTGTGAAGCACTGGGAAATGAATGTATATTTTTGCTTTTCCACAAAGAAGTCTACTGGCACTCACAAGGATGAGCTTTAACCCACTTCTTTGAACTGCAGGAAGAAATCAATGTTTTTCTGGAGGAACATGACTATGATCTAGTTGATGAACTGAAATCACAAAATTTCATGCAAATGCTGGCTTATTTGGCTGACATTTTCACTCGTATAAATGAACTGAGTATCTCTCTTCATGGAAAAGACATGAACATATTGAAATGCTGTGAAAAGTTGAAAGCTTTCAAAGAAAACTTACCTCTTTGCCATTGACGGGTGATCTTTCAAATTTTCCATCACTTTTTTTTTTTTAAGCATTTCACCCCAAGCAAGGCGGGAAGCCACTAGGACACAAGGGGTTACAGAAGATTTGGAGCAAGATCAGATAGGAATGATAGAGGAAAGGATGAGGAGAAGGATAGTGGATAGATCAAGGCAACTGGAGATGTCGATTGACATTACATTTGAATAGCTGGAGATTATAGCTCTCAAGGAGACTGGAATAGGGAAGGGAGTTCCACAAGCGAGAGGTGTGAGATATGAAGCTATTGGAGTAGAAGAGACAGCTACATTTAATAGTTTCAACAGTGAAAGGGTGAGAGCGGGATGCCAGCCTCGTAGGGCGCTTGAATTCATGAAGTCTGGGAACCAGCGAATGCAGTTGCTCAGAGCAATTACCATGAAAGTATTTGTAAAAAAGACAGAGTGAGGCGACGGCGTGTCTGTGAGAGATCGACTGTAGATGAGATGCCAAAACAGGGCCAATTATTTTGCATACTGGAGCTTATCAAGAACCCCGTGGCAAACAGAAGGGGCACCAGACCATATATGGCAGCAATACTCCATGCAAGGGCAAATTGTTGATTTGTAGATCTGAAGGATCAATTCCGGAAAGAAAAATTTCCTGGCGCGGCACAGGGAGCCAACTTTCCTTGCGGTGGATGAAGCAATTGACTCAATTTATTTGTTCCATCTCAGGTCAGCAGTCAACGTGAGATTGAGCAGCCACAGAGATTTGAGCATCAGACATTCTAATGGAGGGTAGTTTGAAGAAATTGTTGATAATTCCTATTGTACATGAAGATTTTTGAAATGCTGTCAAAATCATTTGATGGATATTTTGCAGCTGGAGAATGGATCATGAATCTATATGCCTACAATTTGAATAATATGTCAGATGATGACGAGCTGAAGGAAGAGCTTATTAATTTGCGAACAAATCGTGCTCTTGAAATGCAATTTGAAAACAAGACTTTGGAGGAGTATTGGTGTTCAGCAATTAATAAGTTTCCAAGACTTTGTAAAAAAGCACTTGGTGTCCTTATTCCATTTGCAACTACATATTTATGTGAGTCTGAATTTAGTTCTCTTTTGTCAATCAAGACCAAATTTAGAAATCGCATGAATCCACAAGCAGATATGTGGATCACTATCAGCAACAAAGTACTGTGTTTTGACAAAATCATATCCAAGAAACAGGAACATAAAAGTATATATATATATATATATATATATATACATATATATATATATATATATATATATATATATATATGTGGGGGCAGGGAGATCATATTATAAGTTAACTAAGGGTGCGAGGCATAGAAAAGGTTGGGAATCCCTGGACTAGCTGATCTCAATTAGTTTTGCTATACTTTTGTTTTTATCACTTTTGCTTTTTAGTATCCAACACAGTGATAACAAGATCAGCCAAGAAATGGAAAATGTTGAAGGAACTGGGACACAAATTTACTCTGGATAATTCAGTAATAAAAGCACTTTGAATACATTTTTGCTTCAGTAAATTGCTTTCTCTTTTAATTAAAGTAAAATTTTTAAAATCCCAATTATGTTCAGATTCATTACAGTGAGCAACTTATGCACTGAGTGTATTGTTTTGTGAAAGATCTCTTTTGTATTCATATAATTTTTATTTAAATACCTCAAGGTTTCTCCTATGTATTCCTTGTGGCAATCATTACAAGTTATAGAATAAATTCCTGCTTTAGATTTTAGATTGTTGCTAGTTTGTTTTGCATTAATTAAGTCCCATATTGTTTTAGATGTAGTTGCAACAAAAGCTTAATGTTAAGCTTAGATAAATACTTTTCAGTTATAGTTATGACAAAGTTGATAGGTAGAGCAATGTATCTCACTTTATTAGATTTGCTTGAATGGTTCATTCTTTTATTTTTAAAAATTTGATGAGACTTTTGTTTCACATTGAATATGAAATAATTAGGGTATTGGAGGAGCTTAAAAGTATTGTCAATGTATTTCTCCTCATCACTTAAATATCGAGGCTGACAAATTCTGAGTTCTCTTAAATAGAACCTAATAATTATTCTGGATTTTATTTTGTTGTTATAGTGAGATTAGAAATTTATGAGGTCATTTTCATGAGTAAATTTACAATAGAGACTTAGCTCTAGGTCATTATCGGTACAGTTTAGCATGTTATCGAGGAAAGGTAATGTACTGTTCATTTTAGTTTCATAATTAAATTCTATCATACGTATGAGTTTAAGGTCAGGTAATGTTATTTTACAAGGATATATTAATAAAGCTTTGTCAGTATATTGGAAATATGTTGATTCTTTAGGTAAAAATTTGGAAGAACTAGATTCAAGAAACTCTAATAAGAGACATGCTGGAACTTCATTGGTAATCTGAATTTTTGTTAATCATTGTTAAAAGAGAAGTAACATTTGTTTGTGATGAGTCAGCAAATTTTTATGATTTTAGCTATTTGTTAAAAGTAGTTTATTTTTGATTGTATTAGATGTTTGAATCTTCCCATGGTCAATTGGTCAGGGAGGTGACTTTTCAATGTTTACCTATAGACTCTAGTACAAACTCAACTAAGGGAATAACTGTCCTTTTGACAGTTTTTTGTGGGCATGTAAGTTAAACATTGACTTAATGCTTATATATAAACTCAAGTATAAACCCAGCCAATGTTTATCCATAAACCCAAATGTAAACATTACAAATATTTATCTATAATCTCAAGTATAAAACTGACCAGTGTTCATCTATAGACTCAAGTATAAAACAAACCTATATTTATCTACAGGCTTAAATATAAATCAGACCAATGTTTATCTATAGACTCAAGTATAAACTTGAAGAATGTTTATCTATAGACTCAAGTGTAATGTAAAACAGATTTTTTTTATTAAATACAAGGAAAAGGGTCACAAAATCCACCAAACCAATCTTATTCTAAAAAAAAAAAAAATAGTTTCCATATAAATTTCCTGTGGTAAAATAAATATCCAATTTTATATTTACAATGTGGAGAATGAAATTGTGGATATTGTACTGGTGAAAAGTTTAACTTGAACTCTGAGAATGCATGTTTTCTTCATTTTTGTTTTTAATCTTTAGATGGTTCCAAAGAGAAATCATTCTCTCTACCAATCTAATCCTCTGTTTAGTTTTTACTAAACCACTCATAATTGTAATAGCTTCTATT
Organism: Acanthosepion lycidas; assembly: GCA_963932145.1. NCBI lineage: Eukaryota > Metazoa > Mollusca > Cephalopoda > Sepiida > Sepiidae > Acanthosepion > Acanthosepion lycidas. Next base: position 104,970,061 of record OZ010581.1, read on the forward strand.
TGTCGTAGCTTCTATTGAAACAAATCTGACTGGAGGTTAGGGCTTCTTTTTTATTTATTTATTTCTTAATCCTTTATTGATCCAATCAGGACAAGAATATCTGATTATTTTGAATATTTTGAGTAAAGAATTTTTTTTTCTTCATCTTTTACATTTTGCAGAATAAAGTTAAAACTAATTCAAAATAGAATGATGAAAAACAAAAAAAAAAAAATGAAAATGAAAGAAATGATAAAAAGAAATTATTTCAGATGGATTCAAATAATTATGGATTCAAGATGTATAACTGAACATTGAAAACTAGGCACATAATGAGGAAAGAGGGCTTGGAGAATTTGACACTCGGAGAACATATGGAAGGAAAGAGTGAAAATGTAAAGTATTGAATAAGCTACCTAACAAGCAAATGGTTGGCAGAACAGGAGTTAAGAGAGATAGCAAAAAGACAAACCTTACTAAGTGCTATAATGGATAGGAAATGACCACAACATGTATAAGGAAATTACGTTTTTTTATTTGTTAAAACAAAAATACGTAATATTTAAAAAATATTGATAATTTTTCTATATCTTCAATGTTAAAATCAGTAAAGAAAAACAATCCAATTTAAACACTGGAAAGAAATACTGATATGATACCTTTCACATCACAGTCAAAAGCAATTTTATAAGTGAAGTTTGTTAAAATTAAATGCTTCTAATGACACACAATGGCAAAAAGAGAACAAACATTTTGGCCAACATAAAACAAACATCTGAATTAAAATAACAGCTCTCACAACAAAACCAAAATTGAGTTTTAAATGTATTTTTTTAAAACTAAACACTCCTAATGCCACCTTATGACAAAAAAAAAAGAAGAGAACAAACGTCTTGGTCAACATAATTCAATGTCAAAACTAATATAACAACTTCCAAAACACAATCAAAAGCAGTTTTTTAATGTGGTTAAAATGTTAACTGGAGCAAAGAATGGCTTGTTAATTTTAACGCCTCCAAAACAAGATTGCTATCTTTTAATCTATAGAGAAACCTTTTTGCCTTCCATCAACATGGCTGATGCTAACCTCCAGGAGAGCAACTCAATGCACCTTTTTGGTCTTATGTTTTCCACTGGCATGAAGTGGAGTGATTATATTGAATCAATGTCTGCTACTAGGAAAGTTGGTTCATTTTTCAGAATCCATCTTACACATTTATCCGTGCATTAAATATTGTTGGCATATCGGGTCTGATGCTCCTGCAATAAATATCACTGGATTTTTGACAAAATACAAATAAGGGTCTGCAATGGTATCAGTCCTGGCCTGGCATTTTCACATTGCTCTAACATTGCCTCCCTCTGTCTTTTCTATACATATTTTTATGGCAGTTGTTCTAGTGAGCTTTTCTGCTTGGTACTTTGACCATATGAATTTAAATGTACTACTAGATTGCTAACTAGGTCTAAACATTTTACTCTTCTATTCTAACAGTTTATTTTCTCGTACTTCTCACCTGTTGAATGCTCTTTTAGTGTCTGGCTTCCTAGCCACCTAAAATCTTCAAAATTTTAAATGCATTGTCAATCACCGTATTCCTGAGACCTGACCTGCAAGAAGTTACTGGGAGTGAAAGAGAATGAGAAAATTTTAGAAAGAACTGGAAACCCATTCTAAACAAGAAGCAAGGGATAAAACACTACTCCTGTTCCAAAGATTGGGGAGGCATGCGAAAGAAAGAAGATATGACAAATTAGGAATTATGTTGGGGAATACACATATATATGTGTGTGAAAAAGTTCAATTACTTAGGGGGAAAGATATCCCAGAAGGTCATGGTTGGTGTTATCACTCTAGTATGCTAGGAAGAAAAGAGAGAAAGAGGCTGAAGACAGGAAGTGTCCTGTTTTTATAGCTGATTACAGCACCCAATAATAACTTCTTGGCAAAACTGGCAAGGCTATGTAGGGATAACCCACAGTAAGATAAATTGCAAGAAGAATGAATTTATGCAACTGAGGGACAAAAGGGACACTATTAAAAAATCACACATTTCCAAACTGTTAGAATGGATTGAAAATATTTCCATTTTTCTACAGACCTTTACTCAAAAGTTTATGTCATCTTAAAACTATCTCTGATTCAATGATATTCCTAACATTAATATTATAGATAAGTGTATAAAAAACACTTTGATTTTTCATTGGTCATTGGTGGAACCTACTGAGTATTAGTGTGCTCATCAACATTTCCCTTTGTTTAAAATAAGTTCTATGTTGGATCTGGAGAGAGGTCCACAGCCACTGCATGGTAGGGTAGGTGGGTTCAAGGGATAGAGAGCTATGCCTTTTCTTTGGACTTTCTTCATCTCTTCTATTTGTCTTCTGGTGTTATCAAAGGATGTTTTTTCGTTGACTGCTTTTCTCCATTTGACTCTTTCTGCAGTTTCCATCTCCTAATTAACCAGATTGATTTCTGTCCTCAGCAAGGTATTTTTGAGCTGACCCTTGAATCGACAATTTTTACAGGCCTTATAATAAAGATTATTTTGTGAACATATCTAAAAGCAATCTATGATGTCACTATATTTTTAATATTATATAAATATATTATACATTTATATTATATTTTATAATTGTAATATAAATATATATATATATATATATATATATATATATATACTTTAAAAATTAGGAGGTCAGATAGAATACACAACTATGGTTTTTGACCTCAAGGTCTCATCAGGCTAATTCTATCAACTGACCATCCAACACTTTATTTAAAAAAAAAACACAAAGAAAACTATATTATTATTTTTCAAAAAGAAATAAATAAACAAACACACAACGGTCAAATGCATAATGTTGAGTCTAATAGAAAGGAGGGGGTAAGGAGGAGGAAGAAGAAAAAGAAGAGAGTGAAGAGAACAAGAGAAAAGAAGAAAGTAAACATATTGTAAATGTATAAATAAACCTGCTAGGAGATAAACTGCCATCAGCATAGCTCTCCAGATCATAGAGCAAGCATGGCACTCCACAACATAAAGCATTGAGTTGAAAACTTTTTTGATAATCTCTATATTTGCTGAATGACAAACATAAAGCAAGTTTCTAGATCCAGAAATTTAGATGCTAAAAAGATGTATCAGAGTTGACAACATCTAAATTTTTTCCCATTTATACTTTTTTTTGTGTAATGGACTGTTCATTCCCAAAATTCAAAGGAAGACTTGGATATTGTTTTCCTATGCCTACAGCAGTTAGAATAATTGAAATAATAAGCTTCACTTCAGAGAATTTCCTGGGTGTTTCAATGTTTCCAACAAAGCTGAGACTAATTATCAGACTTAAAAGAGAAAGACGCTATCAGGCAGAGAGCGGGGACAACTGAAAAAGAAGACAGATTAATGACAAATATGAGACTCTACTTATGAGTGGGAGAATACTTATTAAAATGGTGAAGAGAACTGTAAGTAGGAAGAAGGTAAAAAAGTGTAGTAAGAGAAGAAAATAACAGAGATAAGTATAAGAGGAAGTAAATTAAAAGGAAATAGAAACAGACATTTGTAATGAGGAAGAGAAAGACAGCTATGAATGGCTATGTCCTGAAGAGAAATGATATTTAAAAGAAGATGCTGTGGAGAGCTATGTTTGGCTATGTCCTGAAGGGACATGATTCTTAAAAGAGGAGTATAGTATATAAAATACAAATATAGTGTGTGTAAGTTTTACACTATAGCTTGTTCATTTTATATGACTGTCTCTCTTCTTTCTCATCTATCAGTAAAGTAATATAGCAGTATGGGCTCTCTAGCATTGGTAGGGCAACCAATCTAGAATAAATCTGAATTTAAAACTGCAGAAACCTTTCCATTGCCTTTCTCAGGAACAGTAATAGGAATATATAATTTACAAATATTAAAGAAAAGGATGCTGTGGAGAACTATGATTGGCTATGTCCTGAAGTGACATGGCACTTAGGGAGGAAGATACTATATAATGTACAAATATAATGTGTGAAAGTTTTAGACCCATGGTTCCCAAAGTGGGGTGTAAGCCTCACAAGGGGGAAAATAGGATTTTTAAGCGGAACAATTCGAGAATGTATTATTAACAATGAATTTTTTTTCTAGTGTGTCTGTGTGAATATGAGTGCATTTGCAAATTAATACATATGCCACATATAAAATATGCATAAATAAAAATATATGTGTGTATGTATGTACATGTGTAATTATGTATGCACTGTATATATATACATATATATATATATATATATATATATATATATATATATATATATATATATATATATATATATATATATATATTATTTTAAGACATTTTAATGTTTATACATTCTTTTTATAGATACAAGTATTTAAGTAAATGCTCTGTTTTATAATAAACAGTATTAAACAACATTTACTGGCCTGAATGTCTGAGAAATTTTCGTCCTCCAACAGGAATCGAACCTGTATCCTATACGGAACCGTCATATAGCCTGACATGCCTTTAACCGTTTCGGCCACAGAGGAGTGTTTGGTTAGCATGGTCGATTTTACTGTCATTAAACTTTAATCTTCCATGAATCTCTCACATACATTCATATCTGCTCATGGTGTATCAACTGTAAACATATATGACGGTTCTGTATAGGATACAGGTTCGATTCCTGTTGGAGGACAAAAATTTTCTATGAAAATTTCTTGGACATTCAGGCCGGTAAATATTGTTTAATACTGTTTATTATAAAACAGAGCATTTACTTAAATATTTGTATCTATAAAAAGAATGTATAAACATAAAAATGTCTTAAAATAATTGTCGGACTTTGTCCATTTCATAATATATATATATATATATATATATATATTAGTAAGACAATATTTTTATAAATATTGTAAAATTCTAAAATTAAATGATGAGACAATTGCATATATGCAATCACAAGTTCTTAAGGAAAATTAATGGCTTTTTAGGCTTCCTCCATGTGTATAGGAGTTCACTTTTTGAATAATAAGAATTATATGTCACGGGTGGGGGAAATCAGGATTTTAGAGATGCTTAGGTGGGGCATGACCAGAAAAAGGTTGAGAACCACTGTTTTAGGCTCTTGATCAGTGATTGAAAATAAATTCTTTCCCCAGGTAAGTACATCAGAATAGTTAACATTTAATTGTTATAGTGTAGGTTGGAGCCATAAAATGCAGAATAAACATTAGCTATTCACATTTTTTTTACTAATTATTTCTTGTTTACTTTGACTGAATAAAAAGCAAAATAACAAAATAGACAGCATTCTTTTCAAAGCATTATAATTTTAAGTACAATAAACAATGCATTTATTTTCCTTGTTTACCTCCTCCCACACTTTGACTTTGTCTCTCTCTTAATCTAAATCTTTCTTTCAGTCTCTGAAATTTCCTCTTCTTTTTTAGGAAATTAAAAAAAAAAAATATTTTAAGCAATTTCCTCTCCTGCACATGCACACCCACTTATCTGTCATTTGATCATATGAATGAAAAAATAACACAGAAACACATGTTTATTGATGCATATATACACACTCACAGGCATACACAGAGATTAATCTAATATGCACACTCACAGACATACACAGTTTAGTCTCATGTTACACACTCACATGCATACACAGTTTTGTCACATGATACATACACTCACATGAATACACAGAGATTATTCTCATGATACACACACTCACAGGCATACACAGAGGTTTGTCTCATTATATGCACTCACATGAATACACAAAGTTTAATCTCATGATACATACACTCACAGGCATACACAGAGGTTTGTCTCATAATACACACATTTACAGGCATACACAGAGTTTTGTCTCATTATACACACATTTTCACAGAGTTTTGTCTCATGATACACACATTCACAGGAATGCCCAGAGATTACACAACTATTGAAAGCATTCCAGGTTTTTGCTTGCTTACTGAAACAATTTTAAGTTGGCTTTCATCACCATCAGATAAGGTACAAATCCAGTTTGTGCAAAGTGGATTGCAAGCATGCTGGTAGATGCCATGAAGAAGTAAAAAGTGAATACTGTCTAAGAGTTTCTGGAGTTGAAATGGCTTGGAAGGAAACTCTCAGAAGACATTGGCTCTCCAATGAGGATGTAGTTAAAGACACAACTCATTAATAAAGCAACCAAAATCCTTCTACAAGGTAGGTATATATACTATCATTTAAAAGTGGATTTCCTTTATAGTGAGTAATGAGATATGCTGTGTACAGTCAAATGTTTAGGGCATTTGCATGTTTTTTTGTGCCCAACACATGTGGTTCACTGGGACTAAATGTCACTGGGTCTGGGAAGAGATGTTCTGTTTTTAAGGCATCCTCTAGCAAAAAGAGAAATGAGACTGGGCACCCTTTCTATATACTGCTTTAGTAGTTATTAGCAGAAGTTCTTCAATAGACAAATGGGGTAATAATCAACTTAGCTCTTAGAAACATTAGTTTTGAGAAGAAAGGAAAGTAGGTGGTGAATAGATCTGGAATTCTGAAACTTTTCTGCCCATTTTGGTACACTCTTTGAACTTCTAGTATTAAATCTGTTGTGATTAAGGAATTCATTTTTAACCAACCCATGTGTAAATATTTAGTGAAAAATTGTATTAGCCAAATAACGTATATGAAAATACTAAAAAATACATTCAAAATAAAACTATAAATATGAAACTGTAAATTTTGCTGGATTATAAGCTTGCTTGATGGTTCCACAATTATTTATTATTTATTTATTAATATTTATTATTAAATATTTATTATTTAATATTTATTAATATTGATCCAACAGCCATTTGGCCAAAATAGGAAAATACATGGAAGATACAAGATATAGCAAAGAGCACTGGCAACATAGAGAAAACAAGAATAATTGAAATATTGAACTAGAAAATTATTTAAAATAGTTGAAGAGGCACATTGGATACATATACAGTAATCTTCTGCCAATATATTCAAAATATACTTTGATCTTCTTTTTGAAGATATCTAAAGTATTGGCCTTGACTGTTAAAAGAGAGAGTGTGTCCAACTCATTCACTACCTGCTGTGAAAAATAATTTTGCATGTTCAATCGATAGAGCAATGGCTGAATTTTTAGTGGATCTTCTCTGGTGGAGTTATACTGGCTTTTAGTGACATATTTCAGAAACACTATGTCACTAATTGAATTTATTATTCCAAATACCTGTATTAAATCATGACATTCCGTTTCAGGTAATTACAGACATGCCTTTTACTACATTAATTATAAATAAAATAAAATAAAACAGCAGTATTTAAACTCTTTTTAAGATGAATAAAAAATAAAAATAATGAAACTCTCCCATCATGCAACAAAAACTGTTTCTGCTGGAAATAAAGACATCCCGCCAAAAGTCGTTAAATTCAATCTCTTCACTATGAACCCTTCATACAGGCAACACGTGTTCAAATTCTCTCTGTAACATAATGTGTAATAATGCAAAGTACCTTCTTCTTCACATTACATGTACCATAAAACATTTACAACCAAAAATACAGACATAAAATATAGATAAATTGTATGAAATTAACATAGAATTTATCGTAATTTTCTGTCATTTCTATACATTTTATTTCCTGTCAAGTACGTTTTATCTTTGAGGCTAATTACTGCAGCAATGATGTGAGTAACCACCACAATCTCATTGAATAAATCTGGTCTTTTTTTAATTTATTAATTACTCACAGATTTTAAAATGGTTTATTATGAGTTATTTTACTCAGGTACATAAATATTCCATAGAATTTAGTTGTTAAATACAAGTTTATTTTCATTAAATTAGTTTTACTTCAAAATAAAGCATATACATTTACTATTTCTATAATACAATTCCTAAAGTTATCTATTAGTAAAAAATAAAATAAGCTTTTTTTTCAATGAATGGCTATGAAGGCCTACCAAAAAAAAATTAAGAGTAAAAGTGTTTCATAGGTAAAAAAGGTGGAGAACCACTGAACTGGAAGATTACACAATTCATTCAAGCTTCTACAACAAGACTAGTTTCTGATGTATAGACAATGAGATGTCAAAATCAAACAAGTACAGAAGTTTAACTAACTGGGAAGAGTCTTAATAGAAGAGGAAAAATACAACACTGAAATATGAACACACATTGAAATAGCAAAAGAGGTCTTTCAAAAGCTAAACAAAGTATTAAGAAATTTGAAAATTTCATTAGAAACAAAGAAAAGAGTGCTGAACTGGTATGTAATATCAATCCTTCTATATGACAGTGAATGATAAACAAACTTTTCACAGATGACAAGAATACTTGAAGCAACAGAAATGTAGTTCTACAGAAGGATGCTGAGAATACCATGTTTACACAACAAAGATGCCTTAAGCAAAATGGAAACAAAAAGGCCTCTTATACTTAACATTAGAAAAAGATAGTTGAAATTTCTTGAACAAATAATAAGGAAGGAGGGCTTGTAGAATTTGATGCTCACAGGATATATTGAAAATAAAAAGGACCGGGGAAGACAGTGAGCCATCCACTTGACCCGCTGGTGTGAATGGATAACAGAATGGGTGTAGGAGGGATGGCAAAAAACTAATGTTTCTAAGAGCTACAAGAGATAGGAAGTTGTGGTGAGCCATGATCACTAATGTTCTAAAAGGACATGACACTTAGTGTTATGTATTATGTTAATGCTTTGCTGGATAGCTATGGATAAAAGTGCATGACGAGGTGAAACATATCGTGTACTTATCTCTAGCAATCTGTGGCAGAAGTAACAGTGAATTCTAATAGCCGCAGCCACTATACTTTATTGAAACATGATTAGTTTCTTTGGATAGTGTGATATATTAATAAGTAGAGAGCTAATTCTTTTTGTATTTATTAATACATCACCCAAAGAAAAAGAGGAAAATGAGAAACCTCTTCTTCTACTTCTCTTTGTAACCTATAGAGATAAAGAGAACAGACATTGCTTTGAGCTAAAATTGATAGGAAGTTGTGGAGAGCCATGATCACCCATATTTGGAAGGGACATGGCACATAGAAAAAAATAAGACAATGATAGTTGCTTCTGCTTCTCATCATAACACTACAGGGATAAAGGGAGCAAGCATTTCTTTGAGCTACAACTGATAGGAAGTTGTAGAGAGCCATGATCACTCATGCTCTGAAGGAACATGGCACAAAAAAGAAAAAGACAATGAGAGACACTTCTTCTGCTTCCCATCATAACCTTACATGGATAAGAGGAACAAACATTTCTTTGCACTATAAGTGATAGGAAGTTGAAGAGAACCATGATCACCCACATCTCATTGTAATCCATAGGGATAAGGGGAACAAACAAGCTTTGATTTATGAGTGACAGGAAGTTGTGGAGAGCCATGATCACCCATATTTGGAAGGGACATGGCACATAGAAAAAAATAAGACAATGATAGTTGCTTCTGCTTCTCATCATAACCCTACAGGGATAAAGGGAACAAACATTGCTTTGAACTACAAGTGATAGGAAGTTGTGGAGAGCCATGATCACCATGCCCTAAAGGGTCATAGCACATAGAAGAATAGCTAAATACAAAACTGCATTCAGTGCACTGATATCACAAATGCAAGTCTGAATACCAAAGAATGAAGCTGTACAGTTAGAATGAATTATGACAAGCAACAGATCAAAAATGAAAGCACAAAACATGTTTCCTATTGGTTACTAAATACAATGAGTCAGTTTTACAAATGTGAAGATATTTATTTGAGGTGTGCCATAGTTGTTGAATCAAAAGAATAATATTTTCAGCATGTAACCAACAATATATGACATGCCATCATTCCAATTATTGCTAAGCTGTTGGCAATATTACTGGCAGCTTAATTTAGCCATTATTTGTACTTGTGGTATGCCAATTAATGTGCTAAACAGGTTGTTAAACAAATCTGGATACTTTCTAGGTTATATATTTTGCCAGTGTTTAAATACAAATAAATACTTCAGAAAAAGAAATATTAAATAAGGCTTGGTGCTATTTCATTGCCAAATTGAAAGATGACTACAAATATAAACATTCCAATTACAAATTCCGTTTGAATTTCTGGAACAAGGATTTCTCATTATTTACATTATTTACAATCAGCTTAATGTCCTCATCTTTGCTGCTATTATCACAAAGTTTCAGCCATTGTGCTCCATAACTAATGGCCTGAATCTTCAAGAAACCTTGTCAGAAAATATGTTAAAATATGTTGGATTTAATCCAATTCATAAAATAAAAATGTCTTAGTTTATGTTAGGGTAGAAAACAAAGCAGATATGGATGTTTTGACAATTAACAAAGTTGGTATCTGTCTATATTTCTGAGATGAGGTATTATGTACACTATTTACATTATTCGGACTATTGTCTTCATCTTTGTTGCCATGTTTATCACGCTTCGGCCATTGTACGCTCTGGCCTTCTTCAGATGGTTGGAATGTCGAACTGAACCCATCTTTCAAAAATCATTCTTAAATGACTTAGATGTTCTTCTGCTGAAGAATTTGCCAACAAGACATCATCAATATAGGGTGCATCAGACAATTATTTGCCATGCGTGATACATGCTTAGGCAATCATGTATCTTTTGATACATGACTGACGAGGCAGATTTTTTCCTGCAGTAGGTTGCCATTTCTTTCTGTGGTAGACTAGTTGCTGTCCAAGGCTATAGAACCCAGTCTGTCCTGCTATTTACCCATAGCTGGGGGAGCAAAGAAAAGGATTTATAACTTTCCCAGGGGTATTAGCATGTAAGTGAATGTTATGGATTTGACTCGAATTTAAACTAGGCTCTTCGATTCCTCAATCCGAGCTGCTATCCATTACTCCACCAGGCCTCCTATAGGTGCATACAAAATTTAAACCATGTAAAACATGATCAATGAACTTTTGGAAAATCTGACCGGCATTGCAAAGGCAAAACGGTAGGCATAGAAATTTGAACAGACCAAAAATAAGGGTGATAGCAGTTTTAAGAATATCTGCAGGTTCAACAGGTAGTTGATTATATGCCCTGATCAAATCTATTTATGAAAACATTGATTTACCCTGTATAATAGTGGTAATATCATGGATATGCAGGATTGGATATAAATCAGGTTTTGTGATGTAATATGTGAAAAACAATTGAATTTTGTACATTTTTTATTTTCTTATTAATGTTTTGCTCTTTTAATATATAATCATAAATAGGATGTTTTAATTATAATAATTAATCATAATTATAATTATTCCTTTACCTTTATAAGCATTATTTTTCTCACTATAATATTCTCTCATTTATTCACCATATTTACATTTGATTTAAACATACTGTATTTTGATGCTTATAAAATGTATTTTTTCCCAATATAAATATAGAATTAATATAAGTAATAGCAGAGCCAGCACATCTTACCTTCAACCGAGCCGGGGGCGAGCTTTTTTTTTGGGCTCCATTGTGGCCTCTGCTTTTTTTTCTGCCCTGTTTTATGGCCATCCGCCATTTTTTAAAATTATTTTTAAACTGACATTACATTGTCAGTCACCAACTAATAATATACATCATGTATTTGCATGGCCCGTGCAGTGTATTCTATGCAGGAACCCCTGATGATGTTGGAGATTCAAAAAGAGCTAGTTTCAGCAGCATTTTTTTGCTTTTTATACTTTTTACTTTTTTTTCTACATAAGTTACATTGTCAATCATCATGTGTGTATAATTTGTTGCAGATAAATGAAAATCTTTTAAAAAGTTTTAATTTTTTTTTTTTTTTTTGCTTCAGATCATTTACCTGATTTCCAGGTATGATTTGAACATAAATTACCCAATGAAACACAATGCATATCTATCAACATAATACATCAACTTCCTATCCCCTTTTCAATATCTATATAATACTTGAGCAAATTAATCATTAAATCAGTTAATACAATACATATTTGATAATAATCTTTATCCAGAAAACTTTGATTATAATATGAAAATAATATTTCTCAGAATTAGGATCACATTATCTCTCTTCTCCACTCTGAAGTGTCTGTTCCACAATGCAACAGCTCTGGAGAAGAAGCTATCTGTGTGGATCTTCCTCCTTACCAAGAGAATATGAAGGGGACAAGGATGAGTTGACTCAGTGTACTGGCCTAGCCTGGTTTTATGGGTCCTAGCTGTGAAAGTTTGGACTGGTGGAACTAAGGTATATAGTTTGACTCATTATCTGCCATGAAAATAGCAAGAGACTATTTTATCATTGTGAGGAAAGGGGTTGTAGGATGGAAAACAATTCATCACCCACAATGCATATGTATACATAGAGAATTATACTTATACATTTATATTTGACAAGGTAGGCTTATTTATTCAAGGCCATTATTCATCAGTTAATCCTTTCATCAATCATTTTGTTCCTGAGAAAGAAGATGATTTTTTAATTGTCTAATTAAAAAAATAAAAACATTTTCTTTTAAAAAATGGAAGCTTCTTTTACACTGCCAGTTTTACACATAGTTAGTATGGGCTGCAGCCCAGGGGTCCCAAAACTAGATGGGCCACCATAGGTCCTCTAGTCTTGGTCCCTTGATAAAACTAAAAAAAATAAAGATATAAGAACAGAGGAGATTTGTTTTTTTTTATTTAATTTTAGTTGAAGTGTATTTGTTTTACACCAAAAAAGCATTATCTAAAAATATCTTCTTTTTTTAAAAAAAAATAGACATGAGAGGGCAAATGTATTTAAGGAAGTGGTCTACAAATTTTATTATCCTGGGGGACTCTTAAGGCCTAAATCCAGTCCTGCTTTTTTATATCAATGAAATATTTTCTTTTTTGGTCCTTACTGCAATCTCTCTGTTAAAATTTATGCATTATATAAAGCTCAAGGTACATCAACAAAATTGCTGTAAAAATGTCCATAAACTTTGGCTCAAAATTTCCCCCATATGAAATTTGATCTAATATTTTGAATGTACAAGTTTCTTGACAACCTTCTCTACTTTGAGCCTATGCTCTTCTCTTATATTCTTCTACTGCTGATCCATTTTTGTTTGTGGTTTCCATGGAAACATTTCAAGCTGGCATGAAGCAGTCTGATTGGCTGGTTTGCATTGAGTGATTATTATGTTGTCATGGAAATACTTCTTATCCCCTAGAAAATAATTGGTTGGCTGATTAAACTGACCATTATGTTGCCATGGTGATGCTTGTTCATGGCTCCAAATTCAATGTCTAAACATGAAAGGCAAAATGCAACTTAATTTGCTGTTAACAACCTAATTTCTTCTGATTTAATCTTTTCTGACATGGAAGATGACATCTTGCAACTGCTGGGTTCAGAGAAAATTAGATTGTAGATGCTCAAAGGAACAGTATAATCTTGTGAGGCAGGGATCCAATTATGAAACTTTGTTTTCAAGTGAGTGTAGTGAACAGGGGTCATATGTTAAGGCTCATTACTTCTTTGCAGGACTTCTATTGGCTCTTTCACATTAGTCCCTACAAAAAGTTATCAGCTATAATATTAAAGTAAGGAAGTTTAAAACAAAATGATTTATTCACCTTTTCTTTTTCTCACTAAAAACAAAAAAAAAGGAAAAATGCTGAAACTTTTTACTCGTTCTGTAGATCCTACCATAAAAATGGAAATTCTAACTGGGTAGATGAAAAACATTCTCGCAGGTTTTTAATCCATCCCACATGTCCCATGCAACCCAGGGGCAGCTAGCCAAGAATTTTCACATTCATGTCATCACCACTCCACAACATGTGATCTTCTTGCTTTCCAGATTTGAATCCTCTGATCTTCTTTTCTTTTTTTTTAATCATTTCACTCCAAGCAAGGAAATAAATATTTCTAGGATGCAAGGAGTTATGGAGAGAGATAGGACAATAAAAGAACAGAATTCAAAGAGACAATGATTGACATTGTATTTAAATCTTTTAAAGATCATGGTTGAGAGGAAGGCAGAAGAGAGTTTCAAAAGTGAGAAGTGTGAGAGAAGAAACTATTAGCATAGAACTTCAAGTTGCATCTAGTAATTTCAACAGTGAAATTATGAGACCTAACTGAAAATCTAGTACTGTGTTTAAATTTGTGAGGTCAAGGTACTAAATTGGAAAGATCATCACAACAATTACCATGAAAATATTTATATAAAAGGCAATGAGAAGATATGTTACAGTGATGGGAAAGTAACTGAAGCAGAGATGCCAGGTTAGGACTGATAATATTGATAACTAATAACACAAATCTCTAGATACATGATGGAAGTGCCAGAACAGATGTCACAGTAATATTTGATGCACAGACAAATGGTAGATTCTTATAAATGTGTAAGATAGATTCTAGTTAAAAATTTTGTCTAGTATGATATTCCTAGCAGTAGACTTAGCAAGTGAGTCAATGTAATCATTCCACTTCATGTCAGTAGAAAAATGTGAGACCAAGAAGAGGCAAAGTTGCTCTTGTGGAAGTTAGCATATCAGCTATGCTGATGGAATGCAAAAAAGTTTCTTTAAGATGATTAATAGAGAACAGTTTCATTTTAGTGTCATGAAAATTAACAAGCCACTTCCTCCTTTGATAACTAAATTTGGGGTTTCATTAAAAGTGAGAACAACCAGAGACTCTATAATACTATAGACTTATTGAAGACTGACATGAATATGATGGCCATCGTACTTTCTGTACCAATAACCATTACACTACCTGTACATCTTAAAACCAGGTAAAAAAAACTGATATTCCAACTCAAACACACTTCTAAAGGCTTTGTTGTGGGTGATAACAGATACTAATTGATAGAAGACAGCAACAAAAATGAAGACTTGAATAAAAAAAATATATTGCCAATCTTGTTTTTGTTAAATAAAGTACATTGACAAAAATAAGGATACTGTGCAGTAGCCAAAAAATATCTCTGGATGTTCATGTAGAGAGTAAGAAGGACATTGTCCTAAGAAGGACAGTTTTGTAGTGTAGTAAAGTGTTGTCCTGTAAAGGACAGTTTTGTTACCCCTGAAAATTGTTGTCATGAAAAGGACAGTTTATCATATATCATTGCTGCTGGTGAGGATAGAAGGCGGGATCTGGAAGCCTGTTGAAGATGGCTGATGATGATGATGATGATGATGATGGCTGGTTAGCTGGAACTGCTGCTGTTGATGGCTGGAACAGGTACTACATTTTGATCCAAGTCTTTATTTAACATGAAAATACATGTTTGGGACACAAGGACGTAGGGTAAGTGGGGAAAGCCTGGTTGTCACAGACTATCCTAACATAGCTAATTTGATTCACAGCCCATTCATTCTTACAATTGATTCATTCAACATAAGAACTTGTCCTTCAACAAAACCATCATTTACCAAAATTCCACATATTCACAAGGAATCTTGTCTGCAGAATACAACTTTTTGAGCTTTGAGGCCTTTTTTATATCCTGCATCAGATTTACAAAAATTGCTGGTTCTGGAAGGTTAAGCTTCTTCTTCTGTTTTTTTTTTTTTTTTTTTTTAAATGTGGGAATCCTGACAGGATACAAGAGGCTCACTGGATCAACTCACTTGAATAAAATTTGTCAATAACATACTCATAATGCACCATTGAATCATATTTCTATTTATAATATTTCAAAAGTTTTAAGATATTGTATTTTCATTATTATATAATGAAAATGTTATCTTTCCATAATGAAAATAAAATCTTTATATTATCTTTCAATAATGACTAGTATAGTCATCTTGATTTTTAAGGTTTATTTATTTACTTATATTCATCTAGGTTAATTAAGGTATATTTTATGAAGCCAGAATGTTTGCATTTTATCTGTTGTTCAGTTTAGCAGAGATTAAACTCAGCATAGCACATGTATTTTCATAGATGAAACTAGATATTATATAGACTCCCATGAAACCAATTGTAATCACTTTCAGAAAGAAGCAGCGACCTCTTTCTTCCTCTCTTTTTCTCTTCCTGGACATTGGTCATAAGGCATGGCTCTTTTATCATTGCTTTACCATTGTTTAATGTCTCCCAAAATGAAGCTCTTGCCACCAGGACACACTTCACCCTTCTAAAAAAAGATCCATGATATGGACATTTTATATACCAACATATACATTTATTTCTTATTATTTGTTTGTTATAAATTGTTTTCTATGTCTGCCATACTAAATGGTTTAGTCTTATTTACTAGTTGTATCCAGTTTTGCATAATTTGGCTTTCTCTTTCTCCCCAAATATGCTTTTTATGACCACTGGTATTAATGGGAGTAACTAACATAACATCACTCATTATTCCCATACCACCTGAACATGTGTCTTGATATTTATTCTGTAATATACAGAATTTTGGCAATCCTGAACATGTGTCTTTGTGTAAATGTTGTTTGGAGATTTAACTTTAAAAGATTTAGCTAAGAAAAAGATAACACTTGCCACACTGTTAATTGCTTATTTATTGTTAAATAAAAAAAACAAAAACAAGTGAACATCCTCTAAGTGTGATAATTTCATTTTTGCCAGGTGTTGCAAGTGGAATTTTTATTTAAACTTTTATTAAAAAAAAATTTAACTTTCTACACTACAAATATAAAAAAAGAAATGTGGACAGCAACTATAGAATAATGGTTATCATGCTGCAAATGATATATTGTCCTGCAAACAGATATTAAATAACAGAAGACAACAACAAACAAAACAAATACTTGAGTAAAAAAGTAGATTGCCAATCTTATTTTTGTTAAAGAAAATACATCAACAAAAATAAGGTTACAGTGCACAAAGAATATCTCTGCATGCTCATGTAGAGGGTGAAAAGAGTGCTGTCCTGAGAAGGACAGTTTTTGGTGCTGCTGGGGAGTGTAGAACTGAAAAGGACAGTTTTGTAATTGCTGAAGAGTTTTGCCCTGAAAAGAACAATTTTGTAGTTGCTGAAGAGCATTGCCCTGAAAAGAAGAATTTTGTAGTTGCTGAAGAGCATTGCCCTGAAAAAGACAATTTTGTAGTTGTTGAAGAGCATTACCCTGAAAAGGACAGTTTTGTAGTTATTGAAGAGTGTTATCCTGAAAAGGACAGTTTGTAATCGGTGATGAGTATTGTCCTAAAAAAGGACAGTTTATTACATATTGTTGTTGCTGGCAAGGATGGCTGGAGCTGGAGGGTTGTTGGAATATTGGCTGATTGCAAGCTGGATAAGATGATGGCTGACAAGCTGGAACTGCTGCTGATGGCTGGAGCCATGGACCTGCTGTTGGAACAGATACTACTACATTTTGATTCTAGGCATCAGGTCTGCAGATAGTCATATATATTTTTCTTGCTTTGAGGCCTTTCTACATCCTGAATCAGTCTTATAACAATGCTGGTTAAGAAGTTTTTTCTTCTGGTTGTTTTTAAAAAATATGGGAGTGCTGAAAGGATACAGCAATCATGCTAGCATTGATAGTCTTTGCAAATGTTCCACTGCGCTTAGGGTTTAAGATAAAACTGTGTGAAAATGGCAGCTAAAAATCAAAGCAATAAAAAAATTACGCAAGTGTTACGAGGATGCATTTCTATAAAAAATTTATAGTAAGGGATTCTACTGAGTCCTACTTGTTGATACAAAAAGTTTTCATTCATGAAGTAGTTGTAAAATAGAGAAATTAGAAATAGAATGTTTGGAAGATTCTAGATCATTCTAGTATATTCGAGAAACATCTAAATGATTCGAGAAACATCTAGAAATATGCTAGCCCCTATAAAAATAGGTTTTTTGAAAAAGTTGTCAGTTGGAAAAAGGAATTTCTGCCATTACCAACTCCAGCTTTTGATTCGAGGATTAATATATCCAGCTGAAAGAATCTCTAAGAAAAGGTGCTGACCAACAAAAACCCAAAATGAGAACCTCATGGAACAGATCTAGTAAATAGAGTTTTGACTATTTTCATTGACCAAACTATAAATTAATTTATATATACTCACTTTTGTGGATTTCCAATAATAGCATTTAGATTACTTTGCTAGCCCCATCAGGGTAAAGATACTTGACTCACCTTCCTTCTCCTTTGTAACACTTTGCCAGTAAACTCTGTTTTCTGTTTTGTATGTCACAATTGTATATCTTGTGTATATTTTATCTTGTGTTTTTGTAAATTAAACATTTGATTGAGATTTAGCTCTGTGTTTTGGTAAATCAATTTTTTTTCTTTGTTAAAATTTCTAACATGTAACACGACATGTTAAAATCAACAACTGTTTTATTTCAAAAACTTGTTCGTTCTGTTTTTGATCCCAGCATTCCCTAGTGGGAGCAGAAGTGCTTCCACGTTATCATCATCAGTGATTTTATGGAACAGAAAAAGAATACGACTGAGTACATCATTACTGTAGTCTTATGCCAGACTAAAAGTGAACTTAGTAGTTATTTACTTTACAAATTATTGTTTCTATTTTATGTGCACTGCTACTCCTAAGTTCAAATACTATTAATTTAATTAATGAATATTTGTCTTTTATTTTCAGAAATGCACTACTTGGGTAGGAAACACGTACCTGATTTTCATCTAGCCAATTAAAATTACCATACTAATTGATTTCTCAGAACGAAGCATCCAATGTTTCCAGCCAAACCTAAAAGAATACATCAATGTTTTATTTTATGTTTCCTTTGTCTTCATCCTTTATTAGATATTTGTTGAATGTTACTATAGCACTACTTATTTTATGTGCCATGTCTCTTCAGAACATAGGCGATCAAGGCCCTCTACATCTTCCTATCTCTTGTAGCTATTAATAACTTTTGTTTGTTATTTCTCCCAAATTCTTTTCTACCATCCATTTACCCAAGTTCATCAAATATGTTTCACACTGCTTTCCTCTGTCCCTCTTGCCTTCAATCTGTCTTGTGAGTATCAGATTTTTCAATCCTTTCTTCCTCATTACATGACATAGAAACTACAACTGCCTCTTCCTGATGTTAAGTATAAGTTTCCTTTTCGTTTCTATTTTCTCTAAAACTGTCATTGCTCATATGTTCAGTCCATGATTTCATCTACATTTAGAGATGTGGCAACTATTTTTTTGCACATGTAAGTGATAAGTGTAAGGAAATGGAAGGCAATTTCAAAGCAATATTTTACCTTTTTATTTTTATAAAACTGAGTGAAAAGCAAAAGAAAATACACTAGTATGCATGTGTGGGAAAATGAAATAAAATTAATAAATAAAAAGAAATTTATTTTCCCATGATGTTAAGGATCCAAAAATATGACTTGATTTTGTCAAATGCCATTAGGGGACGCAAGTCTATAAAAAGGTAAACTTGTTCCTGCCTCATTCTCTTTCTCCTTGCTGTCAGACATAGCAGAATGTGGAAAAAGGACTGGGGCATGTTAGTTTCCTCAGTCCACTGATGACTAACTTTCTCTTTTAACTATCCAACACATGGCACTCACACGTGGCTTCCAAAACCTCCATCTATGAAGTAAGTCAAGTTTTGTCTTTGGTTGTTCCAACTCAATGCAAGGCTGACTTGAAATCAACCATTATAATGATGTTTATTATTACTTACCCTAACTTCTGGACCTGGATCGACCAAAAAGAAAATGATAACCATGTTTAAACATTCCACAATAAAGTAAGTAAAAACTTTTCTTTGGCTGTTCCAACCCTGTGCAAGGCTGACTTGAGCTCGACCATTATAATGATGCTTATACTTCAGTTATGTGCCATGCGTGACACATGCTTAGGTGATCATGTATCTTTTGATACATGACTGACAAGGCAGATTTTTCCCTGCAGTAAGTTGCCATTTCTTTCTGCAGTAGACCAATTGCCATCCAAGGCTATAGAACCTGGTTTGTCCTGCTATTCACCCATAGCTGGGTGGAGAAGAAGAGGATTCATACCTTTCCCAAGGGTATTAGCACATAAGTGAATGTAATGGATTTGATTGAATTTAAACTCGGCTCTCAGATTCCTCAATCCGAGCCCCTAGCCATTACTCTACCATAAATCCTTTCTACACTTACTTATCTTAAATTCTGAACCTGGAACAAAAATAAAATGGACATACCCAATCATAGAGAACTTTGTTTCACTAAAGTTTATATGAAAAAGAGAATAAACAGTTTGTGGTAGAAACCTAAGTTTTTAATTGTTAATCCTCCTTAATTGTTTGCCTATGAACATGCACCCACCTACAATACACTAACACACAACCTTTTAAATTCCATACATATTGAAAGAACATATTGAAAGTTAGAAATTGTGTTGGAGATACACATGTATGTGTGTGGGGGGGGGGAATAAAGTTCATTTACTAAAGAGAAATATATCCCTAAGCCTAGGAACAAGGTCTTGGTGGTGTTGTCACTAAAGCATGCTAGAAGGAAAAAAGTCAGAAGAGGTGGAAAACAGGAAGGGTCAGTTTTTATCAGTGTTTGACAGCACCACATAATGAATTGTTGGCAAAACTGGCAAAACTGCATGTGGATAACCCACAAAGGAAATGAATGTTTTCAAAGCACTCAGTGAGAACTCAAACCACAAACAATGGACTGCATGAAAAACACATTAAGTAGATGATCTCATAGCATGATGGTTATCAGTGAAGAATACAGAATCACTGAGTTATAAAAGACTTAACCCCCATAAAAGAACAAATAGAAGTGGGAAAACAGCAATTGGGATGTTCATATAAAAATATCATAAGTCCTAGATCATAATTTCAAAGGTCATAAATCAGTTTCCCCGGACACAATGTCATAAAATGCCAGGAGTGTAAAAAAAAAGGGGGGGTCAAAAATCCATATTCAGAACTTATTACAACAACTATGTTCTTCACCCATGAAAAATTAAAATCTCCTCTCTGTCATTGAAACTAGCATTCTTTTATTGGAGTAAGAAAGGTTGTCATTGGTCAAGACTGGTAGGGAAAGTACAAACAATTACCATATTGACCTGATCTTCATCCTGATCTAAAGTCGACCTGATCTTCATCCTGATTTTTTTTTCAACAGAGAGTAGAGAAAACACAAATTCTATTCTGAGATAAGATTTGGTTTTCTCTTTCATCAACACAATAAAGAATAGATGTATTCATACCTTTCCCAAGGACATTAGTGCAAAAGTGAGTGCAATAGACTATCTCTGAATTTAAACTTCCCTTGCCAATATATCTATTTAAAAGCTATTAATTCATGTTGGAAAATATGCTTCATTCTTATGTAGTATGATTTATGCACACAATGTTTACTGTTGATAATTGTGTAATTGGAAACATTTCCAATGAAAGGAAGAAAAGCAAGAAAATTAAAGGTTAGGTTGGTTATGACATGCCAACCATAAAAAATTAAAATGTTATGCAATATTATGTCTATATTACAGCAAATGCTGGACTATCTCCTCACAGATTAAAATAAAATTACAGAAATCTGGTTCTACAGAAGGATGCTGAGAATAGAATGAATATGTGAGCAATGGTAAATTTCTGGGGAAAATGGAAGCAAACAGGACACTTATATTTAGAATCAAAGAGTGACAATTGAAATTCCTAAGGCCCATAATGAGGAAAGAAGGCCTGGAGAATTTGACACTAACAAGACATACTGAAGGCAAAAGGGACAGAGATAAACGGTAACTAACCTACCTAACAACGTTGTGTAAATACATGGCAAAACAGGGATTAGAAGAGACAAAACTTACTAAGAGATACAAAGTACAGGAGGTTTTAAAGAGGCATGGTCACCCAACTCCTGAAGGTGCATAGAGAAGAAAAATATGTACTGGAAAATAAGATTTATTCATCTATATCATCTTATGGGTGATCAGTTTGAATGATTTAAACAAACAATGTTAACTGCTGCTAAATGTGTAATTAAAAACATTTTTAAAGTAAGAATTAAGAACAAAAAATTTAAAGATTGGGTTAGGTTGCTTCATTTTAAAACATGCCAAACATAATAAAGATTCATGTAATACCAAAGCAAAAAAAAATCTCCTTTCAAACTGTTATTTAATTAGATGTGCGATTAGTTTAATGGATATTGGCACAGGATGTGGAATCAGTGAGCTGAGCTCAATTTCCAGCTTTGGCTGATGGATTCACTTGCTCACAAATGCCCTTAGGAACAGCATGAATTTGTCTCTTCTTCTCCCAGCTAGGGATTATATAGTCAGTCTAGCCTTGGGTTGAGGAGCAACCATTTAAAGAGAACAAAAATTCTGAATTCAAAATTATGGAGAAGTCAGCAGGAACCCACTCCACTATATTTTCCATGAAAGCAGTTTACAGATAATAAAAAAAGAAGTTGTGAAATGCCATGATCCCTTACATCCCATCAGATAATTTTATATGGTCTGATAATAGTGAAAGGAAAGAACGGAAAATCCAGTAATTTCTAAATTTAATTCCTTATTGTTCATTTTTAACTAATTTCTCTCTTTTACTTTATTGTTGCTTTTTATCACAATATCCAGGTTCTTACAATGCAATCTATGATTTTAAGCATTAATTAATTGGAAATAAGTAACCCAGTTATGGGTTATTTAACAAGGTAGACTAGAAACTGTCACCTTAGGTGGCAACCTAAAGGGAAAATTTAATTTCAAACTGTTGAGAAAACACCAGGAAACTACTTTCCAAGTAATGTATGGCAATTCTCAGATAATGTTAACCATTTCCCTATAAGGAAACATTTGACATTCATTGACCGAGTAGCCAGTACTGCTTTCAGTTGAAATTTATAAAATCTTTCTCTTAAAACATTTTTTTAGGAAAACAGTTTTCTCAAGTCCAGTATTGATGGTATACTATCCATTTTAGTTATTGCTGCTGTTGGTAGTCTTCAGGTGATGTGATTTCTATTATTTGGTAATGTTCTTTGATTATGATTTTATTGCATCAGTCCCCAAATGTTCAAAGAATAATGACCTTTGCCAAGACCCTCAGACTTTACTCACTCAAAGCCTTTTTACACCATTGATCATAGGAAGCAATTGTTTACAGCTAACAGATTACATATTTCTGACCAGGTTTCGTGCAATGCATAACATCCATATAAAACTCTTGATCTTACAATTAAGTATATGGCTCGAGTTTTCAGGTTGAGATTTTGGTTTTGTAGTAATGGGCAAAGCTATTTCATGTTCAATTTCTTTTTCTCTGATACTTAATTTGTTATAACTGATCCATAGGCATCTGAAGTGTTTAGTATTTACAATTTCTTTTCCTCTGAGACTTAATGTGTTCGATTTGATCCATAGGTATCAGAAGTGTTAAGTATTTACAATTTCTTTTTCTCTTATACTTAATTTGTTTTAACTGATCCATAGGTATTTGAAGTGGTTAGTATTTACAATTTCTTTTTCTCTTATACTTAATTTGTTATAACTGATCCATAGGTATCTGAAGTGTTTAGTATTTACAAATTCCACATCCTGAATTTTTATGATGAATTCAGAGTAGGTGCCATCATTGCTTTCATTCCAATTCCAGATCATAGTTTCTATTCTGGAAACATTTATCTTGGATCTCATTTCTTGGAACACTTGATAGAAGATGCCGATTTTCTGTTCAAGATATAAAGCAAAAGATTTAGTGCAGATCCATGATTGCCTACAGCTTGAGGGGGATATGGTATTTATTCTGAAGAATGCAACCTGGAAACCACTCCACTATTGTTCCCAAAAACTCATGGCAGTTCCCAGATAATAAATAACAGGAATCAGTGGAACGCCATAATTATCTACATCCTGAAGTGAATAAATTATCTATATCTGAAAGGGAATAAAAGGAGAATAAAAAGGAGAATAAAAAGGAGAACTGTGGAGAACCATGAACGCCTACATCCTAAAGTGACATGGTATTAAAAATATTCTGGAGATGGCAACTAGAAATCACTTCACTATTTTTCCCAAGAATGCATGGTAATTCACAGATAATAAAGAAAAAAAAATCAATAGCGAAGCATGATCATCTACATCCTGAAGGAACATAGCATAAAAAGAAAATCTATTAGAATCCTTGGCAGAAGTTAACAGCAAGTTTATACTACCCTGTCTTGAAAATCAATCATTGAAAAAATTGTAAAGTTTATATAGGTAAAAATATGAGAGAAATGTCAACATTCTTGACATTGTATTAGGTTGGTGCAAAAATAATGTCGGTTTTTTACGTATTTTTAACGTCAAAAACCGACATTATTTTTGCACCAACCTAATATTATAAAATAGATTATTGCATTTGTCGCATGACTTGTTTGATTTTTTTTGATTTTTCTCTTTCTTGCTCTGATTTTCTTTCTACCATTTTTCATTTCAACAAACATCAAATTCAGCAAGGCCCATTGCTGTTTTGTGTTAATGCCTTGCTAAAAAGAATAAATCAATGAATCTTACAAATTTAGTCCCCTAATTACCATGTTTGCAGTAAAAACTGTTAATTACAATGATTTTGAAGGATATTTTCAACAAACCAATTCACAAAGAAAAAAAAAATAAGAACATTTTTTTAAATGTCTTGATTTTTCTATTACAAATCAATTGAAATTCTCAGAAACAATATAAAATTAAATTCATTCAGATCAGAGTGTAATTATCTTTGATGTTTTTGTTTTCATTTAGCTTGCATATAGTAAAGATCTGTTGGTAGTGTAATGGCTAATAGTACAAAAAATGGAATCAGACAAGTGAATTCAAATTCCAGGATAATTCAGTTCAATGAACTATTGCGTTCACTTTCACTTTCTATCCTTAGGTGGCATCCAATCTAAGAAAATAAAAATGGTTGTTTGCCTTTGATACATATATATATATATATATATATATATATATTCTGCCAGAGGGTGCATATTTTTCTAACAAGATTTCTCAAATATTCAGGCTGTTAGATGGAAATAAATATACTGTTTAATAAATAAATAAAAACAGAGTATCTACTCAAGTATGAGTATCCATTAAAAATAATGTTTAAACAAATAAATTAGAAATATGTTCGATTAATAAATGCAAAATCCATTCCTATATATATATATATATATATATATATATATATATATAATTTATTCATAAATTATAACATAAACATGTTATAAAATCACTACAAAATTTTGTAGCCATTTTGTTTCAATACTTCTGGTGTCTTATCAAATGATGGTGTTGAATGTAAATTGAGCACTCTTTTAAGAATAGTATTTTTGGTTATTGGAATTTATTCCATATACACCAATCCTATACTTGATTATGTGTATATATATATATATATATATATATATATATATATATATATATATATATATATATATACACACACATGGTGCTATGGATAAATGATCATCTAAATTATGCAAAACTTAAAATAATACTGATATCTCATTTTAAAAGATATATTTACCAAAATTACATGCAAGTATCTTGAAATACTAAAAAGTAAATTTATTCAATAAAATTGCCATTGGTTTCAACTAAACTACAGCCTCCAGAAGACTTTGGAATTCTCTTCTGGATAGTCTCCTTGTTTAAGTTGGTGAATGCTGCCATAATCCTTGACTTCAGTTCATCTTTGCTGTTACAAGGAGTTTTGTTGGTCTCTTGCTGAATTGCACCCCACACATAATGATCAAGTGAGTTGCAGTTAAGATTTAGTGTATATAAAACACAATTATGGCACAAGGCCAAAAATGGTAGTGGGGGAATGGGCTGAGTCTGGTCATTACTTACTATCTAATATAAAGCTAATCAGATTCACAACTCATTCACTCATTACAATTTTCACATTCATCAAAAGAACTTATCCATCATTATTCAATCCTCCATATACAACAATACCGGTTACTCTCAGGGGACCTACAAAAACACCCAATGACATAAAAATTAAACATTTATAAAATTCTATATATAAAAATCTGCCAATGATACATAATGAGGTGGGAGGGAATGAACCCAAAAACAAACTAATTTTTCAAAACAAATATACAAAATAAAAGGATAACTGATCTTAGTTGGGCCCATGAAACCCTCAAAAGAATTAAGAGAAGCTGCTGTACTCTGTCTTTAGACAAAATCAAGAAATTCTCTCACTAAAGAAGAGGGAAGGATAAAATAAATATGGCCATGGGAGAAAGAAAAAGTTGACCCAGTTGAGATGAAAAAGGGGATGCCAAAAACAAACTAGAGAGATTGAGAATCTCAATTTGGATCATAAACAAAGAAGTAGCTGGGAACAGGCCAGGAATGACACTTATTCACATTAACTAGGTACACAAAAAGGGTCTAGCCTAACTAGGGAAAGGCCCCACAGGAAATAACCTCAATGTGACTTAGGGAGACCTCAAAAAGAAAATCAAGGCTAGCCCATTCAAGTGAACCAGGTTGGTCACAGTCATCCACCTTTTGCTAAAATCTGTCAAAACCACTTACTTTCTATCAGTTCTAATCTTCATCTGGAGCTGATACTCAAAGAAATTAAGTCTCTTGTCAATGTGTAGCATAGGAAAGCCAGCCTCACCAAGTGCAGCATCCTCAGCCCCCCATGACATGGACATTGGGCACAGATTTTCTATTGACATGATGCATGCATCTCCCTCACAAGAGGGAGAAGAGCAAGTGCTTGATCGCTTTCTTATGTTCCTTACAGAGAGGAAGTACAGACAAGTGGTAAAGGATGAGAGGAAAGACATAAGTGGCACATGCCTCAGCTGCTCTGTCCTTCACAGACAACCTCCTTTGGCACCAAACCTTGGGGTGTCTTGTTTGTTTGTTATATATATATATATATATATATATATATATATATATATATGTGTGTGTGTGTGTGTGTGTGTGTGTATTAGAGCCATTGGTGTCTGTTGGATTTTAAATCAACCCACACTGAGTAGATCTGTATTTTTTCTCTATCAGATTGTATATTGTACTATTGTGTGAATATGTATTGGTGGGTGGGCACATTCTCTCAATTTCTAACAAATAGCTGTATAAGTCTCAAATATATATTCTGTGTAAGACATTGAATACTGAATGTCTTGCAGTAAATAATAATCAAATATATTATATCATTTTAAGGATTGGATCCAATCATCATTGCCCCAAATTTATTTTCAACTCTAAATGTATTAAATTCTTGGATATAGGATTCTTTGAATCTCTTTAATATAAAAAAAAAATGGCCTATTCCTGAAAGTATCAGTTGGTATAAATCAATATTGTTAGTTAGATTTCACATGTCACTCCCAAAAGATTTTTTATGAAAAAAAAGGGGAAAAGAAAAAATTGCTGAGTATATTTTCTTTTTTGTATTTTTTCTTTTCCTCCCTGCCTCAATTCTACTGACATTCTTGTATGGCAGCTAGCATAACTATTGAACACTTTGAAAAAACAGGAAGTTTGACATATAACATTGATATTTACTTACAGAGATTCATTCAGAACATCCCAGAAAGATTATGAAGAAAACTTAGAAATAAGATCAATTGTAGTTTCCCCTGTCAGAAAATTTAAACTACCCTGGAAGAGCAGCAGACTGGAAACTGCAAGGTTCAGTGTGAATTTATGTGAAAAATAGAAATGATTCTTTCATATGGGACATATTGACTAGCCTACAAATTTACTGCATTTTATGGAGACATTGACAGTTAAGTGATTCAGTGTGTAAAATTCAATTCATGCTTGATTCTGTTACATTCATTTTGTATAATAATAATGGTTGGACACTTGTATTCAAGGATACCCATCTACTAGGGCAGCTAGCTAATCCTGATTGCAGACACTTGCTCAGGCACATTTTGTATTAATATCCTAGGAAAAGTATGAAGCCAACTTCTTACAGTTATAGATTAAATAACTGGGTAGACTATGTTCTCTTGCCATGAGATGGCAACCAGAATAGAAGAAGGAAAACTCAAAATTCAAAACCATGGGCTCCCTCAGGTTATCCTGCTTGAGGCAGATCATTGTTGCTATAGTTGCAGTAAATATTAATTATTACCCTTACAATCCTAATGGGTGATAGGACTTGAGATGTGATGTGACTGCATTATATGATATAAAACAGATATTGTATTTACTCATCTATAAGATATGTATCTTCCCAGAAAGTAGTCAATAATTAAAATATATTCAATGCACTAATGAGATTCAAGTTATGCAATAAAGTGTTCAGTATAAGCTATGGTTAAGTAGTTTTTTGGTGTTTTATTTTATCATTTCACTCCAAGCAAGGCAATAAAGCCACTAAGAAACAGGGGGTTACTGATTATGTAAAATTAAGAAAAGAAATGCATTATTAAGGAGCAGGAAATATAAAAGAAGAGGAATCAAGAAGACAGTAGATAATGATTGACTTTGCAGTGAAATTTTTGAAGATCAAAGTTTGCTGGAAAGCAAGAAGCCAGTAGGGGAGTTATAACTGAGTAAATAATTATAAATCTGCTTACATTTATATATACAAAAAACAAGACATGGAAATAACAAAACGAGTATAATTTATTATCTGGTTGTTATGTGGTGTTGAAGGCATGAGATACAGTGAAACTGAATAAAATTGTGAGTTTGAGGTCAAATGTAAATCAAATATGGATTGGAATCTGACAGAACGATAAAATAAAGAATAAATAAAGTGTATACAGTCTTTCTGGTATATTTTTTTTATAGATATGTGCAATGAGTTTCCAGATAATTTAGTTGGAAAAATACAAGAAATATCTGGGGTTTTCTCAAATTTTTGTTGACACACTTGTTGATGGCCTATCTGTGTTGACTGCTTGTCCAATAGTAAGAATGTCATGTACTTGAGTGTGTAGAGAAAAAATGGGGTTGATTCTCATTGGTTTAGAAAGAGTGAAAGTTAATCAGCTAAAATGTTTATAGAAAAGGCACAGGGAAGCTACATTATGACTGTGGGAAGGTGACTGAAGCCAAGATGTCAGGTCATGACCTATAACATTGCATATTCTTTGGATGTTATCAAAAATATCTAAATATATAGCAGGATGTGACAGCAATATTCAAAGTATGGATGAATGGTAGACTTATAAATATGTAAGATAAGATTCTGGCAAGAAAATTTGTCTAGCGTGACACAGTGAACCAACTTCCAGCAGACTTAGCAATTGATTCAATATAATCTTTCCACTTCATGTTAGTGTAAAATGTTAGCCTGAGAAGCTGCAATGGGTCACTCTCCTGGAGATTAGTATCAGCCATGCATATGAAAGACAAAATGGGTACTCCCAGATGATTAAAAGAAAGCAGTTTCCTTTTGGAGGCATTAAAATTAACAAGCCACTCCTTGCCCCAGTTAATAACAGATTGTTTTTTTTTTTACAATGAGGCCTGGTAGAGGTAGAGAGTTATATTTGGAGGACATTTGTGTGTATAGGAGTAGAAGATAATGGTTAACCCTAACCTTGAACAGGTTAAGATTGTAGTGATCGGGGAAACATCCTGTTGGAAGTTGGTTCCACAGAGCAGTGATTCATAGAAAGAAGCTGCTCAAGTGGAACTTACTTCTCACTGATGGAATATGGAGGAATGTGGATGGCATGTTCTTGTTGAGAAGGTTTACCTCAGTGGGACCAGGAATTGTAGTTCATCCAAGCACACTCTTTAGAAGTAGTGGTAGAGCAGCAAGAGGTTTGCCACATCCCTCCTGGGGAGAAAGGTTGAAGGATGAAGAATAATTCATCACCCACAAGGGCTTGGAGATACTTTTAAACTCTATCAAGTCTGAAGGGTGAGGCCTGGGTATTTCCCGCCCAAATATGACATTTTTGGCCTGATCTAGCTCTTATAAAGGTAGAGGATAGCAGGAGGAGTCAGGTACTTACTGGAGTGGTACAGAGAACCAACCATTTTACCTGCATCATTAACAATGGATCATATGTACAAGTTCCACTTCAGGTCAAGTGTGAGTTTGAGGCCCAACAGTCCTTCAGGGCATGGTGCTTCTCTGAGAGGACCTCTGTTCATCCTGATTGGTGGTAGTTCAGGATCAGATCAGTGATGATGGAATGTAACTAGCTTGGTCTTTGAGGCATTGAATGTAACTAACCATTTTTTACCCCATTGGATAGTTTGTGAAAGATTAGAGAAAGATCACTTGCCGATCTCTGACCATCCAAATTTTTAGAGGTGTACTCGTATATAGATGTATCATTGGCATAGCTGTTTACAAATGATCTAAGTATATTCTTAGGCAGATCCTTTACGTAAATCAAAAAAGGGTTGGTCCGAGGAGTGACCCTTGGGAGACATCTGCATTGACCTCTAGGGCTCCAGAGAACTGGCTATTGAGGTTGTGGGTAATTTTTGAGATCAGCTGCCAATTGAACTGATCAGACTTACTATTAGGAGTAAATAGTTGTATCATCAGCATAGATACTGAGTTGAGAATTGATACTATCAGGAAGATTGCTGATGAAAATTAGGAATAATGTAGATCAAGAAAGGCATTAGTATTAATGCAAAAGGATCTAGAAGAGTGGCTATTCAAGACAACTTTCATTTTATGACTTAATAAGAAAGACTGAACCAATTCAAAATCCAGAAATAACATAACCTTTCAACTTGTAAAGAAGACCAGTATGCCAAACATGTTATAATCTAAAGATGTTTTCTAGTTTTAAATCCTTTGGCAAAAGGTTGATAAGCTGTAAGTACAAATCAGTTCAATCCAATCTTATATTTATGGGTTAGTCCTTTATTCTTGCTTTCTTTTGCTACCTGCGCTACCAGTTTTCCTTTACAGTCATCCATGTATGTTAAGATTATGGTCACCAATAATAAATATTAGCAGGTCATTTTGCTCTCTTAGTATCATATTGAAATCTGTTTTAGTACTGTTCAGTTATTGCTAGTCTTATTTCCACTTAGGCTAAGTGTGTACTACACAGCCTGTGGATTGAATTCAAACTTATTAAACTATCAAATTCACTATTTAACACTTTATTCCCTGTAGTCCATGTCAACTCTTGTTAAATTATTTAAAGCTGAATTTTGTATAAGGCACCCAATGAGGACTGAAATCACAATTCAGTAGCAATGGTGAACTGTTGCCCATGCCAAGGCATCTTTAATGCACTACAAAGGACAGGAAATTGTGGAGAGCCATAATTGCCGATGTCCTACAGGAACATGCACATAGAAGAACAAGCTTGTGTGAAAGGTTGGCAAAGAAGGGTTTAGGAGAGATAGCAAAAATAATCAAATTTACTAAGAGCTACAAAAGACAGGAAATTGCGGAGATCCATAATCACGATGTCCTGCAGAAATATGCATATAGAAGAAGAACAAGCTTGTGTGAAAGGTTGTCAAAAAAGGGTTTAGGAGAGATAGCAAAAATAATCAAATTTACTAAGAGTTACAAAGGACAGGAAATTGTGGAGAGCTATAATCGCCAATGTCCTGCAGGAACATGCACATAGAAGAAGAACAAGCTTGTGTGAAAGGTTGGCAAAAAAGGTTTTAGGAGAGATAGCAAAAATAATCAAATTTACCAAGAGCTACAAAAGACAGAAAATTGCAGAGAGCCATAATCACGATGTCCTGCAGAAACATGCATATAGAAGAAGAACAAGCTTGTGTGAAAGGTTGGCAAAGAAGGGTTTAGGAGAGATAGCAAAAATAATCAAATTTACTAAGACCTATATTTGTAGTCAGTCATTCAGAAATCCATTATTGGTCAAGTAGTCATCTTTTTTCTAAATTGCTGATACACATCAATTGATAAAGTGAAGCAGATTCAGTCAATGGATAACAAGATAAACATAGATCTACTTATTAAATAATATAAAAAAAAATAAATATAAAAAGAGAAAGTCCATACTTCATTGCTGTATTTATATACAGGGTGGTCGGAAAGTCTTGTCACCCCTACCAAAAAGTAATGTGAACAACTGAATTCAGTTTATTTACTTTCATTGACACATTCACACATCCAGAAGGTCTGTATGAACATGATCGTTTTTGTATCAACCATCTGAAATAGAAAATTATATTATGTAGAGGTGATATACTTTCAGACCACCCTGTAGAACCTTAGCAATGAAAGCCACTTATTTTATTTTGGTTGATACATTTTCTATGGCTTATAAACCTTTGCATGTAATTTAAAGCCAAGAAATGTTTAGATTGTAAACATTTTTTTCTAGATAATAATGATTTAGTGATACAAGTCTTGCTAAATAACCCGTCGAGAAAATTTCTCACGGGTATTTGCATGTAAGTGAATATAATGAACCTAACAGGAATTGGAACATAGTTCTCTGATTAACAAATCTGAGCCATTATCCATTACCCCACCAGCACATCCAAGACTACAGAATCTGGTATTCCCAAATGCTTAATGATCTAACTTTGGTGTTTGTACAGGAACCAGCGTTTCAACATGATGTGGCAGTTAAGTTTTTGTACCTGCTGGATTCTGACACAATCAATTTATAGTTCAGTCTTTGGATTGTCTCTGTTACTCTGAACTTAACAGATTTTAAATTAGCTGTAATAGTGTAGTGAGTCCCAATAAAAATAAAATAAATTATAAAATAAAATATATAAACAAAAATAAAAAGAATTCAAATAAAAATAAGGTGTTTGCTTTTCTAAAACCAATGGGATTGTGCATGAAAAGGGTTGAAAGTTTTGTGGGCCACCAGGAACCTTTTCTTGCCACTGTCAAATGGAGAAAAATGGCATGGTTTGGACACATTATAAGGCACAACACTCTTGTGCAAAAACCATCATGCAAAGCACCACTGAAGGTGGACATAAGAGAGGACGTCAACACAAGAACTTGTTGGACAATGTCAAACAATGGACAGGTATGACTATACCAGAATTGCTGATGGCTGCCATTGATAGACTGTTGTGGAGGAGATTTAGTGTGGTTTCTGTATTCAGATCC
This sequence comes from Acanthosepion lycidas, assembly GCA_963932145.1. Classification (NCBI taxonomy): domain Eukaryota; kingdom Metazoa; phylum Mollusca; class Cephalopoda; order Sepiida; family Sepiidae; genus Acanthosepion; species Acanthosepion lycidas. The sequence goes on from OZ010581.1 coordinate 105,002,965, forward strand.
TCCCTATGATTACAAAAGTCAAGAGGATGATGATTGCTTTTTTTTAAAACACTAATCTCTTTCTTTCTCTCTTTCCTTCTCTCTATATACTCTTCTCAGCTAACAAGAAGGCAACCCTCAAATAAAAAGAGGAAGAAGAAAAAAACTGAACCTGGCCCAAAAATGCTGGAAGTTTATGGTACCAAAACCTACTAATTTGTGACTGAAAACTAACAAAAATCAAGACAGCTCCATGCATAACGTCCATTATGAGAAAAAAAAGGTAAAAGAAAGGAACACTACAAAATAAAATAATTTTTGCCAATCAAAAAAATTAGCACAAAGAGACTTTTGATGTTAGTTGGAGCCTGGTCAAAAAGATATAAGTTTACACCTCTGAACTAGAAAGAAAAAGAAATGGCAAGAGCAACAACAAGAGACATAGTTAAGAGGTCATCTGCTAATTATATTTCTGTACTGCTTAGGGCCAAGAAAAACACAGTAGATTGAAATTGACCTATTTCTAATATTACTAATATCCCTGACTTCAAAACTACTATTACCAAGCTGAAACAAACTTTCTCCAAACTACTACCAATATCCACCCTATAAACAATCATTTTGTTACACCGAATATCAAAGGACACACTCTAAAGCAAATAAATAAAAATATATTATTTATTTTATATGCTTGATCCAGTTCGTTTGATTCCAATGTTTCCAGTAAAGAATATCTGGCACAAATATCCACAATTGAATTAACAAATATGGCCTTATGACTTATTGAACCTTATAATAATAATGCTGCACTAAATTATTTAAAGTAGCTTAAATATTCTAATTTTCAATAGAATTGTAACCAAAGGAGTATATTGCCCAAGGGTGACTTGGAACTTGGAAAGAAGGAGGTTGAAAAGAAGCAAGCTCAGATTTTCCTATCTTACTAAGCAATCTTAAAATCAATATTTTATTCATCTTAATTTATGCTTAAAATGAATATTGACTAAAACTATTTATCTTGATTTAAAGTGAATGAAGTGAAAAGTAACACTTCTCTTTATAGAGCAATATTTCTGCAAGAGTAAAGAATAAGTGATATAAAAGATCAGTATATCTAAAAAAAAATAACTTCTTATGCTCTTATAAATACATTGAAGACTGGATATTATAATTCACCATTTCATTCTGTCTCAGAATAGAGGCTAAAAATATGTTTTGCATCTAAGCCAAACATGTTCCAAATTTTGCTGCTTTACTATTTGGATCAGAAAGCTCATCTTGATTATTATCCTTATAATGTTTCAGCTGTTGTACTCTCCAGCTTTCTTCAGTTCTTTACTTACCCAGTAACCTTCTTGGATTTTCAAACCAAACACTTTATTCCATCCATGAGGATAGAGTGTTCTCATTTTACTCTTCATGATAAGGAAATATTTAATATCATTTAATATTCACCAGCCTGGTTCAGTGAAGAAATGAACAAGTGACACAAAAGTGAATAAGATGGGTGAATAGTAACTAATATGAAATATTTCCTAAGCATGGTTCCCTGGCAGTTGTAAGTTCAATACCTGGCAGCTCTGGTAGTGCTGAAAAGTCGTATACTCTGGTTCAATGAAGAAATGAACAAGTGATACAAAATTGAATAAGACTGATGAGTGTTAACTGATATGAAATATCCCCCTAAACTTGAGAAATTAAATGGGAACAATCTGCTGGTTCAAATTCCATGAAGGTTAATAAGTACAATGAGAGCCAGATTTGCATAAGGTCTAGTATGAGCTGAAACCCATAGGCCTTAATAGTAGAGTGGACCTCAAGGGCTCTCTAGTTTTGGGCCCCTGATGAATCTAAAAATAAGATATAAGAACAGAGGAGATTTTTTTATTTTCACATTTAATGGGGCTCCTTTGAAATAATTTAAAACAATTTACAGTATTTGAGCCCCTCTAGCTGGAGTGGGTCTTTTAAATTTAATGGGGCCCATTGAAGTTTTCATTACAATGTGATACAATCTAAGAATCTGTTATTTTCTATCTCATCTCCATGATTTAGAATTGAGCTTGGTTATTTGAAGTTGACAATTTTAACAATAAATATGATTAAATTCTTTTCATCTGTGGTTATCTAGGATCGTAAGTCTATAGAAAATCAGAATTTTCCATTTCCATCATATTTATGTTTTCTTTAGGATGCTTTGCCAGTGAATCTCAAAAACTAGAATTTTTAGTGTAATACAGGCCCTTCATTCTAGAAACATGTCTGGAGGATGTAAAGTTCAGATAAAAAAATATCATGAAGATGCTCATGAAATAAATTGAATGAGTTTCAAAATTATTAAAAGTTTTAATTGAAGTATTTCATGTTTTTCACTAGAAAAGCATAAAATTATGTTTTTTCTAGATACTAGGACAAACATCCATAAATTCTATTAGCCTATGGGCCTCTTAAGGCCTAAATCTGGCTCTGGGTACAATGGCACGTAGCATAGCCAAAGACGACTGGAGAGTGTAATGGCTGAAATGTTATGACAATGGCTGGAGAGTGCAATAACTGAAATGTTATGACAAAGGCTGGAGAGTGCAATGTCTGAAATATTATGACGAAGATTGGAGAGTGCAATGTCTGAAATGTTATGACAAAGGCTGGAGAGTGCAATGATTGAAATGTTATGACAAAGGCTGGAGAGTGCAATGATTGAAATGTTATGACAAAGGCTGGAGAGTGCAATGTCTGAAATGTTATGACAAAGGCTGGAGAGTGCAATGACTGAAATGTTATGACAAAGGCTGGAGAGTGCAATGATTGAAATGTTATGACAAAGGCTGGAGAGTGCAATGATTGAAATGTTATGACAAAGGCTGGAGAGTGCAATGACTGAAATGTTATGACAAAGGCTGGAGAGTGCAATGACTGAAATGTTATGACAAAGGCTGGAGAGTGCAATGATTGAAATGTTATGACAAAGGCTGGAGAGTGCAATGATTGAAATGTTATGACAAAGGCTGGAGAGTGCAATGATTGAAATGTTATGACAGACTGGGGAGTGCAATGACTGAAATGTTATGACAAAGGCTGGAGAGTGCAATGACTGAAATGTTATGACAAAGGCTGGTGAGTGCAATGACTGAAATGTTATGACAAAGGCTGGAGAGTGCAATGATTGAAATGTTATGACAAAGGCTGGAGAGTGCAATGATTGAAATGTTATGACAAAGGCTGGAGAGTGCAATGATTGAAATGTTATGACAAAGGCTGGAGAGTGCAATGACTGAAATGTTATGACAAAGGCTGGGGAGTGCAATGACTGAAATGTTATCACAAAGGCTGGGGAGTGCAATGACTGAAATGTTATCACAAAGGCTAGGGGTGTAATGATTGAAACAGGTGAAAAACCCAAGGTGGGTGTCTGGCTTGAATATACTGTTTTCACCAATTCAGAATTTAAGTTTTGGAAAAAAATGCTAGACAAAAAATTTGTTAATTTTAATAAATGTAAAATAATATGAGAACAGATTGAGGTACTCACTATAAGTTATGAGTGATATACTCACACACAATTTTCTAATTACAAAAAAAAATTATTTTATAGAATTTACATTTATTTTGATCAATTTACCCCCTTTGATTGAATAAAGGGTTCAGTTTAAAATTTCAAGAAGATTACCAAATACCACATACCTGAAGAAGCTCATGGAGTACAATTGTTGAAATGTTGGTTTGCATAATAGTAGACTTAATAATAATTCTGCATGTAAAATTCATATGAAAACCTCTAATCCTACATGCAATATCAAAATTTCTAACCCTAACCCTCATTTCTAGGTAATTATTTTTTTAGGTCTCTATACTTTCAAATTACCTATATTTCCATAAATTACAAGAAGATTATTGAGTATGAAGATGGTCGTAAGTTTCAATGGCTGAAACATTGTGAGTATAGCAAATAAGATGAACATGCTAGTCTGAATAATAAGGCATATAATAAAACAGACACCTGAAGAAGATCAGTGTGTACATCAACTGAAACATTGTGGGTATAAAAGACAAGATGAGCATGTGGGTCCAAATAGCAAGGCATATAATAAGACAGATACCTGAAATGGGTTTGAGAGTACATTGACTGAAATGTTGTGGGTATAAAAGCCATGATGAGTATGCAGTTTGAATAGCAAGGTTTATAATAAAAACGGACACCAGAAGATAGTTGGAGTATATGTCAACCAGAACATTCTGGGTATAAAAGTCAAGATGTGTATGTAGGTTCAAATAGCATGGTATATAATAAAACATACACCTGAAGACTATCAATATACATCAACTGAAACATTGTAGGTATAAAAGCTAAGATGAGCATGCAAGTCCAAATAGCAAGGTTTATAATAAGACAGATACCTACAATAGCCAAAACTTTTTCCATATAAAAAACATGATGTGCATGTTGGTTTAAAAAAAAGCCTATGATAATGATAAATCCACTTCTAAAAAATTCCATCAAAATTTATCTGACTGAAAAAATAGTCGAACTATCTCAAATTTGAGATGCTATTTTCTCTGATGGAAGGTAGATGGTTCACATGAAACTCCTTGAAATCTGATCTAAGTTGAATGTGAATCAATGGAAGCAATTCATTTTTTTTTTTGTAATTTGGTTTCCATTTGAGACTATAAAATTCAGAAATAAGAATCAATGAAAACTGCTGACAATTGTGGCTACAATTTGAAAGGTTAATAAAATACAAAGAAGAGAAAGTAGTCTTTTTTTGTAGTCATTTATTTGCTATCATATTCTGAATAGTCATTATTTGAAACATTTGGCTACTTTAATGACCTTTGACCAGCTTACTTTATACATTATGACAATTTTATGATGTACTTGGTGATAAAAATTCCTTAATAAACTAAGAAATGTTTATACAGTGTCAAAAATTTGAATGCTTTTAACTCAATAATGCCCATCAAAAATCCAGTATTAATTATAAAATAAAAATCTTATGTTAAGTTTAGGTTTCTAAATAAATTCTTCTTCTATCAGCTATATCCTTTCAGGATGCTGGCAATCATGGCTCTCCACAATTTCCTGTCCTTTATAGCTCTTAATAAATTTTGTATTTTTTGTTATCTCTACCAAACCTTTTTCTGCCATCCATTTACTCAAGTTCACTAAGTAGGTTATGCACTGTTTTCCTCTATCCTGCCTCCTCTCAGTCTATCATTTGAGTATCAATTTTTCCAAGCCCTCTTTCCTCATTATGTGCCCTAGGAATTTCAACTATCTCTTTCTGATTCTAAGTAAAAGCCTTTTGTTTCCATTTTTTTCTAGAACTTCATCATTGCTTTCATGTTCAGTCCATGGTATTCTCAGCATCCTTCTGTAGAACCATATTTCTTTTGCTTTAATTCTATTCTTCATCTGTGTAGGGATGGTCTAGTATTCACTGCCCTATAGAAGGATTGATATTTAGTTCAGAACTTTTTCTTAGTTTCTAACGAAATTTTTCTATTGCTTAATACTTTGCTTAACTTTTGGAAGGCTTCTTTCATTATACCAAAACACATTTATTTTTCAGTGTCACACTTTCTGTCCTCTGTTAAAACACTTCCCAGATATTTAAATTATTGTACTTGCTTTATTTTGTTATCTCCAATTTGTAATTTGCATATTGGGCTGTTCCTTTTGCTAACAACCAAGCATTCTGTTTTCTTGCAATTAATGTTTAGTCCTTTCTTCTTGCTTTCCTTCCCTACCTTCTGTAGTTCTTGTAGTTTCCTTTCTACACTATTAATTATAGGTTTATAAAAAAAATCTGGCCTTAATAATTCATTAATATCCATTATCACCAAAATGGGACAGTGCACATTAATGGATTAATTTCTCATTGAATCATTATTTTGGATTTTTATTATTACAAGTTATTAAAAGATCTTGGGTTACAGAGTTTTATTAATGCTATAACACCAGACATATTTATTAAATTAAGAGAAAAATGGACAGGGAGAAGAAAAACAAAATTCTCATAAATGGCAATTCAAAAACTAAAATATATAAGAGAAAAAATTAGAAAAAGTTGATTAGTTCTTGTTCTTTCATTACAGATCAATCAAGTAAAAATAAAATAGCTGTGCACCATGACTAAAAAAAGTGGGGAGATGGAGATATAAAATATCCTTATAATTCAAAATATGTTTTCACTTTAAATAACCCACAAAAGATTGACAAGCTGTAAAAATTACATACTACTCATCATCATCATTATTAGTAGTAGTAGTAATATTATTATTATTATTATTATTATTATTATTATTATTACTACTACTACTACTGCTAATAGTACTACTATCACAACCACAAAAAGCATTGAATAAAATCACTGAGGGCTATTCTACATGTCTCCCAAAATTGATGTGGGAAAGCCTACTAAAGAATAGTTTGTGAAGACATATTATATGCCATGTCCCTTCAGAATGTAGGTGATCATCACTCTCTATAGATTTTCTTTATTATCTGCAAATTGCCATGACTTTTTAGGAAAGATAATCGAGTAGATTCTCCTTGTCTTTTTCACATTTTGAAATTAAGAGTTTTTCTTCACTTAACTAGTTGCCTCTCTCTGTAAAAACCTATTTGCTATGGAAACTGTATCAGGAATACTTATGATGATGAGATTGTGACCCTATACTGCACAGGAATGTCTGCAGGGTTAACGTACATAATAATTTACTCACTGTTGTTGTGGATGTGCAGGTGGTGTAATGGATAGCTGCTCAGAATAAGAAATTGGAGAGCCAAGTTCGAATTTCAGTTGAGTTCATCACATTCACTTATGTGTAATAGGTATGACTTCTCTTCTTCTATTGATTAAATAAGAGGAATTGAATCTGAAAAATTGTTCACAAAGGGTTGATAAATCATAAAAAACAAATCAGTTAATCAATCACTTGTAAAGAAAAATAAAAAAAGAAATAATCTTACAATTCAAATATGTAAAATAAATAACCCACAAAAGGTTGATAAGCTGTAAAAAATACATACTACTCATCATTATTATTATTAATATTATTACTACTACTAATATTACTACTATCATAACCACAAAAGTCATTGACTAAAATTACTGAAGGCTATTGTACATGTCTCCTGAAATTGATGTGGGGAAAGCCTGGTAAAGAAGAGTTTGTGAAGTAAAGACATATTGTGGAGGGCAATCTACTCGAATTTTAGGTAGAAAAATAAAATCCGAATGTCATGCCCACAAATTACAATATAAAATCATAAACAACACAAAGAAATGATCTTTGCAGAAAAAGAAGATCAAGTGAAATATGACAGTAGCATTTATACAGCATTACATATATTTACATGTTAAAAACAAATGTTTTTTGTTTAGGCCCTTAAGAGATTATACAGCATTACATATATTTACATGTTAAAAACAAATGTTTTTTGTTTAAGCCCTTAAGAGATTATACAGCATTACATATATTTACATGTTAAAAACAAATGTTTTTTGTTTAGGCCCTTAAGAGATTATACAGCATTACATATATTTACATGTTAAAAACAAATGTTTTTTGTTTAGGCCCTTAAGAGATTATACAGCATTACATATATTTACATGTTAAAAACAAATGTTTTTTGTTTAGGCCCTTAAGAGATTATACAGCATTACATATATTTACATGTTAAAAACAAATGTTTTTTGTTTAGGCCCTTAAGAGATTATACAGCATTACATATATTTACATGTTAAAAACAAATGTTTTTTGTTTAGGCCCTTAAGAGATTATACAGCATTACATATATTTACATGTTAAAAACAAATGTTTTTTGTTTGGGCCGTGAAGAGACCAATAATTTGATGTAATTTGTTGCAAGTAAGTCTGCAAAGTTTGTGATAATAAGTACACCAATATGTGAGACCGCTGACTGTTTGCATGCGATAATAGTGATTTCAAAATACGATGAACAAAGAGAAGGGGGTCTAGAACTAAACTTCAGTCATGGTTTAATAAGTAGAAAGATTATTGCTGACTAATGTATTGTCATGGTAATGTGTGTCAAGGCTGGTTGAGTTCGCTCTCTAACTCTCTTTTGCCAACTGTGTCATTGCAGATCTGGCCACTGATTGTTCTGTTTCAGATCTCTGTCCACTGACTCTCCTGTTTCAGGTATCTGGTCACTGTTTTTATGACTTATGGTGAGTCAAGTCAATGATCAGCTCATAAAATCTGATTTTTGGCGAGAATATACTCCCAAGCCTTGACCTATTTCCAGGTCAATTCAAGTCCAACTACACGGTTATTGTAGAGAGCACATCATGCATGAAGAAGTCTGTTATGGTCAGGGATCAATGGGAATAAGTTTCAATGGTTACTGCAGGTGGTATGTCATTCATAATTACTATAACACCAAATTCACAAACCAATGCTTCATACCAATTTTCTCAGTTTTTTGTTTAGAAAACTTTATATATATATATACTGTTTGAATTTGTAAGCCATTATAAAGATTCCAGCACAATGTTATTAAAAACTAGCATTAAACAAGAGTAGATAGCATGAAGCTGATTAGTAGATAAACTCAGTAGATTGGTATCAATCAGCTGCATGTTGAACAGTACAATCAAAGCATGTACAATCAGTAAACTCTCCAATACATCATAACATCCTCTGGGTTTACTTGACCTATATTTGGACATGTTATAAACTTTTGTAAATTTAAAAGGCAATAAAACCATTCATTATTCTATTAAATTTTTATTGGCATGTTATTTGTCATATTCAAAACAATTTTAAAACCTACTCAGTTTTAATATCTGTTTAGATTTCTGAAATGAAGTATTATAACTAGTTACACTATTTACATTGTTCAGATTGTTGTCCTCAACTTTATTGCCAAATTCACGTTTCAGCCATTGTATGCTCCAGCCTTCTTCAGGTGATATATGTTGGAATTTCAAAACAAATCCTTTATTTAATCCATGGGGGTAGATTGTTCTACCTCTGTGGACTAAAGAAAATACAAAAAGTAAGGAATCAGTGCATATGCTAGGCCACAAAAATCTCCTAAGTGGACCAAGCATAAAAATGAATACAATATGGAAACCAGTAGTACAGAGCAATAGAGGAAAAGAACAATAACAAAGATTGTAATGTGAGCTCTGGTAAAAAAATTGGTTACTGAGACATCAGGTTTATAAGTCCCCAAAATTCACTCCCTGATGCCCCAAAGTGGATAAGAGTGTTGGTTGAAGTAATCCAAAAAGTGACTTAACCCAAAGAGTTGTGAGTTCAATACCTGGCCACAGCAGAGGGGAATAAAAATGTGTAAAAATTGGTCGGATGCACACACAGTAACAGAAAGGAAAAAAAAAGTTAATTCGAGTTCAATAGGTCTATTAAGCAAAACAAATCCAAACTCCTCTCCGCATCTCAATCTCCAATACGCAACTCCACATCAGAATCAAAAACCAACTGCTCTTGAATGAGCATCCATGCCTTTATGCACCTGACCCAGTCATCGCTCAGCCAATGAGCACCCAGAATCAGCCAATAAAAATAGCTACAAGCAACACCACCACTTCCATCAGCACAAAGTGCTGCTCAATTCACTGTCTCCACTCCACACTCCCTTGCAAAACATACACACGACTCTGACTGCTACAAAAAACATAATGAGTTGAGTTACTAAAACGAATTAACTGAGATATCCAGAAAAGACATGGAATATGGAATTAGAACAATCTATTACCATGGACTAAAAAAAGAGTTCAGTTTAAAATTCCAATGTATACCACTGAAAGAAAGTCAAAATGTTGTGAATATGCCAATAAAGATGAGGACAACAGTCCAACTGATGTAAATAGTGTAACCAGTTTTAATACTTTGATAATTTTTGAACAGATAATTTTTTTTTACACAGTTTCTTTATTATTTTAATTAGTGAAGTAATTGTAATGAAGAAATCAGAAAACAATGGTTTTAAAGGTTGAGAAAGAAACTTTGTCCAAAGAAAATGAGTTTGTTTATTTTCAAAAAATTTTTTTAAAGAAAACTTAGAAAATATTTTTTAAGGTATCCACTTTATTTGATTTTATAAAATCTTAAAAATAAATCAATGCAGATACAAAAGATATTTCAAAACTGTTTATGAAATGTTGATATTTTCTTTTTTACGCAATTGTTTTCAGTTCAAACTCTTAATTCAGATCATTTAAGGTATAACTTAGGGCATGTAAAATTGACCTTGAAAGTCATTCAAGGTCACCAGTGGTAAAAAAATACATTGTTTTGTTTAATACGGGTGACCAACTTTTTGTTGGTTATTCAAAGCTAGAAAGTATTTTTAGATTATAAGAATTTTTTAGAGATGATAATGATTTCCTGATACAAGTCCTACTAATTAACCCATAGCTGGGGGAGAAGAGGTGGATTCGTGCCTTTCCTAAGGGTATCTGCATACATGTGAATTTCATGAACCCAACTGGAATTGGAATATGGCTCTCAGATTTTCAATTCAAGCTGTTATCTATTGCCCTACCCATCCATTGCAAAGTTAACCTTGGATGTCATTCAAGGTTATCAGACGTCAAAGCAAAACAAAAATCTTCATTTCTAAATATTAAAACCAAATACAACCTTTATCAGAATTTTCCCTAATCATTCTTTTTACAAATGGCACACTAATTTCTTGTAATAAAATTGATTTTTTATACAAATTTAGGCCCTTTTGTTTTGATATTGTATTCATATTATAAATAGAAGCATTCTCTAAACCTTAAGAAATCAACATTTTTGAAAAATGACAAATTCTCTGAGTAGAGACAAGTCTTATGAATATCATATTATCAACTTTTTGGGATAATGTTTTCCACTGACAGGAAGTGGAAAGATTATATTGAATCAACTGCTAGTTTGGCTGCTAGGAAATTTGGTTCACTGTGTCACTAGACAATCTATCTTGCCAGAATCTATCTTACACATTTATAAGTTGATCATTCCTCCATGCATTGGATATTGCTGTCACATCTGGTCTGGTGCTTCTGCTATGTATTTAGAGACTCTTGATAAAATAAAAAGAAGAATCTCCAATGTTAATGATCCTGACTTCTCATCTCAGCTTCAGTCACTTTGTTACTACAATAATGTAGCTTTTACAGTAATTATTTTGAAAAGCTTTCCTCTTTGGTACCTAAACTTTATGAATTTAAGCATAGTACTACATTGGCAGTAAGGCCTTATTATCTTATAGTTAAAATAGCTAGATGTAACCATAAATTCTATGCTAACAGTTTCTTCCCTCACACTTCTTACTTGTGGAACTCTCTTCTGGCTTCTTGCTTTCAAGTCAACTTTGATCTTCAAAAATTTAAATGCAATATCATTTGTTATCTTCTGTCTTCTTAATTCTTGTTTTATTTTTTTTGTCCTTTCTCCTTAATAATATATTTTCTCATATCCTCTAACACTCATTAACCCTTGCATTTTAGAGGCTTTATTAGCTTGCTTGGGGTGAAATGATTAAAAAATTTAATTAAGCAATAATATTTGCAACATTTAAAATCTGTGATGTTTTTACTTGTTGGCATGAATCAAAAAATACTAAATATTACATGATGTCCTTATACAAAGCCATCTCAGATTCAATGTGGTCAAGTTGATCAATGGTATTTTTTGTATGTCTGGAATCACTTTGATAATCAAATACAATGTTATGTCTTTCCAGAAGCCATCTTAACCATGTATTTACCATTCTTCTATGGTTTTTAAAGGTAGCTGCTAAGAGATATAGGACACTCATTATTTGGGTTCCTTTTGGGAATTGGGATAATTACAATTTCCTGCCAGTCTTTAGAAAAGTTCCCAAAGTGCTATATGATATCAAATATGTCTGACAATACTAAAAGAGATGTCTCTGAAGATATTTCAGAAATTTATAATGTACATCATCTCTATTTCATTTATTCAGATGCTTATTAGTATTTATTGGTTTTCCATTTATTTTTCTCACCAAATCCTATGAAGATGAAGAGAAGGTACTTTTTGCTATTTCTCTTGATTCTGGAAAAGTGATGTTTTTGGTATATTTTATTCTTATTATTTCTTTTTCTCTTTTCCAGATATCACACTCCTTTGAATCAGCTGTACGTTCTTGCTTGCAGTTTAGACACTTTGGCAGTTTAATTTGGAATGGCCTTGCAATAAAGTAATTGGGATCATTCTTCCCTGTTTTAAGATTATCTCCCTTTGGAGAACTTTTTCATTTGTAGAGGACTATAAATAGTCACTACACTGTTAGCAATTATTCTAAGCAGAATAAAGTTTCCTTAAACCTACTCTTGCTCTCTTTTGTTATTACAGGACTGTTCCATTCTCTCCACATCTTCTATAAACTGGGATTTTGGGACATCTGATTTTCTGATAGCCAAATCTTTGGCAGGTAAAGCATTTTAATGGTCCAGGGATGTATGTTTATAACTTAACAATAGAGTATCCCATTTTTATTTGAATGGTGGTTTAAGGGTATTAAATGTAAATATTAATGTATTATTATTAATATTTTGTTAATTTTTTTTAATTGTTATTCTTTTTACATCTATAACTTTCTGTTTCTTCATATTTGTCTTAATTTCCTGTAGGGAGTATGGATTAAAGTTGAGGTTCCTGATTACTCTTTTGGATGAATATAAAGATTGGTAACAGTAGGCTTTGATTTTTAATTTATCAGAAGCTGTCCATTTTAACAATTTTTCAACATATGTCTTTTTTGTTACTTGTACTAAGATTGTACTCTTTGCTAAATTTTTAACCGATATAGGAGTTATATTGGAGGATATCATTTTTTCTATTAGAAATGATAACTTAGGAGTGGGAGATTCTTCCATTGATTCAAGTACAATAATTTCATCTTTCATCAAGCTACATAGCCTGCATTGCAAATCACTCAGTGTATGGCAACAACAAGCAAGAAACATGCCTCTTGGAAAACCTCATAACCACTGTCAAGATGAAGTTGAAATGGTATGGAAAAATCCTAAGATCCAACAATATCCCCACTACTATCTAACAAGGTACCACTTTAGGCCAAGAGGAAGAAGCAGACAGAGGGTAAAAATGAGTTGACAACATCACTGAGAGGACTGGGATATCATTCACAGAGACTCAGACATTAGCATGCAAACAAGGTGTATGGAGGCAGCTGGTCAGTTGATCAAATGTGCAGAGGCCTTAAAATCACACTCAGTCATGAGACTGATAAAGATGACAGCATTTTTTTCCCTTTCTTTTGACTTTTAATGCAAAAAACATTTAATATTCACAATCCACACACACATGCACATATAGAAATGTCATTTTTCTGAGTATGTATATGTCATAAATTCATTGATGAATTTATTGAGTTTATTTTATTTTATATTTTTGCAAAAATGTATTTTATAATGAGGAAATTATCTATCTATCTATCTATATATATATATATATATATAAGACTCAAACACTAATATTCCATGGTTATAATTTATTACATTGGAATCATAATCATGATTCAAGTCATCATCCCCACAAATTCAAAAAGAAATCGGAAAATATATCTCAAGGTATTTTCTGATTTCTTTTTGAATTTGTAGGTCTGATGAATTGAATCATGATTACAATTTCAATGTAATAAATTACAACCATGGAATATTAGTGTTTGAGCCTTCCTTTTATATTATATTTTTACTCTGTCCTGGACATTGAGTTCTACCTGGCTTCTATCCTCTTGGGAATTTATGTATATATATATATATATATATATATACTGACCACTAATATTATCTATCTATCTATCTATCTATATATGTATATATATATATATATATATATATATATATATATATATATATAGATAGATAGATAGATAGATATTCATTCAAGCATGTGTGAATAATCTAGACATATTATGTCTGTTTATTTTTATTTTAATCCTCTCAAATTCACAGATCATTTTCTTAGTGGTGTTACAAAACTGAGTTAGAAAGATGCTGTAGCTTTAGTTATTTCTTTTATTTTTGCAAATGTGCATGAAATGTGTGCTGTTATACTCAATTTATATTAGGAATATGTAACTGAGGTAACTTAGGTCAAATTATTTAAGATTAATTTGTTAAAATTACTCAACCTGCAATTTTTTTAAGTTAACTGAAAATGATCTTGGGTGAGATTGAAAGTACTTGGGAAAATAAAAGAAATAATCAAAACTATGCCATCTTTCTTAATCAGTTTTGTAAAAGCACTAAGAAATTGATCCGTGAATTTGAGGGAATTAATATAAAAATAAACAGACATAACATGCCTAGATTATTCAACCAAACATGCTTGAAGATATGCTATATATATATATATATATATATATATATATATATATATATATATATATATATATATGTGTGTGTGTGTGTGTGCGTGTGCGTGTGTGTGTGTGTGTGTATAAACAAACATTTTAACTTTAATATAGTCATATTTCAACACTTCTGAATATTTAAATGTTGTCACTTTTTAACAGATTTTATCATTGTACAAATTTGAAATTTGTTTGAAGTGTGATGTGTGTCTCTAATGCAAATTAAAAATATGATACCTATAAGAATTTAAGGCAAAGTTTAACATGTAGGGATGCAAGAGGCAATTATCTTTTTTTGGTTGAGATCATATCAGGTTCACCAGTTAATGGGGGTGCTATGCAAGAAAGAATATTCCCAGTCTGCATTATAGACATTAATATTAAGAATATTCCCAGTCCCCTTTATAGACATTATTATATCCATGATATAGTAACACCTTAATACACAGATGGAACAGGATAACTGAAAAAAAAGAATGACAAACATGCATGTCCTAAAAGAGACTTTTTATACTTATATATATATATATATATATATATATATATATATATGCTTATCACAAATTTGTTCAACCCAGAGAAATTATAACATATATATACAATAATCAGTGTGAAAGGGTTGAAAAGAGAGAGGTCTTACTTGTAATAATTCCCAATGGGGAAAACATGCAGGTTGGTAAAGTCTTCTATGTATCTGGTAAGACCATGTTATTTTTTCTGTATGCCCTATTACTGTGAGATTGTCATGTCTGTCTTCTTTGCAACTTACATAACAACACTGTGGGCATGCCTGTCTTGATTATAGGCATGCTAAAAATGAAATTTGTCTCTCTATAAGAAGATGTAAGCCACCGGAAGTCATGTGACCCACATGACTTCATCTAAACCAAAGGGAGATAATAGTCTTTTGCATCCCTACAATCTGTACTCCCCAAAAAACAGTGTGTCAAAAGAACAGTTTTTCCCTTAATGCCACTATTACTGTATAGTCACTCAGAAATTTTTATTTCTTTAAAAAGTTATTTGAAGAATTTTAATAAAGCCCAAACATAAAATACTGGATTTATGCATCTTCTCTTTTTTTGGAGAATTTACAACAAAAGTATTAAACAGTTTAATAAATAAATAGTGTTTAACAACTTTGTTGTCACTTCTCAAGAAAAAAAAGTAGAAATCCAGATGCCCACAAACTATTTTTAGTGAATTTATGTGGTGAGAACAAACTAAAGATATGCTCGGAAAATGCATTTTTTTAGTTTATAATTACAGTTACTAGTAGTTATGTGTTTATTTAAATTTTCTAGTTCTCTTGTTCAGACATTTTTATAAATTTATGAGTAAAATAAATTTTTTTTTACAGCATAGTATGTTTTTTATAGTATGTTACAATGGTATAGTATGTTTTTTTTTTATGGTGTAAGAATAGAAAAGTTGAGAAAAGTTTGGTTGAGATGAAGTCACGTGATGGCCACTTAGTGATATAACATCATAGAGTGACAAAAGTAGATAGTCCATTAGTCAGCTTCCAGGAGTCAGACTAAGCAGTTGCTTTTTAGCATGGGTGAATTCTTGCCTCAGGCAAGCTTCCAAAGCTCACAAGCCCATGATGTCATTTTCCTTTGGGAATATATATTCACCAGATATAGAAACTATCTCTGGCTTCCAATCCCCATGTTAGGAAATACCCATGACTTGCTGTTTTCTCATTCAAGAAATGTATCCGTGATAGTGACATAGAAGATAAATCTAGTCCACTCAAATCCTCTAGCAGCTCAAATTTCTCTTGGGAATTATGACAAGGAAGACCCTCTATCTTTTCACTATTTCTGCACAGCTTGTAATGGTATATATATGTTATAATTTCTCTGTGTGGGACACATGTAAATATGCATATACAATTTTTTTAATGACCTAATTGTATAAAGCTTTCTTTGTGAACAAAGCATTATTGTTATTCCTTTTCTTTCAGTTATTCTGTTCCATCCATACATTCAGGTTTTATTATAACATGGATATAATAATGCCCATAATGAGGGAAATGCTAACTGGAAGAATATCCATTTCTTACATAGAACTCCCATTAATAGTATAGTCTTTTTTTATAGTAGGCATTTTATAGCATGGTAAATGACAAATATTGCATTGTAGTTAGTTCATATCTTTTTATAAACTTGTAAATATAAAATTATTCTTGTCAATAAACAATTTAATAGTTTTATTCTTTTGTTCTCAATTCTTAAGAAAAAGAAAATGTATAAATTCAGTTTCATATGTTCTGGTTTCATTCTTTTCTTTTTATGTGCCATGTCCTTTCAGGATGTAGGCAATCATGGCTCTCCACCTCCCTCTATCCCTTGCAGCTCTCAACAAGTTCCTTCTCTCTGCTTTTTCCCCCAGATCACATTCTGTCATCTATTTGTTTAAGCCCATCAGGTATGTTATGCATTGTTTTCCTTTTGTTTCTCTTTCCCTCTATTTGACCCATGAGTATCAGATTCTCCAGGCCCTCTTTCCTCATTATGTGTCCCAGAAACTTCAGCTGCCTCTTCCTGGTGTTAAGTATAAGCCTCCTCCTTGCTTGCAACCTCTCTAAGACCTCATCATTGCTCACATGCTCTGTCCATGGTATCTTTAGCATCCTTCTGTAGAACCACATCTCTGTTGCCTCGAGTCTTTTCTTCATCTTTGAGAAGATCGTTCACCATAACAGTTTCTAAGTGAGTATACAGTAATAACAGTGTCAAGAGAAAAAAATGTTCTTTTGTAACACCATTTGTTAGTAGGTATAAATATTAAACTTTACTGAATTTAACAGATTTATCTAACTTCAATGAGCATTGTGCATGCAAAACTTTGAAGTCAATCAAAAGATAAGTCAATTGAACCTTTATTAATTTACTAGTGTAGCAGACATGGAAAAGAAATTACAAAATCTACAAATGGTAGCGATGGAAAGTGAGAAGAAGGGACTAAGCATAAACTACAAGAAGACAGAATGCATGGTCATCAGTAAAAGGATGAGCCCGAAACGCGGTTTGCAGGTCGAGAACACTAGAATCAAGCAGACACAAAAGTTTAAATACCTGGGAAGCATCTTGACAGAGGACAGTAAGTGCAACCCTGAGATCCATACCTGGATTGGGATGGCTAAGGACACATTCCAAAAGCTGGGTAGAGTATTGCGAGACAGGAGGATTTCTTTGGTAACGAAGAAAAAGAAACTGAGCTGTTACGTGACATCTGTCCTTCTTTGCAACAGTGAATGTTGGATGATTTCCTCAAAGAGTAAGAAGAAAGTCAAGGCGATAGAGATGTGGTTCTACAGAAGGATGCTAAAGATATCATGGGTCGAGCGTGTGAGCAACGGTGAGGGCTTAGAGAGGTTTCAAACAAGGAGGAGGCTTATACTTAATATCAGGAAGAGGCAGCTGAAGTTTCTGGGACACATAATGAGGAAAGAGGGCCTGGAGAATCTGATACTCACAAGTCGAATAGAGGGAAAGAGAGACAAGGGAGAGCAGTGAACAAAAAGAGGGCATCTATACTTAGTTATTTTAATAAATATGAATCTCCCTAAACAGATGATTGATGTTTTTGGAATGACCTTCATATTTGAAAATTATTATTATAATACTAAAATTGGTATAAATTGTCACCATGTGGTTACGGTTATTTGAATGGAAAAGCCTTTGGTGTGATATCAGTTTGTAATTCCATTCTAAAAGCAGAAAAACATTTTTCAATGTTTAAGAGGAATGTCTTCCGCTTCTAACAAATTAAGTGTTATTTGCTAAATAAATATGTGAATTGTTAATATTATTAAATTTATTTCAATGACATTATATTAATAATTTTAATATGTTGAAAGTTTTGTATTTTTTTTTCTGTTGTTCTGTGTATCAGGGACATTATTTTTCCACAAATTCTGAAAAATTTTATGAAATTATATTAATAATTTTAATATGTTGAAAGTTTTGTAGGTTTTTTTTCTGTTGTTCTGTGTATCAGGGACATTATTTTTCCACAAATTCTGAAAAATTTTATGACATTATATTAATAATTTTAATATGTTGAAAGTTTTGTAGTTTTTTTTTCTGTTGTTCTGTGTATCAGGGACATTATTTTTCCACAAATTCTGAAAAATTTTATGACATTATATTAATAATTTTAATATGTTGAAAGTTTTGTATTTTTTTTTCTGTTGTTCTGTGTATCAGGGACATTATTTTTCCACAAATTCTGAAAAATTTTATGACATTATATTAATAATTTTAATATGTTGAAAGTTTTGTATTTTTTTTTCTGTTGTTCTGTGTATCAGGGACATTATTTTTCCACAAATTCTGAAAAATTTTATGACATTATATTAATAATTTTAATATGTTGAAAGTTTTGTAGGTTTTTTTTCTGTTGTTCTGTGTATCAGGGACATTATTTTTCCACAAATTCTGAAAAATTTTATGACATTATATTAATAATTTTAATATGCTGAAAGTTTTGTAGGTTTTTTTTCTGTTGTTCTGTGTATCAGGGACATTATTTTTCCACAAATTCTGAAAAGTTTTATGACATTATATTAATAATTTTAATATGTTGAAAGTTTTGTAGGTTTTTTTTCTGTTGTTCTGTGTATCAGGGACATTATTTTTCCACAAATTCTGAAAAATTTTATGACATTATATTAATAATTTTAATATGTTGAAAGTTTTGTAGTTTTTTTTTCTGTTGTTCTGTGTATCAGGGACATTATTTTTCCACAAATTCTGAAAAGTTTTATGACATTATATTAATAATTTTAATATGTTGAAAGTTTTGTATTTTTTTTCTGTTGTTCTGTGTATCAGGGACATTATTTTTCCACAAATTCTGAAAAATTTTATGACATTATATTAATAATTTTAATATGTTGAAAGTTTTGTAGTTTTTTTTTCTGTTGTTCTGTGTATCAGGGACATTATTTTCCCACAAATTCTGAAAAGTTTTATGACATTATATTAATAATTTTAATATGTTGAAAGTTTTGTAGGTTTTTTTTCTGTTGTTCTGTGTATCAGGGACATTATTTTTCCACAAATTCTGAAAAATTTTATGACATTATATTAATAATTTTAATATGCTGAAAGTTTTGTAGGTTTTTTTTCTGTTGTTCTGTGTATCAGGGACATTATTTTTCCACAAATTCTGAAAAGTTTTATGACATTATATTAATAATTTTAATATGTTGAAAGTTTTGTATTTTTTTTTCTGTTGTTCTGTGTGTCAGGGACATTATTTTTCCACAAAGTCTGAAAAATTTTATGACATTATATTAATAATTTTAATATGTTGAAAGTTTTGTAGTTTTTTTTTCTGTCGTTCTGTGTATCAGGGACATTATTTTTCCACAAATTCTGAAAAGGTTTATGACATTATATTAATAATTTTAATATGTTGAAAGTTTTGTATTTTTTTTTCTGTTGTTCTGTGTATCAGGGACATTATTTTTCCACAAATTCTGAAAAATTTTATGACATTATATTAATAATTTTAATATGTTGAAAGTTTTGTAGGTTTTTTTTCTGTTGTTCTGTGTATCAGGGACATTATTTTTCCACAAATTCTGAAAAATTTTATGACATTATATTAATAATTTTAATATGCTGAAAGTTGTGTAGGTTTTTTTTCTGTTGTTCTGTGTATCAGGGACATTATTTTTCCACAAATTCTGAAAAGTTTTATGACATTATATTAATAATTTTAATATGTTGAAAGTTTTGTAGGTTTTTTTTCTGTTGTTCTGTGTATCAGGGACATTATTTTTCCACAAATTCTGAAAAATTTTATGACATTATATTAATAATTTTAATATGTTGAAAGTTTTGTAGTTTTTTTTTCTGTTGTTATGTGTATCAGGGACATTATTTTTCCACAAATTCTGAAAAGTTTTATGACATTATATTAATAATTTTAATATGTTGAAAGTTTTGTATTTTTTTTTCTGTTGTTCTGTGTGTCAGGGACATTATTTTTCCACAAAGTCTGAAAAATTTTATGACATTATATTAATAATTTTAATATGTTGAAAGTTTTGTAGGTTTTTTTTCTGTTGTTCTGTGTATCAGGGACATTATTTTTCCACAAATTCTGAAAAGTTTTATGACATTATATTAATAATTTTAATATGTTGAAAGTTTTGTAGGTTTTTTTTCTGTTGTTCTGTGTATCAGGGACATTATTTTTCCACAAATTCTGAAAAATTTTATGACATTATATTAATAATTTTAATATGTTGAAAGTTTTGTAGTTTTTTTTTTCTGTTGTTCTGTGTATCAGGGACATTATTTTTCCACAAATTCTGAAAAGTTTTATGACATTATATTAATAATTTTAATATGTTGAAAGTTTTGTATTTTTTTTCTGTTGTTCTGTGTATCAGGGACATTATTTTTCCACAAATTCTGAAAAATTTTATGACATTATATTAATAATTTTAATATGTTGAAAGTTTTGTAGTTTTTTTTTCTGTTGTTCTGTGTATCAGGGACATTATTTTCCCACAAATTCTGAAAAGTTTTATGACATTATATTAATAATTTTAATATGTTGAAAGTTTTGTAGGTTTTTTTTCTGTTGTTCTGTGTATCAGGGACATTATTTTTCCACAAATTCTGAAAAATTTTATGACATTATATTAATAATTTTAATATGCTGAAAGTTTTGTAGGTTTTTTTTCTGTTGTTCTGTGTATCAGGGACATTATTTTTCCACAAATTCTGAAAAGTTTTATGACATTATATTAATAATTTTAATATGTTGAAAGTTTTGTATTTTTTTTTCTGTTGTTCTGTGTGTCAGGGACATTATTTTTCCACAAAGTCTGAAAAATTTTATGACATTATATTAATAATTTTAATATGTTGAAAGTTTTGTATTTTTTTTTCTGTCGTTCTGTGTATCAGGGACATTATTTTTCCACAAATTCTGAAAAGGTTTATGACATTATATTAATAATTTTAATATGTTGAAAGTTTTGTAGG
This sequence comes from Acanthosepion lycidas, assembly GCA_963932145.1. Taxonomy (NCBI): domain Eukaryota; kingdom Metazoa; phylum Mollusca; class Cephalopoda; order Sepiida; family Sepiidae; genus Acanthosepion; species Acanthosepion lycidas. The sequence continues at coordinate 105,024,343 of OZ010581.1, forward strand.
TTTTTTTTCTGTTGTTCTGTGTATCAGGGACATTATTTTTCCACAAATTCTGAAAAATTTTATGACATTATATTAATAATTTTAATATGTTGAAAGTTTTGTAGGTTTTTTTTCTGTTGTTCTGTGTATCAGGGACATTATTTTTCCACAAATTCTGAAAAATTTTATGACATTATATTAATAATTTTAATATGTTGAAAGTTTTGTATTTTTTTTTCTGTTGTTATGTGTACAGGGACATTATTTTTCCACAAATTCTGAAAAATTTTATGACATTATATTAATAATTTTAATATGTTGAAAGTTTTGTAGGTTTTTTTTCTGTTGTTCTGTGTATCAGGGACATTATTTTTCCACAAATTCTGAAAAGTTTTATGACATTATATTAATAATTTTAATCTGTTGAAAGTTTTGTAGTTTTTTTTTCTGTTGTTCTGTGTATCAGGGACATTATTTTTCCACAAATTCTGAAAAATTTTATATTTATTAATTTCTTAATGTATTTGTATAATGTGAGTAATAATAATAATTATTACAATAACCTGTATTGCAAATACAAATTAAAATATATGTAATTAATAATAAAATGAATAACATTGTTTTGTATCATGAACTGCATTTAAAAGGAACCCAACTGATTTATGGGTGTTTTAGTTTTATGGTATATAGAGATAAAGTAAAGGCCAAATTTACTGTCTATAGTACCATTTATTGTTGACGCCATTTGGTTACAGCATTTAAAATGGTTGACTATCATCATAGTTCTTTTTTGTGATTTGAGAGTTCATAAAGAGTTGTTGTGTTCCTTCTGGTTGACAGAAATTAATTCATTGCATTCATCATTTCTTCTTCTTTCTCTTCTGGAATTGTATGTCAGGTCAAACTCAAAGCTGATGAATCACCAACCCTTGTGTCTGAAACTGCTACCTCGAATCAAGTTCCTCTCCACTGCGGTGTCACTAATCTTGTACATGGTTTTCTTCTTTTTACTGGGGCTGACACATCCGTGTTTCCCGTTTGATTTTTGGCAGGACATGTTGTCATTGGTTGATTTTTTTATGACGTTCACTGACCCACATAAACTAAGTCCGGGTTTTCAGAAGGACAACTCAAAACCATATGTCGACCTGACAATGCATGTACTATTCACCTGTTGAAAGGATCTTGGATTTTACAATGACTCCTGCAACAATACAAAAGTCCTATATCATAGGAAATTATTTCTTACAGTAGTTTAAAAGTTCAATCTACTGTCCTTTGAACTATTTTATTATGTTTTCTTAATAAAAATTTGTTTTTAACCAACCAACCAATATTTTTTGTCCGGATATATTTATATGTACAATATATCTCATGAGTTTCATCTTAGTTTATTTATCCTTCTTTAAAATATTGATAATAACTTCTTTTAGGAGATTGTTATTCTTTATGATACAAAGTGCAATGTAACTTTTTTGTTATACATACAAAAGATATCGAACACAAAAACATAGATTATTGCAAGATTAAAGCAAGGTTATAGTTCTAGAACAATGATTGACCTCTTTTATCAATCTGATATTGTTAATTCATTGTCTGTTCTAAAAGCATGTTATTTAATAACTGGACGTCTATCATTGAATTTCCAGCTGAATTTCATTAAGACAATAATGTAAAGCAGCCAATTTTTTCCACAAATTCTGAAAACTTTTCCATTTATTAATTTTTTAATATATTTGATGTAAGTATTTTTGTATAATGTGAGGAATAATAATTATTACAATAACTTGTATCGCAAATACAAATTAAAATATGTGTAATTAATAATAAAATTGATAATATTGTTACGTCATCATTTTGTATCATGAACTGCTTTTAAAAGAAACCCAATGGGTTTATGGGAGGTCTAATATATAAATAAATACACATTGATAATTATTATATGGTTTGATGATTGAACACTCTAGTTCTTTTTTGAGCCCCTTGACAAAAATTCTGCTCATCTTGAAATATGTAAAATTCTATTAATGTGTATACATTTTGATAGATGTAATTGATTTGTATTACAGTGAGCCCCAACCTATTTGCATTTCAGCATTTATGGCTTCACATATTTGCAAATTTTTATTTAGAACATATGTACTTGTTATTCACAGAAACCCCAAAAATTCACGTACCTTTCTGAAGAACAAATGTACAAATTATTCACCAAGAACTCCCTCAATTCGTGCATTTTTCAATAAAACATATTTAAATTATTCTTGTTAATTGTATTATTTTCCTGTTATTTATGTGACTTAAAACATATAACAATCCATTTTTATCATAAAAATTGGCAGAATTGTACATCTTCATTGTAAAAACAAACAAAAAAAGTGCTTGAGCTTTCCTTTGTTCTTCATTAGAGGCTGCAGCTGGGATCTTAAAAGTGGCTTATGCTAAGTCTGGAGGCATCATCACAGTTCTGTTTTTAGAAAATATTTTAAACTTTATATTTTATTTCTTGTTACACATATTTTATACAGCATTTTCAATGTTGTATGTGTAATTAAAAATGGTTATTGTACGTATGAAAGAAAATTTACACTAAGTGAAGTGTATGGTTACCAATACAATTTTTCAAAAATGTTTTAAAAGAGTCTGAAATGTTTCTAAAGTGTTTAGGATGAAAGTTTAAGGCATATGGGGTTTTAATAATCAAAATAGGTACTTATAAGCACTTTTAGAGAGGCTTCAAGTATTCACAAATTCTAACTATTTGCAGACAGTTCTGGTCCCTAAACCCCACAAATATGGAGGGACTTACTGTATATCATTTATTTAAATCCTAGATTCTATAGAAGAATAGAAAATAGCACTGAAACAGTTGATAAAGAGCTGATCTCATACATTCCTTTTACAGAAAGAACCGTTTCAATAAATATTTAAAGGTTCAAAAGGTTATGAACCGGATGAGGTGGATCAGATTGAAGTTAAGAGATTTTGTATTTGATAAACATGACAGACATTAGAGCCAAGGCAAGAATATATTAACATTTAAATACCAGCTAGGCCCAGTTCCTTTCCCCTCAGGAGTATTTGACATTTACAGAAAAGGAATAATAAAAGAATTACTGATTATATTACCACAGAGTCATAAATATGTTTAGTCACTTAGAGACTCACCATCAACATATTGTGATTGATATAATGACCATAATCTCAAGTAAAGCTATTATTACAATCTCTCTATCTACCATTATTGATTACATAATTATGGTTCTTATAATGTTTATGATTAATGTATAAGCATTATCAGTGCTATCATCTTCAGTCTCATCACCATTATCAGGGTGAGGCATGGAATGACCTCTGGGCCAGATTTATCCAACTAGATTTATTTGCTTACTTATTTTTGCTTTCCTTTTATTCTTTTTTACTTTTTTTCTAGCTTGTAACAAATTCTTTGGAAAGAATAAAGAAAACTTCTCATAGGAAGGAAAATTCCAGCTAGAAAAATCAATTCTGTGGAAAGATAGTAATTCTGTTTTTTTTATCATATATATATATATATATATATATATATATATATATATATATACTATTGTTAACCTATTAGAAAATCCAAGATCCACTCAAGATAGAGCATTACTGAATGAGATTGTTGCAAGTGTATAAAAGGAGGAAGTAAGGAGTGCATATTATGAATATATGTAGGATATATAACATATGACCCTAAACTTGAAAAGGTTAAGATTGTAATGATTGTAGAAAAACCTATGGAAGAGTGTGTTCCACAAAGTTGGTTGGATGATTATGTTTAGTTGCATATCAACAACTCTATGGGTTACTTAATACCAAAATCTAAATATTTTGAACATTGTTTTATGGCTTCAGCTACAGATAAAAAGTATTCTTGGTCATTTTGCTATAGAATATATTGTTGGTAATTTTACTATAAATATGTATCATTAGTAATTTGTTTATATAAAAATATACTGTTGGTATTTTTACAATAAAAATGAATTTTTATACTTTCATAGTGCTTTGTTTTTGTTTGGGGGTTTACTATTTGCTCATAGCTGAGACCCTAACAGGTGCTACCACATCAAATCAGGGTGAACTTGGGAACAACAACAATTAAAAAGTGGTTCCATGCTCCTCCAAACCTCCAATCTCCCAGTCAGAGGTCATGCTGCCAGATGTAGTTTATCATCATACCCATGACTAGTTCCACAAAGTAAAATTTCCAAGGTAGAAACTGTCTGAGTGGAACTTCTTCCTTACCAAGGGAATATGAAGGTAATGAAGAAGAACTGATTCTATGAATGTGTTATGGTGGGTTCTAGATGTGAAGGTCTGAACTGGTGGAATTAAGGAATGTAACATCTACTGAATATCTGTCATAAAAATAGTGATAGAATAATGAGAAGCTAGCAATGTTCTGTCTGTGGCAAAGGAGTTATAGGGTGGAAAATAATTCATCACCCACAAGGCCATGTAAATGCTTTTGAACTCTGTCAAGGCTGGATATTGAAAATTGGACAACAATACTCCATTTTTTTTTGTCTGATCTGTCTCTTTAAAGATAGATAAGAACAAGAGGAGTTAGGTATTTTTTCAAGTGGTACAAGGAACCAAATACTTTTCCAATATCTTTAGCAATAGTTTGAATATAAAGATATATCTGACTCTACGTCAATAATTGGTTTCAGAGGTCACAACTTAGGTTGAAAAATAACTTAAGTCGAAATAACTATACTATAAACTGTAAATAAACACTCCCCATTACCTATTACAGTATTTATGATATGTATATACAATACTCTGAATAAAATAATTAAAATAATCAAGTAAAAAAATTTTAAATTTACGTAAACTTGAGTAAAACGACCTAAGGTAAGTTTTATTTTTCCATCTAATGTTTAAGAAAAACCAACGTTTCATCGAAAAAGACTTAACTGGAAACAACTTAAGCCAAGGTATCACTGTACCAGTATTAATTGTAAAAATTAAAATCTAGTATTAATTATAGAAAAAAAATTGATATATTTTATTGGTTAATAAAAATTTGGTATTAATTATGATTACTTATAATATTAATGCTCACCCAGATCCAGTGCATACTCTCTGCTGAACATTCTGATTTAAGCCTGATTGGGCATGATGAGCAAGTGCTTTGTAACCTTTGCTATCTTATGAAAATTTGTTTTTTTTCTACCTACATCTATATATATTACAAATTAAACTAAACAGAACTGACTATTAAAGGATGAAAAATATTCACAGATTTTGACGTTATTCTGTGGTCTTTTTTTGTTTTTCTCCAAATTTGTGAATTTGCTTTGCTCATGCTAAGTTTCAAAAAAGTACTACAGTGTAACCCGGATATAAGAGAAACCCGGATATAAGAGAGATTTTCTCTGGTCACAAATTAGAGCCTGTGTTAATGTATAGACCAAACCCTGATATAAGAGAAACCCAGATATAATAGACTTCTTCTCCGGTCCCGACAACTCTCTTATATCCGGGTTACACTGTAATAGATAAGTTTAGTAATTGTATTATAGAAATAGTAAATGAATATACAGTGTAACCCGGATATAAGAGAAATCCGGATATAAGAGAAACCCGGATATAAGAGAGATTTTCTATGGTCACAAATTAGAGCCTGTGTTAATGTATATAAAAGAGACCAAACCCGGATATAAGAGACTTCGTCTCCGATCCCAACAACTCTCGTATATCCGGGTTACACTGTATATAAAATTCATTATTCTTTAACCATAATGTTGAATGTGTTAAAATTATTCAACTTTTTAACAAGAAGTTTATGTTAAAAATTGCTACAAAACATTGTTGATTTAAGATGGAATGATCAATTATGACGTGTCTCTAATTTGTATTTCGATACATTGTGTTTATTTTCAATTTTTCTAGTTGAATTGTTTCTCTATATTGCATATGATCCATTACTGTACACAATTAGGTTACAATAAAATTTGTATTTTATATGAATACTACCTTAAAAAGTGAGATGTAGTAGAGTGGGGGCCCTGTATCATATAGCAAAAGACCATTGCACTGGCTCTGTGCCCATCATCACAATTTTTGGGACAGTCAAGCATTAATGGATTAAGTCAAGGTAACTGATGGAGATTTGTCAGGTGTAGTCTTTGACAAATTGCCAAAGCATTTTGAAAAGTAGTAAATATTTGAAAGTGTTTGGCAATGACTACTTCAGAGTTTGTATGTTAATGGAAGTTTCTACATGAACAATTAACTTGTGATGAAAGAAGATAGCAGTGAGCTGTGGTGACCAGACAGACTTTTACCAACATTAACAGATCTGGTGTTAAAAAAACACACAGATGTATAACCTGGATTGAGAACTGATATCACACTAAATGCCTTTCCATTGGAATAACAATAGCACCATGATGACAATTTATACCAATTTTAATATTTACGATACTTGAAGAAGGGATGAGATGCCATCATTATTTACACAATTTACACACAGACTATTGTCCTTATCTTTTTTTTTTGTTATGTTTCAGCCATTGTGTCCTCCAATCTTCATCAGGTATATGTCAATCCGGGTTACCTATTGAGAACTCTAAAATGAACCCTTTATTTAATCTATTGGGATAGATTGTTCTCGTTCCACTATCCATGTAAAGTGATATCTCATCTAGTTCTTATTTCTTGCAGGTCAAAAACCTAGTAGATTAAAGCAATGGTTCATGAATTTGATGACAGTAATTGTGAGTTCAATCACTAGGCTGGGCAGTGTGTACTTGGATTCAGTTGAAACAGAGCAAGCAATACCTAAAAATAAGAACTGTAGATTGACATACACCTGATGAAGAGGGTACAATGGCAAAAACATAATAACACAAAAAATGCTAATGACAGTAGGCCACATTTAAATAGTGTAAATAAGGACATTAGTCTGACAGGAAATTTAGACAGAAAATAAACTATTTGATTTTGTTATAGCAAGGATAAAACAGCTTGGTAAGTTAACTACATCAATCAGTTATGTACCATGTGTGATACATGCTTAGGTGATCATGTTTCTTTCAACATGACTGATGAGGCAGATTTATTCCCTCAGTAGGCTGCCATTTCTTTCTGTGGTAGACCATTTGCCATCCAAGGCTATAGAACCTGGTCTGTCCTGCTATTTACCCATCGCTGGGGGGAGAAGAAGAGGATTCATACTTTTCCCAAGAGTCTTAGCACGTAAGTGAATGTAATGGATTTGACCAGAATTCGAACTCAGCTCCCTGATTCCTGAATCCGAGCCACTATCCATTATGCCACCATGCCTCTCCTAGTTAACTACATAGTATTTACTAATACTAGTATTTACACACAAGTAGAAGATAAGGAAATTGAACATAGAATAGGCTGCACTAGAGGTACTTTCGCCCAACGCCGCAAATTGCTACAAAACCAAAACATAACCTGGAAGTTCAAGTCATGTTTCTAAATAGCCTCATCAGATCAAGACTTTCATATTGATGCCATGCATGGCACCAAACCTGTTCAGAAACATCTAAATTGCCAACTTTATACAATTGCTTTCTAAGATAGTTAAAAATAGTTTTGACCAAGTGAAGCCTGTAGATCTTGGCAAAGACCATCTTTTTTTAACATTGTGGGCTGATGTTACAGAATCAGAAAGAAAGAACTGTATCAGATAACAAAAACCACATCACTTGAGGACTTCCAATAGCAGCAACAACTAATATGGATAGCCATGTAACTTGCAAGCAAAAGGGAAGGAAGGAAGGAAAACTGAAAAGAGCAATAACATTTAGTGGTATTAGTATTTTCTCAAAAAATTGTTTTAATAGAAAGATTTCAACTGATAGCAGCACTGGCTGCTTGGTCAGTGAATCCCAGTCTTTTGCTTATAAAGAAACAGCTAATATTAACATTACCATTACCATATGTTATGTTAACCCTGTAAACTCCCTTGTGGAGTATAGAACCACAGCCTCACTACACTAAGTGTTGCTATTGTTTTCATAGAAAGTAGGTTTTTACAGGTTGGATTTACTAGCCCCACACACAACCTGTTTTGAATTCAGAGTTGTCCTTCTCCTAGACTGGTTGCCAACCAAAGCTAATGAGCCCAGTTTTCCTAGCTATTATACTCTAGCTGGGAAAAGAATAGTGTATTGGTGTGAAAGTGAATGCAATTGCCTCAGGTAGATTTTGAACTCAACACACGAATCCCACTATTCACTGTGATTACCACTATTCTATGTGCACAATCTATTTACATAAAAGGATGATCAATATATTTGTAGCCTGAATTTTGATTTGAAATATTCACTGTATAACATTTTTTTGTTGTGCCAGAAATTCATTTTTGAATTAAGTGCATTTATAAGGAAGGAGATTATGTTGAGAAACACATATTTGTATTTTAATAAAAGTATCATTTGTAACGCTATACTCGTTGCGTAAACACATACAGCCATAAAAAACTGAACAAGAAACAGGTAAACATCTTATAAACATAAAAAATGGAAAAGATGCATATTCACTATGTCTGTATTTTATAATATGATGGTAATATGTGAATATTACATGCATTATTATTGGATACACTTAAGTAAAACATCAGTTTTATCAAAATCATGTTTCTTTTAAATACAGCTGTACTTTTTGACTGCAGTAAATGGATATATAATTTGGTCAATGGCGTAGCCAGGGCCAGCAGTACATATATAATTTTATACCATGAATATGATGCAATCCCCTTAAAATTAACTTCAAAATTAGTTCAAAAGTCACAATACATGAGTATATACTGTAATGAAACCTGCATAAAAGAGGGATTGTTGTTCAAATACACAATTAGACACTATTTAAACTTCTGTCTTATCTCTCTTGGCACTTTGCTCTACCTTGAGGAACTACTGACATTTTAATACCAGACCTGTACTCTTATCAATGATAGCAGAGCATTAAAAATGACTCCTTACAAACATCCACCCACATTTAGTAACAAAGACTATTCACAATGGAAATTGGAAGTTGAATTATGGCAAATGTTTACTGAAATGGACAAAACAAGACAAGGTATAGAACTGACACTCTTCTTGGAAGGAAAAGCACAAGAAATTGCCTCAGCTATAGATAAATCTCTCCCAACAACTGATGATGGTGTTAAAAATGTTCTAACAGAATTGGATAAATTATTTGAAAAGGAAAAGGCATACCAAATGTATGAAATATATACAAAATTTGAAAATTTTAAGGAGACTGAGACAATGTCAGTGTTAGACGATATAGCAAAAGTTTGAACAGTTATATACGAAATGTACCAATTTAAAAATTGACACTGATGCATTCTTGGCCCTGAATTTGCTGTACAATGCAAACCTTTGTGAACAACAAAAACAGTTGGCTTTAACAGTATGTCCACAAATAAAGTATGAAACCATGAAAAATGTCCTGATTAGGATATTTACTACTGCAGATAAATAATGAAGTAGAGATAAAAGAAGCAATGATAACAGAAAATGATGGCAAAGGCAGAGAACCGTTTAGAGGATCTATGTATAGAGTATCAAGATACAAAGGATGCAGGACCATTGGAAGAGGTCCTGGAAGAATGAATCCTGTATTTAATGGAGTTGTATCAAGATGAATCAACATATCACTGGGCAGAAAAGGACGCAAGTCTATGCTCCTGCTGCTGCCACTGCTGATAGGAATAGTCTATTAAGTTGGGGAGGGGGAGATAACTGGTTATACCAGTTATAATAGTTAACAATATATATATATATATATATATATATATAAACAAATCCTTTTCAATGTGGCCTTGCTTCAAATAACCATTACATTTTATGTTACTGTTATTATTTCAAATAATAAATAGATAAAATGACACAGAAACAAAGATTATAGATTATAAATAAAATACAATTAATGATGAAAGTGAACAGAATGAGATCAAAACTTGTTTTGACTGGAAACCAATTCCAGAAAATCAAGAACTTCTCCTTTGTTAGAATTTGATTGCCATTTAATTTACAATTAGGGGGGAAAATATCAATGAAACATTATAGACAGAAGGTCAATTCTCTTTTGTTCTCTTCTTTCCAGTCAACTTGTTTTGGTTCACATGTGTTTTAAAATTTAAAAAAAAAAATAAAAAAATAAAAAAATAAAAACTGTATATCTCTGGGGTAACAATGAGGATTAAGGTCTATTAATATCTTACCAGACAAGCAAGACTTTAACTTATATTCTCACAATATGTTCAATTTCATTTGCTTTTCTTTTTTATCCAACTTATATAAATTATGAAGGTTTATAAAAAAGTATATTCATTTTTACAGCCCTTTACTCCAATGCTTATTTCATATTTACCAGCCAGTATTTATGACCAATATTTACATACAAGCTCAAATATAAACTCAACCACTGTTTACTATAGACTCAGGTATAAACATGACCATTGTTTACTATAAACTCAGGTATAAATGTGACCCTTGTTTACTATGGACTTAGGTATAAACATGACCATTGCTTACTATAAACTCAGATATAAATGTGACGTTTATTTATTATAGAGTCAGGTATAAATGTGATCATTGTTTACTATAGACTCAGATATAAACTTGACTATTCTCTACCTATAGATTCAAATATGAACTCATCCAATGTTTACCTATAGACACATGTATAATAAAAAATAGACTTTGATATCAATTAATTGAACAAGTTTGATGTTATAAAAATCTCCTAACCTTATCCACCTCATTTTGAATATCTCAAGAACTGGTTATGCAGCTTTGATGTAATTGAGTAATGAATCTAAAAGGATTTCAATACAAATTCATAAACAGGTACTCTTCCATAGTTACTATTTTTGTAATGAAAACATTACTGAGTTAACATCCATATTGTGTGACACCCATATTCATAATGACCAAATAAATTCTTCTTGACTCATACAGGAATTTCTTTGTAAAATATCTGTTAGCACTCTGACTGATTAGATTTGATTCTCTGCAACTTCTGGATGTTCCCAAAATTAAAACAAAAAGCTGTGGATGAGATTAAGTAGAATACAATCAGGTAACTGATAGCAATCCCTAAAGAGGATTTTACAAAATCTTTTGAAAAGTAGAAGGGATGCTGAGATAAAAGTGTGAGGCTCCAAGAGGAACTCTTTGAAGGTACCATTACCTCAGAGAGGATATTTTTGTGTTAATATTAATAATTTGCTGGATATTTGACTTGAAAACATGACTAGCATTTAAACAGGATGTAAGCAATCTTGGCTATTCACTGATTCCTTTTCTTTCTTACCTGGGAATTTTCATGAATTCTTGGGAAATTGTGGAGTGGTTTTCGATTGCCATATTTATGATTTTTGAATTCAGAGGTTTTCCTTACTTAGACTGGGTGCCACCCAGTCAGCCTACCCTGCTATTTAACTCATAAATGGCAAGGGTCAAAGAGACTGATGCATGCTGTTCTCAAGGGCATAAGTATTAAAGTGTGTAGCACAGATTAGATAGACCAGAATTTGAACTCAGCTTGGGAATTACACTCATGGTCAGTACAAGGGTCTCATGCACCCCCCATATATATATATATGTGTGTGCATGTTGAATATGGCCAGCAAAGAAGATTGAATTAATTTTTTTAAGTTTTTCTAGCATCCTAACACTTTTCCATTTTGTACAATTTAAGGAATATAAAAATTGTCCATAATTTTTTTTATTGTCCCAAACATTTCAGCGACTTCTTTAGCCATTTTCAAGAAGTGGACAAAAGCACTTTAGCCAATAAAAATTATGGACAATTTTTATATTCCTTAACTGCTACAAAATAGAAGAATATTAGGCTGCTGGAAAAACTTAATTAATTATTAATTAATTAAGTCTTCCTTGTTGGCTGTATTCAATGAAAGATGTTTGAAAGAAAGGTTGCTGCCAAAATATATATATATATATATATATATATATATATATATATATAGTGGACTCTCCCATCGTATTTGACATATGAGGGTCAAGCAGCTCAGTTCCTAGGAACCGACAACCCAGACACCAGCAAATATGATTTGATTATAGTTGTGAAGGCTTTGTGCAGAACCAACCACACTTTTTGAAGGGCTGAATAAAGAGACCTGGTGCACTACATGCCACAAGGTCCCCAAATAACCTTCCGCAGGTTTTAAATTCAGAGTTGTCTTTCTCCTAGACCAGTTGCCATCCAAGGCTATAGAAACCGGTCTGTCCTGCTATTTACCCATAGCTGGGAGGAGAAGAAAAGGATTCATACCTTTCCCAAAGGTATTAGCATGCAATGGATTTGACTGGAATTTGAACTCAGCTCTCTGATTCCTCAATCTGACCCACTATCCACTACACCACCTTGCGTATATATATATATATATATATATATATATATATATATATATATATATATATATATAAAGGGGTGATGAAAAGATCATGACTCAAATTGTTTCCAAAATCAGAAATGACCAAACATAAGATTTATGTGGAAGGGCTTCTTGGTCATGATTATATATATAGTGGCAGCAGATACTAAATGCATCTATAGAAATTCTCTGGAAATTACTATACTATATATCAGCACTTCTTCAACTTCATTAATGAGTCCATTTTTCATCATGAGATTTTTTGTGACCGCAACTACACGGAAAATACATGCATTGTCATTAGACTAGTTGCAACAGTGATGCATCCATATTTTATTACCGCAGCACTTGTGTGGTACATCACATTAAATATTGTGTGTTTGTGAAATAACATGGGGGTCGCGACCCATAGTTTAAGAAGTGCTGCAATATATAATCTACTATAGAAATGCACTACAATTATTGATTAAGTAAATACATGACAAGATATTATTTACAATAATACATACATAGATAATCACAACAAAATTTGACTCGAGGGAAAGAAAGTAGTAATTTTTATATTTTCACATTGATTTTAATTTAGCTTGTTCAATGTAGGGAAGATTTTTGGTTTTTTTCATCATTGCACAATATCTTTGCTAATATTAATCTCTCTGTTTTGATTATATTTCTGGTAGTCTGGGAAAAATTGGATGGTTTCTTCATATGCTATACTGGTAGAAGTTTATCTTCTGGTAGGACCAACCTCTCCAGATAGGTCAATGGTGAGGAGGGAAACTTGACAAAACCCTAAGGAGTAAACCTCAATGACAAAAATCTTAGTCACCTTAAGCAACAAATCTTGATGACTAAAAAACTTAGTCACCTTGATGACAAAAAACCATAGTCATCTTAAGGTGCAAACCTTGATGGCATAAAACCTTAGTCACCTTAAGGTGCAAATCTCAACAGACCAATATATTGACTTGATATGTTGTGACTGGTAGCAAATGATAAGTGACACTAACTACTACAATGGCATCAATGAGCCAATTCTAGTTACCTGAATACCATGGTTATTAGTAAGAGTTGCAACTAATATTGAATCATACTTATAATGTAAGTATGAAAGCAATTGATAAAAGTGTAACTAATAAATCCAATTTACATAAAAGATTGGAAGAAACTCGTCAAGTTCGATGGAAATAAGAGAAAAATACTGATTAAATGGTGGATTTTATAATTTTGTGGACTTAGAATTTGTTTGAATGAATTTTAGCACTTGCTCTATGTGTTGTGTGTTAAAAATCAGAAAAAAGTATTGTCAGTGGTCAAGAATTGATGTAAGTGTTATTAAGGGAATAAGATTATTGTATGTATAATATGTGAGATTCTTTGGATCAGTTTTCTTTTGAAATAAGTTTGAGGATCTGAATCTGTAATGAGACAAATATAAAAAGAATCTCTAATCATTTCACTGAATTTCTGTTAGAATAGCTTTTCCTAACTCATTCTGGGTCATTAGATTCCTGATTAAATCAACTGATAGCTACAAAGTATATTTTCTATCTACTGAATTTTTATCTTTACTGAAATGTCTTAATAAGTGGATTAGGAAAAAACATTACAGAATTTTTGTAATGTAATTAATTTTCTTTAATAAGTAAAATCATAAAAATATATTTTAAATAATATAAATCTTGAATTTTAATAAAGTCACTCTACTTTCTCAAGGTTATTGCTGATATCAACAAATCTGGACACTTGCAAGTAATTTCCTCCTTGCTCAACATCTTTCTCTTTGTAGAAAGAAAAACATGAAATAACTAATACATTTATCTTTGCGTCTGCATGTATAAAAATAGAATACTTTTATCTGTTTATCTTATAGAAGAACTATAGCCCTACTAGCTGAAGCATTGATCTACATAGGGTAAGAGTTCAAGATTGTTTATAAGGGCAGTATAACAATTTCTTTGTATTGATGATGAATTGGAAACAAGAGGAACAGTCCAAGATGAGAGATACAAATGAGAGATACCAAAATCAAGCAATTAAAGAAATTTACCTATCTCTAAAGAGTTACAAATGATTATGAAAAATGGCTCACAGAAATCTGATGGCACATTAGAATAGCAAAAGAAGATACCTTCTGAAAGCTAAACTGTGTATTAAGTGACAGGAAAAATTTTTAGAAACAAAAAAAAAAACTATAAAATTCATTTCTTAGTAAAAACTATATCGTAATTTCTTAACAAATGTTATATCGTCATTTTTTAGTAAATACAAAAATAGCATTTCTTTGAAAATGATATAATGTTATTTCATAACAAATATTATAATGCCATTTCTTAGTAAATACTCCATCCTGGGTATGACGATAAGCTATATCTGACAGCAAGGCCTCTGATCAGGAGGTTTTGAGGAGCATGGGATCACCTCTTAATTGCTGGTATTCCCAGGTCCACCCTAGCCCTAGGTCATAGCAACTGTTAGAGTCTCAGCTATGGCTAAATAGTTAACCTCTAAACTGGGGTGAAAACACTATGATAATGTAAAAATAGGTTTTAATACCGGAAAAACGCTGTAAAAAATATTACCTGAAATAAATTTTTGAAGAAAAATTATTGCCATCAATACATTATTACTAGCTGAAAAAACAATTACCAGCTATACATTTAAAAAATATTTCCAGCAATAAAAATCTTGTTGGCATTAAATAACCCATTGAGGTTGATATGCCATAAAGCAAAACAAACAAAATGAAACCAAACTTAGTAAATACTATATTATCAAAGTAAATACTATACTGTCATTCTTGTAGGAAATACAATACCATAGTAAATCCTATAATGTCATTTCATAGTAAATAATATAAAGTTATTTCTTAGAAAATACTATCATGTCATTTTTTGAGAAATACTATATTGTCAGTGTATGGGTACATTGCCGAGTGGTTAGAATGTTTGCATTCTGACCATGAGACCTAGGTTTGTGCTCGCACAAAGTACAAGTCATGATGGCTGAAGGTTGGGTGTGCTGACCTTGTTCAAATTGTTGATCACGCTAGATAACACAAACTGTAACTAAGATCTGTTCAGCATAGTTACAGTACAAAACACAGGTGGGCTCTGTGGGTGTTGAATAAACGCAAATGCACCTGAGCAAGCATCTGCAGTAGGGATTGGCTAGCTGCACAAGTAGACGGATATCCTCGAATTCAAGTGTCCAGCTATACTATATTTTCAGAGTAAATACTAAAATGTCTTTCATAGCAAATGCTATACTGTTATTTGTTTGAAAATACTCTAATGTCATTTCATATTAAAATACTATACTGCCATTTCATGGCAAATACTATACTGTTACTTGTTTGAAAATACTATACTGTCGTTTCATAGTAAAATACTATACTGTTATTTGTTTGAAAATACTCTAATGTCATTTCATAGTAAAATACTATACTGTCATTTCTTAAGAAATATTGTACTGTTGCTTCTTAAGAAATGCTATGGTTATTTCTTCATGAATGCAACATTTTTGCAGCAAATATTATATTGTCATTTCTTTGTAAATAATATGCTGTTATTCTCAACCTTTTAAATATATTCATACGAAAATACACTGCCATTATTCTAACCTTTTCTTTGTGCTCTTTTTTGTGAGAGTAATATTATGTTTGCCACAAGCAAAGATTTTCTTGCTACTTCCACATTTATACTAGTGTCATGAAGTAAACACACAATTGTTCTTATCCTTATACTATTTTCTTTGGGGATATTTTTAGCCAGACTATTCCAGTTTTGATATTTGCATAATTTTTTTGACATTGCTACTGCATTTCTCGATGATCTGCCATAGTTTGAAGATTTCAATGACAAGAACAAAAATCTTGAATCCCAAGATTTCACTTTTTGAGCTAACAACTTACAAAAAATTGAAACCTTGAAATGTGTTGAAGAATTTCACTTCAAGGTTAAGTATAGAGTTTTTTTTTTATTCATTTATTATAAAATTAAATGAAAGCTGAATAAAATATCTGTGACAAAAATCAGAAGTTGGTCTCTAATTAAAAAATATTTAATAGATAAAATGAAATCATTTTTATTCTTTTATAAGATTCTTCTTATCATATTGAATCAACTTTTAGTCCAATGTTTGTTGCTGATGCTTAACCATCAACAACAAACCCACCCACATTTTCTTTGTCCTGGGTAAGATGTTAAACTACATCTGCATCTTGGTTTAGACGTTAAACTATGTCCAGCAGCAAGGCCTCGGATCAGGAGTTTTTGAGGAGCATGGAACCACCTCTTAATTGCTGGTGTTCTCAGGTCCACCTTGACCCGGGGTGGTAGCACCTGTTAGGGTCCCAGCTATGGGCAAATAGTTAACTATTACCAGCAATAATTTTTGAAAAAAATTATTACCAGCAATGCACTTTTGAAGGAAATATATTACCAGAAATAGATTTTTGACAAAACAAAATATCACCAGCAATAAAAAGTTTTGTTGACATTAAATAACCCATTGAGGTTGATGCACCGTAAAACAAAATAAACCAAACCAAACCAAACCAAACCAAACCCACATTTTCTCCTGATCTTTACATTTTTTTTGCTAATGTAAACATACCATATATACTTGAATATCATGCAACTTTTGAAGACCTAATTTTAAGGGGGTCACAACATACACAAGATATAAAATTAGTCTATGTACTGCTGGCCCTGGCTACACCATTGACCAAACTATATATTCATTTACTGTAGTTAACTGTATTTAAAATAAACATGATTTTGATAAAACTGATGTTTTACTTAAGTGTATCTTATAATAATGCATGTAATATTTACATATTCAAACAAATAAAAGACATCATTGATAATGGCTAAGAGATTAGATGAAAGCACTTGGATCCTGTTGTAACCCAAGGAAGGTTACTGAATAGAATAATCAAATGAAGGTTAGTAATGAACAATACTTAGGACACGAACAACACATATAAGATGTGCGAGCAGTGCAAAGAAGTAGTTAACTGCTAGAAATGAGTGAAGTGAATTCCACAAAGAATCTCCAACTTCTGACCAACATACAGTCTTTACTATTGTATTTATGTGAATGAGGACATACCCATTATTGTCCATAGGTATGCTACAACACATATAAACATGGAAAAACAAGGTTATGACAAAGTTAGATATCAAATAATTATTTACAAATATACCTGTTACAAAGTGCCTCAACATATTAAGAAACTACCTCAAAAAAACTTCCTCTACTGGTCCATAAAATTATACAACTATGCAAACTAATCACTAACAACTGTTTCTTTTCTTTCAATAAAATGTCTGGGGTATAATGATAAACAACATCTGGCAGCAAGGCTCTGATTGGGAGATTGGAGGTTTTGAGGAGCATGGAACTAACTCTTAATTGCTGTTGTTCTCAGGTTCATCCTGATTTGATATGGTAGCACCTGTTAGGGTCCCAGCTATGGGCAAATAGTGAACACCTTAAAAAAAAATTTTTTCAAAATCAACAGTACATTTTTATAGTAAAAATACATTTTATGATCTACAAACTATATATTGAAAAAAAAAAAATTTAATCTGAAAGTATAAAATTATGTACAAAATATCTGTAGTTGAAACCAGAAAATTGCATGTTAAATATTTAGATTCAGTATTAAATAACCCATGCAGGTGTTGATATACCACTAAAAATTTCAACCATCCAACCAGCTTTTAATAAAAATTATCCACAAGCAAAGAAAGAACCATTTTTTAATGAGATCTTGCTGCCCATATACTATTGTGCTTAAATTCATAAAGCTTAGGTACTATAGTGAAGAGCTCATCCGGACAATTGCCATAAAAGCATTTATAAAAATGGCACAGAGAGGCAACCTTACAGTGGTGGGCAAGTGAATGAAGCCAAGCCACAAGATCACGATCAATAATATTACTGATTCTTCTTTGGATCTTATCAAGGAGCCCCAGGACAATAGCAGGGTCACCGGACCATATATGACAGCAATATTCTAAGCATAGGTGAATGGTAGACTTATAGATATGCCCATATGGAATCATAAGTAGCATTGTAACTTGTATTTTCTGAGAATTTTTAGTGCCCTGCCCATTTAAACAGATCATACCTAAATACTCCAATTAATTATACATAGATGACATTCTTCTAATGAAAAATGAAATCTTCTGAACATCATAAAGAAACTTAATAACGTTGAACCTACCATTGAATTCACACATAGACACGAAATCGACAAATCTCTTCCTTGAATTGATATCTTATTAATACATGACAATAACAAATTAGATTCTCAAATTTACTGTAAACAAAAGTGATTTAATCAATTTCTATTCCCACCACTACCAAAAATAAAATCATGACTAATCATAGGATTTTACCTCAGGGCCCTTAGAATATGTAGCCCAGAATATCTAGATGAAGATGTATATGTAAGTGTGAATATATATATATATATATATATATATATATATTAATTTATTTTTTATTTTATTTTATTTTTATTTTTTTTTAATCTGTATCATCCCAAGCAAGGCAGTATGGACACTAGGACATAAAGAGTTACAGGGTGCGGAGGAATTAGGAACAGAAACATTAGTAACAAGGAGAAAGAGAAAAAAGCAATCATGAAGATAGTAGATGGCGACTGACATGGCATTTAAATTTTTGCAGATTAAAGTTGGTTGGAAAGCATGGTGCCAGCTCCACAAACAAGAAGTGCAAGATAAGAAACTGTTAGCATAAAAGTTCTGGCTACATCTAACTAGCTCAACTGTAAATTAATGAGATCTTGCTGCCCATATACTATTGTGCTTAAATTCATAAAGCTTAGGTACTATAGTGAAGAGCTCATCCGGACAATTGCCATGAAAGTATTTATAAAAATGGCACAGAGAGGCAACCTTACAGTGGTGGGCAAGTGAATGAAGCCAAGCCACGAGATCACGATCAATAATATTACTGATTCTTCTTTGGATCTTATCAAGGAGCTCCAGGACAATAGCAGGGTCACTGGACCATATATGACAGCAATATTCTAAGCATAGGTGAATGGTAGACTTATAGATATGCAAGACAGATTCTAGAGAGAAAAATTGTCTTGCATGACACAGTGAACGGACTTTAGGTCAAAATGTCTACAAACTAAAAATATCTTTTTAGACAGAATTTGAAATATCCCTCTTTTTTTTCATTACACTAGCCCTATCTGAATACACTCCTTCCTCCTCTCCTCTGCCTCTTTTTAAATCTGCATAAATTATGTTCATATTTGTGTGTAATGTCTTTGTCTACCGAGCTCTTCAAAATAACGGGGAAAGTCATGCCATGGCCCTAGATATCTCCAAAGCATTTGATAGGGTTTGGCATGCCGGCCTTCTTCACAAGCTCCAGGGTTATGGCATTACGGGTCGATTGTTTGACCTAATACAATCATTCCTGTCAAACCGTGAACTGAAGGTCATTCTCAACGGATTCTCCTCCAGTTCCTATCCCACGAATGCAGGTGTTCCTCAAGGCTCCATCCTAGGCCCCACTCTATTCCTTATCTACATAAATGACCTTCCTGATGCCATAAATTCCCAAGTTGGCATCTACGCAGATGACACCACAATTTATTCCTGCCTCAAAAACAAATCTAGTGTCACTGATAAAACTAACTTGGCCATGTGTCTCGAAAAGGACCTCCAATCAATGGTGAACTGGGGCAGGAATTGGCTGGTCAACTTTAATGCTTCAAAAACAAAACTGCTCTCTATTAATCACCACAGAGATCCTTCCCTACCCTCCATTAGAATGTCTGACACTCAACTTCTCGAGAGTAACTCTCTGTGGCTGCTCGGTCTCACGTTGACGGCTGACCTGAGATGGAACAAATACATTGAGTCTATTGCTTCATCCACCGCAAGGAAAGTTTGCTCCCTGTGCCACGCCAGGAAATTTTTCTCCCTGGAATCGATCCTCCAGATCTACAAATCAAGAATTCGCCCTTGCATAGAGTATTGCTGCCATATATGGTCTGGAGCCCCTTCTGTTTGCCTCTGGGTTCTTGATAGGCTCCAGAGGCGGATATGCAATATAATTGGCCCTGCTCTGGCATCTCGTCTACAGTCACTTTCTCACAGATGCATCGTCACCTCTCTCTGTCTGTTTTACAAATACTTTCATGGCAATTGCTCCGAGGAGCTGCATTCGCTGGTTTCCAGACTTCATGAGTTCAAGTGCCCTACGAGGCTGGCATCCCTCTCTCACCCCTTCACTGTTGAAACTCCTAAATGTAGCCATCTCTTCTATTCCAATAGCTTCATGTCTCGCACCTCTCGCCTGTGGAACTCCTTTCCCTATTCCAGTTTCCCTGAGAGCTATAATCTCCAGCTATTCAAATGTAATGTCAATCGACATCTCCAGATGCCTTGATCTATCCACTACCCTTCTCCTCATTCTTTCTTCTATCACTCCTATCTGATCTTGCTCCAAATTTTCTGTAACCCCTTGCGTCCTAGTGGCTTCCCACCTTGCTTGGGGTGGGAAACACTTAAAAAAAAAAAAAAAAAAAAAAAAAAAATATAATGTACAGTCTTTAGGAGACAAATATGTGTCCATAGAAGTTGAGCACCTCTTTATTTTTATTTTGGTCATCCGTGACGAGAGAACCCACCGTATATATATATATATATATATATATATATATATATATATATATACTAACACAAACATCGATGTATGCAGACACATATACATACTTGGTCGTCCGTCGGGACTAATACATATATAAATATATGTGGGCAGTTTCAGATATGTCATATGTATGTATACGGGTGGTGTTGTGTCTATACATACGCATTTGTATGTTGAAATTTAAAGATTGGAAGTGTGGCAAAAATGTCTCGTGAATGTATACATGTCATATTTTTATTTTTCCGCTGAATAATATTTCCTCGCATGTATGTATATATGTGTGGTGGGGTTTGTGTAAAATTATGATAGGTAAAAATTATTATTATTTATATTTATTTCTAAATTTTTGAAAAAAAATGGGGGTTTATTTGTTATATTTAAAGCTGGTTATTTGTTTGTTTTTGATGACTGTGTATATGTAACAGGTAGAAATTTGTAATCCTTATTGGTTATTTTATATGGTGATGTTTAATATTTAATATGCTGGGTGAGAGGGTAGTTTAATTTAATAATTATAGCAGGTCTATATGATATGATGTGATAGTAATGTTGCAAGGGATTGGAGACAATGATAATATAATTAGCTAATAGTTATTGTAAATTGGTAGAAATTGTAAATTGGTAGAAATGATTAGTAACGGTGGTGGGAGAATGATAAAACCATGAATGTAGTTATAGTGGTGGTAGCTTGAACTAAAAAGTGGTTGTTGGTGTTTTATATTTTTTTATATGTATTAATTTATTTTGGTATAAATCCTGTTAATAGGTATTCTGTGTAAAATTATGGTAGTTGAAGAGTGCTATAATTTTTAATTTTTAGTTTACAAAAATATTATTGTTATATTAAAGCTGGTTATTTCCTTGTTTTTTTTATGACTGTGTATATGTGACTGGTAGAAATTTCAGTTTGTAATCCTTATTGGTTATTTTTATGGTGGTATTAAATATGCTGGGAGAGGGGGTAGTTTACGTTAATAATTATGGCAATAAGTACCACGCATATAATATATAAATAATTATACATATATATATTTATTTATATTTATATACACACACTTTTCACACACACACACACACACATATATATATATATATATATATATATATATATAAACTTCAAACATTATTATAATGGATGCTTGTTCTTAAAATAGATGCCCCATTTTCATTTTTATTTTTAAACAGTGTGTAATACATCTATCAGCCTACGTATCTGAGAAATCCTTATTGAAAAAAATGTGCTCTCCAGCAGGGATTGAACCTGTATCCGCCTTTGTAGTACAAGGTACAGTTTTACTGCTCAGCTATTTTGCCTTTTAAGGAAAACACACCTAAGTTATTTTTCTCAAAATCCCATATCTGCTCAGTCTGGTATCTGGAATTTAAATAAAACAATTTCTGAAGAATTTGTTAACATATGTATTTTTTGCTTTCCAACCAACTTTGATCTTTAAATTTAAATGTAATGTTAATCATTATCTACTGTCTTCTTGATTAATTTGTTTTTTTTTATTCTCACTCCTTAATAATGTTTTTCTTCTTTTTCTTATTCTTTCATACTCAGTAACCCCTTGAGTCTTAGTGGCTTTGCTTTATGTTATGCCAATTTAATTAGCATCTTTCCTTTTTCCAACAATTTTTTATTTATTTATATTTTGCTTAACAAAATATTGCAATAACAACCCTAAATATGAATGCTGGTCATTTTTTTAAGTAAGAGGGTACAAATAAAAAGATTTGAAATTGACAACTTTTCCCATTTCATTGAAACAGATGATGTTAAACACTTCTATCTTCCCTTCTTTCTTTCATTTTCTTACTGAAACCAAGTAGTGTCTTTTCTCCTCTTTCCATGTGATTAAAACAGAATACTCCATTATTTATGAGATATTGGCAGGGCATAACGGTCGTGCTAACAAAGAGAAGGACAAGCACAATTATAACAGGATAATATTTTGTTATTAAGAATTAAACGATTTTTATTGAGACATTATTACTTATTTTATGAAAAAATTCATATTAAAAATAAAATATTACTTATTTTGTTCTTATACTCAAAATCTGAAATTATAACTTTTCTTACCTAAAGCCTACCTTATGATTTTTCCCTCCATAATTTGTGACAGTTTTTCATCCAACCAGATTGATTGAAAAACTAAGATTTATGTTGTTGTTAATTTTAATAATTTAAAAATCTTTTTCCATCCATTTGTGATATTATCTTAATAGTGTGCTGTTTTTGTTGCTAGGTTTATTAATTTATTTTTAGCTTTGTTTTTTAGCTTTTGGTCAAACATTTATGATTTGGAACTTTAAAATTTACATGTATTGATATTGTCAAAAGTTAATCATGATAGATTTATGATTTTTCATGTCACTGATTTTTTTTTTTAGATTTGTAGGAGTCAGGCATAGACTAATTTAGTTTTCACTTTTCAAACACTAGTAAATAATTAACAATAACTGTTTAAAAAGTAAATTAATTAATTAAACAGCTGATACAAAATTGTTTTGTTTAGAGAAATATGTCAGAGACTGTATTTTTTTGCATCTTTACTTTTCCCAACAATTTTTTATTTATTTATATTTTGCTTCTTCTTACTCGCATAAAAGCCTTTTTTCCGTTTGGATCTTATTTGTCTACTCATCCTCACAGCACAGAATATAAAGTTCAATTTTATTTCTATAAATATTGATTCTTTAAGTGGCTATATAACTGAATATGTGTGACATTGAATGAGGGTGGTGTGGTGAATGATAGTTCACAGGAGTTCATCTGTTAGACCGATTTTTTTTTTAATTAAGTAATATAGGCAAATAACTACATACCTGCAATATGAGGTATGATAAAAATAATGCTAATAATCGAGAATCAACACTTGACCCAATGTTTGCACAGTCGTGGGTCAGGGCTATGTAGGTTGTTAATTTGACTGCTGCTTGTGTCTTCTTGGCATCAGACCCACCAATGATAATATCATCGACGACTGATGAATGAATTGAGAATAACAGTCAGCTGGTGTGTGTCTGTCATTGTTGCCGTTTTTTTTTTTTTTTTTTTTGACTGACTTATACAATCAAATACACTATCTGGGAAAAGAAAAAAGATACACAACATCACTATCTATCTACAAACTGAAATTACCCTTCATAGCTACATTTAGACACTACTTACTTTACGGCGCGACAGTAAGTAGAACATTTTATTTTAAGTTTGTTTTCTTTTAAATTTTAATCTTGAATGTCCTTCATCAAAATTGCCAGTGTATATTTCTACATAAAATAACAAAGAATTCGAATCACCACTTGCTAACAAAGAAAAGAGTAAAAAAAATATTTCATTTATCGCCGTTTTCGGTGTATGTTGCATAAAAATAGCGAGGCATCCAGTTTTGTTGATGTTTTAGTTTTCATACTGTACGGATTGCCAGAATGTCATAAATGTCAATGTTTCGTTTCGGTTTAAACAAGGACTTTTTGTTGTAGAATTTAAGCATCATGCTACACACACACACACACACAAAAAGAAAAAAAAATAAATTAGTTAATTCTAAAAAGTAGTCATACATTTTTATTTCTTTAAGTTAAGCATGTTAGTATTTTACTGTGTAGTGTTTGTTTAGTGTTTCTGTTTTAGTGTCACTGTTTTGTTTACCAACCAACCATTTATTTAATCAAGTAATATAGCATGTTGCTTTTTTTTACTTTTAAATTCGTGTTTTCATCATCTAATTTTAATTTTTAGTTTTTAAGCGTAATTAATTTGATGTTAAAAGTAAGAGCAATAATTTATTTTACAGATCAATTCACTTTTTAAAAGCTCAATACAAATTATTATTAAATTATTATTCTTTCATGGTCATCCGTAAAAAAAAAAAAATCATCCCAAAGTTAATATTTTTTTAAAATTTAATCTTCTCATCAGTTTTTATTATTATTATTATTTTTTTTATTTTTTTATTTATAAATGTTTTTCGTATGAAAATCGAGATACACGTCAGTAATTTCATTTCCTCGAAAACAATCTGAAAAATTTATTCAATTTAAAATAAATATTTTTCCGTACGGTTAAAAAAAACACGCAGACACAGGGAACTAAGCACTGACTGTTCTTTAATAACATATTTCTTTTTTTTTTTCCTTCGTTAAGTTTTAAAACGAAAATAATGAAATCCAATAAATGGTAACCTAATTGTTACAATTGTACATCAGAAATACAAGACTAGTCGTGTAAATGGTCAAAATGTGAGGATACATTTTTAAAACATAAATAAAAATAAAACCTTTCGACTGTTAGCAACACTTATTTTGGAATCGTATTATTATTTTAAAAAAAAACAAAAAAAACGAACACGTATACTACCGTATATCTTTCACTTTTTAAATCCGTTTTTAAATCTTAGCGAAAATAACCCCACTCATTTCTTACAAGGTTATACGCCCGAGCACGTGCCATAATGTTTTTAGTCGATCTTTTCTTGCCATAAATTTTAAAAAACGTTCATTAAAATTAATTAATCAAAAATTAAAATTGACAAAAGACTCCTTTTTTACTGTTAAATTACCATGAAAAACAAATAATGTAGTAACTTAGTAAGTAGTGTTATTTTTTAAATACTGATTAATTTAAAAGTTAAAAACTCTGATGTTCGTAAAAAAGCACTAAAAAAAGACTGAAGAAAAAAATTCGCTAAATCATAAAAATAAATGTTTGATTATATTTACTCACTGATCCTAATCACATGAAATATATAAAGAAAATGTGTAACTAAAATTGTCACTTCTTTTTAGTTGTCGTCTTGTAAGTAACAGCCAACACTTGTCTCATTGTTTGTTTTGTTTGACTCTCACACAGTGAACAAACATTTCACATCACAACTCTTGTCTGAAGTTAAAATCCATTTAATTTACGTAGATGTTCCCATGAAATAACGTTTTATTTGTAATTCGACATCACATAACCAAACTGGAATAGAACCGTTCAATCAAACTTACTTTCTAGTTTCTTATTTTAAATTTAAATCGGAACAAACATCATTCGATCTCGTAGAGAAACAATTTTAGACCTTTAGACCCCTCCCTTGCTCTACTGCTGAGATATTTTCTTTTAGCTTGACTAGCACTGAACCCCACAAGGGATCAATGATGACATCAAGTGAGGATCGAACCCGCTTGTAAGGGTTTAATTGCCTCGTGGTTAAACACTTAAAACAGTGGAATGAAACTATCGATTTTTAAAACTAATTTCCTTTTCTTTTTTAGGCGATAAAGAAGTTTAAGTCGGTGTCAAAAAGTGCCAAGCGTGGCATGTTCTCATATTTTTAAAAATGTACAAGTCAAGTACTGTGGTCCATGCTGTATCTGACAGCATAGAAATATGAG